>CM035806.1:13703723-13903723 GCA_020466095.1 Chlorops oryzae | reverse complement strand
TGTGTATAAAAAAAACTGTTCGCATCCCTTTACCTAACAGAGACACTTAAAAATATCGCTTAAACAATTTTTCGCTTCAAAAACCGAGTCATAAACAACCATAATGACACTTAGAACGCGATCTTTCAAAGCGAACAGTTTTAAACATTCAAAACGTCATCATTCAACGTTGTCCAATTAGGTGAAATATTTATTTAACTTATAAAAAAAAAAATATAAAAAAAATGGGTAACTAAAACGGCAAGAATCTATGTAAAAAGTGAGCTTCCATGCAGGCCGATGATTCATTCATTTCATTCATTCATTCGTGCGTTCGTTCGTCGGTTGGAACATTGGTTCATTTACCTCGAAAGAGCATCTCTCTCTCTCTCTTCTCTGTAATTGCTCTTTTAATACGATTCAAAGCTCGATGATAGCATTTAAATGCAGCCACCCAGAAGCCAGAACGCATACGGCTCAAATGGGTTTTTTTTATTTAATTTTTTTCTTCATTTTTTTTTTACCTACATTTATTCATTCATTGAAAGTCAGTCATTCAGGCAGTCAGTCAGTAATTCACTCAGTCATACAATTCACATTTCACAATTTTCCCCCGCCCCCCCATTTACCTCGTTTATATGCCTAACAACGTGACCAGTGCAGTCTCCTTGACGTTCGTTATTCATACTTACATACGTTGCATGGGCAATTAGTTCTTATCATTTACTGTACTTTTTTCGGAAAAAAAAACCATTTTTTTTGTTCTTCCAAAATGGTTGTTGAATTTATTTTTTCGGATCGAGTGAAAAAGCCGCTAAAAAGAAAAGACGAACGAAAATTGGGTTCAAAAAAAAAAAATAAATAAAAAAAAAATGAAATAAAAAAGGAAATAAAAAGAAAGAGGTAAACTTGTAAACACTTAAATGGGGTATGCTGGCATGTTTGTTGGCCTTAAACATGATTCGATGTGACAATGGGAACAAACGCGTGCGGCATTTTCAATGCTTCGTGGGACGGTAGACGGTCGAGCATGCCCAACGGATCGTTTCAGTTTAAATTGGTTTTTCACAAATAAAATCAAATAAAATCAAATAAAACAATGAATAAAGGGCGAAATGGGAAAGGTGAGAAGTATGGAACAACAACGTAAATGACCTTTTCGAACATCATTTTTTTTCATTTATTTTTGGTTTGGTTTCTTATGCGATTGAAGGAAAAGCGAGAAAATTTTCACCGCGAGGGTTGCTCGATAAGTTTGTTGTTATAAACCGATAAAAAATTTTTATCATTTAGATACATCGTTAGGTTAGGTGAGGTTACTATGGCTGCCACCATTAAGGGTGACACACACCTAGGCCTCACATGGGCCCGTTTGAATACCACGAATAACACTAGTTTACAGCCATTTTGTTCAGGAGATCTCAATGCACTTTTCCCATAGACTTTGGCCTTCTAAACACGAAAAAATCATTGAAAAAAATTTTCATGGAAGCGTTTTTTTTATATTAATTTTTAAAAAAGAAATGTTTTTTTTCGGAAATATTGTAGATTTTTTGAGCAGAACTCGGCCATGCATCGACCAATTCAAATGAAGTATCACTCAAATTAAAGAAAACTAACGCCTCTAAGACTCTTTCCTACATAGTTTTAAGATTGGTAAGGAAACTAAGATTCTGTAGACCTATAAACCTAAAAAAAAAATATTTTTGTAGCAAAAATACATGTTTCTTTTTCATTTATCGGCATCTAAAAAATAGATTCCAAAAAGACATTTTTTTTTTACATTTTTGATTTAAAGGTGGGTCCTTACCCAACAAAACAGTATATTACTTTTCAAAATCTATGAACAAATGGCGAAGTTATAACTTTATAAGTGAGGGGATAAAGCCAATATAAACAATGAAAATAAAAAATTTAAACCGATATCGCAAAAATACATTGCATACTCTAAGGCAAAGTTTGTCATTCTCATTGCTTATATTGGCTTTATCCCCTCACTTATAAAGTTTTAACTTCGCCATTTATCCATGGATTTTAAAAACTAATATACTGTTTTGTTGGGTAAGGACCCACCTTTAAGCCAAAAATGTAAAAAAAAAAATGTATTTTTGGAATCTATTTTTTAGATGCCGATAAATGAAAAAGAAACATGTATTTTTGCTACAAAAATATTTTTTTTTTAGGTTTATAGGTCTACAGAATCTTAGTTTCCTTACCAATCTTAAAACTATGTAGGAAAGAGTCTTAGAGGCGTTAGTTTTCTTTAATTTGAGTGATACTTCATTTGAATTGGTCGATGCATGGCCGAGTTCTGCTCAAAAAAATCTATAATATCTCCAAAAAAAACATTTCTTTTTTTTTAAATTAATATAAAATAAACGCTTCCATGAAAAAATTTTTTAATATTATTTTCGTGTTTAGAAGGCCAAAGTATATAGGAAAAGTGCATTGAGATCTCCTGAACACGCGAAAAATTATTATTTGTAAACTAGTGTAATCGGAAAATAATGAAAAACAGTAACATAAGAAACGAAACAAATACCCACGATCTTAGCTGGGAGTTGAACCCAGAGTCTCTCGCTTCGTGAGCTGTCATCTCAAGCACACATTACCGCACAGAGGTCGTCAGATACATAAATCGTTCTCCATTAAATTTTAATCTTATTCTCCTATACTCCTTTGGCCTATTAACACCCATAATTCAATTTACAATTTTTAAACGATTTTTTCTCTCTTTTCTCTCTTTTTCTCTCACAGATAGCGCAACGTATGTTGGAAATATTTTGAAAATCAAATCGGTTAAAAAAGAAGATCGCGGAACATACTATTGTGTCGCCGATAATGGTGTCAGCAAGGGCGATCGCCGTAACATTAATGTTGAAGTTGAATTCTCACCAGTGATTACTGTACCGCGTCCGCGACTCGGTCAGGCACTACAATACGATATGGATTTGGAATGCCATATCGAAGCGTATCCGCCACCGGCAATCGTTTGGCTTAAAGATGATATCCAACTATCGAATAATCAACATTATATGATCTCACATTTCGCTACGGCCGATGAATATACCGATTCAACGCTGCGTGTCATAACAATTGAGAAACGCCAGTATGGCGACTACGTCTGCAAGGCAGTCAATAAGCTGGGACAGGCCGAGGCGCGTGTCAATCTATTCGAAACTGTTATACCAGTTTGTCCACCAGCTTGCGGCCAGGCATATTATGGCGGTGCCGAGCATATTGCTGGAGCATCATTCGCATTTGTAGGCATTCTACTTGCCATATTGTTTGCTAGATAAACTGGTAACCAAAACAACAACAACAAAAACAACAAAAAAAAGCATCGCATCAATTGCTTTTGAAGGCATTCTACTTGCTGCAGTGTTTACTAGATAAACTGGTAAACGAGTTATGCCGTTATGCCGTACGTTAGTATCAACCTAACGAAGTCATAGGTTCTCCTTTTTTATTTAAGCTCCTTCTTAAATGCTTCGACTTTTTCCTTTTTTTTGTCTCTCTTTCGTTCTTTTTTCCTTTCGTTCTTTCTCTTTCTTGCTCGCTTTCTCTTCCTGCTACCTTTCGCTCTATCCTTCTTTTATAATAAGTTTCTTCTCTTTTCAATTTGACTTTTACTACTTAATTTCGATATTTGAAAATTTCTCCTTTTATTTTTTAACAAATCGAATAATTCATATATAGGCAAACGAAGTACATACATTTAATGGAATAAATATATACTATATAAAACAAAAAAATACGATTACAATTTAAAATCGAAAGCACGTCAAATAAATATGCATTCCAGATTTATCAAAGTTAGACCATAAGACCCGAATGATTCATCATATAACCAAGAGTTCATGCTTAGGTACATGTATAAATTTTATACGTACATATATCGCACACTAATCGCAAGACCGGCACAATTCAAGATTTTTCTAATCCACTTTTTCTAACTTGACCGAATTTTACTGAAGGAAAACAAAGCAACATCTCAAAACACTCAAATTTATATTCATTGATGATGCCCAAAATCCAACATTGCGAGAGCCCGATGCGAGAGCGCGAGACGAGACGAGACGCACACAAATTTCAATACATTCAATCACATGGGTCAAGCGCCAATGTATCGCACTGCGAGACCTCGTAGCGAGAAAATTTTGAAAATTTTTATATTTCTCGTCGCGAGGCAATTCGACAGGTTAATGATGTAGCAATTTTTTGAGTACTCGCTATTGGGCACTCGTTTAAACTAATAAAAACAAAAACTGTTCACTGTTCCGTGAAAAAGAGCTTTTAGAATATTTCGCGAGCTTCGGTTCATTTTGAAAACTTTTTGAAAATTTTGAATTAAAATTTAAACTCAAGAGATAGCGTATAATTTTTTTGAGTACTCCGTACTCGTTAGATTGGTACTTGGTTCAAATATTGCATAACTAGAAGCGAAATTATGCTATCATCTGCGTGACGCAAAACTCTCATTGGAGATTGAAATGCGTCACGCAAAACATTTTCGTGACGTCGCGCACTCTCGCATCGGGCTCTCGCAATGTTGCATTTTGGGCTTGATTCAGCAAAGTACATTTAGAATATTATTTACAAAAAAAAAAAAAAAAAATTATTTTTTACAAACTTCGAACGATATTGAGAGTCGTAGTCTTCAACTCGGTTTAAGAACTTCGAAAGTTTAAATTTTTGAATATATTCTTTTTAGTCTTCAAGCCGGTTTAACTCAGTTGAATCCCTTTGCTATATTTGAATTTTCCAAAAATTTTCATATAACATTAATGAGCCTGGTTTGGACTCCTCCTGGAGACTATCATTTGAAAGTTTAAACCTTCAACCAGAGTGTAAACTAGATTGAAGACTATGAGCCTGAATGTTTGTTCGGAAAATGGGAGTTTTCGAGTTATGTCGCTTTTGTGATTAGTTTGCGCTATATGTATGCTCCCCTCCGTTCCGTTCATCTATGGTAATGAATTTTTGTAAATTGATACGTCCATTTATATTTTTTTTTAATTTTTTTTATTTACAAATTTTTTACTTTAACTTTAAATTTTCTCTCAGTGTGAATCAGAATCTCAATAAAGTCTGTTCTTCTTTTTTGTTTTTAATTAAGATTTTGTTTTTCTTTTTCTTTTCAATTATAAAATTTTCTCCCGTCCGAAAACAATTACACAGCCTGTTATACATACATATACGTATATTATGTGTATACTTAAGTTCTAATTTGTTTATTTTTATTGCAATGTAAATCGAATATAATTCTCCTGTTGCTCAAGTCGATTTCAAAAAGGCTTCTTTAGGAATTTCTTTGACCAAAAAGTTCGTATAAAAAAAAAATTTTTTTTTTTTTTTTATATTAATAGTATAAAATTAATATCGTAAGACATTCCATGCTTTTTGGCAAAAGTGTAACAATTAACCCTTTAGTTCCAAAACAAGAATTTCGTTTCGATTTTCTTCTCTTCTTTCAAAAATATAGCAAATAACTCCAGAAGCTAGTGTTCGCGCTGCTGAGGAGCTCAAATTGAATTCCAGTAATTTTTCGACCAAAAAAAAAAAAAAAAAAAAAGGATAGTGGAAAAAGGAAATATTATTCGTGTACGGGTGCGAAAAAGTAAGCCCGTCTATAGGCGATCATAGGAACTAGAGGGTTAATACGGAACTATTTTATAATAAAATTTTTTAATTATTACTAAACTAAGTTCTATTCTATAGGATATGATCGAAAAACAAAAATCGTCTTCGAATTCGCAATATCTTCCAATAAGAGAATTTTGTCAATGATAAATTTATCATTTGTTTGTTCCAAAAAGCACCACAACGTCACAAATAGATATGCTCCTCCTATCCAAAGTGCCCAAAGACACTCCAAGCAAATACGAATACGGTGAGAAAGTTCTTTTTTTTCCTGAAAATTACATTGCAGTAATAATAACGATATATATGTATGTATGGGCATTTCCAAACGGACGCGACACTTAAATGAGCAATTTTAAGCCCCGGATTCAAGTACGCGGTAAAATGTACTTTTGCTTCTCAATACTTTCGTGCAGCTTATGCGGACTTTTATATATTTTTCAAAGTTTCTATGCAATCCTGAGAATGGCAATCAGCTAAATACGGACGCGACAAAAGTTTCACTTTTTCTGGAAATGCCCATATGTAAATGCGTACAACATCGAAACGTTTAAACCGTTAAATTCTCTATTGGAATCCGAGAATGAATTTCTTACAAATCAAAAAATTCGACTGCATAACGCCGAAAACTATAATTATATCAAAATCTTCCTCAAAAACATCACAAACTATTAATTGGGCCAAAATTCTTTTTAATGCCTAAATTTCTGTCTCTGTCAACGAAAATCAGTGTTCGTAAAAGAGCAAATCAAATAAATAACAAATAAATTTTACCTAAAAATTTATGAATAACGAAATAAAATACTCTATTCCAATTGGAAAAAATCGAATATTACCAAACTTCCATCTTGTTTACTCGCAAATTACAGTAACATTGTTGTCTTGTTTGGCAAGACAAGACAAGATAAGACAACAATGTTACCGTAATTTGCGAAGGAAAAAAATTAAGTTTTGTTAATCATTGATTTTTTTCAATTCGACTAGAGTATTTTATTTCGTTATTCATAAATTTTTTGTTAAAATTAATTTTTTATTAATATGGTTTGCTCCTTCAGAAAAACTGATTTTCATTGACAGGGACAGAAGTGAAGGCATTAAAAAGAATTTTGGCCCAATTCTCTCTCATGATAGATTTTTGAAAATAAGTTTGATTTTTTTTTATTCTCTTTTGGTTTTTCTTTTTATTTTAGTCTTCTTTCTTAACTAATTGCCGGTATTCACGGCAATATTGATGAATTGCTGGATTATAATTCATGGAAAAAAGATTTTGTCCTTGTTTCGATAAATTCAGAAGAATAAATTCCGCCAAAAATCAGTTTGAGTAAGAAAGTATCAAGCAATCGTCACTGGTGTGAATACACTTAATATGTTTTAGTTACCTCGCAAAGCATGCAACTGACATGTTGATATTTTATTCACATGTGGCTGACGCAATAACAGCTTCGTGCAAAGTTTGTGAAAAACAGAAAATCAATTCTGAAATTTGATGAAATTCAAACAATATGCCGAATATGAGCAAGAAAAAAATTTATTAATAAATATTAATTTATATATATTAATAATTCATAATAACGACGTAACGTTTATGCGTTGAGAACCCAATCCTTATTGTGTCTAATGTAGTGCTAAGAAAGTCTACAGATAATTTCATAAAAATTTCATATTCGTAATAAGTTCGAAAATATACATGAATAATATATGTTACGTTCATAATATGTAAAGTTCTTAAATATATTAAAGAAGAGATAGAGAACTCATATTATAAATTTAATAGAATATAATATATACGATAAGCGTAATTTTACGTGATGACCCAATCTTTGTGTCAATGTTATAAAGTCTACAGAAATTTTAAATTTCATATTCAAATAAGTCGAATACGTAAAAAATCATATGTAAAGAAAACATGATATAAGAATTCATTTCGAATTGAATAAAATAAATTGAGAAATCAATTTAAAGAAATTCAAAACAAAATACCATATTTTTATTAAATACGAAAATATTGTAATATATAAGAATTCATTTCGATTGAATATAATTGCAGAAATCATAAGGAATATTCAACAATCCATATTTTTTTCTTTTAATATTTTCCGTTTGCCAGTTTAGGGGTTTTCCCCCTAGATTTAGGGTTTTTCCTACTTTTAGGAGGCAGTTTAGGGGAAACAAATTTTCCTAGGAGTATATGTAAATATACTTCTTTCTTCTTCTTGCGTGTTCAACTACCGGTCTATTCCGGGGTCCGCAAAACGCGACCAGTTCCTCCATTTTGTTCTGTCGTTTGCATCATCCGAGGTAAGTCCTACAGCCTCTAGGTCCCATATTATTGTGTCCATCCAGCGCTGTTTCGGACGACCCCGTTTTCTGTAACCTTGAATTTCCAGTGCGTAGCCTTTCTTGTGCGCAAAAGTCTCCTCATTTGCTCTCAGGACGTGTCCATACCAGCGTAGCCTTGCTTCTCGCATTTTCCCAATAATTGGCGCAACTCCATAGCGTCTACGGATGTCTACGTTTGGAACATGATCATGCAGCTTCGCAAATTGTGGGAAATGAGAAATTTGTCACACAACTGTCAAAATTTATATGAAAATTTACGATGGGAAAAGTTGCGAAGGCATTTGCGAAGCTGCATGAGTACCACTAGTGTTTGATATAAAAAATCTGTCAAATTTTGTTGTTGTTCTTTCCAAATTACTTTTTTTTTCATTTCGAATTTGTACTTTTTAGGGGGCACATTCCGAATCTGGGGGAGTTAAGGAGTAGTTTTTGGGGGAGTAACCTGGCAACACTGAATATTTTACGATTGTGTAGTACTATTCTCAGCTCCTCATCGGAATTTTAGTCAACTAAAATTTCATATACATACATACATATATAGGTAAATGATAGTGCGGGAGTTAGCACGTGTTTTACCCTCCTCATAAGTGGAGCATTTGAAATGTGCCTTAAAATAGGGAGTTTTACTCGTACATCACATAAATCGAGTGACGTCTTTGCGCAGACAGTTCTGTTATAAAAAGCGAGAGAGATAGAGCAAAGACTTAAGACGCGAACGTGAAAACACGTCTTTGCCAACTTTGAATGGGCGTAGCACAAAAAGTAGGCGTGGCAGCGTTACGAAGTTACACTTTTCCAACTAAGCTATGTCCCGAATTTTAACACTGTGGGTTCAAAATTGTGGCATTTGGGTCCCCCTTTTCATGGAAGTGGGGGTTGGGGTGGTTTGATTACGAATTTTTTTTTTTTTTGGTATCTCATAGATATTTGCAAAGAAACGTGCATGTCAAATTTCATGCTGTAGGGAAACCCCTTCTACTCCTTTCTATGAAATGTATGGAGTCGATCCACTGTACATCAGTTGGGTTTTCTCAAACGTTGATAAAACGAATCTATAACGCGCGAATCGGAAGTCTCCATGGCGTAATGGAAGCGTGTGCGCTTAGCAATCGGAAGAGCTAGAGTTCGAGTCCTGTCGCAGGCGAAAAAAAAAGTTGTTGCAAAAATATGGTTCCCGTCTTAAGTCTTTGCTCTATCACTCTCGCTTTTTATAACAGACTTTCAGCGCAAAGACTTAAGACGCGAACGTGAAAATAGTAATAAACATTTTAAGTAATTAATTAATTAACGGATATCCCCTAATTAGAAAAACCTAAATGCATATACATAGATGCTTATGAGGAGGGTAAAACACGTGCTAACTCCCGCACTATCATTTACTCGCAAGAATATTTTAGTAATTCAAACTTCGATAACGTGTACCAACCATTATTCAAAGAATTTATTCGCATTATAACACAATTGACACACGAATTCATTCGATTTATAGATTTCATAGAAAATGGTTCAAACAAAGAAAAAAATTAAGTTGAACTTTTTCCTTTAAGAAGAACAAAGAAAAATAATTAATTCACAAAATAATAACACATAATAATACACTGAACAGAAGAGCGATTTTTAAAATCTTCAATAAAATTAATAGGAAAATTAATTATAGCGAATTATTTGATCGTAGCGCCCACTGTTGCCATACGATAATACATTTTGAATTCGGCTTCGAGTTGAGCATAAGGCTGGTTGTTGAATAACTTTGTTGGTGGTATATAATGTCGCAGTGGATTTTCAAGGATAAAATCATAAACCTCTGAACCCTTCTTAAGTATTTGATATGTACGTATTCCGACAACTTCTATTTTATCCAAGAGTTCAGTTGAACGCTCTCGCTGCGCCCTGCTACGTTCTTTATATTTTTGAACATCAACTGAAAAAGAGAATGAGGTCACGAAGGATGATGGTCAATCAGATTGGATATACATAGCTCTAATTTTGTGCTCAGAGCGATATTTCACTCACCCATGGTCAAGTCCAATTTCAAATTCAATTTCAAATCATTTGAATTGGATGCAATCAAATCCGCCCACGCAATACGATTACGCACTTCCTGAAGCGCTGCGTTCTGAGTTAATAGAGTGCCCGGGGCCAATTGTAGAGTCGAGGAAAGTTCACGTGAGTCGATGACAAGCGGATTCGGTGCAAGATAAAAAGCACTGGTATGGGGATGAAACAAAAAAAAAAAAAAAAAAAACAATTTTAACAGATGTGAAAAAGAAATGGTGCAAAAATTATTTCAAAAAATACGGACGGCAATGAATTTAGGAAAACAAAAATTTAACGAGATAACTCCTTAAATGTTTTTGTTTTTGTTTTTTTCCAAAAGGACTCTTAGAGAATCGGTGTTTTATTTCATAACTTACCATTCCCTTCCTAAGCGGCTAAATTTCTCCATTGGTATCTCCGAAAATACCGTCAATTCAAGCGAATGTGGTGGCGGTTGAAAACGTGCTTCTGTTCCACCAAAAAGAGTTGTATCGCCCAAAGCGGGATTTCTTCTCACATAGCCCATGCTGTTATTGGCTCCCGCCATCGTGGAATCTAAATCGAGCAATGTGCTGCAAAGTAAATTATCTGTGCCGGCTTCAAAGCTATCAACATTGAATACCACCGCGCTATTCGTGCCCATTTGAGGATCGTTTAATTTTCGCTTTAACATATTCTTTGAATATATAATTTTTTCATTCGTTTGCTTCAATTGGATTAATCCTTGCTGTACGCTATTTACAGCAGCATTGATTTCACTGTAAGTTTGTTCAACTGTTCCCAGCAGTAGCTAAAAAATTTTAACGTTCCAAATGTTGGCATTAATTTGAAGTTACAAGAAAGAAAAAAAAAGAAAAATGAAAAATGAAAAAAAAAAAACACCACCTTCCTCTACTATGTCGAATTAAGTCACTAATTTGTAAATAAAAAATAGTTATAGTAGAATATTCATTTCATACCTCATGATTTTGTAGTTTCTTCGCGTTTTGCTCAATTTCCGAACGAATTTTATGAATTTCCTGTTTTAAAAAATCATTTTCGCTCTTGAGGTACACACTTGTGTTGTATTGCAGAAGGAATTCGGAGTTCACCTCTTCGATATCTTCTTCACTCACATTCAAAGTGAATTCAGAGACTTTCTTTTTAAATTCGATAATGAAAGCATTGCAACGATTGCAGAAAATTTCTATGATCCGTTCAAGATCCTTTTCTGCTTCGCGGCGATTAACGACAAGCGCCATTAATTCGATTTTAGCTTTCAGCAACTCTTTCTCAAAAGGACTCATTGGGGTATGTGTAGTTTGTAAATGGTTAAATAGTGAATTCTCGTTTTTCTTATTTAATTCTATGATGCTTTGAAGCTGTTGCTCCTTCAATCGAAGCAATACATTGAAAAGTTTAAAATTCGGAATGTTTGAGAACAAACTTCGTAACTTGGACCATAGATCATTCTTAGCTCTTTCCAATTCATGTGCTAGTGTGGAATAAAAAATATTTAATGTGGATTTCGTTTGATACCACATGTTGGACGACGTATCATTATAATTTTAATTGAACAATCGCAATTTAAAAAGAAAAAACTTACGGTTAATGCTATTGCCACTCAACTTGTAGAATTCATCCAGCTGTTTGATCGCTTGGTCAACGGCGATATTAGTTGTCGTGTAGTTTTCATCGTTGGAGCTCATCTTCACTGGCATGTACTTCAAAATCTGTGCCTTATATGCTTCTTCTTTGTTAATATTCTCTTTCATGTCTTCTCTTTTCAATTGTAGCAAATCGACCTTGGCTTGTAGAATATCGTTTTCATGTTTCACTTTTATGATTTGTATGTCTGATTATAAGGAAAAGAAAAGATTTTTTAATCGTTTAAGCATTGCGTTTAGTGTCCGACCGAAGGTTCGGCTTCGGTCGGTAATCGGCATAATCGGTCAATTCTTAATCTTCGGCTTCGGCTGGAAAAAGCCGAATATTTTAGCCGAATATTTTTGCATTTTAATGGAAGTAAAAAAGTCACGATAGATTTTCAATTGCTTCATTGAGACCTTTTACGCTAGTGAATTATTGCCGTAAATTCTCACTTTGTGGGCGACTAAAGCGAAAGAATTTAGAGAAAATTTGAGCGGTTCTTTTTTTGTGCTTGTCAAATGAATAAAGACTGATTTTGTTTCCTTACTGTAAAATGTTTTGCATTCGGCTTCGGCCTTCGGTCGAAGTCTCTTCAACTCTGCCGATTGTTCGGCTTCGGCTAAAAATCCACCTTCGGTCGGACACTAATTGCGTTACTTTTTTCTTACTTTTCATTTTTAAAGCTGAGGCCAACGTATCATATTCTTTTTTATATTGTTCTAAATGCGATTCGACTTCCTCGCGCTTCCTTTTCAATTCCACAATCCTAATGTAGGTTTGCAATCTTTGAGGCCAATAAGCACGACGTGATAACTTTTAAATTTAATAAGAGCAAAGGCATATATGAATGTTTGTACATGAAAAATTTATATATTATACAATTATTTCCTTCATACCGGTGTGATCATCATTTGATCCAATCCACCCAACTTCTCGACTTCTACTAGTAATTGATGACGTCGAAAAGCCTCTACTTCTTGCCGTGGACGCACTCGTTTCATCATTGTGTAGAACAACTCACGTTGAGGACTCTTGAATACGCTAAATGAAGAGTAAAACAGTTAATTTATTATTCCATTATTTAAAAATCCGTTATGGGCTCGCTGCGAAAATCCATCCCACACACACACACACACAACGCAAGCAATTCTTTTCATTATATCAAATCTTACGATTTCAATGCTTCTTCGTTCGGAATTGCTTCAGATGGGCAGCCCAGGTTAATTGCCCATTGCTGAAATGCTTCGACATCGTTTCGCGCTTTCGCCATCACTTAAAATTGACAATGAAACGTACCAAGCGCTAAAACAACAAACGGAAGAAAGATTTCAATTTCGGTTTTGCCAGTTGGGAAATTAATCGATAGTATCACTCGAATATCGATGTTTTTGGTGTGTTAATTTTCTAATCGATACTATAGCTGCTGTTGATATATCGAGAGAGAACCCGCCAAATCCTACATTTATCGTTGGTTATTTAACGAATAGTGCAGGTGTGGGCAAAATGCTAAATACGCTGACTGCTGTCACACATGTATATATAATATGCTTTCAAGCATTTTCGAATCCCCTTTAACCTTTCATTTGCATCGTTGTGTTTTTTGATGAAAAATAATTAGAATTTTCACTGGGAGCATTTATATCACATATTTCGGGCTATTTTATTCATAAATTATAACTATTGCATGTAATTTAAAGATTTTTTATTTCTAGCTTGTGTTCATATTGTTCGGGCTTATGGTGTTTTTAAATAAAATACCGCCAATTGCTGTTACAATTTAAGTCATTTCTGCTTTTCATTGAAGTACGCTTACTTTCGCTCCATCAAGGCATACGCTAATTACAAGCAATCGGAATCACAGGGTTGCATTTAAATTGGTTGCCTCAAATCCTTCTACATCACAATATTAGTAAGGATGGTAATTTTTTGACCGAGGAAAATCGTAAATAGTTATGCCCGATGGATTGCAATTCATAGTGCACTTTTTATATATATATATTTTTTAAGTTTGGGTCTGCCTGTCATCGAAAACTCACCTTTGACTTCCTTTCTTCAAAAGAATGTAGACATCTTTAGGGGAATATACATATTAAAATTTAAATTTTTTCGTAATAAAATTTTTTTTGTCTAAGACCTAAATAGGAATAAGCTTTAAATAATTCGTCTTATTTTTCATAGTAATACCAATTAGTGATGCGTGTCAATAGCCTTTTCACAAAGTTAAATCTTTACGCTTCATACTGAAAGTCGTGTTTTCAAGTCGCCTGCAATTACAGACATAGATTTCATTTTAATCGAATGACAGGTTATTTTATTTATTGTTGAAATCGAAATTCTCTCACAACATGTGATAAGGATTTCATATTGTTTGTTACATGAATCTATTTTAACATAATGTCGAAACAAATAGTGTGTTTTTTGAAAAAAAATTTTCAATTCACATTTTTTCATGGAAAACACCATTTTTTACATAGAAATAATTCATGTTTGTGCTTGCATGTACCTCTAAGAGTTTAATGCCCATGTTTGCTGTTTTTTTGTTTTAGACAGTGAATCCTGGGCCTGGAATCTTGCACGGCGCAAAGTTCATCCCTCAAGAACTACAACTCCACATTAAATGATCATAAATGGGCTTAATTCAATTTTTCGAAACCAACTTGACTGAATTTTCATTGCCAATAATTCTCTGACTAGTAATAACATGTTCAAAATAGAATGCTAAGATTCATTTAATTGCCCTATGCATCGACTAAACTACGTATTTAGCCTTTTAATGTAATCCCCCTTAACTTCCTTCATATTTATTTGAACAGCGTAAAGCCCTTAAAGATGTACTATGTTTAAATTTCAAAATAAAAATTTTAATAAAAAAAAAACTCGTCCTTTTTCTTCCCCTTCCAGACCCTGGCAGCATATACTCTTTTTTCAAATTAAATAATCATGCATCTTATATCCATTTCTGCCAGGCTGTATGAACTCTTTTCTCAAATAAATTCACTTCTTTTGAAAGCAGAGGTCATCTTCTAACCAGCTTCATTAGAATCAAGGGTTAATAATGCTAGCAGTCGCAGGATGCAGTTCCCCTATATCGAAAGCAGTGCAGAAGTAGTGACATTTCCGGCTGGGATGTTTTCTTCGATAAATGGTGGTAACTCTGATTTTAAATAATCCTGAAGCCAATGAACCAATCTAGACATGTCGACACAAAAGATAAATCGATATTTAATGTATCGTATTCGAAAAAGAAATTGCATCGATAATCCATCGCCAACCCTAGCCGAACCTATTGTAAAGCCAAAAGTTTAAATAGATTCATTGGCTTCAATAATGAACAGAGTTCAAGAATTTATAACAAGGGAACATGGCTTACGTAAGTATTTAGATAAATTTCGATGGTGCAGTTAGGGGAAAAGGTTATCTCAACGGGGTTGACCACGTTAAGAGATCGCAGCATGATTATAAATTCGCGCGAAAATAACCGCCAAAACTTCAATGATAGATATGGTTGGAAAATGTAGGTTAAACGAACCTTGTTGCATTGATATAACAAGAAAAAAGAAAGTCGTGAAGACTTATAGATGGAATCAAGCGAAAAATATGCATAACGCTGGTAAACGAATAATTTGCTATGCTTGCAAAACCATTTCCCCCATTGCACTATTGACTATTGATCGGTCGTTGCACTACATATTTTTTTTTTTTTTTTTACTTACACAGCACACGATCAGTCCTATGATTTTGCATTGCAACGGCTACGTGTAGCACGCGAGGATAGTTGGCGTGGCATACAGCCATCGCATTACAGTTCGGATTATAATCCCGATCCACCGATATTTGCATCGAAGTTTGCCAACTGTGATGGCTTCCGGCATATTCTGGCGATCGCAAATGAAGATGGGAAGATTGCTCTGCAAGATACCACAAAACGGAACTATGAACTTAAGGAGCAGGCACTTGCGGCACCGCAATGCCACTATAATGCTGTCTTCGACTTGGAATGGGCGCCGAAGCAGATGCGTTTCGTTTCAGCATCGGGTGATCATACGGCGCAATTGTGGGAGGTAACAGATTCTCAACTGGTTAAGGTCAGTCGCTATGTAGGACATAGTCGGTCGGTCAAAACGGCGGCGTTTCGTAAGAACGATGCAACTGTCTTCGCCACTGGTGGACGTGATGGTGCAATCATTATTTGGGATACACGCGCCAAACTGAATGTAGATAGAACACCACGCGCCGACAATTGCATATGGAGCGGTCACACCGGCGGACCAGGAACTCCAGTTTCACAAAAGAAACGTACACGTACCCCAAAACTGCCAACCAATACTACATCAAGCAGTATAACTGGTCTAGCTTTTCAGGTAATTCAATTACTATAATTATTATAATATATATGAATTCAAGTTTAATAATTATAATGGGATCATATTTTCCCCGGGCGATTTTATTAGGACGAAAATACGCTAATTTCATGTGGCGCTGGCGATGGAATAATTAAGGTCTGGGACCTAAGACGCAACTATTCGACGTATAAAAAAGAACCATTACCTAAATATAGCCTGCCCTATGCAGGCACATCAACCTTTAAGGGTTTTACAAATCTTATTGTCAATGAGGCTGGAACGCATTTATATGCCAACTGTATGGATAACACAATATATTGTTATAACTTATGCTCGTATTCGGCTAAGCCTTTGGCGCGTTACAAAGGCCTGTTAAACAGTACGTTTTACATCAAATCGTGTCTGAGCCCTGATGGCAAATATCTACTGAGTGGCAGCAGTGATGAAAAGGCTTACATCTGGAATCTTAATTACGCTGATGAGCCTCTCGTAGCGCTATGTGGGCATACCATTGAAGTTACATGTGTTGCATGGGGTACCACACACGATCGTCCGATTGTCACATGCGGCGATGATGCGCGTCATAAAATTTGGCGCATCGGGCCAGAACACGTTTCAGGACGCAGATCGCCATGAATATTATCGTGGACATACGGAAAGTGTGCGAAAGTTCGAACGTAAAGTTTTCGCAACTATTGCCAATCACAAGTACAATTTGCGGGAATTAGAATCAACGCCGCGTTCATTAAAGAGAATTGTCGAGCAAAATGAGCGAACACCCAATTCAATGGAAAAAGTATCGAAAAAACGATCATTTCTTGATATGCTTGGAGCAACTGCTTGCCACTTTGAAACAGTTGGAGAAGAACAACAAGAACAAAAACGTCCAAAAACACTTGAATCGCGAGGTGAGTGGTCATTTTGCAATTTGAAATTCAATTAAAATAAAAAACCCAACTGCTTGTTTATCATCATTAGGTCGACGATTATTTAGTCCTTCAACATCCAATACCACAGCATCGTGTTCCAGTTCAAATGTTTCGCCAACAGTACGATGTTTTAATGTTCAACTGCAGTCAATAGCTGAAGAATTGCCAAGTCTCGGTATTCCATTGAGCTGTCATGAATCTTGTGAAAGCAACCAGGAAAATGCACTTGACAACACCGCTCTGCCCAGTCATGCCAACACTAGTAAAATGCACAATGTTCATTCAACAACACCATCGCCCCTAAGTGAACGATCAACTGCATTTGGTGATAATAATAATCTTAACTACAATTGTACTTCGCCACTGTCAACAGCAACGGCCACAATAACATCGTCCACATCAGCCACCAGCAATGTCGTATCATATCAACAGACGAATATTTTCTCACCGACATCGAATCTGCCCAATTTCGTGGTCGACGGTGAAGCACCACATTTGGGTATTATGTCACCAAAACGTAAGCACAAGGATAAAGTTGATTGGCTAACCAATTTACGGAAACAGAAGCTAATGTCGGCTTGCCGTGCTAACGATTCCATTTTGACTGAGAAGCTGCAAGAAGCAACTAAACATCTAGCCAATTCGCCACGACTGCAACATCTGCGCGAAGGAAGTCCACGTCTAACAACAACGCCAAGACGGCGAACTTCGAATGCTGATGTATCGTCACCAACGGCATCGGGTGGACAGCAGCAGCAGCAGCATCCCAGGACGCCAACGTCGAGTCGACGAAATAGCGAGACATCCATTTTACGTTTCTTTAGTAAACAAACACAGACGCGTTGCGCCTCGACAGCTGGAACTAATGGTTCTAGTCGTCAAGAACTGGAACTCTTAGACGCTGGTTTGTCGTCTTATGCGTCCCCAGCCAATGAACACGGTTTTATAAACAATTCCACTCTTCCGACAGAAAACTCTACCATCACATCAACAACATTGACGCAACCCACAGCTGTAATGGACTAGCTAAATATATATATATATATATATATATATCCTCTTTTCATTATTATTACATATTATTATTTCATTTAAACTTTCTTCCGACATTCGTCAGAAGCATTTTTCTTTCGTTTCACTTGCATGTACTTTTAAGTTTGACTAATTTAATGGTAGAGATATTAGATATTAAGCAGAAAAAAATGACTTTTCATATAGCTTATAATTCGATCTTGAAATTGGCATTGTTTTCCAATCGGGGTCATCAATAATAATAAAAATTTGGCGTATTGGCGCTGTTGTTTAAAACGGTTCAAATGTGTCTTTCTCTGAAGCAGCATTTCCACCTCAGTCTCATACAATGAATGTTATATAATTGTAAATTATATTGTATATATAATGATATGGAAATGATTATTGCGCCGGTTTTATCATCGGATATTTGTGTGAAGTGCCGATGGTTACGATTAGGTATGTTTTCATGCCCGTGTCATGGGTATTTCTAAAAAAAAAAATAAGAGATTAAAGTTTTATAAGGTATTCAAATTCGATTGATTGAGCTTACCTATGCTGTGAAAATCATTCCTGTTTTCCATTATCACCAGCCGATTTAGTGCTTATCACTTTTTTTTTTTACTCCACAAATTTCGATTTGGCCACGTCATACCGATTTTGACAAAGATGAAACACCAACACCTTTTCCATGTACTTCTATAATTTCCCTTTAATGCATGAAACTCTTTGACACCAAGGGCGTATTTGACGGGGAAAAGATGGGATCATGCAAATTTTTTCTCTGGTAAAAAATAATACCCAAAGATAATTTTTTAAACAAGTAAGGGTGTTATAGTCAGGCGAGCCTGACAATAGAATACCCGACACAGACACTTATTTTCGAATAATTTTTAATCAAGAGGTGTTTAAGGACATATTGGGCCATATACCGACTTTTGTTAAACTTATAAACCGCATTTGCACGAATTTTTCAATTTTTAGATTCCAATTGACTTAATATATAAATTCTAAGTTTCATTAAATATTTCAATAAAGTCCGCTTTAGGTTTTTGGGATTTTTGTAGACCCTAGTATAGTACTTAATATTTTAGGACGTTACTCTATCAAGGAAGCATACGTGCATTTCGTTTCAAGTCCCATTTGTATTTCGTGTAGACAATTTGAAAACGCTTATGCCACTTTTCAATTTTGAAATAATTACTTGCTAAACATGTTCAAATACAAGTTTCATCAATATCTTGAAAAACTCAGGTTTTAGAGCAGTTTTGATTTTCTAACAGAAGTATGAGTACCTAAATGGTCCGATCATTCCGAACTGTCTTACTCATGTCGTGAGCACGCATACCATTGTCAAGGTAACTGGGCAATAGGGTTCCTAAATCGCGTTCTAGAGTGTTTTGAGGTAGTAACTATCTAAAAATCGATCAGCAGATCTAAACTAAGACTGATTATAGGATTCCTAACAGGGCGTTACCTGCTCAACAAGCACATGAGACGTATCGGTTTATCCGAAACTGCTAGGTGCAGATAGGTACTGCATGGAAAAGGATGAGACATCGGAACATACATATGTGTAAGAGAGCGTCCAGCGTTAAGCACATAACAAGAGGCGCATTCTTCATGCAGAAGCACTGCATAGGTAAGAACTATCCAGTATAGAATAAGTATTGATATTGACCTTCCACCTATCACCTGTCCGAGCACTTAATCTGCTTCATTAAGAACATAAGGACTTGGCAAAATAGTGTTCATTATTGAAAGCAGCGGTTAATCGCGTCGACTCGTTACTAAATAAAAAAAAAAAAATTATTATAATAAAATATAATAAACGTCTGGTATGTATATTTATAAACTCGAATGAATCCAATTCTTTTCGCTAGCGATAGACATAATTTTCAAATAACAACAACATACAAAATTCCTTCGCTCTTATATTGTTCGTCTATTCACAATCGCTTGCAATATTCCTCTTCAGCGCCCATTTTGCCCCCAATATCCCCTCCCAACCCTGTAGACTGTATATTAGGGTGATGACTTTTTTTGAAACTCTTTTCCTGTATCATAGTACGATGAACTTTTATTAAAGACTTCATAAAATACTAATTTTAAGGTTATTTGGTAAAAAAAAATGTCACGCACCAAGTCATTTGAAATATTTAATTTTTGATTTTTTTCCAAATTTTTGAAGTTACTGTAAGCAGAGTCGCTTCTAGAGGGGTCAAATGTAAGACTAACTACCCTTATTTTTTTATCCCCAACAAATTCTCCAAACAAACCTTCCCCCTATCTCCACTCCTTATAGGGGCTCCCATACAAAAGTAATTTTTTTTATGAATTTTCCCCCACTGTCCTAACTAACCCCACAGTGCCCCTAGATGAGTCAAATGTATGACCGACCCCCATTAACTTTGTCCCCCTAACATTTTTTTCCAACATACTGACCCCCTATCTCCCCTCCTTAGGGGGTCACCCATACAAAATTACCTTAATTTTATCACAATTTCATACAAAATGGCTGTCACTACAGTCAAACCCCTCCTAGGGGGATGATATATATGACCGACCCCCATTATTTTTTTACCCCAAATATTTTCTTCAAACATACCCAACCTCATATCTCCCCTCCTTAGGGGGGTCCCCATACAAAAATAGGCTTAAATTAAAGAAAAATCCCTCACGAACTTCAATCTATAATATAGATGCCGTAGGAACAAGAACGAGCATGTTCAGTATGCATATTCGAAAAATTTACAAAATTACCTTTTAAACCAGCCTAATATGAAGAATATTGGATTCGTTTTTGGTATGTTTTAATAATATGTTATAATTATTATTTTTTTTAAAACTGAATTTTGGGTTCCATCCCCTAACTGGCCAAATAATGACCCTAGTAGAAAAAAATAAATGTTCGAGTCAAATGCCGCAAACCTCAATCTATGACGAGTTTTTTGAGACTATAACCATTAAAATCGGTTAGTGGTTTCTATTCATAAAATTAATTCAAAACAAATATTTTTTGAAACGCATTATTCACTGTTTTCACGTTCGTGTCTTGAGTCCTTACATGCATCCAGACCGAGAGAGATATGCAAAAGAGAAATGTTTGGAGAAATTATTGGGAATAAAAAAATAATGGGAGTTGGTCTTACCTTTGACCCCTCTAGGAGCGACTCTGCTTACATCAACTTCAAAAATTTGGAAAAAAATAAAAAATTAAATTTTTCAAATGACTTGGTGCGTGACATTTTTTTTTAATCAAATATCCTTAAAATTAGTGTTTTATGGCATCTTTAATAAAAGTTCATCGTACTATAATACAGGAAATTTTTTTGGAGAAAAAGACACTAAAAGTCATCACCCTACTGTATATAATATGTGTAACAAGTAAGGGTGTTATAGTCAGGTGAACCAGAAAACACATTGACCGACACAGGTAAACGGTTAGCTTTATATTTTTGAACGTTGTTTTCTTTAACAGGCACCAAAAGCACCTTTTTGCCACGCCCACTGTTCCAGTTTTTTAAAACTTGGTCAAAGCTTTGAATATAATCTCAAATTCTAAACATTTCATTGATATGTATCGAAAATTTTCAATTTTAAGGCATTATTTTTGATTTTTGTTACAGACGTTAGTACCTGATTGAGGTACCCTTATAAATGGACTGGAATTTGATGGCTACTAAGCCATGCTAATTTCCATTTAAATTTCAGGAGTAAGAGCCAATTTTCGAAAAAAGCCCTTCTGCCACGCCCACCAATACAGTTTTTCATCCAAATATTTATTTCAAAAATTTAAGGTCTTAGTGCAGTTTTTGTGATTTTTTTTTTTGACAGAACCTGGTACTGGAGATACCCATAAAAATGGTTGTTCTTACTCCTGTCTTCTGCCAATGCGGATACCAAATTTCTTTAGGTTAGCTCAACTCCTTTAAAAAAAAACCTGTATACTGACTGACAGACAGACGGACGGAGCTTTACCAGGAGATTCGATTTAGCCATGTCCGTCCTTCCGTCTGTCTGTCAGTCTGTATACAGGTTTTTTTTTTTTTTTTGTCGAACGAGTTAAACTACCTCAAGGAAAGTATTACTGGAGACATGAGTAAGAATAACTTTTAGGACGGTCTTGATCGGACCATTTGTAAGGGACTCTACCGTGCTAAGGTCCGTTTCAGAAATGATATAAGATGCTTTATTACAGGGGCGGATCCAGAGCCATCCGTTGGGGGGTGGAAATAAATTTTTTTTTAAATTAAAATGTTCAATCCGTATTTTAGAAAGGATGCACTATACATATATTTTATTAGAAGATAAGCAATTGATTTTGAGAAAATAAAAACGACAAAATCTACAAATAAAAAAAACTTATTTAATAAAAAAAATTTTTTAAATAATTTTTTATTTAAAAAGAAAAAACAAACATTTTGTTACGTATATTTAATATAGCAATTTTAGACAGTTTATTTTTCATAGAAACAAATTCAAATTCAACAAAAAATTCATATCTTGGTATACACAAATTTTCGAATTCGTTTTTCTTTGGGGGGGGGGGGGGGGGGGGAATTTCCCCCTCCATCCCCCCCCCCCTGGATCCGCGCCTGTTTATTATCTGAATTTTTGCGAGAAGTTTTGATGAAATTTAAGAATTTTAATTTAATTTTCTGAATTCGGAAAATTGGGTGTGGCAAAAGGACGGTTTCCCTTGACTCTTACAACCAAAATTCAAATGGAAATTGAGCGAAAGTCTGTCATGCTAATACGAAATACGCCTGAATAATCGATTTTAGAGGGTGCGGTCTTGGGATTTGTCATACAAAACAACTGCTACCGCGGTTCATTTACATATATTTGCCTCGTATTGGATTGTTTAGTCGTACTGACTATAACACCCTTACTTGTTTAGCTTTAGTAGTGTTGTTTTTGTTCTTTGTTTATCCTAATGCAACAAGAAAAATATTGTGTTGCAAATTATTGTAAAGGAAATCTTTATCATTATTTATATGTTAATATGTACACACATATACATACATATCTATATGCATATAGAGACTTGTCAAATACGTGCGGCCATTCGGTAAGTTTCGTTTCTTAGCAGGCAAATACCTCCTGTAGGACAAGTCATTAGTTCTTTCGTCGGTAGGTATATACAGTATAGGTGCCATTTTCTTTGCATTAGTTGAGTCAAAGCCTCTCAAAGAGTCTGCGCTCTACCATCCTTAAGGTTTCTCAGGCAAACTAAAATAGATACATACATAAATGTATGTAATTCCGAAAATAAAAGTTAAAAAAAAAACAAAAATCAGGAGGAAGAGCAAAAAAACTTGTTGCACTTAGGAAGAGAAATTCTAAATAATAACAAATAATTTTATAAAATTTAGAATAACTGAAGTAAAATACTTATGTCATTAGAGAAAAGTCGAATTTACCAAACTCCATCTTTTTTCGCAAATTAAGTAACCCTTGTTGTCTTGTTTGACAATGTCAAGAGAAGATATGACAAGTTCCGTCAATTGGAAGAATTAAAAAACTTGAGTTTTGGTAATCAATTGATTTTTTCAATTCGACTAGAGTATTTTATTTCATTATTCATAAAGTTTGTTTTAAAACAAATTTTTTATTAATTTCGTTTGCTCCTTTTAAAAAAACTGAATTTCGTTGACAGGGACAGAAGTTTAAGGCATTAAAAAGAATTTTGGCCCACATACACAAATGTATGTAATTCCGAAAATAAAAGTTAAAAAAAAAAAACAAAAATCAGGAGGAAGAGCAAAAAAACTTGTTGCACTTAGGAAGGAAATTCTAAATCATGAAAAAATTTTTAATCGAATATACCTGAGTACATATGTATGTTTAGAGAGATATTGTGGGGAGCTGACAAATCCTTTTTCGATATGGAACCCTCGAGGGTGACAATGTCATCAGGGACGTCACTGGCAGTTCTGTCATGGAAAAATGTCAACAAAACTTCATGTCTTTGGGAATCCAAAGACACCCTGAAGTCATCGATGCCGTCAGGGCGACTGTTCCAATTGGGGAGTTTCGTTTGCTTCATTTTCTGAATACATACTTAGAGAAAACTTTTATCGGACAAAGTTGTTGCTGTTGTTGTGGTTTTGTTGTTGTTGTTGTTGTTGTTGTTTTGTATGTGCTTGCTTTTCTTGTCAAAATGTACACTACATTTCTCAGAAAGTTTATAATTTCAGACGTATTTAAATTGACTAAAATGCACGCAAGGCACTCATAACAGTCGCGGCACCGTGGCTGTAAAGTTCATTTTGCTCCACTGGTGGTAGGTTGTGGGCGATGTCTTTGGAGGTGAGTTGAGTTCCACGTTAAATCTTAACGTGGAATTCGTTTGAGTGTTTTTTTTTCAGCCGGGAATGGCGTTCGCGCCGTCCCGACATATAATACATTCGATGGGTGGTTGTGGGGGTATAGCGTGAAGGCCACAGAAGGTGAAAAGGTGGAGAAATTCATCCTGCCACACTTAATGGTTATCTTTCGAGTCCTTTTTCCATTTTGACTTGGGTGGGTTTTTGGAATCACAAGTCAGTGAAGGTGTAAAATCCAACGCTTAAACAGGGAATGGACGCAATCCTCCTAACAAACAAAATAGGGGCATTTTTGCAGCGTTAAGTCATTCGGACCTATTTTGGTTAATTTTTACTTACTTATTTTTTTACCAAATGTTTGTCTTAATCACCTGATTTCAAGTATGTTTTTTGAGGTCGAAATACCCAAATTCGAACTTTTTTAGGCCTCCAAATTATATCCTACTTTTAAGAATATTTTTTGCCGAAAATAAGTCCTAAAAAATTTCCTATAAATTGCCTTAATAACAGGTTGGCTGATAAGTCCCCGGTCTAACAAAGAAAAACACATTTTTTTGTCAAAATTCGTTTTTATTATTCAACATAGTTCCCTTCAAGAGCGATACAACGATTATAACGACCTTCCAATTTTTTGATACCATTTTGGTAGTACTCCTTCGGTTTTGCCTCAAAATAGGCCTCAGTTTCGGCGATCACCTCTTCATTGCAGCCAAATTTTTTCCCTGCGAGCATCCTTTTGAGGTCTGAGAACAAGAAAAAGTCGCTGGGGGCCAGATCTGGAGAATACGGTGGGTGGGGAAGCAATTCGAAGCCTAATTCATGAATTTTTGCCATCGTTCTCAATGACTTGTGGCACGGTGCGTTGTCTTGGTGGAACAACACTTTTTTCTTCTTCATATGGGGCCGTTTTGCCGCGATTTCGACCTTCAAACGCTCCAATAACGACATATAATAGTCACTGTTGATGGTTTTTCCCTTCTCAAGATAATCGATAAAAATTATTCCATGCCCATCCCAAAAAACAGAGGCCATTACTTTGCCAGCGGACTTTTGAGTCTTTCCACGCTTCGGAGACGGTTCACCGATCGCTGTCCACTCAGCCGACTGTCGATTGGACTCAGGAGTGTAGTGATAGAGCCATGTTTCATCCATTGTCACATATCGACGCAAAAACTCGGGTGTATTGCGAGTTAACAGCTGCAAACACCGCTCAGAATCATCAACACGTTGTTGTTTTTGGTCAAATGTGAGCTCGCGCGGCACCCATTTTGCACAGAGCTTTTTCATATCCAAATATTGATGAATGATATGACCAACACGTTCCTTTGATATCTTTAAGGCCTCTGCTATCTCGATCAACTTCATTTTACGGTCATTCAAAATCATTTTGTGAATTTTTTTGATGTTTTCGTCGGTAACCACCTCTTTCGGGCGTCCACTGCGTTCACCGTCCTCCGTGCTCATTTCACCACGCTTGAATTTTGCATACCAATCAATTATTGTTGATTTTCCTGGGGCAGAGTCCGGAAACTCATTATCAAGCCAAGTTTTTGCTTCCACTGTATTTTTTCCCTTCAGAAAACAGTATTTTATCAAAACACGAAATTCCTTTTTTTCCATTTTTTTCACAATAACAAAAGTTGCTTCACAAAAGACGCTCGATCTCACAAACTAATTGACTTACAGACGTCAAATTTTGACACGAATCATTTGAAGGTTGCCACTATATAAAAATAATATGCATTTAATACTAGCGACGCCATCTATGTGTCAGACCGGGGACTTATCAGCCAACCTGTTAGTGACCATATATTATATATATGATAGTGGCATAACTTTGATTATGTAAATCGATTAAGACATTTGTTGTCTTAATTTCGACTTTCCCAGTGATATTATTTTTTAAAAATATGACTTGTATTGCCTCCTTGGGCCTGAGAGTCAAATAAACGGAAATTCGACTTTGTGGTCCAATTTCACCTTCCGCCTTATTTTTCGAATTTCGGGTTGAAAATTCTGCTCCTGCATCTGTAATGTGTATCATTGAGATGCCCCTTGACAAATGAACAAGTACAAGGAACGCTTCCACCATAAATCCTATCGACCTCTCGACTTATATTCGACCTATTTCACAGAAAGTTCCATTTTTAGAGATTTTTCATTGCAGTTCGGTGCAACCAGTCGAAACAAGCACTACTAAAAGTGTGCTGTGTCAAAAAATAAATTTCGAAATTTTCTCTACCAAACGGTATTATTGCTACGTCCTTCAATTTGGCTTTAAAACCTAAAAATATATAAAAAAAAAAAAAATTAACTATCCGGCTATCCGGCCTGGCAGCCAGCCGGATATCCGGCATTCGGCATAGGTACTTTTTTTGCTCACTATAACTAGAGTTTTATTTCAACAATGAAGCCTTTTACACTAGTCAATTATAGACCGACAACTCACATTTTAATTCGCTTTTAGAGTTACATCCGCGTATCCACATAAGAAAGAGGGCACAAAACGATTTATCAAGTCCGTCCAAAAAAAAAAAACGCTCATTTTTTCTCTAAATTTCCGCACTTTGCTTGCCCAGAAAAGTGAAAATTGACGTCAATAATTGGCTAGTGTAAAAGGCCTCAATTCTATCAGCTGCAAAACCATCGATAAAACAACTTATCGATACTACCTTTAGTTCATATCGATTTCTATCAGCCCTAGCGAAAGAGTTAAGTACAGAAATTGCGGAAATGTTTGAGCAAACATGCGATATATGAAGAAAATGCCTACGTGCTCAATTCAATTGGAATCGAGCAAACGCATTCCATGTATAAAAATTTCGCAAATCAATTGTAATGAAATTAACTTCTTCTTGGAATTTTGAAATTTTTTTTTATCCGATTTGCCCGAAATTCGATTATTGAATTCACCCATCCCTACGGTTTCATTGACAGTGTCAATAAGAAGATAACCTGTTTAAAACGCTCAATGAAGTTTATATATTTTGGCTCTCTTTCTTTATCGGATATACAATTTCTTAAGCAATTCTTTAATGGACATGCGCTCAACGTTGAAGGCCTCTGCAAGATTGGACTTTATGCGGCAGTGAGAGTACACGGGAACGGCCATTTCAAGATGTAACATTGCGGACAAACGGCCAAGACAAAAAAAAAAAAAAAAAAAAAAATAAAAATACGATTTGGAATTGCATACAAAGGTTTTTGGAAAGAAAATTTGCAAACATGGCTTTGTGGCGGATCGAGCGACTGGGAACTGAAGTTTTCCATCAACTTCAAAGTATCGCATCATATCATCGCTTAGCCAGGACGAGTCTACGGGTGAGGATATTTTGCATTTTTCAAGGCCACATCTTCTTCATGAAATCCCCCTTTTTTTTTTATGTTTGATACCTTATACCTTATAATTTACTAATTGTTTCAATGCCATCGATTTGCATAACTATTGATTTTGTTCGCGAAATTCGTTTCTCTGTGGAACTCATTTGAAATGCGTTCCACCATGCATATTCATTCGACAAGCCAATTCGAAATTTTGGCCTCCTATTATTTGTTATTCAAATTCAAATTCAAATTCTAGAAAAGATTCATTTTACATATTTGCTCATTGATAGACAATTTAGAATCCGTACTTCAATAGCTTTTAGTATTCTCTAAACAACCAGAGCCTATAGAAAAAATTAGCTAATAAAAAATAAAAAAAAAAAAAAAACTTCTATAGGTAAATTGCTGCATTTCTAAACGTCAAATGCTTTTCAATGATCACTTGTCTCCGCCGCCGGCCAATAACACGAACGAGAGCCGACGGTTTGTTTACATATCGATGTAAAGACATGTGAAGCAATTTTTGTTTTTCTTTGCTCTCTTCAAATTTTTGTATTTGCAGAAACCTGAATTTATTAATTAATTTGAAACTGGTACCCTTTTTCTGCGGTTTCATCAGACACAACGAAAAAAACAAACAAAAAAAAAAAAAAAAAAAAAAAAAACGTCTTCGAAAATGCACAACACTCGCTCCGGTACCTCAAAAGACTTTCAGCGACGCTTTTTGTTGCTTTCGAATGCTGCAAAAAAGCAGCAGTCGATGCTTACAATTTGAAACGCACGGACGTGTCCCATACGTCTACACGGCGCGATCTACGGATGTGCGAAATGGTTGCGGAAATAATTGAGTGACGCTGCTGCTTTTTTGTTTGTTTGTTTTCTTTGTATAATCGCGAAACGGAAGTTAAAATTAAAAAGGTTAATGCAACGATTCCGGCTTTTATTGTTTTCATATTATTGCAAATTCATCTCTGACGCGTCGGTCGTTCTGTTGTATGAGTAATAAATCATATCCACCGCACAGCGTTTACAGTGCGTACGCTACATACAGTATCTATATACATACATATGTACGTACATACCGATACCTACAGCACATTGTACTTAAAGTGTGATTTCACTCTTTTTGCGTGCTTCGCCCTTTTGCATCATATTCTAAATTGTCATTTTCTAGTTATTCATCCTTGATTGGGAGAGACAGCTGTTGCGATACTTGGCACTGTGCAACGAATGCGATCATACATATACGGCCCGCATACGTTTATATATAGTACCTCGAAAAAACATTCACGACGGCGAAGGCAAATTTTTATATTATTATTAATTTTTTTTTTTTTTTTTTAATAAATGAAAGACCTTTAATTTTTTGTTTTTGACTTTCTTAAATAACCAAAAAAAAAAAAAAGAGAAAAAAAACCCACAGCCAATAGTAGTCAAACTGAAGACAAACAAAAAACAAACGAATTTTTTCTGTTGTGTTATTAATTAAAAAGCAAACGCTCTGTTCAAAGTGCACACAGGGAAATGTGAGACAAAGAGCAAAAGTGTTTTTCTTTGTTCAAAGTACAACTGACGACAAACGAATTGCGCTTATCACAAATAGTCAAACGTAAAATTTTATGAATTTTCTTCCGAACCCTATATGGTTGTTAAATAAAAAAAAAAAAACTTTATCAATTCTTCGTTAGCAGTTGACTGTCTGTAGGCATCATCAACGCCAGCAAAGCCAGCAGCTGATGCAGCAATCGCAACGTATGCAAAATAACAGCAAACCCGCTTCGATGGGGCCCGAAATAGAGTGGGTATTTCCGCGTTTACGGCATCCATCCAAACTTTGGTATATTGCAAGTTTAATCGCTGTCTCGGCTGTGGGTCTATTTAGCAAAATTATCTTAGGTGAGTGTGTATTTTTATTCAAGATTGAAAAATTTCACAATCATATTTCGTTGCAGCAATAATTATTAGCGGGCTTGAATTTTCAGTGTCAACGGTCGGGTCCGGGTCCGGGTCCATTCATTTAGTTGCACAACTTAAACTTTAACTCGTTTTGGTCCGTCGCATTGAGATGGCATAAACTTTCATTACAAGCATGTTTCCTCGACCGTTCAGTAGACATCGCTTATATACATATATCGCACCCTTGCTACTAAATCGGCACAATTCAAAATTTCGCATTTTTCGAAAATCATTCAATATCTCTTGAAACTGAGGAGAAATAATATTTTTTCTAATCTTAATTTACTCTCAATTGACTACTGCGTCTGTCAATATAAGAGTAAATTTTCTTGGTGTTGGGTTTTCTTACAGAAAAATGCAATCAAACATAAAAAAATTGATAAAAAATTTTTTGAATTGTGCCGATTTATTAGCAAAGGTGCGATATATGTATTTTCTTCAAATTAATCTCTAATGCACTGGCTATCTCTATTGAAGGGCACACGGCATATTTTTAAATCAAATTTCAATGAGCGCAATAGTTTTCCTCAATGCTGACGTTGTTGATTTTGAATTTTGTCACTCGAATTTTTCATTTCGCTGTGTGTTTGTGAATTTTCTGCTGCGATATTTCATAATTGTTGATGTATCGTATCAGTACAAGCGAATCGCAATGCACTTATCTATAATAGCACACGTAATTTTAATCTTTATGAATTTCATCGAACCTATATGTTCTTCAAATAAGATTTATTAATATATTAACTTGAATTTATTTCCGTGTAGCAATTTGACTGCTGTAGCATATCACACGCAGAAAGCGAGCTATTGCACTGATATATCTCAAGCAATTGAAATTTTAAGAACATTTGAAACCCTTCATGGGGCCTCAAAGATGGTTTTAATTCAAAATAATCGATCTCAAATTTGTATATTAGTTTATCTGTTTCGAGGAAAGGGTTATTAAGATTTTCTTGCAGAAGTTGTAATCTTATCTCATAAATTTGTTACAACTGATATTATAGACATAATATATATACGAAATTCTTGAATTTTCAGGTAAAGCAACAAGTACGGTCGATCGGCATTATTATGCACAATTAAAACTAATAAACTCAAAAAAAGTAAATAATTGGTCTCGCATTAGTGGATAACTTTCATTTCAAGCTGTTCCTCAGTTAGTCATCATCAAATGCCTAGCATATGAATAATTCTAAATGAACATTACGGCATGCTGAAACTATGAATTTCTTACAGCTTTACAATTCCAAACAAAAACGCTATAATTCAACTATTGTTTTCTTGAGTCTCTTTCGAAAACTTTGAAGCTGGTTTGATTCAAATTCAAAGAAAAAAAAAATCAACTGTTATTTACTTGAAAGCAATGAGATAGATTGCTCAAATGAAATTCAGAATCTTGATTGGTCGTCAAAATTTATGTTGAATATACATCCACAAAAGAATGTTGAAATTTTCTTGTTGTGTGTATCACTAATTGTACGAAGAATTATAGCGTTTCTCGTTGTCAAAAAACACTATAGCGACATTCGATAATATAGATCATTCACCGTATATTACGATCAGTCAAAGTCGATCACCATTTCTGTCTTAATTCTTCATCGCTTGGTCATTAGAAATATCTTTCGTAATCAAGCATGTAGATCATTTGAATTCGATTGAATTACAGTATTGTCGAACGCAAATAATGATTTCGTGTCACTTGGTCGGATATGGTCAATATTTGACAAAAATACTTTCAGTTTTGTTCGATTAATTTGTAAATAATCGTTTTGATTTTTCAGTTATACTCCTTGAATTAAGTATTTCGCATGTAAACAAAATTCCATTAAATTGGTCATCTCTAATTAATATCAACCTCTCATTTCAATGAAAATGATTTTCTAATTATTTTGATTGTGTATTTCCAACTAAAGTCAATGTCTTAGGTAATTTACCAGAACATCGCAAAATTGCAAAAATTTGATTTTCATATTTTGAATTGAGTATTTCGCAGCTAAACAAAATGTCCTCTAAGGGTTAAAATTTATCAAGACTACTTCAATTCGCAATTGATTCATTTTGAATTCGCAACAGAAATTTGATGCTCTTCGATTGCAAGCATAATTTTGAATTGAGTATTTCGCAGCTAACATATGTCCTCTAAGGTTAATTTGACCATGACCACTTCATTCGCGAAAATGTTTTGCTTAATATAATCTCGAGTTTTAGAATGTCTAATCGAAGTACAGATAAGCGTATAAATAGATATCCAAGCTAGAACAACGAAAACGGCATGGAATTTTTTAAGGTAATGTTTTAACATATTTTAGGCGAGAAAAGGTATTGTGCAATCGCTTTGCCGATGTAAACTTCTTTACTTGTTTTTTTTTTTGTTTTTCGGAAAGTCATGTTTAGTTCAATGAATTTGCTGTACTCAAAAATGTCTCTAATCTTATCTGTCTAATCTATTTTGTTTATACAACTTGCTAGAGTAAAACATTGATATGAGAATCAAACGAAATCGCTTTTTGGAGTAAAACGCACGCAAGTTATCAGAGATGAACGATAAGAAAATGTAAAACAAAAGTACCCAAAAAAAAAGGGAAAAGCTTAAATTGAGATCTCTCATTAGGATATTCACTATTCACTGTTGCCTCAGTAGTCATCAGTCAATCCGCAAAAAATTTCTATGACGACACCCCAAACGGCAGCTCGAAACTTAGGCCATATATTTCTTTTATCAAGCTTACATTTTCACAAAAAAAAAAAAAAAGTAAACTAACTATTGTTCTTCTATAGCCATCGTTCCAGAAAACCTTTGAAGCTCGGGATCAAAAAATGCAACAAAAAAAATCAATCTGTTGATTCGCTATTAAAGCAAAGAGTAGTTAGCTCAAATATATAGTGCAGGGATCGGCAAAATTAAAGCGAGGTTGTATGTGTGAGAGAAGCGAGAAAATGCACTAAAAGGAAATGGTGAATTTTTTTTGTTGTGTGTTCTCTGAAATTTGAATACGATGCACACGCGGTCTTTCTTCAACAAGAGTTCGAGAGTGACTGAGTGTGAGTGGCTATCGCAAAAATTGTTCCTAGCGCGCAGATCCCTGATCTAGTTCAACTAAAGTATCCATTATAAGTTTGTGCTTAGTAAGAAAATTTTCATTGTTTCCCGTTAAATAAAATGTTGCCGACTTCGGTTTTTTTTTTTTTTCTTTTTGACGCTATAAAACGTTCAAAATGAAAATTTCATTTTCTCAACCCATTTTTCTAAGATGACGTAAAAGCACGGTCCCTTAACGCACGGCGATGCATGAGGAGCTTTCAATTATTATTCCAAAGTGAAGGACAATGACATCAGCGAAATTTGAAAACCCATTATTTTTTTAGTACGAGAAAATAGCAATCCTTTGTGTATTGAAAGCTCTTTTGAAATAGGATATTAACACATAAAAAATAAATTAAATAAAAAATTAATTATCATATACAGTGAAACCTCTCATATGCGGACACTCACGGTGACGAACTTTTTGTCCGCATATGAGGGTGAAGTTTGTATGAAAAACAATAAGCAAAGCAAGTGTAGGTACAAAAAAAGTGGCCGCGTTTAAGGATTGTCCGCAGCTGAAAGGTTTCCCCCTGTATATACAAATATATAACCATGTCAATGTTCTATGTCCGGAAAAAACACAATAATTTTTTCACTTTGGAATTGAAGCCTTGATTCAAGAAAAAATTCAAAGAAATTTTGTTATAATACGATGTTAACCGTCTCGCCGTTGGTCTGGTCGTGTTAAACATGATTTTATCAGCCCTATTCAAAACTTTGTTGTGTTGTGTTGTATTGCAACAATTAATCATAATGTAGTTTAACGTCAGGTCCATACACTTCGGTGCTTCACCGGACGTTTTTGGTTTTTTTCCCCAGGGGAAGTCTGCCTCCTCCCCCAGGTACCCATTTTTGCCTCATCAGTGAGTAGGTCCGAAAAGGCTACCCTGGGTGAAGATACGGTGCTATCCTCACCTCATAAATTACCACAGCCACCACGAATCTCCCCGTAGGGCCAAACCCATATCCGGCGGGATGCTAAAACGAATCCCGGGCGTACCGGATCCCGTGGTAACATGTTATGTTAAGTTAATGGCGTGAATACAGCTATCTCCACAATAGCTGCAACACGCCATGCTTGGTATAGGTCATATGCTAGTACCTGTCACACCGCACTATGACGACGCTACCAAATTATGACCCCATACTCAGTCGGTCTGTTTTGGCCCTCAGTTAGCTAGGGTCCGCGGGGTTGCTAAGCCCGTAAATCACACAGATTCCCCTCGCGGAATGTATTGCAACAATTGCATCAATAAAGATAGGAATGGGATGAGCTCTGCTTAAAAATTTTCAAAATTTTCGGTCCCTTTATATTCCCTTTCAAGTGTGCTTAGAGTGGGAGAATTTTTCTCAAATCCGCACGGAAAACTTCCCAACGAATGTTTGGAATCCGACTTTTCAAGTCTGTCGTTTTAGAACTCCATTTGGGTATATCATCATCATATCCTTTTCTAATTTGTTGAAAATTCTTTTCTTACAGTTCTTATAAATAGCACGCGAGTTTATAACAGAGAGCGTCTAACAAATTTAATTGAAAAACGTCCGCCAGGTGTTCCTCTAGTCACAGTATCAAATCACCATTCGTGCTTCGACGATCCCGGCGTATGGGGTAAATTCAAATATAGAGATACATATATAAAGAATACTTTCTTAAAAATTAATCAATAAAAATTCGTACAGGAATTCTTCCATTGCGCTATGTGTGTAACACATTCATGATGAGATGGTCAATGGCGGCACATGATATATGCTTTACAAATAAATATCATTCGTTATTTTTTATGTATGGTAGGTTTTCTGGTTGCCAATTGTGATCTCTTGAAGCTGAACTTGAACTTTTGAAACTTTCAGGAAAATGTATACCAGTTGTGCGAGGAATCGGTGTCTATCAAGAGGCAGTCAATCTTTGTATACAGAAATGCGCACTTGGTCATTGGGTGCACGTGTTCCCCGAGGGCAAGGTGAATATGACGAAAGAGGAAATGCGCTTAAAATGGGGTGTGGGAAGAATTATTTATGAATCGCCACGAATTCCAATCATATTGCCCATGTGGCATCAAGGAATGGACGAAGTGCTGCCCAATGTTGAGCCCTACATATTAAAATGGCGAAAGAAAGTCACCGTCAATATCGGAAAGCCAGTGGACCTGAATGACTTCATACAAGATCTTAAAGATCGAAAAGTGCCTGAGCCAGAAGCGCGAAAACTTATCACTGACAAAATACAAGACGTATTCAAAGTAATAAAGTGATTTAATTCTTTAATCGTAATTAGTTTTTATTTGATTTACTATATTTTATTGTATTTTTTTTTTTTTTTTTTTGCAGATCCTACGACGAGAAACGGAAGAGCTTCATAGAAAACGTTTAGAGTGCAATTAATTAGTATAGCTTTAATTTAGTTGTGTGCTTGTCTTTTAATTAAGTTGCGAAATCAGCATAAAATTTTTGTGCATTTTCTATTTGAAATCAAAATGTATTATATTTATAGGTTTTAAAGTTGTTATCGAACCAATTGTAGATAATTTATATAATACGTCGAATTGAATTGAATTTTTTTTTTTTTTTTTTTTTTGAGCTCATACTGTCCAAATTGATGATGATCTTAGATCGTATATTGTGTTATCTTTTTTTATTTAAAATTTTTAGTGAAATTTTAAAAATTATTTAAGTCACTAAAAAGTCCATGCGTAGGATAAATTGAATAAAAACAGATTTTTTATAAAAATCTTGCAAATAATTCTCAATAGCTTAAATAATGTTTAACTATCAAAACTAAATACGAGAGCTTACTGTAAACAAAAAAGAATCGAATTAACTTATTCAATTTGATTGGAAAAAATCGTTTCTATAAGAAATAAAAATCGATTTATTTTAAATAATGCCAAATAAAAATTAAGAGATTACATAAAATATTCTCAACTACATGTTTATTTACATATGAATTGATCATTAAAAAAAAAAAAATATGCCACTAGAATAGCATTTTTCAGGAATTAATTAAAAACTGTTTCATGCTCAATCAATGAGTTTTGAAGGAATAGTTTTATCCTTAATTCAGCATTAAGGGGACCTTCTGGTCTAGAATTTTTTGAAAATTGATTTTTTTTTTTTATATATATATTTCGGAAGAATAGACTTTTAAGAATATGCTGGCAAAGTTTCGTGAAGATATTGACAATATTTTCTTTGCTACAGCCGTTTTAGTAGGTAGAGACAGCACGCAGCGCGCTTGATCAAAGCAACTTTGAACGCGTTTATCTCAAAACTACTTTTTTTGACCTGGTGTGAATGAAAACAAAAAAACCATCGAACCGATTTGTCTGGAATTTTTTAATATTATTCATAACATCAATGGCTATGGCCCGAACTAGAATCGAATTTTTATTTCAAGAACTTCATATTTTTTCATCAAAAAAATGGTCAAAAAAAGGGGAGTTTTTGATGGTTGAAACAAAAAATTGCGCCATTTTGTCAATTTAAAAAAAAAAATTTTTTTATTCTAGTTCCTGCCATAGCCGCATTCATTCTGATTAATAACATATTTTTGTTTTTTTTTTTTTCGATTACCAGAACTGCCAAAATCTTTCACACCACGGAGGTACTTTTTCAAAGAGGGTCCACTTCAACGCCATTTTTAAAATACCAAAAAAAAAAAAAAAATTATTTCAACAACTATTTTTTATTTGTTTGTCAATAAAGAAATATAATACTAATTGCCTGCATAAGCTTAGACAAATCGTTTTTTATTTGGCTTATATATTCACAAAAAAAAATTGTAAAAATACCCTGAAATTTTCGTGCTCTAGACCAGAAAGGTCCCTTAAGGTACGAAGAAGATGTTTTAGTTTGTGTGCTTCATGTAATTTTCATTTTCATTTTCAGCGATACAAAAGCAAATTGTCACTTGTTTAAAGAGGTTTGAATTTGAATTTGAGTTTATTACGAAAAAATTAACACTTTTTATTTTGGGGTACAAGAAAGATATGCCGTGTCATACTTGGAGTATAAACGTTTCTATTTGGCTCCACAAGAAAAAGCTATGATCCGAATTTTGTTTGCGAACACTTGTGCGTTCAAAATTTTGTTGGAATTTCGTTGCTCTCATTCCTCATTTCACGCGAAAAAAGTAAATGGGGTATTTTGATCGAAATTTGATTTTGTGAATCGAGGTACAAGAATATGGTTGTAACGAGTAAACGTCCATTGGCAAATTGAAGTCATTGCTTCTAGGCAATCCTAATCATTACCAAAATATGTAATATGACGACCGATTTTGCCGAATTTTTACGGATTTTTTAAATTGTTGGTACAAGTTGAGAGTACGAATAAGAGAACATAGTATAAAAATCGTTCGTACCAACGATTTTGTGACGATTTTCACTCGTTCCCTTTCTTGTCACTCCTCCTTTGCCAACAATTTAAAAAATCGGCGAGCGAAATCGGCGTGTCTGAAGGCCCACTAACACTAACAGGCTTGACACAAAAAAAAAAAAAAAAAACATGTTACAGTGGACCCCCGGTACTCCGACAAATGTTTTGGCAGGGCATTGTCTCACTATCGAATTTATCCGATTGTTGGAGTATTGCCAATATCAAGTCAATTTTCATGACAGCCTCCGAATGTTGTTTACTTGCATCATGGTTAACAGGGTGTTTCTTTACGAAAGCATTGATCTATTTTAACTGTTCGAGAAGGGCGTATTTGACAGGGGGACAATGGTGCCAATGACCTTTCCCCCCCTTAAGGAGCATATTTGAAAACTCTGAGAATTTAAGTCGCAAATCACTTTGCACACTTTTATGAAACCATCCCTTTAATTTAAAAATCATATAAATTCACATTAAGCCAATTTCAAGTTAAATATCTAAATTCTATTGAGTTTGACAGCTGCATTTAACTTAACTTTAAATAGCTGCACTTTGTACTATCATATTATAAATATTGCACAATAAAAATAATTACAAAATCTTATTTCTAATTTTGACAAAACGTACACTTTTCCTTAGTACAGTTTATTTAGGCAAATATTTTGCACTTAATGAACCTTGATGAATTATTTACAGAAAAACATTATGATTTGAAAAAATTATTTTTCAATTATTTTACATTTTTAATATAATTTTGCACAATCAAGTTTTTCGTAACTATTATCGAGCCAAAGGTTAATTTTTTTTCCCTAATTTTTGATACAATTACTGACTAATGAATTTAAAGCATTGCTATACTTTTCAGTAAATAAGCTTTTTACAAATTTACTTAAAGTACAAAAGTTGGAACCTTCTTACAAATAAATGCTTGACCCTCCCCCCACTCAATCGTGACCATTATACGCTCTTAAAAGATTATTGAAACACAAAATACGAAATTACTTTGATTTTGAACTAAAATTTTGCTACCTTTCACGACCTGGTTCGTCTTTTTCAATAAAACTAAATAGAACTATACAAGATCTTGTAAGCTTCGAAATTTCAAAAATTTTCCGACCATTCGCTTCCCAGCAAATCACGTTTCTGGTAAATTTTCCAAATTTTCTCGGAATTTTTCCAGGATTGTCTCTTGGTAAAGCTAAATGGGCTTCGGGAACTTTATTCGAAAACATTTTGTGTACATATAGCAACTGTCCCTCTCTTGCACGTTGGAAATCGCATATGTGTGAGTGAACATTAAAATACTTGCATTTGTGTTGGTAACATTTCGAAGCAGATTTTGCTGGGTTTGCTCTCAAATACGAAAAATATTATCATCATTTGCTGTTAAATATTCTCTGATCGTAGATGGCCATATTAGAGAGGTTTCTCTGTATTTATCACAATTTAATGATAGTTTGACAAGTAACTGTATTCTGTTGACATTAGACAGACAGATGCTTATCGCGAAAGAAATGTAAATTTTGCAGAAAAAAACAAAAGAAAAACAAAAGTGAATTGATTGTGATTTTGATTTTAAAAAAACCTTTTGAAATTTTATAGGGATTTCTTGAAGCTGCCGACCATCGATCATCGATGGGTGTTAAACACACCAGAGCGCAATGAAATTTTGACTGAGGGCCCACCAAAACATGCAAGCTGTAATATTCTTGGGAAAGGCGCCTACGGAACTGTTTTCAAAGCAATATTTCGCGGTAAATTCAATGCAATTACATTTTGCATTTATAGAAAATTTGACAATTTCGTTTAACTTCGCACAAAAGATCGACCAGTTGCGGTCAAAGTTGTGAAAAATCGTTCCGGCATAAACAGAACTGAAAATGAAACTCACATCCTTGGGTGGAAACATCGGAACATCGTCCGCATTCTGAAAGCAAGTACAAATTGAAGATTACACTTTATGGCAATGTTAATGTCTCTTCTCTTCTCTTCTCTTCTCTGCTCGTCGTTTCTCGTCTCTCCACGTCTCTCCACTCGAACGTGCGTAGGTCGAGTCCACTGTGAATTTCGGAATTGTTATCATGGAGCACTTTGAAGGGCAGAGTTTGCAATTAATCTCCGATACACTGGATTTACCATTAGTTCATAGGATTCTGTAAGTAATTTCTAAATTGAAATTATCCAATGGAAAATGTGCGACAGGGACAGAGTGTAATAAGTAATTTTGTTTTTCCGATTTCCATAGTATATCATTAGACATATTATGTGCTCTTTGCTATTGCCACAAAAGAAATTTACTTCATTTGGATATTAAGCCGCAGAATGTTTTGGTTGCATTCGGTAAGATTGCAAATTCGATTGAAGGTGGAAAAAATCATCTGGCTAGGATACATGCCGAACGGAATTATGTATGTAAATTGTGTGATTTCGGTTCTTCGATGATGTTAAGCGATCAACAACAACAAGAACAAAACAAGCAAACAAAATTAAACGCCGGGTATAAAGTCCGTTTAAAATTTTTTTCATTTGATTTTTAATACTTTCCCATGCATTATCCTTAGGGCACGGTGCGTTATATGTCTCCGGAAGCACTACGCTCTGATATATTGAGTCCGGCTGCTGATATTTACTCGCTCGGCATAACGATGTGGCAATTAAAATACCGACGTCCACCCTACGATATTATTCAATGCAATGAAGTTGTTGCCTTTCAAGTTGTTAAATACAATTTACGTCCCGATTCCGATCTGCATCAATTCATCTATGAGAACAACAACGGTCGTGAGTTCGTTCGTTCGCCAAAAATGGAAAATAACTTTTGCCGATGTAATTACTATAGCACCGAAATTAAAAGCCCTGCTAGAAAGAAACTCCAATTCGGAACATTGGATATGAATGCAATTTCGCCACGAGGATGCCATTCCGCGGACAAGAAATACTCAAATTTAAGCGTATCGATTTCTCCAATACCGCGCGCTAGAAATTTACCAAATAAATCCTTGCCAATGGTCAATGGTCAATGGAAGAATGCAGTCCGGAATTTGCAGAAGGAGCTGGACTTTATTGACTGCAAAACGGACAGCACGGATATTTCGCTGAACCTTCAAACGATCTTTCGAAACGTCACCGATTGGGATAGCTCAGTCGTTCAGAAGCGAGAGAAGGATTTCAGTAAAATCTATCAGGCTTGTTGGCATAGCTCCGCCGAAAAGAGACCCAGCTCTGCTGAGTTATATAAGCAATTTAGGGCCCTACTAAAATAGTTCCTTAAAGCAATTTCGATTTGAAAAAAACTAAAAGAAAAACACTGATTATGTAAAATGTTATATGCATGTATATTACGAATAATTTTATTTTTATATCGTCCAATAAGATGAATGAATATTCCTAGGCTTATTATTACGAGATGGCATGAGCTTTGAGTAGAAACGCATTCGATTTTCGAAAGGTGATTTTTTTTTTGTTGTTGTCAAATTTAACTCATTTAAATGCTGCTTTCATCTTATTTACATACGCCTTGGCATGATTTAATAAATTTATTTAACTAATGTCGGTCGCAAATCTCTCTCCCAATTAGATATTATTGTTAAGAAAATAAGGAATTAAATAAACCGCCCGATTCGAAATATTCCCGGCGAATTAAGATTTGACAAAAAATTCCCCTTATTCTAAAGATACATACTTGGAAGGGAATATGGAGGGAGCATATATTTTTATTCAAATATCATCACAATTTCCTTATTATTGACGTTTAGATCACCTCCTTTACCCGCGAAGAAAAATTTCTAGGGAAAAAAATGTTCGAGGAAATTACCAGTTGGAACAGGACTGAAAGAGATTCTAAGGCCCGATATTACAGTGCATACTTAAGTTAAGGAAGCTTGAAGACTTAAGAACACCTTAAGTGTCAAGCGGTTTAACAGTCAATTTTTATCGAAAACTCACGAAAATTGTTTTCGGCAGGCAACATTTGAAAAAGCCTAAATATTTTGTTTATACTTTTTTAAAATTCGTAAAATTAGTGAAATTCCTTCAATAAATTAAATTGAAAACTTATTTAAAGGAGCACTTAAAATTTGTACTGTTAAAATCAGACCTGTTAAATAATGATTATTTAATTAATGATTAATTAATCAGATTATTTTTTTCTTATGAGTGAAATAGTGATTATTTAATGATTATTTTTGTATGACCTATATTAATCAATGATTGCGATTACCAAATAATCATGAAATAATCATGATTATTTTAGATTAATGAAAAAAATCAGAAAAAATCAAAAAATAATCAAAAAAATAGTCCCGATTAATTTTAGATTATTTTTGAATATTTTTGATTTTTTTTGATTATTTTTGATTTTTCCTGATTATTTTTGGGTTTTTTGATTATTTTTGATTTGTTCTGATTTTTTTTATTAATTTTAATTATTTTCAATTTGTAATTGAATATAATTAAATGTAGTACAGCGAGGGGCCCATATGTCCTTGCCTATGACATCGCAATGTAAAATTCGCCTCTCGAAAGTATTGCCGGTGGTTTGACGAGGGGTGGTCCTAACCACAGGTGGCCGGTGAAATCACTTGTCCGTTGCCGGTCCCACGGACTATAGGAAAACTTTGGAAAAACGATGTTATTCAAATACAAATTGATAATAATTAAAATTAATAAAAAAATCAGAACAAATCAAAAATAATCAAAAAAAATCAAAAAACCCAAAAATAATCAGGAAAAATCAAAAATAATCAAAAAAAATCAAAAAATTCAAAAATCTAAAATTAATCGGGATTATTTTTTTTGATTATTTTTTGATTTTTTCTGATTTTTTTCATTAATCTGAAATAGTCCTGATTATTTCACGATTATTTGGTAATCGCAATCATTAATAATCAAAAATTTCAAGAAGTTAAATTAATAATGATTATGGATTAAAAAAAGAACAATAATTCATGATTATTAATCTTAATCGGGATTTAACAGGTCTGGTTAAAATGCTTTACAGACTTAAGCTTTACTTAAGTGCTAAGGAGACCTTAAGTATGCACTGTAATATCGGGCCTAAGAGGTGCATAGTCCTCTTCGAAATGAATGTTTTCCCTCTCAGCGTCAATTGAAGGAAAAATGTGATGACCTTCGCTCAAAAATATTCGAAATTCTTGCCACTTTTATATTCCCTTTTAAGTGCGCTTAGAATGGGAGAATGTTTTTTTTTTTTGAAATCCTCAGCGAAATAACTCCACGTGAATATTTCGAATCGGGCTGATAGATATTTTAACTTTCGTTGGAAACATTCCCCCAAACAGTGACAGCAAGTGAAGAATCGGTTTATTTAAAGGCGGTGCATCAGGCTCCAAATATTAAAAAAAAAAAAAAAAAAAATTAGGAATGCTGTGCAAAATTCAACTCCCATTTCTTCAGAATTTATTACCAAATTTTTGTGCCATTTAGAGATGGAATGAAGCACTTCCAGTACTATTGAATGTGAATATGGAGCAAAAGACAACAACAAGTATGATTCAAAAATGCGTATGGTCTTTTGACCGAATTGCAATTGAGAGTGCAATGTCCTTACGTTCATTGTCCTTTCGGTTGAAATTTTTTTTCTCTATGTTTTCGGTTGTTTTTTTTTTTATTTTATTTTTTATTTTTGCTTTTTAATGTGGATACCCAAGACATTTGTCTCCAATAAAATCGTACTTCACCGTGGGCTGTCCGCTTTTTGTTGTAGATTATCGTTTTCCTTCTTGGACTGTAGGCGATTTTTATAGCTGCATAGCTCATGCAGACACTTAAATATAATAAGAATGTAAACAAAGCATAAAGAATGCCTTAAATCTTGCGGGCAATTAGTTGTAAATAAACGGTGAAAAGTGGATAAACGTTTTTGAATTTTTCTCTCATTTATTTAGATTTTTATTTGTTTGTTCTTTCGATGTTTAGAGAATAATATCGCGTACGGTTGGTTTTAAGCTCAATTTTACGAGGCGAAACATTCGCAATTTGATTGTTCGGCGGTGTAAAAAATTGAAAGCCCTAAATTTCCCCTTGAAATGAATCATTCATTTAACGAGAGCTGATCTTTAATACATTCTCATATGAATTTTTTATCTTTCAAATAAATTATGAGATAACTAAAAAAAAATAAAAAAATAAAAAAAAAAAAAATCTTCCAGCTATAGGGACAATCGAACGTGGCAGTTATTTTGAAAAGTTAATAACCACATAAAGTTAAAGTTCTTCAACAGCTGAGAAAAAGGTCTCGCTTTGAATCAAACAAATCGTTTCCCAGTAGTCAGTAGGTCGCCCCCGATATTTGTGACATGCCAAAGTGCCAGTCCTTGATGACTAGCCATTTCACCTACCACATGAACCTGAGAGAGTAGATAGGCCTCAGCACACATTTCCCTATTCGCTGCGTATGATTGTTTTTGCTGTTGTCTGCTTTTACTTCGCATTCTGATCATTTGCCCATCAAGCGATCGATAGCTCAGTGGTTCAAACTGTGACTCGACAGCCGGGAGGTTCGGGGTTCAATCCCTGCGGGCGGCGAGGATTTTTCCTAAATTTTTTACTTTTTTTATACATTAGAGTTTTTTTTTTTGTTCATAGTTCAGTTATTTTGGAAGACAAACATTTTCCCCTAAATTTTTAAGGTTTTATTATTATTTTTTTTTAATGGTTCATTTTCAAGTAAACAATTTTTGGAGTGAAAAAATTCGTTAAATACGTTTCCCAAAATCTGAGCAACGCTAAACTCAAGTGAGAATTTTGACCAAGAAATTAAATTCGTTCGTTTAGCGTAATGGTTAAGGTGTTCGCCCAGGGATCTGGTGGTCAGCGGTTCGTGGCTCCGGTGGAGGCGAGAAAATTGTAAGAGAAGTAAGATAAAAAAGATTGAAAATAAAAAATAGATAAACAAAAAAATATAATAAATAATAAAATAAATAAATTTAAAAAAATTCAAAACAAAAAATGAAAATTTTCTTTTTTCTCAGTCGCTGGTGCTAGGCCATTTTCCTGCCCCTTTTCGCTAGCGAAATTACTGGTTAAAGGTGGCGCATAAAAGGACGACCTGTCCCCGGCAATGAGATCGTAATGTTAAATTCGCCAGCGTCTTGGATAGGAAAGGGACCGATCCCCGACACCCAGTGACTAGTGAAATCGCTGGTGTTGTGGTGGCTCCGCTGACTACTGGGTTAGGACCCGCTTGTATGCATGTGCGTATGTACATATGCATGTATGTATGAATATTTCAATTATAGCCGCTTTGTATGACTAACTCTAAAAACGTTGCGTTCCACCAAGTGCCTTCTATCAGCGAAGGAGTGTATTTAATAAATTTATTATTGTCACTAAATTGAAAGCATTTTAGAAGAAGTCGGCACGCATGTACATACATACATACATACATAGGTACCTACATACTATTGTGCATGTGCGTATAAATCATGTTAACGTACTTCCTTCAGCATGGCGCACAAGAAACATATTTTTATGAAGTTTTTCATTATTCACGCCATAATGTCTGCTGTTTCGCATAATTAAATAAAAATTTGAAATTTTAATTGCGTGATATGCAAAGAAAGCGCATTCGCTGCCGTAGAGTAAGAAGCTGAAATGCACAGAGAGATGATATTGCTTCGACTACATGGCTGCAAATAGTCTTAAGAATGTACCTATTGAAAAATAAAAGCGTACAGTCGACACACTTTTCATGGGACCATAATCGTAAAAGAAAAAAAAAAGAAAAAAAAAACTTCTTTTACCCTGCCAGATGAACTTATTGAACCTGCTAAATGAACTTATTAGTTTTGCTCTATCAAATCTAATAAGTTCGACTTCATTGATAGCAAACGGATAGATGTTCATTTAGATATTTAATTTTCTCATATTATTTTCAAAAAATTTATTAGACATATGGGGTACCAAATTAAAGGAAATCGATCCAGCATTTTGAATAAAATAAAAAATTTGGGTGTTAATAGGACCTTTTTCATACCAAAATGGCTCTCAAAGTCAAAAAATGTTTAAAAAATTTTAAAATTTTGACTTCAAATACCCTTGAAATTGCAATAAAGTATAAGACTATTTTATACGCCTAGAAAGGTCTGACAATTCTCTGTCGAACTGCATTAAAATTTTTATCTTGAATACAAACGTTGGGGCGTGACAATTTTTTTTCTGAAACAACTGCAAATTTCTTTTTTTTCCTTATAACTCCTCAGGCGTGCATTTTGGACCTCCCCCTGCCATACGATTTTTTGTTAGTTCTGACCCCCTCTATCAGCTCCCGACCGGTTGACCATCACAAACGGAACACTCTGTATACAGCCCGATTCTGAATATTCCCGGGGAACGAATTTATTTTTCTCGAGAATAAAATTCTACTTTTTTAAATAGATAGGGAAAGGAAAATTATGGGTATGGGTCATATACCCATGCCCTATCAAATTTATTCCCCCAAATATTTCAAAAAGAAGAAGTTTACTCTCGAGAAAAGTAAATTCCCCGGGAATATTCAGAATCGGGCTGATATATATGTATGTATATATATTTGTATAGAAAAAAGGAGAGAGAAAGAAGAAAACATTCCAAATTCCTATCCTTTACACTAATAATTAATTTGGTGTATTTTTTCCCCTCATTTTTTTTTATATTTTTTATTCTTTCATAGCCAATTTTGACGGCCCACAACTCTACCTCGAATTCCCGAGTCTATCGCCCGTATTTAATTTCCACAAAGCAGTGCCATGAGAATTGTCTGTAGGTCTTTAAGAAATTGCATATCATAATGCAAGTTATGCGTGCGTGGCATATAAATTTTTGAGCACCAGAGTTACACGATATGCACAAATTTATGTACAAGGTATGTATGTACGTATGGTAAGTGTGCGTGTGCGTGTGTATGTTTTTGTGTGTTTATGCCAGCGAATTGCTCGTACTCGCAACGTCTCGACCAAATAAAGCAAGGCAGGCGTGTAATCACAACTCGAAGTTGCACATGACTGCGGCTCTGGCGTTCTTATACGAAGGCGATAGTAAATTTTTTTTCTGCTTTTTTCATTTGAATTTTTTTCCAATTTTTTTTGGAATTTTTTTTTTTTTTTTTTTTTGTAAAAGTCGGTCGGGTAAAAAGATTTGATTACTGCATAACACGCGCGCAAAAACACTCAAGTCAAGTTATAATTAATTTCACAGCGGCACATTGCAGCAAAATTAGCGACAGCAAAGGGAAAAGGGCAAGGAAAAAGGAATGAATGAAAATAAAAAAGAGCAAAATATTCGTATCGGTCTTCTTATCCGCAGCTTGTGCACTAAATTTCATTGCATTTGTTTGTTTAGAGTTTTGGAATTTTGCACAATAAGAGTTTTTTATTTTTTAAATTTTATTATTTCATCTTTCTCCATATTTTTTATTCTGTATTTTTTTGGCCATATTTTTTTTACTGAAAGCATGGAATTATGAGTGCGTTTTATGTTCATTAGATGAAAGAAGAGAACGTAGATGGACCATGCTAATGAAGCTTGTTGGCTGTCTACGATGCTGGGTGCCTCAGATCGAAGGTGTTGTTGAAAAAACAAAAAGACAAAAATATAAATGTGAAAACGGGTTCGATCTTTCTCATAAAAACGGTTTCGAGGGCTTGCAATAATTAATTAATTAAATTAATTTAATTAATCAAATTCATTTAAAATTTAATTGGAGTGAATTTGTCGAAATATCTCTTCAAAACAATTGATTGTATGTTTCTGGTTTGGGCGAATATCCGATAAATAAATTCCTAAGATAATGACGCCTTTCCGTTCCAGGTTCCACTTTTAGATGGATGGATTGAGTATGCGGGAGCAGCCTCAGCATTTCAATCGTATATGTATGTACTACGTTTATACGACAGTTTATCGCAATTAAATCGCGAATAAAGAAGCCAGCGTTTATCCGACATTCAGAAACAAGTAGAGCTGAGGAGAGAATCGATAACACTATCGATAATATGGTTTTTTGACGACTATCGATAGTTTTGATTCATTGACATTTACTTTAGCTTTGGGAAGGTGGCGCTAACGGTGACAGAGAGGGCAAATTTTTATATGATCGAATTAATAAAAATGTCCGTTTTCGAGTATTGAAATTATCGATAATTGAAATAAGCGATTACTGATATTATCGATTTTTGAACTTATCGATTATTGCAATTAAGATTATTGAAATGATCGATTATTGGAAGTATCGATTATAAAAATATCTATTATCGAAACTATCGATAGATTTCAAACTCTAACGAGATAAACCCCATCAATAAGACAAAATTACGCACCTTTTTGCCACTTCACGTCGTGAAAAATGTACAGAAATTCTGCGAGTCTTAAGTGTCACATTTTATAAACCAAATGAGAATTATAAGCGTAATTCTAAACTGCATATGATATGGTTAAAAAGTATGGATAGATCAAATATCGAGACTATCGAAGGTAACAACTATCGATAGTTCTTTGGCTCTAGAAACAACAATAAAATAATTGTTTCGTGCTACCAGACTGAATGTACACCAAAGTGGTAGCACACATACGAAAAAATATGATTGGAGTTTTTGTAATTTTCCATCAATAAGCGATAAAATATCCAACTGGGATATACATATGTATTTATTCTTCCGGCAATACAATCAATGCAAAAGCTGAAGAATATTCTTATGAAATGCTTCGGTTTCCCTATAATTGAAATAAACGGCGGTGCCGGATCACCAAAAACAGCAACAGCTTCGTAACAGCCCAGCAAAATCTGCTTCGAAATGTTACCAACACAAATGCAAGTATTTTGATGTTCACTCACACATATGCGATTTCCAACGTGCAAGAGAGGGACAGTTGCTATATGTACACAAAATGTTTTCGAATAAAGTTTTCCGATGCCCATTTAGCTTTACCAAGAGACATTCCTGGAAAAATTCCGAGAAAATTTGGAAAATTTACCAGAAACGTGATTTGCTGGGAAGTGACACCATCTGCCGTATTTATTGGGATTAGTCTCACTACTCACGATTTATTTTCGTGGGTTTTCTAATCGCGAGTAAGATTTGTTCTCACCGTTTATACGGGAAAATTCGCTACTCGCGATTAAAAATATCGCGCGTTCGTATAAACACAGTAACAGAATTATATGAAATCCTGATTAAATCGAACCCAAGGCTCCCAAAAGAAGAACTCCAAAGCGATTGTTTAGGTTCCTTCATGTTCATTGTAGCAGATTTAATGAGCTTAAAGTAGTCCTGTCATAAGATGTCGGGAAGGGAGAGCCCCTCCTGGAAGGGGCACCAAATTCTGTAAGTCTCTTGTTTTTCGACAAAAGGGGAAATGAACCCATCAGTATCGCCATGCCGATGGATTAAGGGGACCTTCTGGTCTAGAGCACGAAAATTTAGGGTATTTTCATGATTTTTTTTGGTATTAAGCCAAATAAAAAACCATTTTCTAAGTATGCGGGCTTATTGTTTTCTTTATTGACAAAAAATAAAAAATGTTGTAATTTTTTTTTTTTTTTTGGTATTTTAAAAATGGCGTTGAAGTGGACCCTCTTTGAAAAAGTACCTCCGTGGTGTGAAAGATTTTGGCAGTTCTGGTAATCGAACAAAAAAAACACAAGAATATGTTATTAATCAGAATGAATGCGGCTATGGCAGAAACTAGAATAAAAAAAAATTTTTTTTAATTGACAAAATGGCGCAATTTTTTATTTCAACCATCAAAAACTCCCCCTTTTTTTGACCATTTTTTTGATGAAAAAATATGAAGTTCTTGAAATAAAAATTCGATTCTAGTTCGGGCCATAGCCATTGATGTTATGAATAATATATAAAAATTCCAGACAAATGGTTTTTTTGTTTTCATTCACACCAGGTCAAAAAAAGTAGTTTTGAGATAAACGCGTTCAAAGTTGCTTTGATCAAGCGCGCTGCCTGCTGTCTCCACCTTCTAAAAAGGCTGTAGAAAAACAAATATTGTCAATATCTTCACGAAACTTTGCCAGCATATTCTTAAAAGTCTATTCTTCCGAAATATATAAAAAAAAAAATCAATTTTCAAAAAATTCTAGACCAGAAGGTCCCCTTAAACAAAGCTGGCCATTGTTTCTTTTTTTTTTTGGTCAATCTTTTTTGTCGTGTGGCCGCTAGTATGGAGAATCGGCTGGATCCTAATCCAAACTGACGGGCCTGGCTTAAAGTCATATACATATGTACGTAGGCAGCTTACATTTCATTGCCATCATTCGCCTTCTAGGCGATGGGAATTTTCTTTGTTTCAGCCCCGCAGATTGTACTCAATACGAGGAAGTCATCGAGTGATAAGGGTTTAAGCGTCTGTCTTAAAGCGTGAACCTCCTAAGAAGGCATCCTTATTTTCCGTATTTTAATAATTTCACTCTCCGAAAAATAGTCAAAGCGATAAATGTAAATATTTATTTTTATTTAAGTATGAATATATGATATGTAGGCACTTTCCGAGCGACCTTATCATCATTTTGAAAACAGCTCTCATCAGGCTTCATGACTTCCTAAATACTAACAAATAAATGAAGGAAAAAAAAGAGATAAAAAATTTTGTTTTTTTTGTGTGTGCTTTTTTCCCCCCTATTATTTTCATCCCAATGACTTCGTTTTTACATGTCTCCCAATGTACAAAGCGCACGACCATGTGTCTGTGGCGTTCTGTTTGCTTGTATTTTAATCCTTTTAGGAAGGCTCTTTTAAGTGAAATCTACACAGACGGCAGTGTAAACTCTTTATTTGAATATACCTTGTAAATATTTGTGTTAAACTGTGTAAACGTAACTGGAGAAAGCCGAATCGACGAACGTGCGTTGTCACAGCGTACCAACAACGTCTAAAACGGGGGTGTCTTCCATTTAATCGTCTCGATGAGCGCAACAAATTCGTTGGAGGCAAAATCCAATGAAGTACGAATTTCAAAAATAAATTTTCAACTTGAAATACAAATATTTGAGAAAATATTCCGTATGAGCAATGACTGAGGCTTTGAAGTAGAAAGCTCACAAAAACAAAAAAAAACAAAAAAAATTTAAATTCAATTGATGAGAAGAATTTAAATCAATAAACGAAGCGGGTTTCCCTCAAAGAATCTGAATACGGGACAGCTGAGTTTTTTTTTTTTTTATTTAAAGAAATGATTTATAGGTAGAAAGCATAGGTAGTTTAGTACAGTACTACCAAACTTTTTCCGCTCTTTTTTAATTTTTAATTCTTTAAGTACTTTGGTATTATTGAGTACTCAACACTTACGTCAGTAATTTTCAGTCCCGAGTTCAAGAATGCGGTAAATAGTAGGTAGCGGCTGGAAATTTGACCTCGACGCTAGCTAGTTTATATCTTGGGCTTAGCTAGTAAAAACTAGCTAGCGCCTTCCTAGTTTGTTAATGCTTTGGCTAGCTAGCGCCTGGATAGTTATTTCATGCTAGCGCCTAAACCATATGTCAATCACTTTGTTTTACATAAGAATTTATTTTCACGTCTCCTTGACGGGGTATTGGTTAAAGTTCTCACCTAGTTCGCACCTCATTGTAGAGCTGCAGAAATAATCGATATCACTAACGATGGCTTTAAACTATCGAAAAACATCGATGGTTTTTGAAGACTATCGATAGTTTTGATTCATGGACATTTACTTTAGCGTTGGAAAGGTGGTGCTGTCGGTGATAGAGGGCTGTCTTCTTTTTGAAATGGACAGATTCCAAAGAATGCCTTAATTTAAATTAGGGCGAGCCGCTCGAAAATTGATCTTTCGATTATCAAAATTATCGATAATCGAAACTATCGATGATGGTGAGGTTGGAGATAATGGTGATGATCATGGTTATAATGATGGTGATGACGATGGCGTTCATGTGTTTGATGGTGGTGATGATGGTGATGATAATGGTGATGATGATGATGGTGAGGTTGGTGATGATGATGGTGAGATTGTTGATGATGGTGATGATGGTGATGATGATGGTGACGTTGGTGATGATGATGGTGTTGATGGTGTTGATGTTGTTGATCTTGTTGATGGTGTTGATGGTGATGATGGAGATGATGGTGATGATGGTGATGATGTGATGATGGTGATGATGGTGATGATGATGATGATGATGGTGATGATGGTGATGATGGTGATGATGATGGTAATGATGATGGTGAGGTTGGTGATGATGGTGAGGATAGTGATGATGATGGTGAGGTTGGTTATGATGGTGATGATGATGATGGTTATGATGATGGTGATGAAGGTGTTGATGGTGATGATATATGATGGTGAGGTTGGTTATGATGATGGTGATGATGATTATGAAGTTGGTGATGATGACGCTGATGATGACGGTAATGGTGATAATGATTATAACCTACACAGCTTCTGGCTACATCACGTCGTTGAAAATCTTCAAAAATTCTGCGAGTCTTATGTGTCCCATTTTACAAACCGAATGAGAATTATAGGCGTCACGCAAAAAATTTTTCTATGAACTGTTGCCAGAACGAGGGGTTTTTTACGTTTTAAGGGATGATTTCGATTTTACCTTTAACCAAAAATCCCTTCAAAATTTAGGTTCAATAATAGTTCGATAGTTTCATAATCGATTATTAAAATTATCGATTGTTAAAATTATCGATAATCGAAAATATCTAACTCAGGAGCCGTTTCATTTTTGGCTGTTTATAACACGGTCTTGGGTACCCACCAAAATGAGAATTTTTCACTTAGGTACTCACCAAAAGTATTTCTCCTCGCTCTTTTTTTGCCTGCCGAGTAACATCTCTTTCTAACTGACGCGAAATGTCCCGCTCAATATCAATGAGAGTGACATATGTGGTTATATGTATGTGTTACACACGTTCTTGATTCAACACGTCGTCAAAAATCTTCAGATATTCTGCGAGTCTGACACATAAGACCCATTTTACAAACCAAATGAGAATTATAGGCGTCATGCTAAACATTTTATTTCAAGCACTGATGCCAGAACGAAGGGGTTTTTTCCGTTTTCAGGGATTTTTTCGATTTTTCCTTTAACCAAAAATCACTTCAAATGTTTACAAGGGATTTTTACTGATCACTTTCCTAAAGAAAACAGAAATAAAGCGATTTTTTTCCAATATCCAAGGGAAAAGAGTCACCAAAATACTGCCTAGCAACAGTGCTGGATACTTATGCCAAGTATGTTATTTTATTAAATTATTATAGGATCACCATTATTTTTTTTAATTAAAATTTTTGAAATGGTTGATATTTTAATATTAAACAGCTCAATCATGCTTGATTGAAATCACTAGCAATTTGCCAATGGAATTAGTTTAAATTTTAAAATATATCTTCCGATAGTACTATCGATGTTTCAGACTATCGACTATCGATGGTCGCAACTATCGATAGTTCTCCAGTCGTCGGCGACTTCGTCTTTCGTAATAAGGCGGAATACTATGAAAGCTCTTGTGAAATACAAAGCTTCATTCGAATATTTTAGCTTCTTACCTTAAGACAAACGATTCACAACCCATCGGAATCGAGTCTAATCCTCATTTTGGCAAAATACTGTTATTTCTTTTGATAATCTCATGTAGAGTTCGGCTGCAACAAAAAGTGAAATGAAATAAAATATAAATATTTTCCCGCATATAAAATGCAGAGTTGCCATGAAAAAAGCGCATTTTGCTTATGTAAATTTCACTAAATAGATAATAAGTCTTGCCGAAGGCACTGTTAATTACCTAATCATCCCCCCCTATTGAGGAAATATTATTCTCCACCGTCGTTGCTTTCCGGTAGAGCTTATAAATTTAATGACCGACCCCCAAATTATGTCAATACAAACAAATGTGCATTTGGGAGCCCGACTAGAAGAAGGGAGCGAAACAAAAAAAAAAGCAAAAAAACAAACATAATCTTCCTGCGGCCCCATCGGATTCATTCGTGCGTAGACGAAACTGGGCCACAAGTATCTAACTTGTGTGCATTTGTTGTGCAATGCTTTGGCTGGAATGACGAAATGAACAAACAAGAATATTCGGCTCTGTTTGATATCATCGCAATGTCAGAGCCAGTCTAAGCTTATATCATCACCTTTAAAGGTAAAATTAGGAAGGACGGTGGAGAGAAGGAGAGCGAGCGAGCGAGCGAGACAGAGACAGAGACGAGAGAGAGAGAGAGAGAGAGAGAGAGAGAGAAGGCAAATTGTAAGCTAACGAAAATGACAAAATATCCCCCACCGGCGTATTCTAATCGACCACACTAATTTAAATTTATGTTGAAAATTTCTAAGCCATTACACAGAAACCGAAATAAAGTACCGTTAACACAGCAGGGTCCCGCAAAATATTCCGTTCTGTTGACGTGACAATTTTACATGGCGAACATGGCTTGGGGTCTTTGAAGGCTTTGCGCAACATAGTGTCTTCAAAAGAAATCTAGCGCGTTTTTCTTAAAGGTTGCAAGAGAATCGCCATAACAAACATTGGAAGGCATAATTTACTCACATGTCCTTTTTGGCCTGGCAGTTTCTTCATTTTTTTATATTTTATCCCCCATTTTTTCATGAAGATAATTGTGGGACAAACAGAAAATATTCTATTTCAACACCTAAAATTATACATTGGAATATTTCAAAATCAATTTTTGCACCAATTTTAAGCCTTTAGCAATGAAGATTTTTTATGAGATTTCGAAAAGATCGCAAGTTGTTTCAAAAGCTTTGCTCAGGGTCTGTTGAAATGATCATCCGTACAGGTATGAGCATGTTCCTGACAATCGGAAACATTATAAATATTTGTATGCATACTTTTGGTCGCAGAGTTTAATTATTTTCTTTTGTCGCCAGCTAGCCAACAAAAATAGTCCCCAAAGCGTTCCTAAAGATTCTTTTTCCGGTGTGCCAATTCCCCTAAGTGTAGGTACTTTTCGGGATCCCAAAATTTACCTTTCATGGTTGCTAGAATGCTCCTTAAGAGTCTTTTTGGAATCTCTTCTCCTAGGCGGTGTGTCCTTTGAGGCCTTTGCACAAAGCACTACTTCGGATAAGTAGTTCCATTAGGAGTTCTTTTACATTCCTGTTCGGAGCACTCCGAATATGGTCGACTGGTAAGGATAGTTTCAAATCACGGCAACCATAAATATTTAAATTGAATCCTACAAATATACATGTCATTATTTTGTAATGTTTCCGATGCCGGAACTCCGTTATTTTAATGAAAACACGCGTATTTATACACACATACACAAGGGTATTTTGGAATTTTACGGATCTCGTTAAAGCTGCATGCAACTAAGTTCCTCAGGCAAATATTCATAAATTCATTTATTTTTTTCTGAAATATTGACGTGCATACTTTTAGGGTTCAATCGAAATATTTGTGACTGCTGTGGTAAAATATTATGCTCACTGTACCAAAAAAAAAAAAAAGACTTTCAAATGGTAACAACCGAAAAAGACGAGAAAAAATACTTAAAAAAAATATAAATAGGTAAATAAAATTTAAAAAAAAAGCTGTCCTTTCAGACTTAATGGACGGAAAAAGTAGGTACACTTCTTTAACCTTAAGAGCACAAGTGCGTCTTGTAAAAATTTTGTGCTCCTCCTTTTGCACTTCAATTGTACAAATTTCAATTACCCTTATTGCGTTTGTCCTCAATTCCGCATCATGCATCCGCAGTTGCATTTTCAATTTATATGCAATGACATGGATGTATGAGCGACTCGCATTATTTTCCTTACAGCGCTCAGCAACAAAAGGCTCAGTTGAGCACTTAAAAATTCCTGACTATATACAAAATCTCAGCGATGCCTTGTACATCAAACATCGAAATGAACACTTCACACACAGTCCTGCGAAGGGGGTATGCCGTGCATGCGCTTGCATATTTTGTAAGGGACTCTTATGTCTTCCCTTTTTCGTCCCGAATACGCGACGCCATTCGTTCGCCGCAGTCGGTAACTTACGGTCTACACTGGAAAATCAACATTCAAAAATGAGCTAATCAAAAATTTATTCGATTTTATACAAATATTATTATTTTGCATTGTAATAAAAAGTTTTCATATTTTTAGTTTGTTAATTTTTTTTTTTTTTTTTTTTTTTTTGTTTCAGTCGATCAATTTTAGCTGGAGAATAGAGTGGAATTACTGCAGGGATATATTCTCCATCTGAGCAATAACAATGAATATAAAATCATTACGGTCGAAATTCTCAGTAAAAATACCTCAAAGGATGGGAAAATAATTTCTCTATAAGTAGATAAAATTCGACATGGAGAGAGCACAAAATAAGTACACTGCAAATCTGTGTATCTGTGTAATCTATATGAAGAAATTCTTAATAGAAAATTTCGTTAAAAATTATTACCGAAGACAAACTATGAGAAAATGTTAACCCTTTATTGGATGCGAGCCCATATGTATATGGTTTTTGACGAAGAAAAAAGGGAAACATAGTATAAAAAAAAGAAATGGGCGGCTCCACGCCAAACTACCGATCAGGTCACACCCGTCAGAGCCATACTGAGCAGAATTTATTTAATTTCAGTATTCCACCTTTGTTAAAAACTTTCATATGTTGAAATCACATATAACCATATATGTCACACTCATATGTAGATATTGCGCGGGATGTTTCGCGTCAGTTGGAAAGAGCCAGTTACTCGGCAGGAAAAAAAAGAGTAAGAGAGAAATACTTTTGGTGAGTACTCAAGTGAAAAATTCTGATTTTGGTGGGTACCCAAGACCGTGGTGGGTACCCAAGACCGTGGTGAAAAGATCCAAAATGGAAACGGCTGCTGTGTGACATACATATCTGTGGTCTTATGGAAGAGTAGCTTAAGTCGACTTAAGCTTAAAATGAGTTATTAATACCACTGAATTCCCTTAAAGAGACACCAAATTAGGTAAAAGCCTTGTTTCCGTAATATTCTTCTAGAAAAGTTATTCAAGAAATAGAATTCCGTTTGACATTGAAGTATATGAAATGTAAAACTTTAAAGCTTTCTGAAACAGCATTTTTCGACTTAAGCTACTCTTCCATAAGACCACAGATAATATAATTATATATGGTTGAAATCCTTGAGAATGCATCCAATTATTATTATTAAAATTCTAAGATAATAAATTTTAAATTATTATTATAATAATATAATGAATACTAAAAAAAACAACCCTAGAATGTGAGTGTGGTGGGTGGTGTGTTCATATATTATTTATTATTTTTGAAGCCTTAATAAAATCATTTACCGCGAAATTTTTTTGTCATTTTATTTTACTACATCGTTCAGTAAAGGGTTAATAAAACCATTTAAAGCGTTTTGCAATTATTTAATTGGTATCATCATCATAAGTAAAGGGTTAATGAAATTGCTTTTCCCCGCTTGTTAAATATATCATGCAGTAAAGGGTTACTTTTTCCCTAAACATTCCGTAAGCGATAAAAACTTTTCACAATAATTTTGGATAAAAAGAAAACTGGAATACTAAAAAAAAAACCCCCAAGATCTAATCCGAATGCTATGAATTGATTCCAATCTAGATATTCACCAATCGAATGTTAAGAAGAGCCGATCATCTACATACATACACCCCAGTCGGGTGATGAGAAAACACTGCGCAAAGGAGAAATTGAAAAGGCGCCAAGTTGTCTATGGCCCGACCCATCCTGTGCTAGTTAAGTACACAGTGAAGGATTATGACGTTTGCTTTTTTCCGTTTTATGATTGCTTTCAATTTTTCAAAAACATGAAAACTTTTTGCTGATTTGCTAAACGGCGCCTTAAGGACTGCCAGCGCAACTTAAGCTTTCACGACGTAAGTGTCCTCATGTCATGTGGAGCACGTCGCCAATCGATTGCTTGACAAATATCATTTTTTCAATTTAATAAACGGTACGAAGAAATGCACACTTGCGAAGATGAAGAAATTCATTATGCTAGGTAATCAAAAGTAGTGTCGATCTGGGACAAATAGTTTGTGCACTTCAAAGCACACACTTAACCTCCTTAGATTTTCTTTCCCGCCCTATGTTATTACCAAGCCGTTAAAGGGCGGCAAATGAATCGGAAAGGCAAACGATTTGATGAACGGTTGTGTTCACAAATTTTTTACCGAAGGGACACTATAGGGTTCAAAGTGGTCCTGAGAGGACCAAAGAGGGAAATTTCATTCAGCCGAGAGGAAATTAATATTACGCATTAATACGAAAAGGGGAAAAGAGAGCTGGTCATAAGGCAGATAGAAAAACTCGGGGACCTCTAATTGAAAATTCTCAAATTCTCGGTGAAAAATTGTTTCTTTTCGAAGATCATAAAGGTATAGGTTTTCAGAGATACATACATTATCCTAAAATGATTTTCGATTTTGCCCTTTCTACCGCAAAGTGTTGCTTCTTTTTTCCACAAATCGCATTGCACAGCATTTGGTGTGATGCATCTTGGATGCATGGCGTGCCGGTGACTCATTTCTCTCATTTAATTAAGCGAAATCACTCGCATTCGATTGCAATTTAGCCGATCATTGTTTGATCATTGCTCAAACGCTGCGAAGATCTTTGACATCGGGGTCTATCTATGTGCCGTTCGCTTTGACAAATAATTGAAGGCATTTAAATTTGCTTTGCTGCATAGTGTTTTGTTTTTGTGCTTGTCTTTGCCTTATTACGTGGCAATGACTTTGAAAGAAGGATTTGCAAAAATTTTTTTTTCTACATTCCTTGCTGAACGTTGGATTTCAAGTGCCGCAGTGCCGCATTGATTAGTTTAAAATTGGCCCCATTCATTAGTCACAACTTTCGATGTCATCCAAGCTATGTATGTGATTAGGTGTGTTCATTTTTCTGTTATTTTTGATACAGGAAGCCATTTGCTGAGCGATGAGTAATTGGCCTCCCTACGTAGACTCTGTTCGAATGAGCTCCTTTTTTGTGGCTATAATTTTCGAATTTCGCTTTTCCATGAAGCAGAAAATTACTGAAATCTTCTTTGATTAGTATAGTCTTGTCTTTTTTACTCTCATGGACCACATGCCAATTACTCGAATTTTTAGTACTTATGTCAAAGTTGGACATTTAGCTTTCCAACTTGTTTTTTTGTTCTTGCTTGCATTTAAAATTAACTTAGCTTTACTTAACTTAACTTAGCCTAACTTAACTTAGCTTAACTTAACTTAACTTAGCTTAACTTAGCTTAACTTAACTTTGCTTAACTTGACTTAACTTAACTTAACTTAACTTAACTTAACTTAACAATTAACTTAACTTAACTTAACTTAACTTAACTTAATAATGAACTTAATTAACTTAATAAACAGTTACAGATTGAACTTGACAATTGAACTAACGTAACTTTTAACTTAGCATAACTTAAGCTTAACTTAATTAGACTATGAGAGCTTAAAATAATAATTGGAACTTATATTGAGACTTACGTTAACATTAACTAGAAACTTAATTAATTAGACTTACTAGATTAACTAACTGTAACAATGTCTTAAATTAATTACTTCAAAAATTTTACGTAAGTTAACTTAATTAATAACTTAACTTACTACTTGACTAGATTCAAGCTAGACTTAACATTAAATTAATAACTTAACTTAACTTAACTTAACTCAATAACTATACTTAAACTAACTTAATTAACTTAACTTAACAGTTCCAACTGTCGTTTTGTTCCTTGCATTGAAATTTAACTTAACTTAACTTAGCTTTACTTAACTTAACTTAGCTTAACTTAGCTTAACTTAACTTGACTTAACATAACTTCAATTAACTCAAATTAACTTAAATTAACTTAACTTAAACTAACTTAATTCAACTTAACTAAATTTAACTTAACAACTTAGCTTAACTTGATTTAATTTAACTTAACTTAACTTAACTTCAATTTAACTTAACTGAACTTAACTTAACTGAACTTAAGATAAAATTTGTATGTAGTTAATATTAGATGTCTTTCTTCATTAGAATATTTAACTTAACATTACAACTTGAGCTTTACATGCATAACTTAACTTAGCTAATGTAGCTATAACTTAACTTGACTTAATGATGAACTTGAATTAACTCAAATTAACTTAATTAACTTAACTTAAACTAACTTAAATTCAACTTAATAAATTTAACTTAACAGTAACTTTTAGCTTAACCTTAGACATTTTTGTTTTAATTAACAAAATTAAGACTTAACTTAAACTAGAAAAATTTTAACTAGACTGCAGGAGGACTTAAATTATGTATTACTTTTAAATAAAATTGTCATTTTCTATATCATAAGATGTCGATTTTCTCACAGTCGCAATTACCAGAAAGCATGCGGCAAATAGAATCCACATTACCATAATTTAAGAGAGCGTCATCAGATAAAATTATAATATATAATATGTTAATGATGATATTTTTGGAATTTATCTCTTCCAGAACTGTTTATTCTGTTGAGAAAGATGAACGATTTGAAAGTCAATTAAGAAGAACCGTTAACAAGTACACTTTTTTGTGTTCTTAACCCATTTTAGACCAATTTTTGCTTTTAATCAACGAAAATATTAAATGGAGTCAGTCAAAAATAGCTTAAGAAATAAGAAAAAAATTTTACTCACGCAGCGCAGGAGGCACTTAAATTTTGTATTCTTTTTCAAATAAAACTGCATTTTCTTATATGTACAATTTCCATGCAAGATCGGCATGAGCTTACACAGCGTGAAAGCACGGCACAATAGACACACACTACATAATTTCGATGAAAACCGTAATTATTCAGAAAAGCGCGTTCTTTCAAAATATCTTTTTAATTGCTTTCTTCGGCACTCGAATTTATTTATAACGATCCTCGTTGCCCTTCCGCTACTGCCACATTTCATGCGATTACCTCATCTTTTCGTTCTCAAGGCATAAAAAAAAGAGGGACCTTTTTGCTTCTTAGAAATTGAAGGGGCACAAAAAATGGTCTGTAGTTACTTGAATTACTTTGACTCCAAGAATGAAAATTTCCCATCTAAACCGTAATGCCATTCGTTATACTTGAATGCATTGCTTTGCCAAAGCCATATCACGACTCCAAAACGAAAAAAAAAGAAGTTATTATAAAAGAAAAGGAAGACCAAGTGTTGGCTTAGATACTTCGTTTAAGAGAACTTCCTCACTTTTGGCGTTTCAACTTTTTTTTCTCGCTCATTTTCAGAAGTAAACAGCAATAGCAACACCATAATAACGTACAATGATGCAGTGTTCTGTGCTAAACCGCAACTACTGCACTTCCCTGGAACCGTGCAGACGAACATACGCGATCGCATCATGTACATACAAGCACGTTGCACATACATACATACATACATATGTATGTAGCAATGTGTGTATGTGCTTTGCGGAAAATGCAACTCATGTTTCCAATGCGGGTCAATGCCAAACTGGAAGAAGAAATCTTTATTCAAGTCATGAATTGCGGTCGTTAACCCTTCCCTTTTCTTTGATGGAACATTTTTTTTTTTTGCTCTTTGTTTTTGTTTTTGTTTTTGTGCAATAAGTCAAAGTCGACGCTGAATAGGAGCAGATAGTTTATTTATATGAGTCCAGAACACAAGAATGAATGCTTCTAATGGCGAAAAAGAAGTTACAGTTTCCTTATTTTTGCCCTTAACCAATTCAGACCCACTGTGAACCAACTAAGAACATGAACATGAGCTTCCCTTCTAATGGGGAAAAGGAAGTTCCAATTTTTTCGCCCTTAACTCTGAAGAATTGATGAATATATCACCTTCTAATGGGGAAAGGGAAGTTTCATATACGTTTTCCGCCCTCAACCCTTTAAGTCCTGTGGAGCACACTTCCCGATTGAAAGAAAATTTGACGTACCGAATACATATTCTTATCCTTACTAAAATCTATGCTGCTAAGGCCATCTTTGCCACTATTTTGACCGCTTTAACCTATAATTGACCAAAAAAAAAGTAGCATTAACACTTATGAAATCACATACCTATGTAAGTATGTATAATAACAGAGAAAATCGGGTCTGAAAAGGGTTAATTTCTTTTTCATTCCTTGGTAATAAATATATACCCTTCTATATGAGAATAATAATAACAAATTCCGAAAGTTCATCCTTCGGATATGTAATTAATTTACAAGCAAACTATACGATATATATTCAGTATATATGATTCTCGCCTATATGATTTCTGACAGGCAATTTTTGCACAATGAAAAAAGTTTCCATCTAGATACTAATGAAATCAATTGTTTTTGGCATCCAATATGAATTTTACATTCGGTATGAATGTCACATGTCTTCCAAGAATTAGAAACCTATAATGACTCCATAATTTCTCATATGTAATCAAAATCGACGAAACAAGTTTAGCTCAGTACGGGCATATTTCAACCAAATGCTCAAGGTGTCCTACAAGCTTACAGGTAAGCCATCAATTGCACTTGGAATCATTTGTTGAGACTGAACTATGTACATACGCTAGCATGTACTGTGAATTTCTCTTCCTGCGCTGAATGACCATTCCGAATCGAGAATGGAAAAACTTGACAAATTCTGTTGTTTAATAGTGAAGTTCTTATTGAACTAGTTTCTGTACACGATGAAGTTCCATTAATGTAGTTATTTGTCTTCTGCGACTTATTAAAGGTTAATTCACTGTTAACCCATTCGTATATCGAGAAAAAATAGACAACTTTTCGCAACAGCATCCGTCGTGGAAGAATTTAGTGCTACATTCGCGTATAGAATACATATATAAATTACTGCACCTCTTGACCTAGGGAGTATTGTGCGGTATTGAGAGGTTCCTTTTCCGTAGCCGGAACCTCTCAATGGGGTTGGCCGGGGGAACAAATTGCATCCCTCAATTGAAGGTCTTCCTACCCTGTGGTATCCTGATCTAAGCTTCCCTTTGTGACACGAGGCGACCACTTACTCAAATAGTGTATTTCAATTCCATGGCATTCCATGCCAACAGTTTCACAGAGAAGCTCATTGTCACTTGTGGAATTCTTTGTTGGCTACTATGTACTATTGCTGCTGTTGCTGCTGCTGTTTCTCTTGCCTGCCGCTGAAGACCATTCCGAATCGGATGGTAAACTGCATTCGCGGTTTAATGTGAAGGTTCATTGAACTAGTTCTACACGATGGTTCCCATTCTGTTGTTATTTGTCTTCGGACTAAACGAGAGCGTTAATACACTTTGAAAATGTACGAACGAGAAGAAAAAGAAACCTTAATTCGCGTGAACAGGCCCGTCGTCGAGAGAAATTAGGGGGCTCTTCGGTATAGAAACAAAAAATTACTGACCTCTTACCTAGGGGTATTGGCGGTATTGAGAGGTTCCTTTTCGTAGCCGGAACCTCTCAAGGGGGGGGGGGGGGGTGAACAAATGTCTCCCTCAATTGAAGGTCTTCCTCCCCTGTGGTGTCCTGATCTAAGCTCCCTTTGTGACAGGGCACCACACTCAAATAGTTTTCAATTTCCATGGCATTTCCATGGCATTTCTGAACTTAAGCGCTCTTTAACTAAAGATAAGAAGCGTAATTAGTCACAATGTTCGGAAAGTTCTTAATGGAGATTACACGTTATAGCAACTACGTACGACTTAGAATCGTTCCCCCCATCCTCCACCCAGTCCTCTAATTCAGACAGTTCATATCTTGAAGAGCTCACTTGCTAATTAAATGACACATTAAAGCTTCTAAGCTGCTGACCATACGTACCCTGCAGTAATGAGCCGGCCAATTTCTTAAGAAGGACTGGCCTTTGACCGGTCCGAATCCTACCCGGTTATATTATGACAGTTCGCTCTATCGAATTCGGCTATCCGGCGGCCGGTAATAAACGGGCTGGTTTAAGGGTAGTCTGTGAATGACACTATCATCAACTTAGAATATATGTATGTGTATAAGAAATTGGTTTTTATTTTCCTTATTTGACTATCCAAAAACCTGATAAAATTACGACAATTGACCCAAAAAAAAACTGCCGTTTTGCGGACTAGTCCCTATCCAATGGAAGGCCCATGTTAGAAAGGTCAGTTGAATGCATTAGAAGTGGAATTATTGAGGTGCCTAGTACTGGTAACATCAAGGACTGACCGAAGACTACACTTGGGTCAGTCCATATTACTGCAGGGTATCTATCTACAAACCGTACATACACATACGTTGTCTTAGCCGGCAGGCTAGCGAGAGGTTAAGTGTGGATTTTTTTTCTTTAAGAATTTCCACCCAACTTCAGTTCCGCACTTATGTTAAGTAAGTAAATTTTCGATTCAATTTTATGGGGTTGTTTTATGTTATGCTTATGTTTTCGTCTTCTTGCCACTAACTATTCGCGATTAAGTGTACTTTTCTTCTGTCCTTTTCTTAATGAATTCACATTAAGTTCTTGGGACTAGCATAAATATTTCTCTTTGATTTTATGAAGCGTAAGAACGAAATTTAGCACGAAAGGAAATTTTCCATGGAATGTACATAAATGCGATGTGAGGGGGAGAGGGGGAGCAACATGACTATTTCCATTCGAACCATTCGAAGACTGTCCACATTTAATCTTTTCAGACCTGGTTCGCACATGGTGGAAGTCAAATAATTTTTGTATCTCCTCTTCTTATGGCGAAAAAGAAGTTCAATTTTTTTTCTTCAGTTTTTTCAGTCTTAACCCATTCGGACTTGGTGTGCAGACTTGCCTACTGAAATAAAATTTTTTCGTACTTATGTACATATGCACGAATCTAAAAAACCCCAGGATGGCAAAACGGGCAAAACTGCCTGACTGTCAAGGGAACGGTCTGTCGCTCCTACCCCCATATCATCATCATGTATGTATGTACCTAAAAATATCCACTCTTATCGTTAATGGATATAGCCCAGCTCTGGCCACAGGTTTGCACTATAATTAAAGTTTTGGCCAATAACAAAAAGAAAAATATTTAGAGTAAGAAATTTTAAAACAAAAAATCCGCTCTCAACAAGCTAAATTTTCCATTGAAAGATAGATTTGAATCGGTTGTTTAATTTGTATTCCTGAACAATTATATTCTAATGACTATGCATCGGAATTTGAATATGTAAAAAAATGAAAAAAAAATTCAAATTCAGAAAAATTAGTTTTTTTCCGATTGCCTAAAAATTATCATTTCATATAAAGAATGAAATATTGACCCTAAGCTCGAATAAAATGTGGAATTCATTCCTGAGAATTATATGGAAAATTTGAACGGGTCGAATAAAAATTAAACAATTGAAATTCAAAAAAATATTCTAAAAATATTCAAAAAAAGTTCAAAAAAAAAATGAAAAAAATTCAAAATATTCAAAAAAATTCAAACCAAAATGCAAAAAATTGAAAATATTCTCAAATTCACAGTAAAAAATTCCAAATTAGTTCGATTTAAGCCCAAAATCCAACATTGCGAGAGCCCGATGCGAGAGCGCGAGACGAGACGCACACATGTATTGTACTGCTCCGATGTATTGTACTGCGAGACCTCGTAGCGAGAAAATTTTGAAAAATTGAATATTTCTCATTGCGAGGCAATTTGACAATTTACTGATGTAGCTATTTTTTGAGTACTCGCTATTGGGTACTCGTTTAAACTAATAAAACAAAAACTGTTCACTGTTCCGTGAAAAAGATCTTTTAAAATATTTCGCGAGCTTTGGTTCAATTTGAAAATTTTTTGAAATTTTTGAAAATTTTTAATTAAATTTTAAACTCAAGTGATAGCGTATAACTTTTATGAGTACTCGGTACTCGTTAGATTGGCACTCGGTTCAAATATTGCATAACTAGAAGCGAAATTATGCTATCATCTGCGTGACGCAAAACTCTCATTGGAGATTGAAATGCGTCACGAAAAACATTTTCTTGACGTCGCGCACTCTCGCATCGGGCTCTCGCAATGTTGGATTTTGGGCTTTAGTATGCCTATTAAAATTTTGATTTGTCAAATTAACAAAAAAAAGCCTACTTCAGTGAATAAATTATTCAAAAAGCACAGTTAAATGTAAAATAGTTCAAAAAAATTCAAAAGAATCCAACTCCGAGCTCTACTAATGACTTATGAGGTGGTTTTTGAAATGGTCGATTCATTTAAATTTTTCGCGCCTGCAGCCATATTGGAAGACCATCGTCCACGGTTCACACAAAAGTTTAGTACATTCTATACTTGGTACTTCAAAGTACAACTGTACCATCTTTTATAGAAGGAAAGTCTCATGCCTGATTTCCAGTAGTGCAAGGGATTCCTCTAAATATTCAAAAAAAAAATATAGGTAATAATAATTATAACAATCAGGTGGGACGTTGGAGAGCCTCAGCTCCCATCAAGTGGCATTAGCCGAAGTAGACCATTGGGTCCTTTTTCATTCATATTCTTCCCAGTGAAACAATCAATGATTTCAGCCTGACATAGAGCCGCGACTCCTCCTGATTATACACCAACTTTTAATGAAATTTACACACAAGCGGCTTTGGCCATCAAAAGAGTACATGTCACGAATTGTTAATCGAATTTGGAGTAGATCTACTCCATCGTGTCGATACCTCTATCGATGACAATGCCATTGGAGTTGCGATGAATAACACTTTCTCTTTTGCAATTGAGAGAAGTACTCAAATTTTCCCCTTGATATCCTTGGTAAAAAAATTAATGAATTTGTCCATTATGAGAAAATTTCCGGCTGGGTTTACATGCAAATATGAACCAATTAACTGCGCAATCGATATGTACCTGTAAAAAAGATGAGTTGCGTAGACGGTCAAGCTATTAGGGCAACTTGCTAATAATTAACCCTCTAGTTTCTATGACCGCCTCTATATATGTATAAATTCCTAGAATTCAATTTCAGCTCGTTTACAGGTAATGAAAAAAATTACGATCTCCCGGGATAAGGCACGCATATTTATGGAGGATTTAATTCAATCAATAAAATATATTTTGCACGTCGTTTTTCGCGATTTCACCGCCACTCAGTTTTCTATACATGTATGTACCTACTTATAAATTTATGTTTGATACCATCAATTCATTAATACATATATACATAAAATCTCTTACTTTATCCTAGAAAAAATATCGATTTTTGATCCTAATTTTAGAAATGTTCGTATCGGAAATCTTCCGTTCAAATACTTCATATCAAACTCTTTTTATTTTTTTATTTTTGTTTTAGGTACGATTCCCTTTGCTCCAGCATCCTTCCGCCCAAATGATTACCCTTTAAAGTACACTGGTTTCTCTCTTAATTACATAAGCGTGTTTTTACCTTTGATATAAATCTTCCGAAAAATTCAAAATGACATTTTTGCATATTTAACCACATGAACATTGTACCCAAAATAATCATGTGGAAAATACACACTACACGAATCTTAACGTCTTAATAAAAAATAAAAAAATAAAAAAAATTATAATAATAATAATAAAAAAAAGTGAAGCGAAATTTTCTCTAAATAAGTCCTTGGAAATTACGAAACCAAAAGTGATAAAATGCCTTATGTGCTTCGCTCTAACATGTCAATTTAAATTTATGTTGCACATAATTCCATCCCGAAAAAGAGAGCGCACCAACAACAACAACAACAACAACACCATCTGGATACCAGTTCTCCGAATTGCCTAAAAAGTCTAATTTCATTAAATATGTAATGAGCAAAAAGGAAAACAATGAAAATTACCCAAAGTCATTTAAAAGGGACAACTCTCGTTTTCCCCAAAACATGAGCGCACACACATTTATCCACAGATCTAGTGGGTGTGTGTGTGTGTGTGTGTTTGTTTGTGTATATGTGTGGGCATTGCGTTTCGGTTATCTGACGAGAAGAAGTAAGCGCCCAAAAAGGCCGAAAAGCAGCACATAAAGCAGCTCAGTTTAAAAGCTCACTTTGACCTAACCTACGAAATTTTATGACTGACCCCAATTTTGTTGTCAACAGAGACGAATGTACTTTTTTGGCAATGGAAGCGGAAGTGGAAGTGGAAGTGGATGTGGAGCCAAAAATAGATTAACAAAGAATGCCATTTACCGAATGCCGTCACCCACAGTGCGGCAGAACAAATTTCATAGCGATTCCGGTTTGGGAATACATTCCGCTACACCCAGTTACCGTTGCCGATATCCGCACCCGTATTTTCCCTTAAATGGCTCAAGGAGAAAGTGAACAAAAAAAAAAAAAAATAAGGTACTCTGTCAATGGGTCCCTGATGTATTTTAATCAGTCAATGAAGATTTGCTGTCTTATTTTTTCTCTCCCTCTCCCTTCGTTATTGTCTTTTGTTTTTGATTGTGTGTTTGTTGTTGTTTTTTGTTGAGGACACACATAATTAAATACAATCAGACCACTGGGCGTAAGTATATTGTCACATAACAAAAAAAAAAAAAAACAAAACAGTGAATTCAGCATTATAACTCAAAAGGGCAAATTCTGTTTCCCAAAGCGAAAATTTTTTCGTCTTATGCAATAAATTTCGATTTGATTGACAGACAAATTGGAGAAAAGGTGCAAGGAAAAATCCGCTTTTCCACAACAATTTGGAGATGCCCCAAACATTGCGGTCAAAATCTTTAGATGGATGACACTATCACCGGCACCACGATTGTGTGACTGCCCACAATGACCAGGAATGGCGTTACGGGTTATGGCGATGGTTGCTCATAGAGCTGGAAAAACAATCGAGCGAAAACATCGATTTTCCTTTGAAGGCTATCGATAGTTTCGATTCATTGACATTTACTTCAGATTTGGAAAGGTAGCAATGGGCTTCTTTTGAAATGGACAGATGCTTTAAAATGTCCGCTTTCGATTATTGAAATTATCGATTATCGAAGTCTGTATATGTTATCGAACTTAAAAAGTTCCACTTTCGATTATCGAAATTATCGATTATTTGAATTTTATTTGATCGATTATTGAAACTATCGATTGTCGAAGCTATCTATTATCGAACTTAAAAATGCCCGCTTTCGATTATCGAAATTTTCGATTTTTTGAACTATTGGACCTATCGATAATTAAACCTATTAATTTCTGAATTTATCGATCATATAGACAGTAGATTATTGAACCTATAAATTATTGAAACTATCGATTAATTAACCTATCGATGATTGATACGATCGATTATCGAATATCGATATCAACTATCGAACTATTGATTATTGAACCTATACATAGATAGCTCTTCAGCTCTTTCAAACCCATAAACAAGACAAACTTACGCACCTTTGTGGTAACATATATCATGTAGTGAAAAATCTTCAGAAATTCTCCGATTCTTATGTGTCCCATTTTACAAACCAAATGAGAAATATGGACGTCATGTTAAACTGCGTTTACTCTGGTATACTTCTCCATGAGTAAGAAAGGCTTGAAATTTCGGCTCCTTGTATATATGTATATAAATTAAACTATCGATTATCGAACTATCGATTATTGGTCAATCGATTATTGAAATAATCGATTTTTGAACCTATCGATTACGGCATCTATAGATGATCAAACTATCGATTGCTGCCCAGCTCTATCGAGCCAATAAATAAGACAAACTTACACACGTTCTTGCTTCATCACGTCTGAAAAATCTTCAGAAATTCTGCGAGTCTTATGTGTCCCATTTTTCAAACCAAATGAGAATTATAGGCGTCATGCTAAAATTTTATTGCAAGCACTGATGCCAGAACGAAGGGGTTTTTTCCGTTTTCAGGGATTTTTTCGATTTTTCTTTTAATCAAAAATAACTTCAAATGTTTACAAGGGATTTTTACTGATCACATTCCTAAAGAAAATAGAAAAAAACGATTTTTTTCCAATATCCAAGGGGAAAAGAGTCACCAAAATACTGCCTAGCATCAGAGCTGATTAAAAAGTATGGAGAATCGAGTAAGAAAGGTTTTAAAATTCGGCTTCGTGTATATTACCACGTGATGTTAAATGAGGAGGGATACTTATGCACAGTAATTTTTTTTAAACTATTATAGGACCACCATAAATTTTTTAAATTTCAAACTTTAAAAGGGTGGATATTTAAATATTAAACAGCTCAAACATGCTTGATTGAAATCACTAGCCATTTGCCAACCCAATTAAGTAGTTGAAATTTTAAAATGTAACATCCGAAACTACTATCCGTACAATCGATGGCTCAGACTATCGGCTATTCAGACTATCGATGGTCGCAACTCTAGATAGTTCTCCAGCTCTAGTTGCTCACCAGAACCACCGCTAACACCACCACCACCGCCACATAAGTCAAGGAATCACGTCGCGGAAATGTCTTTCCCATTTAATGCAACTAGTTCTTCTCGATTCTGAACGTGCCAGAGCCATCGCCGATGTAGGCAGCTTACTGGACATTTTCAATTCCAACTTTGTTATCGTGCTTGTGCGCATGTGCGTGTGTGTGTCATACTAATAGGTGTACTCCTACGATTTTGTGCAAACTAATCTTGTTTCGTCATCAGGTGGTCCATTATATTGCTACATCAATTTGTTTCTATTGATGTCTACAAAAAAAAAAAAAAAAAAAATAAAATAAAAAAATAAAAAAATTAAGCATAAAAAAAAGAATTAAATAAATAAAAGAAGAATCAAGTGTTGAGAAACATTCAATGAGACAGTTTTGATGAGAACTTTCCAGGTGAAAAGAAGAGCAGAATCAAATTGAAGAAGTTCCAGAGCTCATATTCTTTCGAAATATTGAAGTGTACTAAATTTTTGAAAGGACTTCTATTATTTGTGTATTAGAAGCCACTCAGAAGTCAATTCCCGTGGTATCGCACACCCTCTTCTAAGGTGACACAACTAAAAAATCGTCATCTTGGGGTTAACATATGGAACTTGATCATAGTTCATCTCTTTATCTGCACGAAAAATTCTACATATTCCGTTTTTTGTTGTTATAAAAAGCCGAAAAACCCCCTGAATGCCTTTCTTCTTGCTTTGATTTGAAAAGGAAGAACTTTTGAGTTGTGTCTCCTTAGAAGAGGGTGTACGATGTGTGCACAAATAGGTCTAGAGAGTCGTAAATATCCAAAAATCCAAAATTGATTTAACAACGCCAGATCATTCCTTTTATGTGATTTAATTGAGTGGTTAAGGACCCTTTTTTTTGTAGGTATCATATCGTCCCCTCAGAAAACGACTGTCGTATGTGTGACCGATAATAGTGCAACGGATAATCGCAGAATCAGACTATCGCGCTAGATAGGTATCGAGCAACCCTAAGAAAGAAGAAGAAGCGACACGACGAGTGAGATAAGTCGAAATCGGAGCTCGCGACTCTAATCCGTTTAATTGAAATATATTTGAAAGTTTAATTTTCGTCATTTTAAAGAATTTGTTTTGAGTTTATTTATTTTTTTTGTTCGTTTAATAAAGACTGTTAATTAAATCGCGCGTTGATCAAAAGTTAATACTTTACATATGTCCCATAAGAAATACATGCGACATACGACAGTCTTTTTCTGAGGGGACGATATGTATGAAGGTGTATAACCTAGTACCACTCGAGATAGACCATACAAAGTGGGTATTGAAATGATCAGGGTCACCAGAAGATTCGATAAAGACTTGTCCGCTTGTCTGTCTGTCAGTCCGTCCGTCTGTCTGTCTGTATGTATGTCCATCTGTCTGTCTGTCTCTAAACAGTCTTTTTATTGAAGTAGTTGAGCTATCTTGGCGAAATTTTGTATGCGTATTAGCGGAAGCAGGAGTAAGAACAAGTTCAAGAAAAGACTAGATTTGACCACGGACCGAGGGTGCTCCCAGTTCTAGGTTCTGTTACAAAAATTGGGGTTATTTTTAAAAATCTGATAAAATTTCCAAAAAATTGTAAAAATTTCATATCATATATATATTTTTTGAAAATAAGATGAGAAAATTAAATATCTAAATGAACTTATTAGTTTTGCTGTATCAGTTCTAATAAGTTCGACTTCATTGATAACAAACGGATAGATATTCATTTAGATATTTAATTTTATCATCTTATTTTCAAAAAATTTATTAGACATATGGGGTACCAAATTAAAGGAAATCGATTCAGCATTTTGAATAAAATAAAAAATTTGGGTGTTAATAGGACCTTTTTCATACCAAAATGGCTCTCAAAGTCAAAAAATGTTTAAAAAATTTAAAAATTTTGACTTTGAAGGCTCAAATACCCTTGAAGCTGCAATAAAGTGTAAGACTATTTTATACGCCTAGAAAGGTCTGATAATTCTTTGTCGAACTGCATTAAAATTTTTATCTTGGATACAAACGTTGAGGCGTGACAATTTTTTTTCTGAATCAACTGCAAATTTCTTTCTTTCCCTTATAACTCCTCAGGCGTGCATTTTGGACCTCCCCCTGCCATACGATTTTTTGTTAGTTCTGACCCCCTCTATCAGCTCCCGACCGGTTGACCATCACAAACGGAGCACCCTGTGTATATATATTCCCCATCTCGAAATAGAGGAAGAAAATCAATAAAAAATAGAAATCTATTCAAGGAATATGTAAAGATACAAAAGAAGACATTTACAAAAATTGTCGATCCCATGAACGGAGAAACTCTCACTATTATTCGTATTGTAAAATAATGGCTCGCCATAAAATTCTAAGCCATGCAAAACATGCCGCGACCAAGTTCAAATTGGCAACGCAGAAAAAGAGAATTCCCACCAAAAGCTCTTTTCGAGCCAATTACAGTAACGAAAAAGAAAAAAACCAAGAAAAAAAGTGGGAAAGCCGCATGGCCGAGAAGTGGAAAATATTTAAATTACGGTAATTACGGTTTCGCGGGCTTTTCACCATTTCATTTCTATTTCTGTTTTTTTTTTTTTGGTTTTTTTAACACTGGCAAAAGATTTCGGCTCAACAAGATACACACAATCTCGGACGAATGCACGTTGTGCACCGTGCAAGCGTGATTGATGGGGTTTCTGGAATCATTACGGGTGGCGTGGTGGGTCGGGAGGGCGGGAATGCACCAAAAGGAAAGTCCCCATCCCCGGAAAAAGGCACATCTCTCTGGTACAACAAATTTGCATACACACACTCGTCGTCGTGTCGCGGCGTGTCGTGTAACAGCGGAAAATTATTGCAATCCATGGGAAGCCTTCATCCATGGAGTCAGCTGGAAGTTGCGAGCTGCGGTAAAGGCGTTAATGATGATTGTGGTTCAAATGCTCAACTTGTTGTTGTGCTCGTCCGCCCGTTCGTTGCTTCGTGCAGCCTGTGGAAGGCACTCAAGTACACGTTTCCTGTCCAAAAATTTTGTGCAGCACAGTTTGGTATGTGTGTGTGTTGTGTGTGTGTTTCTTCTTCGTCTTCGTGTTTAACAATTTGGAAAATTGCATTTTAAAGTGATCTAGACAGCGAAAAGAATATGAAAGCGAACAAGCGGAAGGCATTTTAGGTTGCCTTAGTTAGTTCGGTGCATGAGAATTAGAGAAGATTGCTGCAAAAAGAATGGGGAGTTCTTTTTTGGACCTAGGGAAAAATATTTTTTTTTTTTTTTTGCGCCGCTAGTGGAATTGAAGCTATCGGGAATCTATCGATTTTTGTGCGTTCTCCAGAAAACGTTCCAGTCCAAACGATTTAACATAGATAGATTATTTGAACGCCGGTATCGGTTTGATTTATGCAACGCAAGGAGTAAAATAAGCAAAAGTAGGTTCCTGATTTTGAATTTTAAGTATGGTTGAAGCGAACGGAAAATATAGTGTAATTGGATTCTCAAAAGTCCAGCTATGCATTTAATGCTTGATGGGTTTTTCCAGTTGGGAAAAGGTATGCTTGAAAATTAGAAGCTATATTTAATGATATATGTATGTATCTATAGATAGACTATCTATGTATGTATCTATGTATGCATATAAATTGAAGGGAGACTCCAGGGAATAAGTTAATGCTCACTTTGAAATTTTTTATAAGTATACCTCTGTGTGTCCATAATATGGACTCCATATCTATGTATGTATGTATGTATTACAACTTACTTTAACCCTTTCATAACATGGTGTGCACAATGGAGGACATCAAGTATATTTTGATGTCCCTTCTAATGGGAGAAAAATAAGTTCCATTTTCTTTTCCTCTACTCCTTAACCCTTTCACCACCGGGAGTGAACAATTGTGGAATCAAATATTTATCAAGCTTAAATTCAAATGGAGAAAAAGAAGCTTCAATCCTATATTTTCTTTTAATCTGGTCCTTAACCCTTTCTTACCTGGTGTTCAAAATTGAGGATATCAAATACTTATCGAGCTTTCCTTCTAATGGGGGAAAATAACTTCCATTTTCTTTTCCTCTACTCCTTAACCCTTTCACCACCGGGAGTGAACAATTGTGGAATCAAATATTTATCAAGCTTAAACTTAAATGGAGAAAAAGAAGCTTCAATCCTATATTTTCTTTTAATCTGGTCCTTAACCCTTTCTTACCTGGTGTTCAAAATTGAGGATATCAAATACTTATCGAGCTTTCCTTCTAATGGGGGAAAATAACTTCCATTTTTATTTATTTATTTTTTCTTTAACCTTTAACCCTTTCACAAGCTGGCGTGTTCAATCAAGGACATTAAATATATATCGAACTTGCCTTTTGAAATGAAATCGTACTTGACTAAAATCTTGTCTCATTGAATTATCCGAAATTTTTTTTAAGAAAAAAAAATATTCTTGGTTTAAAGGTCAAAAGTAAGATTCCTATTTCATCGAACACAAATGCATGCGGATTAAAATTCTTTAACCCTTGTCAATGCTCATGCAAATTCGGCTTGTAAATTTTCATTTAAAGGGTACAGGGAATGATATATAGCGGACAAAAAATGCATTTAATTTTTACAGAAGGCCACCAGCCACCAGCCACAGGCGACCCTAGATATATGCACATATTTTGAAAATTGGAAAATTTGAAAATAACATTCTCTACGCTTTAGCAATAGTGTTAAATGTTACTCATTATTAACATCATAAGAAACAGTCGAAAGTGTCTCTAGCGAATTCCAATGGACTGGAAAAAGATTGTTGCAAAGGGAACTGTTATAAGAAGAAATGAGACATCAAATATGTAGCAAAAAACCCCTGAGAAGATTCGCTTTAGAGAGAAATTCGTTATAGAGCATTTCGTTATAGAGAGTTTCGACTGTACACCGAGAGAAATAACAACAGTTAAATCAACTACTTAGAACAGTTAAAGTAAGAGTGGTCAAATAAACTGTATTCCGCGTTAAATGCACTGAAAAAGGCAGTCAAATGAACAATGGAAAAACAGTTACTTTTTATGTTCAAATTCGCTTTCGTTCACGTATAAGTTCGCATTCTGATCAACCGTCTCCGGAGGTTTCGATAGCTCAGTGCTTTAAACTGTGACTCGACAGTCGTGAGCTTTTCGGGGTTCTATCGCTGCTGGCGGAGGGAATTTTTCTGAATTTTTTTTTTAATTACAGTTTTTTTTTGTTCAGAGTGTGGTTGTTTTGGAAGACAAACATTTTCTCCTAAATTTTTAAGGTTTTATTTTATTTTATTTTTTTTTAATGGTTCATTTTCAAGCAAAAAAATTTGGGAGTGAAACAATTCCTTAAGCACGTTCCCCAAAACTTGAGCATTTTGACCAACAAATTAAATTCGTTCGTTTAGCGTAATGGTTAGACGTTCGCCCAGCGAAGTGGAGGTCAGCGGTTCAAGGCTCGGCCGAGGCGAGAAAATTTAAAGAGATGAAAGAGAAAAAGATTTAAATAGCAACAAATAAATAAAGAAAAAATATAAATAATTTAATAAAAAATAAAAAAATTGAAAAGATTAAAAAAAAGTCAAAGCAAAAAATAAATTATTTTTCCCCAGTCGCTGGTGACAGTTGATTTAACCGCGAGACAGTTATATCAACCATCAGGTAGTTATATCCTTATTGACTGTGTTTGTACTGTTGAGTTGACCGCTTCTGTACATAAGTTAACAACTACCGGTGAACTCCGTTATTTTAATCTTTTTCTCTCGGTGTACATCTAAAGACAATAAAGACCAGCTGCGAAATCGTTACACTCAAAAGTGCTCAAATGCTACGATATACGCTACGATTGGTTTATGTTGTCAGATAAAAAAAAACAAAAAAAACTATAAAGTTTGAAAAAATTAACTCATGTCATAAAAAAGAAAAACCGTATAAAGCATCCGTCAGCTGCACGTGACACTGGTAATTTAAGAGTTAATAGAGTTTCTCAACTGCTTAAAAATTTTCAAACATGAAATTTCCCATAAATCTTATTAAATTTTATGAAGATCATAAGAGAGTGAGAGAGAGAGAGATAAAAAAAAAAACGCACCAAATTAGGAGCATAAAAGTTTCCTTCGGAAGATTATTTCACGATGATATTGAACCGTTTGAGCGTTCCATTTTACGTTAATCTAAAAAATTGAAATAAAAAAATCTTTCGCTTCCAGTCCAACGAAATGAAATTTGCATACAGACATCATTGTCGACATTGGCAAATTACACAGACTTATCTTGAATACTTACTTCTCCGAGGCATTACAACGATTGAGGCGCACAAAAAACGAAACGGATGTGCGAAAAAAAAATTTCAAAAAAAAAAAAAAAATGAAAATAAAAATAAAGCACAAAAGTAGTAATTACAATGTCTAGCCGGTCTAATCAGTTTATCGGTTGTTGAAATCAAAGCTGTTGACTTGATTCGATGTGGGTGCTGCTGCCGATGAGAAAAAGGAGTTAAAAAGAGCATAAGCAAAAACAACAAATACAACAAATACAACAACAATAATAAAGAGATTACAAAAGAAAGTGTATGGCTTCCTCAAAGGCTTTCACTGAACAATGATGAATGGAACCCGCTTAGAAGATCTTTCGCATGTAAAGCCATTGAAAACAATGTTTTTTTATATAAATTTTTTTTTTTTTTAATTTTTGCTCCTCTGAAATGCAGAAGTCACCTGCCTCCACCGTGCATCCATCCAATTGCAATATCCGACAGGCACAAACATGTGCACGTAATTGAATTCAGCCATTCATAATTAGTCGCTCCATCGCGCTAGCAGGCCCGTAAGTTATCATTGAGCGTGGTGTAAAAAACGCCGCTAGTCACACGATAATCCTTATTTATGATTTATGGAGCCATTGATGTATAACGACGGCAACTTTCAAAACAGCATTCAAGTGCATAAATTAAGACAAGGAGTGGTGAGATGCACATTCAATGCACATTCGATGCACATTCGGTGCACATTCGATTGCAAGTGGCAAAGATGTTTCGATTTTTTTCAAAAATTTTTATTTATTTATTTTATTTTATTATTATTTTTTTTTTTTGCTCAGCGACTTTAATTTCTTTTCGAATGAATTGTCTTTCTGTAAAAATTATTTTATTTAAGAGACATTTATAATGCCGGAGTTAGCACGTGTTTTACCCTCCTCATAAGCGGAGCATTTGAAATGTGTCTTAAAATAGGGAGTTTTAATCGTACATCACATAAATCGTTTGCTGCATAGCGGGCGAAAATTGACCCCCAATGGGTGAAGAAAGTGACAAAAAAGCACGATTTGCGGAGCGGTTGAGACTTTGCAGGGTGGTGGTAGAGAAATGGACAATTAAGCGAAAAATCATTTGCTGCCACCTATGGGAGGGGGCGAAGTCTTGCTGCCGGCGCCAAGGGAAGTTGTCAAGTTCGCGACTGAAGTCTTTGCGCAGACAGTTCTGTTATAAAAAGCGAGCGAGATAGAGCAAAGACTTAAGACGCGAACGTGAAAACAGTAATACAAATATTAATTAATTAATTAATGGACATCCCCTAATTAGAAAAAAGTAAGTGCATACGTACATAGATGCTCTCAGTACTAATATCGAGTAGAAATGTGAGGAAAATGGTAGAAAAACAAATCACGCGTCCGGGATAGAGTGCTTGATCCCCATACATTTTTTGGTAAATGATAGAAGGAGTTGCCCTGGAGCAATGCAATTTGGCATGGAATCTATGAGATTCCAAAAAAAAAAATTTTAGAAATCAAACCACCCCAAACCCTTTTCCGTGAAATGAAGTGGAGCCAAATTCCACATTTTTGAACCCATAGTGTTGAAATTCGGCACATAGCTTACTGTTGTGCCCCAAAGTTCGAAAAGTTTAACTTTGTAACGCTGCCACGCCTACTTTTTGTGCTACGCCCATTCAAAGTTGGCAAAGACGTGTTTTCACGTTCGCGTCTTAAGTCTTTGCTCTATCTCTCTCGCTTTTTATAACAGAACTGTCTGCGCAAAGACGTCAGTCGATTTATGTGATGTACGAGTAAAACTCCCTATTTTAAGGCACATTTCAAATGCTCCGCTTATGAGGAGGGTAAAACACGCGCTAGCTCCCGCATTACCCAGCCGGAACTGTGTACAGGAAGTGCCCGATCACTGTCATAGCACCAAGTATGATCTGCACAACACTATGCTGATATACAAAACTTATGCACTTTTGTTAAAAACTGTCCTAGGCTGGTGCGGTGGTGTGATAACTGGGTTCGAAGTGGATAGCGGCTGTATATGGGCATACTTCGTGTGTTTTCGTTGCTAAAGCACATTGCTGTATACAACGTGTACTTCGTGCCGTTCGGCTTCGGTTGCTTTCTTCGGTTCTGCATACTTGCTATGCACCAAGTGTATCGTGTAGTAGGCAGTCAATTATTTCATTTTTGCCTTTTAACTACAAGGCCCGGCTGGGTACAAGCAATGCTTCTCCAAAATCGACTCTCAGCGCGAGTTTTGAAACACGTCTTTGCACTGTGGGTTGAGTTGCGTTGTTTACCAAGCAAAAACACAATCAGTGCTGAAATTCGTTCAAATTAATGAAGTTTTTTTTTGATATTCTTTAAAAATAATTTTAACATTTGATATTTTTGAAATATCCATTCCAATTTCCGCCCATAATACCTACTCATATTTTTTTAAAATTTAAATATTACATACACATGAAAGGTGAGGTTGGTGTGGCTGGCACTTTTAAGGGTGACGACACTCAGGCACCAAATGAGCCCGTTGTGATACGACGAAAAAAATGGGAAAACAAAGAAAAACGGAAACAGAAAAAACTGCACAAACATCAACGACCTCAGCTGGGAGTCGAGCCCAGAGCCTCTCGCTTCGTAAGTTGGCATCGCAGCCAACCGTCGCGACGGCACAGAGGCCGACGTACAAAATGAAAAATATGCATTCAATATTTTTGGGAGTACAAATAATATTTTATTGTTTTTTCTCTTTTTTATAATAATAAATAATTTAATTTTGTTTTTGTTTTTTTTTTTTTTTAAACACGAAAACAAAAAACTAAATAGCTTTCTGCTCTACTACGAATAACATATTCTTATTTCTTTGAATTCATATATTTTGCATTTTTAACATGTTTCCTTTTCTTTCGTTTTTTTATTTCTTTCTTCTTCTTTTGTTTTTTCATCTTAAACGTTTCTTTTTACATATTTCCGAGTTCACACTAACGTGTTATAAGTAGGTAAGTATGTAAGTTTATTTAATAGTTAATAATATAAGTAAATATTTTGTACTTGCTAAGCTAACTATTTCCAAAATACACTTGCCATTTCGGTTTCAGATTAAATAGGTGTATAATATAGTTTTCATTATTTGTATATATATATATCTGAATGTATATATATCAATATATATATATATATGTTTGTTTTTCGATTCTATGTATGTAATAAATATCGTTTATATATATATATATATAAAGTACTTATAATCTAATTTCGGATTAACACAAATTTTGTGTCTTTCATGTTCGAAGGCTATACAGTTTCGGATCTTAGTTGCTAGAAAAGCTAAATATACCCTTGGAGATATATAGGTATGTATGTTAAATATATATATATATATATAAATGTATATATATTGAGAGAACCTTAATAGTTCGACAATAATGCCGTAAAATTTCACAATCCTCATAACCCTATAGATTATTGTGTTTTTTTTTTGTTTTTTGTGTTGATTAGGAGTCGGGAAACCACAATTGCAAATTTCATAACAAGATTATTGATAAATTCCGAGCGGTCTTGGTAATACAGGGACTCGAATTTTTATTATTGTTTTATTTCGGTATTTTTATCAAAATACATTTCACGAATTTACCATAAACGGCTGTGTGAACTCTTCATTAGTTAATTTTGCTCGAATACGAAGAGAAATTGTATTCCCCCATAAATGTTATGCGAATAAAATAAAAGGTTTTTCATTTTTCTTCGTTAATAATATTTTTATGTATATGTTATCGCATTATTATATAATTATAATATAATTATAATTATTTCCTTGCTTGAATACGAATATTTTAATATATTGTTTCATTAACACTATGTTTTTTTAATGGTTATTTTTTGTTTTTTGTGCGGAAGACTACATAAAGTTCAGTTTGACGTATCTGACCTGGATTTATTTCATTTCTCATTTTGGAGTTAGTCTAGGAAAATTGTTATCTACTCTAATTTGCAATAGAATTGTGTTTATATGTTTATATGTATATAATATGTATGTAGGTGTGTCGTTTGTTCTTACCAAAAAAAAAAAAAAAAACCAAAGATTTATATTGTACTTACCACATATAACCATATATGTCACACTCATAGATATGGCGCGGGATGTTTCGCGCCAGTTAGAAAGAGCCAGTTACTCGGCAGGCAAAAAAAAAAGCGAGAGCAAAACACTTTTGGTGAGTACCTAAGTGAAAAATTCTCATTTTGGTGGGTACCGAAGACCGTGGTGGGTACCCAAGACCGTGGTGAAAAGAACCAAAATGGAAACGGCTCCTGAGTGACATATACTTGTATAATTATATATGGTACGAAAAATCTTCAATTGATGAAACGAAAATTCTTTATGTGTTCATTTTAAATGACATGGTTTGGTTTCCATGGTATGGTTTCCAATAGCGAAAATATTTAGCCACATACAAACATGTGGAACCGGTTAAAAACGAAAGCGCAGCTGATCGCGCACTATTGGAAACCAGGGTTTAACGGGAAAAATTTGATCAACTTACTTTTTCAAAGAGATTGGAACGACGAGATACGGATAGCACGATAAATTTGAATTCAATTTCTAAGAGTAAAGTCAATTGTTCCCTTAACACTTTATTGCTTGGTATATGAAAAAAGCGGCAAAAAATTTTAATAAACCTTCACAAATTATATATGTATTATTTTCCATCAAAAAGTACCTTTGTTTCGGTTTTTTCTTTTCGTCAGAAACGATCATATATATGTATATGGATTCGGATGCGATAAAGTGTTAAAAGGTCGTAGCGGTTCGTTTAAGTGACTGCCCAACAAGCAAAATAGGGAAATTTGAACAGCATTAAGTTCATTCGACCTATTTTGGTTAAATTTGACCTATTTTTAACCAAATTTTTGCATTGAAAATTGACCTGACTTCAAATATGTTTTCCGAGGCCGAAGTTACCTAAATTCGACCTTTTTTAGGCCTCCAAAGTGTAGCTGACTTTTAGGAATATTTTTGGTTGAAAATAAGTTAAAAAAAAAGTCCGTCAAAAATGCCCAAATAGTGACTTAACTTTGATTTTCAAATTAGGTAAATTTTTCAAGGTCAAATTTCTGTCTTAATTTCGACTTTTAATTCCGTTCGACTTTTACGGCGAAATTAAGTCAACAAATGACTTATTAGTGGTACTCATGCAGCTTCGCAAATGCATTCGCAACTTTTCCCATCGTAAATTTTCATATAAATTTTGACAGTTGTGTGACAATTTTCTCATTCCACAATTTGCGAGTCCCACTATTGTATGGCCTGAAAGTCAAATAAAAGGAAATTCGACTTTGTGGTTCAATTTCACGTTCCGCCATTTTTATTTGCATGTCAAATTGAAAAATCTTCTTCTGCATCTGTTTTGTCTATCATCGAACGGCCCTTGAAAAATGAACAAGTACAAGGAACACTTTAACCATAAACCCAACCTGGCGTATGCTTTCAGGTTTTATAATTCGCAAAATATTTTTTAATCAAGTCCATATATTATTTATTTTGCATTTCATAAGACCCACTTATTAGAAAATCCTTGGGTCATTTTTGTATTGAAGTAATACGAATGGAGGAGTAAGAAATTATCTATTTATGTATATATATATATATATTCTCTCTCTCTCTCTCTCTTTTTGTCAACTTGAATTCGTTTAATTCATAAACCCAATTTAGTTAAAAAATTTCTTAATTTCGATGTCCTGTCGATGTACTTTTCGACCTATTTTCGGTCAAACTACCTTCTCAGTTCCACGACTTTAAAGATGAAATGCCTGATTATGCCCCATGATTACCGCCAATCGACTTCCATTCTATTCCCCCACTTTCGACGAATCGATGTCGTACAGAAGTAATTTAGACCTATTAAGGTCAGGTCAATCAAATATTATGCCCTAAAATAGGTAAGAATTTATCCATTTTCGACCTATTTTGCTAGTTAGGCGAGAAATAAATAGGGGTGGAGGGGCTTTCAGCTTACAGGTGAGAAAATGTTCAAAAAGTTTCATTGACATTTGGCGATTACGCGACCATAAAAGTCGAAAGATGGTTCTTTCGTTCGGTTCCATTCTTTAAAACTATTTATATTTAAATAATAGGAACGAATGCACATACCCAAAGATTTGTTTTTTTTTTTTTTTGTTTTGGAAATTATCCCTAATAATGTCAGATTACGAAGTTATAATTTCAGCAAGAATATATTTTCAACTCAAAAAACCATTCTCTGACCGAACGTTCTTCAAAAAAAAAAAAAATTTAAAAAATTCGTTTTTCGTTCAAGTTAAGAACGCGGAGAAAATGGTGTTTGAAAAATGCGCAAATGGCAGTGTTAGCTTCTCAATTTTGTCTTGTCTTTTGGTGTTTCATTTACAATTTACAATTGAAGTACAGTACAGCGCCCTGCGAACAGGCATCGTGCCAAAGGCGCAATATAGCCTTTTAGTCCCACTGTAGAAAGATGAACGGGTCATGTGTCGTGGTGCTTATACATACCTCCATCTGGGTTGCTCGCTATTCGGGGGAATACTGTAGTTCATTTTGGAGTTAGTTTACAAAACCAATAAGTTCATAGGCAGCAATTCGCCCGTTTTGGTGTTTAAAGTGTTCTCTCGCTATCCTCTCTCACACTCTCTCTCCTCTCTCTCTCTCTCTCTTCTCTTTCTTTCTCTATCTCTTAGGCTTAAAAATTTTGCTTTTCGTTTTTGCATTTGCATTTGCTTTTGTTAATTTTTCGAAAATATTTCGTATCACATTTAAGTCTTTTTTGCATTTGCTCTTCTTGAGTTTCACTTAAACTGAAACGAGATTACGCTCAAGCGGTTTCTGCTCTGCTCTGCTTTGCTTTGCTCTGGAGCATCTAACTCGCATAGGAACGCCGCACGGGAACTGGCGGAGGAATTTTAGACTTGCGTTGCTTCGGCTGCTGCTGGAGATTCGGTTGTTTCGCTGCATTGTGAACTTGTGTGCTTTGCATTGGAGGCAGAGCGGTGACAATGCACGTTGGGATTCTTGTTGGCAATGGCTTCGTTGCAGTTGTTGTTTCCTGCAATTAAAGGGAGAAAACATTTTTTTTTTTGGTTTTACATTTTAGTTAACCATATTATAAGATAAAAATTATTTTTTTAATTAATTTTTTTTTAATTAAAAATATTTTAAATTAACAATTTTTAATTTAAAAAAACATTTTTTTATAAAAAATAATTTTAAATTTTTTTTTCAAATTTTAAGAATTTTTTTCAGTAAAAAAAATTTAAATTGAAAAGAAATTCTTTAGTTTAGTTTTATCATGTTTTTAATTTTTGAAATTTTGTAGGTTTTTTTTTTTAATTTAATTTAGTTTTTAATTGGTTGAAAAAATTAAATTGGCAATAAATGCTTTTAATGTACCTAAATTTTTTAACTTTTTTGAACTTTTTAATTTAAAAAAATTTTGAAATTTAATTTTTTTTTTCAGATTTCAAATTTTTAAAATGAAAAATAATTTTTTTTTTAATTTTAAAATTTTAAATTTTTCTTTAAGTTTTAAAAAATTGAAATTCAAAAGACATACATATTTTAGTTCATTTTGTTTTTTAGTTTTTAAAATTTCTTAATATGTAAGTATTTTAAAAATTAATTTAATTTTTCAATAAATTTAAAAACTTTTAATTGAACAATTTCATTATTTGAAATTTTTAAATTAAAAATTTTTCAAAGTTTTATTTTTAAAAAAGTTTTTAAAATAAAAAACTATGTATAAGTACTTAAGTTTTATTTTAATTAAAAATTTTTTTGTTCAATTTTTGTTTAACTTTTAAAACATTAAAATTTAAAAGACATTTTTTAAATTTATTTATGTTATAGTTTTTAGTTTTTTAAAAATGAAAAATTAAATTTTTTCATCTTAAAAGTTTAAAGCAATTTTTTTTTTGGTTTTCTAATAAAAATTTTTTTTAAATCTTTTAACATTGAAATTTATTTTTTAAATTAAATTTGAAAATAAATTGTTTTTAAAATAGCTTTTTAAAACTTTTGATAAAAAAATTTTTTTAAATCTATAAGTAGGTAATTAAAATTTTTCATCGTCGCAACAAAACTTACCTTTTTGGGCGAAACGACCGGTGACTGCACGGGCGAGGTGACACGTTTCCAACCATTGCTCTTGCGCCAGGAGTTCTGCGGTCTATTTTCCAACGACATCCGGCCTTGAGACTTGCCATTATGAAATGAAATCACCTTGGAAGCGATTGCACAGTTCACACTGCCACTCCGTACAACACCCGACTCGATTTCACGTCGTTGATTGTTGCGTAAAATGCAACTGGGTTCCTCCTCGTCGATCGTTGACTTCGATTTAATCAATATGTGAGGCGGTCGGCGCAGCTCCGTCTTTATAAACTCCTCTATGCATTGTTTCTCATCAACTGGCTGATGGCAGTTAGTTTCTCTTAGTTGTGTCTTCTCCTCTCCTTCGCTCACGATGTCTAATTGCACTTCTTCATCGTCATCGTCTTCGTCTTCAGCTTCAGCTTCCACTTCAACTTCAACTTCTTCTTCTTCGATGTCAATATCGCTTTCCAGTTGATTGCTTTTAATGCCATTCAATTCCAGTGGTTCTTGCGAGTGATTCTCATGCTCTTCTTGTTGAATCGCAAATGAACCCTCTTGTCGTCCCGTGCACAGCGAACGTTCCTCGGACTCACTTGAGGAGCAACTTGTGACTTGAGCGCGTCCAGCTTCGCTTGGCGTCGGACTCGGTTGGAGCGTGCCTCTTTTATTCGATGATGAACGAGAGCGTAGCCGTTGACGTTTACTGCTGGAATCACCATCCCCATCCCCATCATCATCATCGTCGTCATCGTCGTCATCGTCCTCATCGTCTTCATCGTCATCGTCCTCATCATCAGTATCGCCTTCGATACAAGAATAGAGACTTCGCGCCGAACTAGAGCGTATATTGACCAGTTTGTAAAAGTCATTCGTGAAATCTGTGCACGTAACCTCTTCGTCCTCAGAATAGACGATCTAAAATTTGGGGGGAAAAAAAACATAAAAAACATTTTTTGTGCAATTTTTTAGTAGAAGAATAAATAGTCCAAGTACATTTATGCCTGGAGCAGCAATTCTTGCAAAAATTCAACCCGTGCAAACGTATGGAATCAGTTTCAATCAATTTCCATTTCCATTGTGACTCGTTCCATATGTTTGTGTGTGTTGAATATTTGCACAAATCGCTGCGAAGGAAGCAACATTGAATTGAAAAGTGCCTCACCTTTTGTTGCAACAACTGAGAAATCCCATCCGAGACAGAGTCCGTCTCAACTAAAGTCGAATTTAGGAAATCACTGGAATTCCAAATCCAATCGCTTTCGCCATTGCAACGATTCGTTGAATGTTTTATTTGTTGCTGCAGCTGCTGCTGATGCTGTTGTTGTTGCTTGTTGTTGTTGTTGTTGGTGTTCGCGTTCTTCGTCCAATGTTATCACAGCCAATTCTTCTTGTGACATGCTCCAGTCTTCCATTTCGGTTGAACACGGCTCAGCGGGTAATAACCATTGCTCGGGTTCCTCGGGCAAATCTTCGAGATGACCATTCGACGGCTGCGGCTGACCACTGCTCATCGTACAGTATCCTTCGTCGCGACCTTTCGCTGGACTACCGCCAGAGAGCTGTGCATTCTGGGCCTCCAAATCGCGGACACGACTCTTTAGCATTGCAACCTCCTCGCGCAGATTATCCTCGGCAACGATGGCATCCACCACTTTGCGCATAACATCGTCCAGGCAATGCTCGTACTGCCGCACTCGCAATAGCAGAGCCTTATTCTCCTGCTGCAGCACTTGCAAGAGCTGCTCCTGCTGTGTAAAGCGCAGCTGTGTGACATGAACAAGACAGAACAATTCATTGATTTATTTCGATTGCGATTTCGTCAATTCAATTTCAATTCAATATCAATTCAATTTCAATTCAATTTCAATTCAATTTCAATTCAATTTCAATTCAATTTCAATTCAATTTCAATTCAATTTCAATTCAATTTCAATTCAATTTCAATTCAATTTCAATTCAATTTCAATTCAATTTCAATTTCAATTCAATTTCAATTCAATTTCATTCAATTTCTTCAATTTCAATTCAATTTCAATTCAATTTCAATTGAATTTCAATTCAATTTCAATTCAATTTCAATTCAATTTCAATTCAATTTCAATTGAATTTCATTCGAATTTCAATTCAATTTCTATTCAATTTCAATTGAATTTCAATTCAATTTCAATTCAATTTCAATTTCAATTTCATTTCAATTTCAATTCAATTTCAATTTCAATTCAATTTCAATTCAATTCAATTCAATTTCAATTCAATTTCAATTCAATTTCAATTTCAATTCAATTTCAATTCAATTTAATTTTTAATTCAATTTCAATTCAATTTCAATTTTTCAATTCAATTTCAATTAATTTCAATTCAATTTCAATTCAATTTCAATTCAATTTCAATTCAATTTCAATTCAATTTCAATTCAATTTCAATTCAATTTAATTTTTCAATTCAATTCAATTCAATTTCAATTCAATTTCAATTCAATTTCAATTCAATTTCAATTCAATTTCAATTCAATTTCATTTCAATTTCAATTCAATTTCAATTTCTAATTTCAATTCTAATTTCAATTTCAATTCAATTTCAATTCAATTTCAATTCAATTCAATTCAATTCATCAATTCAATTCAATTTCAATTTCAATTTCAATTCAATTTCAATTCAATTTCAATTCAATTTCAATTCAATTTCAATTCAATTTCAATTCAATTTCAATTCAATTTCAATTCAATTTCAATTCAATTTCAATCAATTTCAATTCAATTTCAATTCAATTTCAATTCAATTTCAATTCAATTTCAATTTCAATTTCAATTCAATTTCAATTCAATTCAATTCAATTTCAATTCAATTTCAATTTCAATTTCAATTCAATTTCAATTTCAATTCAATTTCAATTCAATTTCAATTCAATTTCAATTCAATTTCAATTCAATTTCAATTCAATTTCAATTCAATTTCAATTCAATTTCAATTCAATTTCAATTCAATTTCAATTCAATTTCAATTCAATTTCAATTCAATTTCAATTCAATTTCAATTCAATTTCAATTCAATTTCAATTCAATTCAATTTCAATTCAATTTCAACTCAATTTCAACTCAATTTCAATTCAATTTCAATTAAATTTCAATTCAATTTCTATTCCATTCAATTGATCTCTTTTGTTTGACAATTAAGCTGAAAATTAGCATCAAATTTGGAAGGAATTCCAAGGCGTAGCAAATCAAGGCAAAGCGAATTCGAGCTTTGTCGTAATTTCTTAGGGACACCATCAATTTAAATGGAATTCTTATTTTTGATTATTTTCATAATAATTGTTTTTTTTTTCAAGTAATTTAAACTCTATCAAAGGCTTAAGCATGACTTTGAAGTTTTTCTGACAGCACGCAGTAACAGCCCACATTTTCTTTTACAATAAAATTATTTAAAAAAAAATGTTTTCGAATCTTTATTCCAAAAAGGCATCGAAGCAAAAAAAAAAACCTCCCGGCCACCAAAGAGTTTTCTAATGGTTTCTCAGTTTTCCTTCGTCTCTTCTCTTTTCGATCTGTCATTTTTATACCCGACACACTCTGTGTCGAGGGTATATTGCGTTTGTGTGGTTGTGTGTAACACCCTGAACCAGTCGAGGTACTTAGACCATACAAAGTGTATATAGAAATGATCAGCGTCACCAGGAGATTCGATTTAGACATGTCCGTCTGTCCGCCCGTCTGTCTGTCCGTCTGTTTGTATACAGTTTTTTTATCGAAGGAGTTGAGCTACCTCGACAAAATTTGGTATACGTGCTCACGGGGACATGAGTAAGACCAAGACCGATCGGGAATGGACCTGATCGGACCATTTTTAAGGGTACCTCCAGTACTAGGGTCTGTCACAAAAATCCCAAAACTGCCCAAAATCGGAGTTTCTCAAAATAATTGAATTAAATTTAGAATTTGAGCATATGTTTAAGCATCCCATGAGAATTTAAAAAAAATTAGACAAGTGGGCGTGGCATATAAATATTAAACAAAAGTGGGTATATGGGGCTTCTAATGGCCTTAAAAATCTGAAGAATATTCTTTTTGAAGGGTCCTGCTTTTCGGACGTGTTTTAAAAATTATTTTACCATCTATGTCTATGTTGGGTATTTTATGACTATAACACCCTTACTTGTTGGAGCTGCTTTTGTTGTTGTTGGAAGGTGTTTTTTTTTTCTCAAAATAACAGCTTGAAAATGATAAATGCTGCCCCAACGCGTGTTAAATGCTCAGCACATAAAACAGTTTTTTTTTTCCAGCAATTGTTACTCCAAAATGCTATACACCTTCACAGCATTGAGTTTTGAATTGAAAAAGCTGCCTCCAAGCGGCCAATCAATGGCGCAATGTAGCGAACTAATTAGAGACTTAACGTGATTTCGATACCTACGGAGTTTGATTTTTTTTTTTAAATCTTATTGAAGACATGCTGATTTATTCGATTTGTGTGAGAGAAAAATAAATTTTCAAAGTTTCGAAATTCCGCTGAAATTTTTGATCGATTAAGGAAAAATTGTTTTAGATTTATTTTGACTAGAAGAAAATATTTGGGACCAATGAAGGAATCTGAGAATTTGGAAAATCAAAGCCACCAAATTTCTCTTTATTTTGAGCGGACGATGTGAGAATGTATCAGCGTTGCCAGATGTCTCAATTTCTGGCCGTAACATAAATAATCTCGATTTTTCTTGAAGATGATTTTCTCCTCATTTTGTTCATCAGTATTGTAAAATTATCAAATGTTTTTCTCCAATAAGATTTCCCATTTAGGAGCATCGTTTTTCATAAGTTTGAAAAAACAAAATCGTTATGCAGCCCTGATGTGAACATACATACATATGTATGTCGTTTAGAATGTTAACTTCACGTATCTCCAAAAAATGCATAAAAAAAAAAATTAACTTTGTTTGATGGGTTAGTGAGGCTGCCATCATTAAGGGTGACACACCCAATGGGCCCGTTGTGATACCCCGAAAAGTGTGAAAACAAAGAAAAACATAAACAGAAAAAACAGCACAAAGATCAACGACCTCAGCTGGGAGTTGAATCTAGAGCCTCTCGCTTCGTAAGTTGGCATCTCAATCAATCTACGGCACAGAGGCCTTCAGCGCGCTTATTAAGCCATTGAGAATTATATTCAATCTAGTAATGAAGGTGCAAACAATAGGGATACCTTCTGCTGTATTTATGCTTGATTGCTGTATTTATACTTGATGACTGAGTTAACCCATTCATTCATTTATTTACATAATTCATTCAGTCGTAGAGTTTTGAGTATTTATGAAAGCTTCAGCTTGGAAGATGTGAAAAAATCAATTTGAAAATTTCATTGAAATTTATTCTATTTCTGGCAACACTGTCCTATGTTATATGATGAATTATAAGCACATATAACCATATCTGTCACACTCATAGATATGGCGCGGGACGTTTCGCGCCAGTTAGAAAGAGCCAGTTACTCGGCAGGCAAAAAAAGAGCGAGAGAGAAACACTTTTGGTGAGTACCTAAGTGAAAAATGCTCATTTTGGTGGGTACCCACGACCGTGGTGGGTACCCGAGACCATGGTGAAAGAAGCCAAAATGGAAATGGCTCCTGAGTGACATATATAGTTATATACAGTGCTCGGACTCGAAAATTTTTAAAGGTGGTAGATTTTTAAAGAAGAAGTGGTAGATTTATATAAAAAGTGGTAGATTTCAAAAATTAATACAATATATTCCCTCTGATCATGTAGAAAATTGGGAAACTTACATGGTTCTAGGTATTTATTCTTATTATAAAAACTATGCCAATATTTATTGGTTGTCGTTAGGCGCCAATACTGCCATTCTTGATAACATTCTTGACAATAGAAAGCTGCCAACATATTTTTCAATAACACATAACATTGAACATGATCATAAAATAAATAAAACAAATGCATAAATAAGTAAAAAAAAAAAGTGGTAGATTTTGACCTAGCGTGGTAGAAGGGGTAGAAAGTGAAAATAGTGGTAGATCTACCACTAAAGTGGTAGAAGTCCGAGCACTGGTTATATATGATTATTAGAATGAAGTATGAGAATGTGAAAGCACACCAGATATACAGTGTAATCCCTCCTTGCGGACACCGCTCTTCAACGGACACTTTTTGGGAATGCTCTAGTATTTTTGCTTCTCAAATAGTTTCCTCTTAAGCGGACATATTTTTTTCAGTCCCGTAGGCCTGTGTCCGATTAAGGGAGAGTGCACTATATATACATACGAGTATATCTGATTAAAAGCATTTCTTTTATCCTTTAGAGTACTTGGTTAATATGTAATGATGCCAATTTTTTTATTATTGTTTTTTTTTAAATTTTATTTCTTTTTAACGAGGAAAATTTCATACACACCTGCAAGACTTTATGATCACGGCACGATTGTTGTTGTTTGCGTTCTTTGGATTTAATGACACGATTCATGCTGAAAGAAATTCAAAAGCGGAATATATAAAGAATGTATATGTAATATTTTTAGTTTTATTTATAGTATTTAGCTTTATAGTTTTTTTTTATAAAAGAGTCGAATCTTGAGGTGAAATGGAAGGAAAATATTTTGAACTTTTGAAATTTCAAAAGAAAAAAAATTCCCTGAATTTCTAAGATAGCCCCGAAGCATTGGTGATTTATTGCCCAGGGAAGTTTTTCATCATTCCTTGGTTTTTTTTTTTTTTTTTTTTTTTTACTATTGCGGGCTATTGCTCTTTGCTCTTTAACATTTACTCTGTAAGTACTCCGACGCATAGCAAGTAAAGTAAGTTTGTAATGTAATGTAGAGTAGTACCTATGATTTGAGTGTTCCTCCTACGTTTTGCACTGCACTGGTCCACCTTGAAATGCAATTTTCAAAATTGTTGAGCATAAATAAATGCAACTCAAATTAAGTACGTTTCGTGGAGCATGCCAGTGAGCAGTGAGCTTTGAGCAGTAGGAGCAGCGTGCAGCGTGCTGCACCGGGCAAAACAAATGACTACTTGAGTGCGTTCCAACTTCGCTTCGAATGCTGGCAAAACTCCCAACCACAATCATCATTAACGCCTTCAGTGTTTCGCTGCACTTGCAAAACTTCCGCCAACAATTCTAAATTGCAGTCTAGGCAGTCTGCGCCGACTGCGAAGGCGACTCTAACTCCGACTCCAACTCCGAATCCGGGTGCAACTGTGGCTGCGAGTGTTCTCGTGTTTACAAAATTTTTCTCTTGTGTATGTTTTCAGTGCATTGGAAAATTGAAGTGAACTGCACGATAACACAACATAAGAACACATAAAACACAAAACAGAAAACAAAAAAAGGAAAACACGAAGAAACACAAAATCTGCATTCCATGCAATTTGGCTCAGATTCGCTCCATTCTATTGTGAATGAAGGGAGTAGAGAGAAAGAGTGGGGTGCGGGAGTTGGTTCAAAGCTACTTTTGGGTAGTTTAGTGTGTGCATTCCTTACAAATGGCCCTGAAAATACCATTAATCACACTTAGGAATTTATGCTCGTCCTTTTAAGCAATTCTAGCAAGCCAGCCAGCCAGCCTGCATGCCTTCCTGCCTCGCTGCCAGCTTGGATTTGAATGTAGTGTTTAGCGTTTCGCGCGTTCGAAGCTTTGAAGTTTGAAGCTTTCAGCCTAGAGAATGAAAATTGGAAAAGTTTCGAGATGGCGAAGAAACAAAAAATAGGAGGGCCTGGAGTGTGGGGCGGGGGTCGGATTTGGGTCAAAGGAAATGTTGAAACTTTTTCCTATCAATTTTTTTATTTTCGTCTACAAAATTTTCCTTTCTAAAGGTTCATTTTCATTGAATTGTTTTTGATGATAACTTTTCTTTGTTTTGGATGAATACGGTTGAACACTGACGGCCACCAACTCGAAGTAAAGTTTTCAGTTTTCCTTTTTTTGAAGGCATTTTCTCATCCGAATTTATTTAATTTGCATGTTTTGATGTGTTCAAAAATGTGCAAATAATAATAAAAATAATAATAATAATAAATGTAACAAAGCCGCAGTCTGATCCAAATATAAATTTTCTTTTCAATAAAGTTTAGCGAATTGTTTATAAATTCTTGGCTTTCTTTTAACCCCTTGCATACCGAAAATTGCAATCAATAAATTGCTGTCGCTCGACAACCGAACAATTTGAATTGCGGCTTGACTCAAATATGTGGTCTCCATCAATACCACGAGACCCCGTTACGAGTGAATGAGCTAAGGCGAATTATTCTTTTTATTAAAGATTTTCAAAAGGCCAAAAATTCATCGCTGGGAGTAAAGGGGCTCGGATGGATTTTTATTGAAATTTTGTGGTGAGAATGTTTTTTTATTTAATTTTTAATTTTTTTTTTTTTTTTTTTACGGAGTAACAACTTTTGTTTGTGGGCCCTTCTTCCTCTCATATACAGTATGAGATTTTGTTTTTTGACTAAAAAAGTTAGTGTCCCTGATTAACCCGGTAGCGCCTAGCGATGCCATATGGCATCACTAAAAGCGTTCGCGTTCCTGAAAATTTTAACAAAATCCCTCCACTGGGCTAATTCAGGCGCTACCGGGTTAAATTTATCTCTAGGTATGTATGCAGGGGCGTGGCGAGAGGAACAGTGCTTTGTTAGTGCTTATATTTGGCACAGTGGCATATTGAACAATTATAACACATCAAGCTAAAAAATTTTTGGGGGGTCTAGGGAAAATTTAGAGAGTTGTGGACCAAAATTTCTGAAAAATTTACGACGTCCGATTTCGATGAAAATTAATAAGTAAGTACTTATATAGAATAATAAATAAATATAGAATAAGAGAAAAATTCGAAGAATTTGGTGCTAAGATTTTTTCCAAAAAACTGATTACAACTGGTCTAGTTTGGGTCTAGTTCCAAACTGGTCCAAAAAGGACTAGTTGTAATGAGTTTTTTCATAAATTTCTTAGAATTTTTCTCTTATTCTATATAATTACTTATAAATTTTCATCGAAATTGGACGTCATGAGGGAATTTTTTGGGTTTTTGGTCCACAACTGTCTAAACTGTGATACCATGTGGGGGTTTTCTTGTGTTTGTGTGAGAAGTGTATGTCTTTTTATTTAGTGTGCCCATAACATGCGATTTTTTCGAAAAACCAGCGCTTGGCTTGGAACATTACACTCCGTTTCGCTTGTGCGGGGAATCGAACCCTGGACCTTGGAATCAAGAGCATAGCCCGCATCGCCTGCGCTATCCCAAAGCCACAATCTATCTCTATGAATTTTTACAGTTCTATATGAAGCGATAGCAGGAAATAGTCAGAGGGAATGGGGCCACGAGCTAAAGGAAAATTAGTTTTTTGATCGTCTTCTTGAGTATTCTTGTTACATAACCCTGCGAGAACACAATTTCATAGTGAAATCTACTATAATTGTGTTCCTTAGCGAATAATAACTACAATCATACAAACTGATCTTGGCTTCTGTAGTCCTGTTGTTGTTCCGCTACAGCTGTCTATATGAAGCGATGGGACCAAAGTCAGAGGAACCTGAATCGAGCTAAAGAGAATTAATTAATTTTTTGATCGTTACTTCTTTGAAGAATCTGCTATAAATACCCTGCAGAAAATGTCAATAGTGATCTATACTCTTTCTCGGTTGACTGCGTCAACAGTACTACTGACCAGTTAAACCCGTCGCAATGGTTTTCGTTATTGACATTTAATATTGACTTGTCATTGAATGTCAACAGTAGACCGAAAAACTATTGACGAACTATTGACGACCTATTGACGTCGGTACTATTATATAGACAAAATGAGTACTCTTTCGCTTTATAAGGAGACATGTTGTTGACATGGTCAATAAAGATGAACTATACCTCTTGACAGTACAGTTTCTATAATGACACCGCCCGTAAATACTGTTGACGTTGGAACTAGTTCTCTTGTCTATATTGACGTCAATATAGACATGGGGCCATATGGCGACAGGCTTCCTGCAGGGTATCGATTAGATTGAATAATAGATACGGATGAAAGATACGTAGGTAGGTGTATATGTGTTAGTTACATACCTTTCTAATTGTTCGCGAAGTTCCTTTTCGAATATTGGTGAGCCACTTTCGTTCTGAAAAATAAAGAATTGGACCAAATTAATTGAGAATAAATAAAAGCATTTATCAGAATATATATTGTTGGTATCATAGATATTACAAAAGTAAATAAATTTCAATTATTTGGGTAAAAAGATTCCATTCTTAAGATGGTTATGGCGAGACATACACACGTTTCTATGCATCGATATATGTACATATGTATGTATGAATTTTTCTTCGATAAAGAGACGAGCGTTGTCTGATCGCTTGGAAAGTGTTGAAAAGCGCCGACATTACGAGCCAAACAATTTCTTTTCCTCCACATGAATAGAAGAGATGAGAAAAGAAACGAAAAGAAAAGCAAAGCAAAGAAAAGCAGCAAGTAAGGAAGAAAGACGGACAAGACAAACGGACAGCGGACCGACGACATAGGACAGAGGACAGCGGACAGATGTACGGACAAGACGTTGAAGTGGGTAATTTATGTTTTCGCAAGTAAATTGCAATTCTTTCCAATTTCGGTAAACGTTCGGCCAAACCGAGCATCAATACCCCATGGAGAAAATCTTTTGCGGACTACAAATGTGCAGACAATCGTATTGGGAATAGGAAAACAAGTGGACAAACAACGACTCTCTTAAAGCGAGCTAGTCGAGCTACTGGTAATAAATCACGTGCCATCATGAGTAAAATATCAAACACTGAGAAAAAAAAGAGCAAACAAAGAAAGAAAGAAAAACAAAAAATTGATGATAGAAGCGAGAAAGGTGTTTGGAAATCCTTTCATGAAGGAAAAGTGTGTTACCGAGAGAAGCTTTTCGGGGCGTCTGTATGATTGTTTTTTAAATTTTTTTTTTGATTTTTTTTTTTTTTGATTACAATTTTCAAAATTCGTTTTTTTTTTTTTTTTTTGGGATATTTTTGGTTTTAAATTTATTTTTGTAAAAATCTTTTCAATTTCCTTTCTTTAAAAACTTTCTTTTTTTTTCGGAAGATATGTAAAGGGAGCTATTAAATTTACTTCTCAATTAGATTAAAATGAGCATTCTTTTTTCAGCTTTCTTAAAAACTTAACTTTTTTATGCAGTTGTAACAAGGGATAACAGTTCTCTAAAGTGAAATTTTATCCTTCTGAAATGAAAAGAAATTTTTTTTTGAAGACTTTTTCACGGACGCACTTTTATGCATGATAAAAGAGGGATTAACATTTCTTAATAGTATTTAAATATTTATTTTTCTGAACAAATTCTTTTGAATTTTCTTTTTCTCAATCTATCAATTTAATCATGTAGATGGCTCAAAAACTTTCAATTATAATTAAAATCTCTCAATTCTTTCAATTCTTTATCTTTCTCTTTTCAATCTTCAATCTCTCAATCTTTCATCTTTCAATCTTTCAATCTTCAATCTTCAATCTTTCAATCTTCTCAATCTTTCAATCTCTCAATCTTTCAATCTTTCAATCTTCAATCTTTCAATCTTCAATCTTTCAATCTTTCAATCTTCAATCTCATCAATCTTCAATCTTTAACTTTATCTTCAATCAACATTTCTTCAATGCTCAATCTCTATCTCATTTCAATCTAATCTTTCAATCTTTCTATTTCTCTATCTTCATCTCATCTCATCTCTAATCTTTTCTCTCATCTCTATCTCATTTCAATTTCATCTTTTCTTCTTAATCTTTCTCTTTCATTTTCAATTTTTCTATCTCAATTTTTCTCTAATTTTTCTCTAATTTTTCTTAATTTTTCTTCTATTTTTCCAATTTTTCTCAATTTTTCTTATTTTTCTCTATTTTTCTTATTTTTATTCTCTTTTTTAATTTTTTTAATTTTTTCTTATCAATTTTTTCTCTATTTTTCCCAATTTTTCTCAATTTTTCTGTATTTTTCTCTATTTTTCTACTACCTCTTTTACTCCTTTTTATCTTTCTTTCTTACTTTATTCTTGTTGTATATTTCTTGTATCTTAATTTTTTAAATTAATTTCTGAAGCCGACAGATAAGTAGATATTGTATATATGTACGTATGTATGTATATAAATAGATTTTTTGAAATTATAATTTGCAGGAATGGAGAACTGTCACTCTTGCAGTGTTGCTGGTTACAAAAACTATGATACCTTTTTTTACCTCTAGGGATGCGCTAGAAATTTCTGGAGGCATTTCTAAAAGAACTGGAGCTATGGTTTAAAGCGAGAACAAGCTTTAAGAAAACTCGATAAAATGAGCTTCTGCGAATTTAATAAAATCAGAGCAAATCAAAGTAGTCCTTGACCCCAAGAGAATTCTTCTATAAATCCTCCGAATATTTTTCTTCTCGAATATTTTAATATATTATAATATGTATGAATAATATTTAAACATACCTACGTACGTACAAACAAAAGTATTTATAGTTTTATTGAACTCGCGACTCGTTCGACTGTAACAAAGCATTCCTCTCTCATTTCTTTTTTCGATAAATCGCACCAAATGCGACCGATAAGAAAATGCAAATGAATTTCCAGGATGTGAAAGTTCATTAATTTCGTTAAAATGGCGTCGCAATGGTCACAACAACAAAGGCCTGGCGAACCGAAATTTTGCATTACATGTAGAAAAAGGAATATTATTAAAGGATGTATGGATGTATCAATGGATGTATGTATATGTGTGTAAGATAGATTCGATCCCAGCGGGAAATGTCCCGCGGACATTGCCGATGATGTCCTAGTGACTTCGGAGCCGGAATGCATGCTAATTCCGGTGACACTTTGTATGACATTTACACAGGAGCTGACAGGGACTTCAGCGGTGACATTGTCATGCTAGGGTGTGCGATGGCGAAAAATGCATTTGAGAGAAGCACATTTGCTCTTTCCTCTCTAAATGTCAATTTATAGAAACCAGTTTGATAACTCTCTTCTTTGCCCTCTCTTTGAATCTTTCGAAAATTTTTAAAAATTTATTTTTAACAATTTTTGTTCGCCTCTGCCAGGGATCGAACCCGCGATCTTTGGTTTTTGAGTCGAGCACTCATCATCTACGCCACTTCATGCTAAAGTTCAACTGACGCTAAAACCATATTTAAATTTCAGTAGCCAATGAGAGTCAAGCACATGAACAGCATCCCTCCACGATGACATGTCCTCCAAGATGTCATGCATGACAATGTCACCTATTTGTCATCGATGGCATCATTGGTGACTTTGTCATGCAGGAGATAATATTCCGCTGGGATGTAATGTACATACATATGTGTGTGTTTAAAGATGAACGTACATACTGGCTATATATGTACATATGTATATACTTATATAAATAGATAAAACGTTTAAACAGCAAAGATAAGAAGGATATATTGCATGTACAATAAGAGGGAAAACATAAGCAAGAAAAAAAAGTGGGTGGATGAGAGAAGAAGACGAATTGGAACGAACGGAGAAAGGAAATGGCAAATCGTAGCGCCATGTCATATCATATCGTAGCATATCGGTAAGCATAAAATTATGCATTATTGTCTGCGAATAACCTACTTACTGAAAATTCGGCAGCAACGAATACAACGCAACACTGAAACGACTGGACTGGTTGGCGCCTTTTGTTTTATTAACCTTGCCTTGCCTAGCCTTGCCTTGTCTTGTCTTGTCTTGTCTCGGCTTGGCTTGGTTCACTTTTCAGTTAAACTACATAAAAGATAGATTGTTAGCTGTTCTCTATCTCGCTCTCCCATTTTTTTTTGTTTTTTGTTTTTTTTTTTTAGTCTCTTGTTCTTATGCTGATTTAGCATTTTCGGACACGGCTATTAAAACTTTGCAAACTGGCGCCAGCACTTTTTTTCCCTCATTCTCCCCCACTCACATTCTCTTCCAGTTTTGATGTTTTACGTGAATAATGAGAAAAAACAACAAAAAAGCTTTTGAATAATCGAGACCAAAAGAAAAACTGATTTAGGTTGGATTTTCTTTTCTTTTTTTTGTTACTTTTGTTTTCACTTTCTGAGTTTTGATTGTTCGAATTTTAACAGGTTAAAGATTCAGTGACATGATGATTTAAGAGTGAAGCTTCAGCACCTTTTGAAAGTGCTCTTTTTGTATTTCTTATTTCGTCATGAGTATTTTTAGAATGGCAAGTTGCTTCAGGGCCTGCTACTCTTGGATGTATAGCGTCCCCTCCTATGTAGGCGAATGGCCTTCATAATTCAATTAGAATACTTCTGTCAGGGCAGGAGCTTATGCGGCCGCTGTTTATAGCAGTTCAAAGCCAACCTGAAATATGAAAATCCGAAAAGGTACACGAGGAAGTGGTAGCGATACACAACATTGTAGTGCCTTAATTCCCGTAGGTGTCTAAGGCCTTTATAAATCATTAGTCCGCGCTTCTCGGAAAGGGCGTCGCTTTCGACCTACTTAATACGAATAATGTCTTAACTTCATACAAGACTAGAAATCCTGAAAATTTTAGTTTTGCTAAGATGATGTACATAGGTCTGGCGGCTCTGGGATCTGAAACTATAAGATTTTATATGAAAATTTTGGAGCTTTTTATTTCACTGGCACGAAGAACTTTCGAAATTCTTAATACAACATAAACACTACAACCCTCGAAGACTACTTTTGCGAGTACGCCAGAGACAAATAGGTACGAGGGCTAGATTCGGATTGAATTGAATACAGTACACTCGGGATAACGTCAACCCCCAATTCCGTCCACACCCCAAAACTTCAACACTTTTTTTATTTACATTGACTATTCTAAAACGTCAACAAAACCTAAAAGCTCCAAAAAGTAAACTCTGCTTAATAGAAAATTTTAACTGGAATTACGTATACAGGGTGTTCCGTTGACATATGAGGTAGCAAATTAAAGGTAATCGATCCAGCATTTTGAATAAAATAAAAAAATTGGGTCTTAATTGGCCTTTTTTCATCCCAAAATGGCTTTCAAAGTAAAAAAAATTGAAAGTTTTTTCAGAAGTTTTGACTTTGACCGATTATTTTTCCCTCAATGGGTCAAATTTTTACCATTAATTTTTTTTGCCTAACAGCACATACAATTGACTTTCAAACTACATTAAAAATTTTTTTCTACAATTAATCATTGGCGTGGGAGAATTGTTTTTCTGGACTTAGTGTTAAAAAACTTTAAAGCCACATAACTCCTCAGGGGTGCATTTGGGACAAATCCCCCCCTCACATACGATTTTTTGAATACTAAAATAACGTTTAAATCAATAATTCCAACTTTATTTTGATCTAAAATGAGGGCAATCATAAACGTCAACACTCGCGGTTTTAATTAGTTGACGTTATCCCGAGTGTACTGTATCTACATCATATAGAATATTTAATTATATTTCGCTCAAATGAATAATGGGGCATCCACGATTGGCGGATTTTGATCATATTTCGTCGCGTCGTGAGGCATAAGAACCGTTGAAGTGCCCAAAGAGTTTCAATATTGAAATATGGCTATATACATACATATGCAACCAAATTTTAAGCTTTTGAGAATTAAAGCAAACGTTTTTGAAAGCCGATGGCATATTCAGGGAACACAAACTGTCGGCTAGCAAATTTCTCCAATTGTCGACTGAGTACTGATTCGAATTTAGTCCTTACGGTTGCTCAAGTGTTAACGATTTAATTTCCCCAAAATATAATCACGATGTTGAATAATGAATAATTCATAGATTTTTTTTTTTAGTTTAATTTTTTGAATTTTTTTTTCTGTTTTTAAGGACGAAAGCAATGATGATATCCTTCGTGGTGCTTATTATGGGTTAACTACGCCTAAAATGACACAATCGAAACCTCTTACTCTTAGAGTTTATTTATATCCACTCTTTGGATTGAGCGCGATAAATTTGACGAAGAACTTTCAAAAATGGAAGAATTTTTGAGGAAGTTTTTTAAAAACAGGATCATTATTCGGTCTTCCCCATGAATGGACAGCATTTAAATCGGAGTATACATATATTTATAATATGTATTGTATGTGTGCATGTATGTTAGTAAGCCTGAAAGGGTGACTCACTGTCCACGAGAATTTTTCATAAACACAATAGCAGTAAATTAGCAAATATAAACCCTAGCAACATGTCTCACACGATACAACGCGACACAACACGACACGACACGACACAACACGAGACGAGGACGATACAATTCGTCAGCGAAAGGCTTCGAGAGTTTCGAGCAACAACATTTAATGGAAACTACCACCACCATTTATGCTCGTACTACTCCGAGAAATTTTTAAATTGCTAGAAACCTAACCCCAAAATATATACCGTGAAGTGCATAGAAAAAACAACAACAAGAAAACAAAACAAAGAAACAAAAAAACAAATTGTGTACTTTGATGCAGTAACCATGGAACATTAACGAGCGCATCAAACATTTTTCACCCGCAATTCACTGGATCCGAAAGGTTGCATGGCCAGAGTTTTCGGTGTTATCGCGAATGTTTTGAAGAGCTTACAGTTTTTAAGCAGCTGTTTTAATATAACAGCAGGGGTTGTATTCTTCTTCGTTCTTCTCTCAATGAAGCTCTTTTTATTTATATATATTTTTTGTGAGTAATTAATTCAGGGTGACTGCTTCGGCGAAGAGACACACACAACAGATAAACAGCTAAGAATTTTTAATTCAAGGTTACAGAATTCAAATGGGCGGAATGGTTTTTAAAGAATCGATTTCGAATTTCGGTGGACGTTCGAGTTTTCTATTTCATTTAAATTTATTTACATATTTTTTTATTTGCATTTGTGTGTTTTTTTTTTTTTTTTGCTATTTTAAATGATGATGATAAATCCAAACGTTTAGGAAACGAAATAAAAAAGGACCCCGCGGTTGAATGTTCCACAAAAGACCTGAAGACAAGCCATAAGAGCTTTCATATTATAAAATATAATTATTACCATGCCTCGGAATTTGAATATGTAAAAAAATGGAAAAAAAAAATATTACAAAAAAATTTTTTTTTAAATGCAAAAAATTCAAAATATTCCAAAAAATTCAAACAAAAATGCAAAAAATTCAAAGTCAAAAATTCCAAATCAGTTCGATTTAGTATGCCTATTAAAATTTTGAATTGTCAAATTAACAAAAAAAGCCTACTTTAGCGAATAAAATATTCAAAAAGCACAGTTAACTGCAAAAAAATTCAAAATATTCAATAAATTCAAATAAAGTACACTCGGGATAACGTCAACTAATTTAAACCGCGAGTGTTGACGTTTACCAGATTGTTGACGTTTATGATTGCCCTCATTTTAGACCAAAATATAGTTGGAATTATTGATTTAAACGTTATTTTAGTATCCAAACTAAAACCAACCAATAATCTGATTCAAACAAATTTTTATGTATTTGGAAAAATTGAAAAAATATTTTATTTGAGATCATGCCACTTTCGGTTTTTAGAGACATTTTTTTACGCGCAACGTCCAAAATTTCGAAAACACAACTGAACAAAGAGAGCAAAAACCACATTGTACGCACAAAAGGAGATTCCCGGAATTCTGAGAATTCGTATCCTACAGGGTGTCCCATTGGGAACTACATTCCTTGAAAGGGGTGGTAGGGGGGTTCAAGATGAACAAAAAAATCGTATATGAGGGTGCACCCCTGAGGAGTTATGTGGCATTCAAATTTTTTGACACTAAGTCCAGAAAAACAATTCTCCCACACCAATGGTTAATTGCAGAAAAAAAACTTTAATGTAGTTTGAAAGCCAATTGTATGTGCTTTTAGGCAAAATTAAATTAATGGTAAAAATTTGACCCATTGAGAGAAAAATAAACGGTCAAAGTGAAAAATTATGAAAAAAGCTTTCAATTTTTTTTTTTTTACTTTGGAAGCCATTTTGGGATGAAAAAAGGCCAATTAAGACCCAATTTTTTTATTTTATTTAAAATGCTGGATCGATTACCTTTAATTTGCTACCCCATATGTCAACGGGACACCCTGTCTACGTAATTCCAGCTAAAATTTTCTATTAAGCAGAGTTTACCTTTTGGGGCTTTTAGGTTTTGTTGACGTTTTAGAATAGTCAATGTAAATAAAAAAGTGTTGACGTTTTGGGGTGTTGACGGAATGCACTTTTTGGGAATGCTCTTGTATATTTTTCTTCTCAAATAGTTTCCTCTAAAGCGGACATACTTTCCGGTCCCATAGGTTTCTGCTTAAGAGAGAGTACACTATAATTCATTATGTATCAAGGATTCCAGCAATAGTTGCAGTCTCGATTGAACTATTGTGCCATATCCGAAGGCTTGTCGGAAGATACACACCACTCTGATTTTAATTACGAATTTTCCAATCAGTCCTCTCCTTCTCTCATGACAGCGTTCTGGGGCATTCCCCAATGATCTGAATCGCGGTCTGTTCCTCCTTCGAACAGAATCTGTAAACCAGAATCTAAAGGCTTTTAGACTGACTGATTCAGGTTGTGTTTCCTTCGTACTCGGATCACTGTTCTACGATTGTGCTTGAGAACCTCTTAAACTTTTTTTTTTTTTTGTTGGGTTCATATAATAGGTATGTTCCCGTACTGCACGAAACTGCCCAATTGTGCCCAATTTTCATACAGTTTTCAAAAAATTTATCAGTTTCGTGCAGTACGGGAACAGAACTAATATATTAAAGCTTTGCTTTCTTTAAACGAATTTCCGTTCCCAAGGTATGTACCTACGATGAAGGATCGATCTATTGTAATTGAAAGTCAAAACTTAATCCACTTTGAAGGGTGATTTTGAATTTCTCCGAATTTTTTTTTTTTTTTTTTTGAAAGATTTACTTCTAGGTTGAATGTTTATTACAAGTCATAAGCCAGAGACCAGACAAAATGATTTAATCCTTCAAGTCAAAACTCCAGACAAATTTGTAGCGGTTAAACGGAAATTCAAAAGCATTGAAAGGAAATGCAATGGGGTAGAAATTCGGTTGGTGTTTTTTTTTCCTCCTTTTTTTTTTCTTTTCTTTACAAATTTCGGGTGTGTTTAACGCTAATGGGGGTGTTTTTTTTTTTTTTTTTGGGAATTGAACATAAGCATGACCGGCAATTATGTGGCACGGAAGAAACGATTTTTTCCATTTCTTTCTACATACATAATTCTGCGAAGGACTTTTGCATGTGGAATAAGTCATTTTTAAATGCTATTTTTATTTTTCCTGGAACGCGATTTCGGTTACGATTTCATTTTCGTCTTCCAATTTCAGAAGGACGCCTTTAAACGTCTTTAAAATGTAAGTAGACTGTCCACTTGAAAGAATTTCTATTAATTTTTGCTATATTACTTTTACTTTTCGGTTTGTCCTTTTTTCCAGACATTAAACGTGGACCATTCAGGAAACGAAGTAAATATCCGATCGACAAAAGACGGAAATGTCATTGAAAGATGACGACGCGACAACGTCGAAGTCAAAGATATTTTATGTTGCGAGCATCGGAGGACCACTCACTATTGGCTCATAATTTTCAGCATCAGTGATTTCTGAAGAGATTGAGGGTATTTACTCTATACAGTTAAACAAAACAAAAAAAAAAAAATACATATATATGTATGTAAAAAATATAAAAAGAAAAGCTCTTTCGTTATTCCCAATAAACTTTAACACAAAAAGGTCCACTTGATTTTCAATTACACTCAAAAAAGGGCGGCGCATCGTGCAAGGAGCCAGCAATAAAGCAGCTTATTACGATTATTACGAAGCAGTCGACATATTTTCTTCTATCGGGGCACTTAAAGAGCCTGTTTTGCGCCAAAAAAAAAAAAAAGGGCACAATCAGCAGAGAGATACTCACAGAGCCACAGCCACAGATACTCAGTTACTTAGAAAGTCGTGCTCATATACCCAGTTATGTATGTACAAGGGCGAAGGGGGAGGGGAACTGGGGACTTCTTAGTCGTAGGCAAAAAATTGCCCTGCACATTAAATCGTATTAAATTGAAATCTGATGGGTGCATGTTGTTTAGAAATCATTGAAACGGGCGTTCGAAAAAAGGACGTACGAGTATCTATGACTGGAGCTGGTGCTCGAGTTCGGCTGGGGATGCGATGGCGATGCGATGGATTGGGTTCGTGTTGCCGTAATGGAATGTTGAAAGGCGAAATAATGAGATCATTACGCTGTAATTTGGCGATAAAAAAAAAACAGAGGAGAAAAAGAGGAGAAACACGCAAAACCAAACCAAAACCAAAACAAGTACCAAAAACAACAACAAAAATGAAAGCGGAAATGAAACTGAGAAGAAAAAGGAAAATCAGAATGAGAATCTTAACGGAAAAAGGGTCAACTGGACAGGAAACGGACAGGACACATTGATGAAACTCTACGCAGAGGCAACATTTAAGCAGATAATGTCGTCTAAGCAGATTTACGGAAAACGATAGCCGGATAGCGGCGGGGGCCTGCTCCGACTCCCTTCAACCGTTCTCAACTGTTTCCGACTGCCTCCTCATACTTTTGCTTGTGGAAGGAAGTATCATCATTGATGCGTTGAGTTCAGTTTCGAATAACGGTGGAAATTAACGAAAAAGGGGCGACGTCTAAATCGTGCATACGCCTTGAAAGCCAACGTCTGTGTTGATGTTGATGCCGATGCCGATGTTGATGTTGATGTTGGAGCCCTTGTCGTTGTCTGTGGTAGCTCTGTTGGCAGCTATATATTGGTCTTCGCCACATTTTCCACCCACAGCAGATCAATTTCAGCCAAATTGGAGTTTATTTTGCGTGTCAATTTCTTTTTACTTCCTTTTGGCCCGCCATGCTTTGCATGCTGTGGAGTTTTTCACATCATAAACTTTTCAAAAGATAGAAGAAAACTGGGATCTGGTGCATGTGTGTGTGTGTGTTTGTTTTTATTTGCTTTAATTTTTTTTTTTTTTTTTTTTCGTATAGAATTTCCTTGGTTCTGTTGTGGCAGATGACTACTACTACTTTACTGCGTGATGAGAGATCGAGGGAAAATCGGTAGGACGAGACATTCAATTCAATTATGGCAACGGAAATTCCATCATATTGACGTGATTTTTGGGATGTTACGAAATTGCTTTGGGTTTTCAGTTTCAGGCTTCGGATATAATATGTATACATATATGTATGTAGGTATGTACATTCATACAGTACCCAGCAGTAATGAAATTGTTTTGGTGTAAAAGAGGACCGGATCTAGATGAGTCTCATGATACAAGAAAACAAGATAGCGGCATTTCAGTACTGCTATTTTGAGAGCCGAAAATTGAGTTTGTGACGTCACTGAGCGAGAAATTGTTGTTGTTTCCCATGCTATTTAAAAAAGTAAAAAGCCGGTTTAACATGGGAAACAACAAAAACGAATCGCGATTTTGAGTTTGTGACGTTTCATCTCTCAAGTGGCGCTATCTTGTTTTCTTGTATCATGGGTGAGTCTATACAGGACCGACCGCAAATTTATATGAAATGCGAACGATCTAGGGTTAAACTCGATCGGATTCAGCCTAGTCTAATCCCGAAATGAGTGTTATTGGGTGAGTTGAGACAAAGAGACTCACCCGCAACCAATCCCAATCCCAATCCCATCGAAAACGGACCGGTTGTTTTTCAACGACAGTCTTAAGTTAAAAGAGGTTTGTTGAATGTATGGAAAGGCGACCGGTCCTGACTTCTTTAGGACCGACTCGCGATCGACCTTGGATTGGTCCCATTTGCTGCAGGGTATGTACGCACCTACCAGTGCCTTTGGACCAGGCGCGTATGCAGAAAATTCCATGGGATTATTTTTTAAAAATTTTCTCGTCTTCCTTTTTGAATCGTTGCAAATCGAAGGGGGTTTAAACCTAGATACCTACTCAAAAAAAAAAAAAAAAAAATAAAATAAATAAAAAAAAAAAAAAAACAAAAATGCACCCCTACGTACGCCACTGAAAAATATGTTATGAAGGAAGGAATAAGAGTGAGCGCAGGTACTATAGAGGAATTAATGCTCTCGATGGTCTTTCAAGGCAAGTCGAAATCTTCTTGATCCCCATTTTATCTATACAGGTTTTATCTCCGATCAGAGAGGTTCGATTTGGTCTTATCAAAAATGCAGGTCGGATGGGGAAATTTTTTTTTTTTTTTCAATTAAAAAAAATTTTTTTTAATAAAAAATTTTTTTTTTTTTTAGATTTTTCCACAAAAGAGAAATGCTACTTTCAACTACTGTACTCACGTTTTTCTCAACTTTCGCTTGTAGGCGCTGCAAAGCTCCTTCGAGCTCATAAATTCGGCTCTCCAGTAGCTCCTGAATTTGCGGTTTAGATTGGTTTTTTTTTTGTCAGGGAATATTTGCAAAGAAAATAAGAAGAAAAAACAAAAACGAAATGAAAAAACATATTTTTCACAGAAAGTAAAAAAAAAAAAAGAAAAAAACGAACTAAAAAAATTTATGAAAATTAAATGAGATTATTTGTATGCTCGTATTGTTGTGTGCGCTACATTCGGTACGGTGAGTTTTTCTCTATATACTGGTGGAGTGCGGTGGAATGTGAAAAATGAATTGAAATGAAAGCCAATGAAGTGTGTGAAGGTAAATGTGAAAATAAGTGAAGAGTTGTGCAAATTGTTATGAGGGCCTCTTTCACAATTTCTTTTATATTATTTATTTTTTTTTTTTTTATTTATTTTATTTCAATTTTATTTAATTTAATTTTTTTTTTAGTTTTAAAAAAAATATTTTTATTTATTTATTTATTTTTATTACATTTTATTTTACTTTATTGTGCTTGGTATTAAGTAGGGGCATCGCATCGGACATGAGGACAATAATGCTAATTGGATAATACGAATAAGATGTAGAAGAATATATATAAAATTTTACGAGTTCAACGCATCGATTTTCTATTCGAAAAACAGAAAAAAAACGAAAATAAAATCAAATAAAATAGGAGTAGAAGAACCATATTGACTTCGTGCGCTGCTTCGCCATTCATACATATTCTTGAGTTATTACGACTTCAATTATTTTGATTTTTCACTCGAGAATCAAGCATCAATAGGCAAGCGGCAGGCGGCAAGCGGCAAGCGGCAGGCGTCGGATATTCTTCGATGGGGGGGCGCTTCCTTCGATTGAAGTGAAATTGAAGCTTCATCACTTCGTGGTTGTTTCTTCAATGGCAGAACATCATCATCCATCAAAGCCGAGGGAAATTTTCAAATCTTCTTATATCCTGATGGAACAAAGACCTTGCTGCATACATTGCATGATTCTTCATGATGGGGCTTGCATGCCAGAAGCTGTGCTCGCCTGCTTACTGATGGCTAAGCACAAAATGCCAAAACTGATGAGCACTTTAGTAAATAATTCCAGCTCAGTTTGGTATTAAAACTGAATTGGAAACTTCGAGTTTCATTTCCGCATATGTATGTATGTGTATGTGTATGTATGCCGAGCTACGGTGCGGTGCGGTGCGGATCTGGCACGGAATGAAAGCCACTGAAAAGAACAACAAAAATTTCGATGGCAATGGCTTCTTCGATGCGTGTGTTCATTCAATGTAGAATTTTTCGTTACACCTGATGCCACAAGGCAGCGCACACGGCAGCATGGGTAGACGGATACTCTCCGTATTAAGTGCTTCTACAGATGAATGAGTTTAATGATGCAACCGATGATAACCGGAGGCATGCACGCAGATATGTACCTACACATCTCATATGTATGTTCATACATCGGGCTTATAAGTGCATGTATGCAAGTCAGTATGCATGTGTGTGTGTGCATTTCTAATGCCTTCAGATTTCCAGGAAGCAAAGAAAGTATGTATCTTAACAGAAACAGAAGCTAATTAGGGTCGCCGTCGAGCGTAAAGTTGCGAGAGAAAATTTCAATGGAATTATTGTTATTAAAGTGAAGTTTAACGATCATTAGCCCGAAGAAAAGTGGAATGAACGCGCTATGATATTAATGGAATTATGTATCTACAAGGTTAAGAACCTACCGGCTTTCTATGAACAATTTTGAAAAGAACTACAAAATTTTATCGCTCAATTGGAATTACCAACTGCCTGCTGCTTTTGGTCTATCGCACAGAATAGTGAAATCCACATTGTGGATTGGACAGGCAATCTCATTGCTTTTAACCCTTTCACTGCCAGGTTATTGAAGGCATTTCTTCAAAAAAAAATTCTTTAAAAAAAAAAAATCGTTCATGTCTAGGAAAGAATTGACGATCTAGGATATAATGTCCCATAGGTTTAAATTAAGACGAAATTTCGGACTAAAATTTCAAATATAAATCAATTATACTACCGGTTACTATCCGGTATCCCTGCCAATTCACTATCCATTGAATCTCTAGTATATACTGTATACCACGTTGAAACTTCTGCGAATTATGACAATATCTATGGTATGTTCTTTAACTCTTTTAGTGATTTTTTTAAAATTCATTTTATAATTAAAACGGTGGCTATTTGAAATAAAATTAACGGTCGAAATTTTCTAACCATGGCGAAGAAATCGATTAAAAACCACAGATTAAAAAACGATCAACCAAACCTGAAAGAGTGAATTCTAATAGAATCAATGAGATCCTTTTCATATCATAATATATGTTGGGATGTATTATCCCGATCGAAGTGGAAGGGTTAAGCCGGGCGAAACTGGAAGAATTATTTATGTTTTTCTTTAGGAATAGTTCGAACCTCTTCCAGGCCGAATAAAATGGATGGCCCTCTCAATTTGTGACCAATCATTAAGGATTTCACTGTGTAGCATAGGAAATTTTTTATATTTTTTTATTTTGTTTAACACCAAGTGGGAGGGGGTAATGGGATGGATCTATTTGATTTAATTTAACTAATTAGGGGCAAAGTTAGTGTGAGAATTTTTTTTTCTAAAAGTTAAATAGGGATTCATTAGAATTCACTACATACAGTAATGTTCAACTGAATAGAAATGGATTCAATTAAATTTTGTCGAACAGTCCATCGCCATATTATTAGATCGATACTGCAAATCTACGTTTTTCATATTTCTTGTTGTTGTATGAACTTGTTATGTGCATGTGTTGGTGGAACTTAGCGTCCTTAAATATTGCGGGTACTTTTTATAGCTTTTTCCATCTCCCATAAGCTTGTTAATCGATTATTAATTTCGATTGTTCATCGATCGAATCTTTTAACTCACGAAAACTTCATTTTTTGAGCATGGATCTAATAATATGGCACGGGAACTGTATAATCCAAAGAGACTGTGAATATAAATGATTTTTTTTTTAGTTTTTATGTTCAGTTTTGATCTATTTTACTGAACACAGCTGTTAATCAATGATTATGAGATCACCGATTAATGTAGTTAAATGCCCAATAATATGTACGCCCAATAGGTAAAATAAAATAATAAAAAATTAAAAAAATGATAAAGTTAAAATTTTCCTCTTCGTTTTCCTTTCTTTTTGTTTTTTTTTTTTTTTCTTTACTCACCTTGTCCTTTCGACTCTGAGCCTCGTTTAACGTTGTTATATCATTATCCAATAATTTCGACTGATTTACAAGTTGAATTTTCCCTTGAGAAATTTTTATGTAATTCGTTGGAGGCGTGAACGTGTGCACGTCGTCGTTGTCATCGTCTTCGCCACCTCCGAAATTGCTGCTCTCCTTGTCGAAGGAATGCCTGCGGAAGAGGAAGAACGAAAGATGGAAATGGTTAGAGAGAAATAAAAACACGATTAAGGCATTTGAAAAGTGCATAACAAGAGAGAGCGAAGGAAATGAATGGCGAGGAGGATGGTGAACGGAAAGTTGCTACTATTTTTTTTATTTTAAAAACTTTTGGCATACGTTCAATGCGAAAAGGAAAAACAAAATTCATAGAATCGCTCCGAATGCAAGGAATCGAAAGAAGATAATAAAAAAACTGAAGGACGTGAAATACCAGGATCTTTAAAAACATTTAAAAAAATTTTTTTCTTGATTAAAAAAAAATATATATAAAAAAATAAGAAAAATAAAAAATAGAGTAAACATTGTTCTCCCTGTCTCTCTGAATTTCTGTCTCTCTCTCTATCTCTTTCTTCTATCTACTACTTCTCTCCTCGTTTCTTACTCTCTCTTCTCTTCTTACTCTCTCTCTCTTCTCATCTCTCCTCTCTCTCTCTCTCTCTCTTCTCTCTCTCTCTACTCTCTCTCTACTCTCTCTCTCTTCTCTACTCTTCTCTCATCTCTTCCTCTCTCTTCTCTCATTCTCTTCTCTACTCTCTTCTCTCTCTCTTCTCTCTCTCCTCTCTCTCTCTTCTCTCTCTCTTCTTCTCTCTCTCTCTCTCTCTCGTTCTCTTCTCTCTTCTCTCTCTCTTTCTCTCTCTCTCTCCTCTTCTCTCTCTCGTTCTCTCTCTCTTCTCTCTCTCGTCTCTCTCTCTTCCTCTTCTCTCTTCTCTCTTCGTTCTCTCTCTCTTCTCTCTCTCTCTCTCTCTCTCGTTCTCTCTCTCGTTCTCTCTCTCTCTTCTCTCTCTCTTCTCTCTCGTCTTCTCTCTCTCTCGTTCTCTCTCTCGTCTCTCTCTCTTCTCTCTCTCGTTCTCTCTCTCTCTCTTCTCTCTCTCTCTCGTCTCTCTCTCTCTCTCTCTCTCTCTTCTCTCTCTCTCTCTCTTCTTCTCCTCTCTCTCCTCTCTTCTCCTCTCTCTCTCTCTCTCTCTCTCTCTCTCTCTCTCTATCTCTCCTCTCTCTCTCTCTCTCTCTCTCTCTCTCTCTTCTCTCTCTCTCTCTCTCTCTCTCTCTCTCTCTCTCTCTCCTCTCTCTCTCTCAACAAGTTTGTAAAAACAAAACAAACAAAAAACAAAAAATGCGGAAATATCACACATCGGAATTGCTTACATCGAGTCAAATATTTAGAACTATCTTCCATAGCCCACAAATCAAAATAAGCCCACTTCAAAACGCAAAATCCCCAACAACAACAAAAAAAATAAATAAAAAAAGCAAGCTTCTAGCAACGAATCAAACCGAGCCGATTTGAGCCGCACTTCAAAGAAACGGCATCCTTGATGAAGCCGAAGAAGAAGAAGAAAAATTTTCAGAAGAAGGACGAGTAGTAAAAAAAAAAAGCAGCATAAAAAGGCAGCATTTTTTCTCGACATAAAGCGAAATAAATCACAGCAACAAAGATATCTGTACACCGAATTATGTAAGCTATTTAATTTGAGCTTAGTAAGTATATCCGAAGCAATCCAAAGCAATTCGAATCGGTAACTTCGCTTCTCCAACTTGTTGCAACTTCGCTTCACTTCGCTTTTGGCTTGGCAATATGGGCGTTACTCTGGCCTGCCACAAGGCTTCTTATGCATGCGGCAACATTGCACCGACTCTATTAATTCTCAATTCTTGATTCTCGATTTCAGTGACTCTTTCTCTCTTTCTTGGTATGAAGTGTGTCGACTTGTCGAGCCGAAGTTTGCGAAATTGATTTTTTTTTTTGTAATCTGAATAGAATGCTTGGCAGAAAAAAAAAAATTAATTCAAAGAAAAAAGAAAAGAAAAAAAGAGAGAAATAATTTGATAAAAGTCGACAGCCGCCAAACAAGTTGCCTTTGAGTGGGTTAACTTGATTCAAATTCTGTGGCATGCAAACGGCAAAATATAAAATCGTGGAACTTTTGCGTTGACAAATCAAAGAAAATCCAAACAAAAATAGAAATAAGAAATAAAAACTCAAAACTCAAATCTAATTCAGTACCAACAGAGCAATTGCAACAAAATGCATTGAAGTGCAACAAGAAACAACAAGAAAAAGGCAGAGGCCAAAAAAGTCGCATGTTCGTTGCGCTCGCATGTGACAGACTGTAAGGCGGCTTCTTGCGAGTTGCCACCACAGCACCACAGCCAGTTGTAAACATTTGACAGAAAAGGTGGGCAGCCTAAGCAGAACCGTTTCTCGGCTGTGGTTGGAAAGGCTTTTTTTTTCTTGGTTTTCTTTTGATAGGAATTGGCTGGAATTGATTTGCTCTAGGCCATAGCAAATATCTAAAATGACAACATTAAGAATTTATGAAGAGGTAATAATCAATTTGTTCAAAGATATATGAAGCCTGAAATGGGCCAGAATGCGTGAACTAATTTTATTTTGACAGAAATCGCTGACATTTCGAGCAGCACACGATTATGATGATTACGAACGGATTATGTTGAGATTCGAAAAATGAAACTTAAACAAAAAAATAAATAAATAAATTTTTTCAAATTAAAATTTAGTGTTAAGTCGGCTGCGGCTGTTGCCGCCGCGTAACCGCGGCGATTTGTAGTGATTTGTAGTGATTTCTTTGTCAATCATTGCCAGCGCTAGATTCCGGTCCGGTCCGGTTGTTTTGACAGCCGAAAACCAAATCTTTTAGTTCAACACCTGCGTTCGCGGAGACTATCGCGTTACCCACTCCCTCCATCCCCCAAATCGTAGGAATCGGGGACGAGGGGGTTAATTTTCGACATTGTAATTAAAGCTTTTCGCTTAAGAGCTTCTGTCAAAAATAAAAAAAAATTGACTAAAAAACGAAAGCGTAGGATGCCAAAGAGTGAGTTATAAATAGTTAATGGAAAATGGAATGAAAAGGGAAATCACCCTTTTCGACATGGATCTTCGCTTCACAGTGGCTGTGTGTGTGTGTGTGTGTTCATCATTTCCGAGGACAATTTCAAAAGTGAATTGCCTAACCGTTAAAGTACACTCGGGTGACATTATGCAAACACTCATTCATGTTGACTTTTCTATTTTGTAATTTTGTTTTTCTTTTTCTTTTTAAATTTTGGTTCTTCATCAAAGTGAAACACCAACGCGTCCACGCATTCGACCACTCAGGCATGAATTGCTGTGACACAATACATTTCCTGCTTTCGATTGTCCGATTGATAAACACGTTCACACTGTCGCAATATTGAAGTGCCAGAGTTGCGGATAGATGTTTGGAAAAAATGTTTCTACATACACAGAGAAAAAATTAACCAGAAAACTGGTTAAATCATAAGGAAAAACATACAAAACGGCTTCAACAAGGAATATTTTTAATTTTAACAATTTTTGTTGTTGGAAAAAATAAAGATTTTCCTTTTGAATTAACCATATTTCAGGTTGAATTGACAATATGATAATTTTCAAAAATCGAAAAAGAAGAACTGTCAAAATTTAATTAAGGTGCTCTCACACAATATGTATCGAGCAATATGACCTGTCAGATATGCCACAAGCGAAGCTGGCATATCGTGTGAATGCAAGAAAATCGATACATATGACCGAGCCACATGGCAGTGCATCTTCCTTTATTCGATTATCAAACTAATTTGATAATCGTATGTGTGCACATGCGAAAACAGCTGTTATCTTTTGAAAATAGAAATTGCGCAAAATGGAGTCGCCAAAGGTAAATGTAGTTTGCTTGTTAATTAGTTGATAATTTTAAAGCAAAGGTTTTACGCATTTTATTTTAGAAGAAATACACAAAACAGCTGTCTTATGAGGAAGAAGAAGAGAATTAATAGAAATGGCATTTACGTGTCGTGTGAGTGCAAAAAAGACCATGCAGGTTCCAATATAATTTTGACAGGAATACGCAATGAAATTTGATAGGTCATATTGCTCGATACATATTGTGTGAGAGCACCTTTAACGTTCAAAGCAAATGGCCACAGAGCCCTCTGCTGAACATAGCCCCAAAAATAGCCATCGGGTGGACTTCACCCAATTTTGTCCACGGCTGCCACTAAAAAATATTTAAAAAATCAACCAAAAACTGAAAAAAATCTACCAATTTAATAAAGAAACTACCAATTTCGTTTTTCACTTTTTATTAAAAAAAAAAAAAGAACAATTTAATAAAAAGAAAAGAAAAAAATAAAAGTCATTCAAACTAAACAAAAATTAACAAAAGTAATTGACATGAATTGAGTGATGGGTTGATACCGATACAGAATTATCGGGCATCGCTCCTTTAATGCATTAGTTATATTTATTTTATGATCTTTTAGAATAATTGAGAACATAAAAAATGTGGTTCAATGTTGTGTATTATTGAAAATTATGTTGGCAGCTTCCTAATGTCAAGAATGTTATCAAGAATTGCAGTATTGGCGCTTAACGACATCCAATAAATATTGACACATATTTTTTTATAATAGGTACCTAAAAACATGTTAGTTTCCCAATTTTCTACATGATCAGATGTGATGTATTATATTACTATTTTAAACAATTTTAAATCTACCACTTTTTATACAAATCTACCACTTTTTCTTTCAAAATCTACCATCTTTAAAAATTTTCAAGTCCGAGCACTGCATAGAATACGTCAGGAGTCGAGCGTTGCGTCATTGTTGTTTTATGTTCAACTTAAGCGCGTCGCGTGTGCTCCGTGCCTGACGCGTTACGCGTTCTATGGAAGAAGACCTTAATAAGTAAAAAAAAAAAAGTGGTAGATTTGAACCTAGCGTGGTAGAAGTGGCAGAAAGTGAAAATAGTGGTAGATCTACCACTAAAGTGTTAGAAGTCCGAGCACTGATTCTATGGGACAAAGCATTACAATGATACCATCGACAATTGTATCGATTATGAATTTTAGTATTTATAGCTAAAAAAAACAACCAAATGAAGAAAAAAAAACTACCATGCTACCAAAAACGATAAAATTTTTAAGAAAATACCAAGTATGGTAGAAAACTACCAACCGTGGCAGCCGTGGTCGTGACTGCTTTTGCAATGCTTAAAAAGTTCTAATATGAATGAATATCTTATACTTATGTACTATTTTATAAAACAAATGAGAATTATAGCGAACGTAAAGAAATGTATTTCCTTTCAAATAAACCAAAAATCTTGTTGACTCAATTTCGTTTTTCTTTTGAAATTTTCGTTCTGCTCGAAAATCAAAAGGACTGTGAATAACAATGCGTCCTTTTAAAAAGATCATGGTCACGTTCGCTCAGTGTACATACAAACATATGTACATACGTATGTATGCTTTGCATGGACGTGCCGTACAGCAAACGTACTCGTACAACGTGGGCAATGCAAGTGCCTTCGAAGCTTGTGTGGTAATTGTTGTAATAACATTTTTTCCTTAAAATCCATGATTGCCTCTCATGTGTCTCATGTGTCTTATGACTTAAGATTTGTTATTGATAGAACTCATATTGACGAAGTCGAAGCACAACGATTCGATTGCTTGCGGATGATTTTCCTCCAATTTATTCGATAGTTAATGATGAAATTTCCTTATTTACACTTATATTTATTTATGCCTTTTTTTCTTTATTTATTTTGATTTATTGATTTACTAAGTCTCTTATTTATTTAGTTTTAAATTTGTTTTTTCTTAAAATGCTTAAAATGCTTTAAACGCTCTTCAAATGTTGTACGTACATACATACATTCAGAAAAAACAAATTTTCAAATGAAGGTGCCAAATTTTTATGTTGACACCCCCCTCCATCCCCTTAAGTAATGTTCTTTGGTACGTTCAGTCAAGACTTAGGCTAAGCCAGAGCAAAAAAAAAAATAAAAATACTGACATTGGAAAAGCTTTAATAATCTGTACACGTTCTAACTTCATCTTCATATTGTTGCCTTCTCCTCGAACCAAGGTCAGGATTCGCTCTGTCTGTCTGTTTGTCTGTTTATCTGTCTGTCTGTCTGTTGGGGCATCCGCCCAGATCCGTCTGAAAGCGTACCGGATTAGTTAAAATTGTTGTTTTTTAATGTTATACAAAACGACAACAAAAGCACAATGGAGCATAGCAGACCAAACGCATCACAATTGAAACATGTCATTGTGTGACTGAAAAACATTTTTGTTTCGCTTTGACTCATCTGGTGTGTCTCCAGATTTGGGCCACTTTGTAAACTTTCTCATTTATTTCCAATGAATGATTCCAAATCGGATAAATTTCTTTCTTTCTTTCTTTGACAAGTCTCCCAGCGGAGAATATCACTTGAATAGACACAAAATGGATTGAATGGAGTGCCCACCCATGGGAGCTTTTATGCCACAAAATCTTCTCTCAATGAAATCAGAAATATTTGGTTTTTTTTTTTTTTTTTTTGATGGACTCCTTAGTCCGGACATTTACGCTATTTTCCTGAATTGCTCTCAGTTATGTATGTATGTATGTATATTCTTATTGATAATGATGTGATGAACGATCAACATGTTTGAAGGATTTCCATTTTCTGAAAATGCAAAATTTATTGTGCCTAAACGATGAGGAATTCAACTGCATAAGATATGTAGAATAAATATTTTTAATACAATTTTCCTTTTCTTTTTGGAAAAAAATAAAAACATTTTAAATTCTAATTTTAACCCATTAACTTGTCGTTCGACAAGTCAATCCAAGAGAGAAAAATGCACTGAAGGTCGTTCAGAAATATTTTAGGAACCAGTCAGAACATTTATTTTCCCTCAATGAATCGCGGAACCGCATGATGTTCCCTTCCTCTCTGCCGCCCCCCTTTCTCTTTGTGATCGGATTCATGGCATGCGCCACTTAAAGACGCTTTTATTTTATCAAATAGCAGATTGCAACACTCGTGCGACAGTGGAAATGAAAAATTCTAGGTTTTTTTCTTCTTCTTTCGTTTCGTTTCATTTTTTAATTTATTTCAAATTTTATAAAATATGAAATCGGGTCATACCGATAAAAAATAAAATAAAAAAACAGAAAAGAAAAGGAAAAACGAACTGAAACGATCTTTACGATTTGGAAAGAAATATTTTACACAAATTTCTTAAATGCCTCTTTAAATCATTCCATTGACGCTCGAAAGCATTTGACTTGAATATTTTTTCACACCTAACATAGACGTACATGCATTCTTACATATCCATACATAAGTATATGCTTGTAAATAAGTTTAAAAAAAAAAATATTAGGTATAAAATTTATCGCCATTCACACTCATTCGCAACGCTGATATGCGAAAGGAAGTTTGAGGCGATAAAAACATAAAATTCCACATTGGAAAAATATGAAAATATTATGAAATCCAAAGCCCGGGATTGGGTAAAGAGAGCTTAAAATCGTTTCGCTTCTAGCTTTAACCCGTTGACTTCCGTAAGTTCCCCTATTGATTCAGATTGAAAGATTATGAACATGAATGGCTAAAGAACGTATGCACCCGATATTTGGTAATTTTACTTATGGTAACCGTCATATCCGGTCATATTTTACTTATCCCGAGACCTTGCGGATATCGCTACTATCCGGCTACATAGTAATTATCTGGTAACCGATATTTTGAGATATCACTGCTACTATCATGCCGGATTTTAAATATCGGGTAACCGGGTTATCCGGTCATAATTTACTTATTTGGGCATATTTTACTTATTTCCGGGCATATTTTACTTATCCGATGAATTTTCGGGACATCGCTTAAATCCGGCCAGATTGAAAATATCTGATACCCGGCATATCAAGTCATATTTTACTTATCCGTAATCGGTTAAATCCGGTCATACTTATTTTATTTATCCGGTAATGTTATACTTATCCGGCGAACTTTCCAAATATTTCTACTATCCGGTCGGATGGTAATTATCCGTTAAACGTCTTATCCGGTGATATTTTACTTATCCGATTAGTTTTCCGGATATCGCTACTATTCTGCCGGATAGTTTTACAAATATTTATCTTCTTCTTCTTGCGTATTAAAATGTCCCGGCCAGTAAATACGGTCATATTTTATTTATCCGGTATGGTTATACTTATCCGGCGAACCTGTAAATATTGCTAATATCCGGTCGGATGGTAATTATCCGTTAAACGCCGTATCCGGTGATATTTTACTTATCCGATTAGTTTTCCGGATATCGCTACTATTCTGTCGGATAGTTTTACAAATATTGATCTTCTTCTTCTTATTCTTGCGTATTCAAATGGCCGGATGGCGTATTCCGGGGTCGGTAAAGTTTTATAAATATTGATCAATTTTTCTCTTATATTTGTCAAAAATATGAAAATATGAAAATTTTAATATATTTTTTTATTAAGTTTTAAAAGGTTTTGTAACTTCCTCTACTCGTCGAACCAATGACCATCTTACAAACAAAATAATTCGAATTCTTATAATCATAAAAAGAAACTAAAAATACATATGTTCAATAACATTTTCTGTTATCCAGCCGGAAACATGGTATCCGGATATACTGGTATTCAATTATTCGTCAAATAACTTATCCGGTATATGCCTATTTTAAAAGCTCCCATAGACCGATCGTTCATGCTTTGAATTTTTTATAACTTCAACGAAAGCCCATGGCACCGTTTTCAGAAAAAGAACTCCAAAGGTCTTTCGGATATTTCTTGACTTAAGGCTAGCAAGCTTGGCTGCAGTTTAGAACGTTTTAGATAGCCATAATCACAATATTAATCGAACAATCCTTGCCTAAGATCTTATATTTTAATCTTTTAACAGTGTCGAATTTACCCAATAGGCAACATAGGCAGCTGCCTAGGTAAATTTTCTTAATCCGCGCCTGTCTTTGAACAATTTTTTATTTCATTCAATTTATAGAGGTTTGACTGTATTCGCAAGAGAGAAAAAAAATAGGCAATTTTCAATACTCCAATAAATTCTCTACATAATTTCTCTCAGAAAATATTAGCTCAAAAATAGATTTTAAAATTTTTGAACAGTTTTAGACAAACACCTGAATGATTACATCTCAGAGGCCGCTTGGTCAACGGAATCGGGAGTGCACGGCAAATGCAAGACAGCAAATATTGCTGTTGTGTGTTCATTGCAATTTAAAACCGAATCGAAATAGCCAACGGATATGCATAAGTAGGTACACAGAAATGCGTTAATTCGAAAAGACCTTTGTTGCTATTTGTGTTTATTTCTTTTTTATCGTTTTTTGTTTTTTTTTTTAAATCGAATTAAATCGAATCGATTTGAAATCGAATTGGAATCGAACTGGAATGGTTTGCTTTGCTTTGCTCCGCTTCGGTTCTGTTCGAAACGAAAATTATTTGGCAATGCTCGGGGAGCATTTCGAAATCACAATCGATGAAGCATGCAACCAGAATACGGTCGACTAACGCACATGTTTTGTTTCTTCTCTAATTTAGTTCGATTCATGTCACAAGCACAATCAAAATCACAGTTCCAGTCATAGGCACAATGGCTTCCCACTCGTTCGGAGCTGTTAGCTGTGTGAGCTGTGAGTACTGGAATCTGGAGTCCGAGAATGTGGAGTTACGCTGTGTTTGTAAACTTTGGTATATCTTTTCAATTTATGCAAGCAATTATTTTCGGTTGACATTTATTGCCAGAGTAAACATAACATGCAACTGTACAGAGTGTACAAACACACACACACACACACCTAACAGAAGACCAACCACATTAACAACACCAACAATTGTTTTGTGGAACTCCCATTTTGCCACTTGAATGCATATGGCCAACAGCTGAGCCTATGACAAGAGATGTCTATTGTGTAAAATGGACTGGCTAAATCGTATAATATTATGCACTGTGAGATACATACATACATAAGTTCTCAATGCTATTTGATTTTACTGAATTTTATTTGTGGAATATATAAATAAATGATGAAGAAAATAACAATTGTTTGCCTTTTTAAATCGCCTCACTTGTTGTCTAACTTGTCCAAAATATTTCGAGTACATATTTGTATTTATGCAGGCACTGCAGTGCTTCGAAGGAATTTTCATTCATTTGTGAAACATTTTAACCCTTTAACTACCCTGGGTACCATTTTCACATGGCTTTTGATAGGATTTATTATCAATGAGAAAGGATATCTTTCATGAAAAAAAGCGAATAGGAAATTTGATAAGAAAAATCATTTTCATGCATAACAAGGTACATATCGCACGCCCTCTTCTAAGGTGGCACAACTCAAAAATGTTGAGTTAACATACGGAACATGATCATAGTTCACCTCTCTACCTGCACGAAAAATTCCATTCAGTTTTTCTTCTTATATATTAATATATTATATTATATTATATTATATTATATATAAAAAGTGAAAAAATCCCGTTAATGTCATTCTTCTTGCTTTGATTGACACACTGCGACGCATTTTGTTGTTTTTTTTTAGCGTTTTCTGAAAAATGAGAAATTTTGAGTTGTGTCTCCTTAGAAGAGGTTGTGCGATATGTACGAGAATAGTTTGGTAGTGAAAGGGTTAAGCCAAAATCTAAAAAAAAGAATTCATCGAAAACAAACCAAAAAATACCCACACAAACACACACATACACACCTGTGTCCCTGGCTCCATAAATGTATGAACCCAGCAGGAAAAGTCACCGTAGTCGCATCGATGACGTCATGGTGGCTTTGAATCAATACCAGGATGACATTTTGTTTGACATTCATAAGCGAATTGACACAGTGATGCGTCCTCGACGTCCCTAGTGGATGCACACGCTGACTCAAGCTAAGCGCACAATGCATTCTTCGGAAGTCTCAATTTTTGGAATAATTTTTGTTTTTCTTCTTTCAATTACAATTTGCCACAGGCACGCAGTCAGAAGGCCGAGAATTCGATTCCTTCGATTCGGCAAACATTCATAAGTACATATGTATATCCTTTTAAGCACATTGTCCGGCTAAGCCGACTGTGCTGCGCAGCCCTAATACTATTGTCGGCTACACCAACATTCTGCGATAACAAGGGCGCCCACGAAATCATGCATGATAATGCTAATTGTTCGTCACAATGAAATATCATTGATGACTGTGTCCTGCAGGAGATATTTGCCTGCTGGGAAGGCAAGCAAATTTATATATAAATAGTCCCACAAACATATTAGGTGTAGTAAAAAGAAATCCATTATTTTTCCAATAGATGGCGTTATTTATCTGCATCTCGCGTTGTATAAGTCCGATCGTGTTCCGCTAGGGGGCATTAGAAAGATGACAGTTCCTACTAAAAAAGCTTTTTTGACACTTTTTTGATTGATTGATTCAGTTTTGTTTGAGAGCTTGTCAAAGATGGACATCAGCAAAGAGAAAATTCGCTACATTTTACAGTTTTTCTTCGATAAGGGAGAAAACGCAAGCCAGACGGCTGAAAATGTGAATAGCGTTTATGGACCTGATACTGTAACAGCCAATCATGCGCAATTTTGGTTTCGTCGATTCCGTTCCGGTAACTTCGATGTCAAGGATGCACCACGCACTGGAAGGCCAATTGTCGAAAATGTCGATAAAATCATGGAAATTATCGAGTCCGACCGTCATGTTAGCACTGTTTCGATTGCAAAAGAGCTAAAGATTGCACAAAAAACCGTTTGGAACCATTTGAATAAGGCTGGATACTCAAAGAAGCTCGATGTATGGGTGCCACACGAGCTAACGCAAAAAAACCTCATAGACCGAATTTCCATCTGCGAATCGCTGCTGAACCGCAACAAAATCGACCCATTTCTGAAGCGGTTGGTGACTGGTGATGAAAAGTGGGTCACTTACGACAACGTCAAGCGAAAACGGTCGAGGTCGAAACACGGTGAACCGGCGGAAACGGTGGCCAAGCCAGGATTGACGGCCAGGAAGGTTTTGCTGTGTGTTTGGTGGGATTGGCAGGGAATTATCTACTATGAGCTGCTCCCATTCGGCAAAACTCTTAAATCGGAACTCTACTGTCAACAATTGGACCGTCTGAAGGAAGCAATCGCCCATAAGCGGCCAGCTTTGGCCAATAGGAGAGGAATTGTGTTCCATCAGGACAACGCCAGGCCACACACATCGATAGTGACTCGCCAGAAGCTCCGGGAGTTTGGTTGGGAGGTTCTTCTGCATCCACCTTATAGTCCGGACCTGGCACCAAGTGATTACCATCTGTTCCTGTCCATGGCGAACAATTTTGATGGTGAAACATTCGCTTCAAGAGAGGCTTCTGAAATTCGACTGTCTCAATTTTTTGCTAATAGGAACGAGGGCTTCTATGAGAGAGGCATAATGAAATTACCTTTAAAATGGCAACAAGTTATCGAACAAAACGGCGCATATTTGACCTAAATCGGGTCATTCTAACTATCTTAAATAAAGCCCTCAATTTAATGCAAAAATAATGGATTTCTTTTTACTACACCTAATATATTCGCATTGGGCACCTTTAAGAGTTCTTGTTGCACACGAAGCAAGAAAGGAAGAGAAAAAAAAACAGCTACAAAAAAAAAACCAAAAAAAAAAAAAGAAAAACTAATGAATTTAAAAACAGGCAATAAATTTCATAGCACCCCACATTAATTGACCGTAACCTACCCAAATGTATGTTTACGACTCTCGAGCATGCAACTCGAATGTGTTGTTTAACTTGTTCATACTTCATACGCGATTCGATTATGAGTAGCCGTACAGTACATTCTACAATGGACAACCGAGTACAATGTGTGGCCGACCGACCCACCGACCCACCGACCAGACTGGCCAGTGTCGTCGATGCAGTTTTTTTCCTTTGTCCCATGGAATAAGGATAAATCCGAAATCGATTTACCATAATTATTTCCAAATTCTTTTTAAGACTGGCATCCCTTCCACCCACCGTCCCCGTTCCCCCATCACACATCCCTTTCGCTCTTATCGTTCAACTACATCCCTGGCTGGGACAAAAGCCCATAAATATTATGGTATGTGAGCTGCTCTACATGGGCCCATAAATATTCTCTGAATAATTTACGCACCTAATGCCGCATTGGAGTAGTTTTCAAACTTATTATCATGCATTTTTTTCTACAATTTTATTTATTTTTTTTTTTTTTTGTATCAAAGTTTTCCATCTATTTCCTAATTAAAAGTTTATTTTTCCAATTTAAATTACCACTTGAAAACGCGAGCGCAAGAAGTCCATCAAAAAAGGAAAAAAAAAAATGTGAAAAATATATTTAAAAAATAAAAATTGAAAAAAATTAAAAATTTAATTTAAAAAATAATAAAAAATTGGAAAATAAAAAAAATAAGTGACACACGTGACACACCCGAATGAACCATTGACTATGTATGTGCCTTTGGATTAAGAAGTATTGAAAATGCCCTAATATGGAGTATTAAAAAATCTTAGTCCAGGCGTTTGCAGTAGGTAGGTAGGTACCTTTGGAAAAACAACCCCCCCCTTCGTCGCACAACTCCACGAACGTATTCGGCATGCAAGTTGAATCGTTAATGGCAGCGCAGCGGAAGCGTGTTCCTCACGTTCTATTGATTTAGTTGGTCTTTTTTTTCTTTTTTTGTTATGTTTGTTTTTTCTTTTGTTTTTTCGCAATTGTCTTTGAATTTATTTGTAATACAATCTGCACCTGATCTCTGCACATTGCCGGCTTCCTTTCAAGAAGACACCGACAGAGGCAGGGTGTGAACGAAAGAAAAACAAAAACAAAACCTTGAAAACTAACAGAAAAGTGTCCACCCGACTTCCGTTTGCAATTTTTTCTTTTCCTTCTTCTTCCTCGTTCTGTTTTAGGACATCGAGAGGAGAAGTTTCTAACGTCGCGACGTGTGGGGAAAGCAATCGAAGCTTTAAAGGTAAATGACTTTTTATGAGAATATTCAAAGGGGGTATTTAAGAAAATATTACGTAACACTTAAAGCAATTCAACCTTAACCCTTCAACGTTAAAAAGTAACAACTTTCCACCCAAATAAGTTTACTATTCACAAAATCGCTATAAATCGTTAAATATCGTTAAATATAACTATAAATCAGAGAGAGAGAGAGAGAGAGAGAGAGAGAGAGAGAGAGAGAGAGAAGAGAGAGAGAGAGAGATAGAGAGGAGAGATAAAGAGAAGAGAGAGAGAGAGAGATAGAGAGAGAGAGAGAGAGAGAGAGATAAGAGAGAGAGAAGAGATAGAGAGAGAGAAGAGAGAGAGAGAGAAGATAGAGAGATAGAGAGAGAGAAGAGAGATAGAGAGAGAGAGAAGAGATAGAGAGAGAGAGAGAGAGAGAGAGAGAGAGAGAGATAGAGAGAGAGAGATAGAGAAGAGAGAATAGAGAGAGAGATAGAGAGAGAGAGAAGAGGAGAGAGAGAGAGAAGAGAGAGAAGAGAGAGAGTAGAGAGAGAGAGAGAGATAGAGAGAGAATAGAGAAGAGAGAGGAATGAGAGAGTAGAGAGAAGAGATAGAGAGAGGAGAGATAGAGAGAGAGAGATAGAGAGATATAGAGAGAGAAGGAGAGATGAGAGAGATAGAGAGAGAGAGATAGAGAGAGATAGAGAGAGATGAGAGGAGAGAGAGAGGAAGATAGAGAAGAGAGAGAAGAAGATAGAGAGAGAGTGAGTAGAGAGAGAGAGAGAAGAGAGAGATAGAAGAGAGTAAGAGATGAGAGAGAGACGGTATAAGAGTAGAGAGAGAGATGGAGACAGAAGATGAGTAGAGGGTAAGAAGAGTAGATTAGAGAGATCATAGGAGAGAGAGAGAGATAGAGCAAGAGAATGAGAGATAGAGAGAGGAGATTAGAGATAGCGATAGAGATAGAGAAACTTTTGGAGTGAATCTCGGGGGGCCTCTAAGAAGAAACCAGCCCCATCCCCCGGGGCCCACAATTCCTCTCAACCGGCCTGCCTAAAGCTGCTCCAGCTATGTATGTTTATAGATCGATCTTACGCCGGACAAGCTAGCAGCATCGTGACAAACTCGACTGAATCAAGAAATCATTTCAAGATTCTCATGCAGCTCATGAGATTTTGTTGATTTTTCCCGATTTTAAAGACACAATGATAGATGACGCCTTTGTCTTCTTTGCATTGTGGCCTTTGTTTATTTGCTCTTCGTGCTTTCCGGTGACAAGTTATTATCGACGAATGTGGAATAAAAAATAATGTAAATAAAAAGCTGTGTTTGCGGTTTCGAAATATTTCTTGGATGTTTTTTTTTTTTTTTTTTTTTTTTTTGAAGAACGAGGAGCAAACCTTCTGGATTATGTGATTGTGATGCAATGGAATTATTGCTTTGAAACCGTAAATATCCACTGGATTCTTTGGACTAAAGAGCTTCTTGTTGGTTATTTCTCTTAACCATTTTGTGAGTGACTGACGGCCTCTGGTGCCGTAGTTAATTAGTTCGTTCGATGCCAACTTACGAAGCGAGAACTGAGTGACAAGGTACCGGGTACCTTTTCCGTTTTCAAATACATAGGTTCAGTTTTTTTTACTCTAGTAAGAAGGGGTCTATAGGTTGATAGGTAGGTAGGTAGGTTGAAGTAGCTGCCACTTAGGCCGTTAATCGGCCCATTGTGATAGCAAGGAGGTTTTCTTGTGCATGTCTTATTATGTAGTTTGCCCCTAACATGCGATTTTTTGAAAAACCAGTGCTGGGCTTGGAACATTACACTCCGATTCACCTGTGCCGGGAATCGAACCTCGGACCCTGGGATCAAAATGGGTCTATAAGAATATATACATATTGTGTTATATTAGGTCTGTTCCCGTACTGCTCGAAGCTGCCCAATTTTCATACAGTTTTCAAAAATTTGGGCAGTTTCGTGCAATACGGGAACAGACATATTATCTGCATATTAATCAAAAGATCACATTTCGTTTTTTTAAACTACCCGGGTATCTTGGCCCTCTATTCAAGCTGTTGTTTTTTTTTTCACTCTCCTAATGGTTAATCATTTAAAAAAGTAAAACTGGGTTAAGCACTTTTCGAATTATTTGCGTGAGTGAAAAAGGAAAAATTGCTTTTAAAGTACCTACTTACTTATTAAAAGTGCCCAGTTGGAGCGATTCTCGTATCAATTCCGGAAGCAAGCGATTTTTTGTTTGTTTGTTATCCTTTATCCTATCGGGCATAAGTCGCATAAATAAATGCGACTGAAACTAAATCGAGCCAAAACAAAAAGAAGCAAACAAAGAAAATACTCGTAATGTGGCGCAACAAGGCCCGAAAACGATTATGACCGAACCGAACCGAACCGAACCCGAATGATGAATACGTGGGCTGACCATAATATGACCATAAACAACCGAAATGAGCGCGCTGACACGATATCAAAGCAACAATCAAATCAACAATTTATTAATGCCATTAAAATAAGTTGACTTAATTCCATCATCATCATCATCATCATCATCCGAAGAACACACACTTTTCTCCCCAATTGGAGGCACCTCTTTCTTTTTATATTTATTTATTTTATTCATTCATAAAACCCAATACCATTGGTTGTATTACTCATAGGGTCTCGTGCATCCACGAAGAAAAAAAACCAAAAAAACGAAACGAAACGAAAAGAAATTAATAAAAGAGGAGAGAGGAAAGAATTAATCAATATTTTATCAGTTCGTTTTAATGAATTCCGTAATCAAAATGTTATGGTAAAAAGGTAAGGTAAGCAAGAAAGAAAGTGAAAAGTGTCGAACGAATGAACGAGCGACGGATTGCCCGAAGGACGGAAGGAAGTCTTTGTGGGCAGCAATAAGTATGAATATATGTATGTACATATATCGTGAGGTCTGCTCTTATTGTATGCAAATTTATTGACGCTTCGCGTGGGCCACGAAAACAAAACTTATTAAGATTATTGAGAGATTGAAAGATTGGTAGAGATAATTTGACAGATTTCCATATTCATATATATGGACACACAAAGTACATATAACATACAATATATGTACATATGTATGTATGCACACGAACGCATGTGAGAAATATGGAACAGACTCAGGCGACTGATTTGTTTTTATTATTTTTTCCCCTTTTGTTTTTCAATATTTTCGGCCCAAATTTTAAGCCTCGGCCCGAGGCAAAGAAACGGGAACACTTTCTTTTCACTGCAGACGCCTACGAAGTTTTTGGAGTGATTTTCTTCTTCTTCTTATTTTAACTTTTTATGAACCTCACGCGTTCGTCATATCTTACATACGAACATACATATGTATGTATGAAAGTATCTGTATCTGTCTGTTTGGATATGGGAGCTATCAGTTGCATGCTGTCCTGATTGTGCTGTGAACTCTTTCCTCTTTGTCGTTTGGTCTTTTGTTGGGTTAATGAGAATTTGGGGTCATGCCAGGAAATGACATGAAAGCGTCTTCATCAGGAGGAAGCTTACATTTACTCATATTAAATGTTTTTTTTTTTTATTTATTTATTATTTATTTTTTTTTTTTGTTACCATCATAATCATTATGCTTTATTAGATGTGTGGGGATCGTGTAACAGCTTGAACTAAGCTCTTGATTACAATCGGAAACTCAGTCGACTCAGTTTGTCTGTTGTTCGTTCGTCTGTGGTCAGATCCTTTATTAAATGACTAACAGAGTCAATTCGAACTTTGGTGGCTCGTTGGTCTGCATGTGATGGCCTTCTGAACATTATCCGAAAAGAAATTGACCAGAGAAAATTATCCATACTTAGGTTTGGTTTGGATAGTGGACCTGCCACCATTAAGGGTTACACACAGTTAGGCCTCACATGGGCCCGTTATGATACCACGAATAATGGGAAAACAAAGAAGAACAGAAACTGAAAAAAAAAAAACGACACAAACATCCACGACCTCAGCTGGGAGTCGAACCCAGGGCCTCTTGCTTCTTAAGTTGGCATCTCAACCAACTACGGAACAGAGGCCGATAAATTTTCCATAACACGAAGGAAATTTTATTTATTTTTTTTTTCTAATTATCATTTGTTAAGCGATTGAATTGGGGTTTACATGTCACCGTTCAAATATTGCTGTCCTTGACTCGCTGTGGAGCATAGGGCTTCCATCGTTAAAATGAGAAGGCATTACTGCAAGAACGTCTCGACTAAAACGTTCCTCAAAACGTTCAAAGTTCTCCCTAATTCAAGGATTCTAAATACATACATACATACATATGTAGATATGGGAAATACATATGAACAATTTTCCCGAAATTTTCTCTAAGTCTACTTAGGGTTAACCCGTTAAACAGCAGCACTGGCCCACAATGAATGTTTTATCGTAAAGGCCCTAGGAAAATTGACAGGGACTTCTAACTCAAGAATGCGGCTGACCATGGTTGACCAAAAAGCCAATAAGTGAGGACAATGGACGTCAGTACCGCGACTGCCATGCCTCCAAATAACATGACCAGAGGTTACCTTAAAAAAATTTCGAAAATTATTCGCAAGCTGGATATGGTCGTACATACATACATATATACATACATACATACATACATCATTCAGTGAGACTCGACCCTGCAGGAAGCCTGTCGCCATATGGCCCCATGTCTATATTGACGTCAATATAGACAAGAGAACTAGTTCCAACGTCAACAGTATTTACGGGCGGTGTCATTATAGAAACTGTACCGACAAGAGGTATAGTTCATGTCTGTTGACCATGTCAACAACGTGTCTCCTTATAAAGCGAAAGAGTACTCATTTTGTCTATATAATAGTACCGACGTCAATAGGTCGTCAATAGTTCGTCAATAGTTTTTCGGTCTACTGTTGACATTTAATGACAACTCAATGTTTAATGTCAATAACGCAAAGCATTGCGACGGGTTTAACTGGTCAGTAGTACTGTTGACGCAGTCAGTAGAGAAAGAGTATAAATTCAGTATTGACATTTCCTGCAGGGGACTGACTTTAGCTTTCGCTATTGTTTTTATACCCGACACACTCTGTGTCGAGGGTATATTGCGTTTGTTGGGTTGTGTGTAACACTCAGAACCAGTCGAGATAGACTATACAAAATGTATATAGAAATGATCAGCGTCACCAGGAGATTCGATTTAGACATGTCCGTCTGTCCGTCTGTCCGTCTGTCTGTCTGTCCGTCTGTCCGTCTGTCTGTATACAGTTATCTTAATCGAAGGAGTTGAGCTAATCTTGACAAAGATTTTGTATGCGTGCTTCACGAGGGACATGAGTACAGCACTAAGTTCGAGTAATGGACCCGATCGCGTACATTTTTAGGGGTACCTCCAGTACTAGGGTCATGTTACGAAGAATCACAAAAACTGCTCTAAAATCGGAGTTTCCTATCAAGATAATTATTTGATGGAAATTTGGCATTTGAACATATTTTAGGCCAATTAATGTGATTTACAAAAATGCCAGAAAATTTATGGGCGTGGCAGAAGGGCGTTTTATCGAAAATTGTCTGCCTACTCCGAAACGCCATAATGAGGACTTGAACAACAACTTGGCACTTATACTTCCTTTGTAACCATAAACATCCTGAACCAAAAATATTTCTGGATCGGTTCATTATTAAGGGTACCTCCAGTACTAGAGGTACTGTCACAAAGAATCCGAAGAACTGCCCCAATAATCTGACTTTTTCCAAATATTGTCAATGAAACTTAGAATTTGCGCGTATATTTAAGCCTCCGATTAGAATTCACTGAAAAATTGGAAAAGTGGGCGTGGCAAAGGGGCGTGTTTGCATAAAGAAATTTAAGAAATAATGCGAGTATATGGGGCAATTTCCTATGTGCCTTAAACAACTCCTGATATTAAAAATTATTTGAACTATAGTGTGTCTGTGTCGTGAGAAATATTCTATTGTCAGGCTTGCCTGACTATAACACCCTTACTTGTTATTGTTGTTATTGTTGTTTTAGCTTTTCCGTTTAATTATAGCTGGTCGAAGGTGCGCTAAGTTGCCCCGTATGAAATTACTATGTATTGCAGATTACTAATTACATGTTCAGCAATTAAAAATTTTCAACGCTCATTCTTGACGTTCGGAAGAAATTTCGCTTCGCTTCGTATTTTTTGCACGTTCACATGAATTCAAATACGGAAGTGCTTCATCAATTCCTTACATCAATAAATTAGACCTTTTTTGCTATTTTTAAAAGTATTGTCTCACACATTGTCAGTCACGTTTTAGAATATTTATGAGAGTACTTATGCGAGGCGGTATGCCGCGCCCATTATGTCTGTGTGACGTTGTGAAAAGTTGAAATCACAACAATAACCCTCGCCCCCTCCCCCATGATGACAGCATCGTTGACCTTAAAGACGAAATTTAATTAACCCTCTTACTTTTTCGTGACCGAACACGCATATATTTTTATGTATTTTGTTTTTACTTTTTTCCTTTTAAAGTATTTCCAAAAAATTACGGAACTCAATTCAATCGCGTTTAAGTTGTCAATTTTTGCGAACATTAGCATCTGGAGAAAGTTGGTATATTTTAATTAAAAGAAAAGCAGTAATAATTAAAAAAAAAAAAAAAAAATTGGAACTAAAGGGTTAATTTTTTTTTTGCATTGTTTTCAGTGGAGGAAAAATACAAAAAATGACTGTGACAAATCGCCTTTTAAAATAATACCTAAAAAGGTTTTAAGTTTTTTCAAGTTTAGTTCATAATGGGTTAAGGGTGTCATGTTAAATTAATTAAAATTTAGAATTACATAGGTTTTTTGCTATTGAAACGAGCTCGGCTGTCTTCGCTGTTATGAGAAATAATCCTATTTAACGTTAACCCTTTCACAGCCTAGGGAAACAGTTGGGTTCGAGACTTCCGAAACAATTGTGTGCGTCCACTCTTGGAAGTTAAATTAGTGAATGAAAGATTTTTACACAGTGTACTCTCTCCTTGCGGACACTCGTCTTAAGCGGATTCCACTCTTAAACAAATACTTTTTGAGATGGCTCTAGTGTTCCTGCTTCTTAAGCGGACACATTTGATTCTATCATTCTTTTTCCTTTTTTTATAAAATAATTTTCTGGGAAGCGTTGAGAGTTCCTTCACTAATTGTTCTTCGTTGAACTCTGCCTTGATCTTTTTTATTCCGTTGTCACGTCTTCTTGTGGATCAGTAGTATTTTACGGTTATTATTAGCCGAATGTAAGAGGAGGTCGTCTTCTAGTCTCAGACATTTTTCATACTAAGAGGGAAAGAATTGCTCTCCCCGAACGTATGAAACAATCACGTCAGAATTGTAGTCTTCATTTTATAGGCACGTTAAAAAAAAACATCATCAATAACAACACAAAAAAAACAACGTGAAGGAGAAGAACAAAAAACAACAACCATTATGAAATGGGTCAAATGTGAGCTTTCAAATGTTTGAGATCGATCCACAAAAAAATTTTTGTCTGAGTGGATAAGGCTTTTGACGTAAGACAGCTGAGAGAGAGAGAGAAAGGGAGAGAGAGAGATAGGGAGAGAGAGAGAGAGGGAGAGAGAGAGAGAGAGAGAGAGAGGGAGCGAGAGATATAGGGAGAGAGAGAGATAGGGAGAGAGAGAGATATGGAGAGAGAGAGAAAAGGAAGAGAGAAAGAGAGAAAGAGAGAAAGAGAGAAAGAGAGAAAGAGAGAAAGAGAGAAAGAGAGAAAGAGAGAAAGAGAGAAAAAGAGAAAGAGAGAAAGAGAGAGAGAAAGGGAGAGAGAGAGATAGGGAGAGAGAGAGATAGGGAAAGAGAGAGATAGGGAGAGAGAGAGAGAGAGATATGGAGAGAGAGAGAAAAGGACAGAGAGAAAGAGAGAGAGAAAGGGACAGAGAGAAAGGCATGGAGATAGGGAGAGAGGGGTTTAGAGAGAGAGGGATAGAGAGAGAGGGATAGAGAGAGAGGGAGAGAGAGAGAGAGAGGGAGAGAGAGAGATCCCTTACAAATAAAAACCAAAACCGAAACCGGGAAAAAAACAAAGGTTACCACAAGGGTCAGAAAATTTGGAACGTCACTTGTTATGGATTCTTAAATCACTGAAGAGAATTACTCATTCCATGCCGGCGAGTGGTGCGTAATTTTTGACTGGATTTTTCGAATGATTTTTTGACCCACATAATAAAGTTTAAAATTAATTTTTTTCTCTTTGTGTTCAGTCTCTTGTTAGGAACGGCCCATGCTGGACGTTGGACTTAAATGGCCTTTCAAGATATTAAAATAACAAATTTAAATTTTTCAATTTCTAAATTTGGTTCTGCTGCTTCATAAAGCCAATTTGGCGATTATAATAAATATTACCTTGCGACGACAGCTGTCATATTCATATACCTATAAATATATGTATGTATGTATGTGGTTGAAGTGATTAATGAATAAACGAAGGCAACAATGTCTTCAAAAGTTCAAATCAACCAAAACTCATTTTGTTAACAGTTTAAAACGCGACCCACACACACACTCTTTACACCAAATATGGACTAGACGAAATTTTATTCAATTAACGACCCTGTAGTTATTCCAACTACTCTCCAACTACTCCCGCACTCGTCACAAAAAAAATCAGGACTACTTACTTTTGATTTTCCAATCAATGCTTTAAACTGCCTTTTTTAACATTGAGCTGTCATTCACAAATAATAATAATTCCCATTTTGAACTACTCGGTGTACGAGTAGACCTCCTGTGTTCAATTAGAGGTCAATTATACGATATGTACCAGTTGGCCTAATATTTTAACTTCACTTCTTCTAGACCACTTGTTGCTATTCAAGGTCTTTCCAATTCTTATGTTATTATTATTATTGTAATTGGGAAATGACATATGATGGGTCTATTGCGCTAACCCCAATGTTGCCTCAAGGGGGTTGTCTCATTGACGAGGCTGTTTTTAGACCTTTCTTAAAAAAAAATCCTGACAGAAAACGAAAGGAGCTTTTTCAATTAAGCTATCTTCATTGTGTTAGGAATGAGTGAAAGTTATTAAAGAAGCACATTGTTTTTTTTATGTGAGGGTAATTCAAAATGTTCTCGTCCGTCAAAGGATGGATGCTCAAAAAAAAGTGTAGTGCTGGCTGACACCATTCAGGTGGTTTCCAAGTTGTGCAAAATGGAAAAGAAAAACAGAGTTTTAATCAGTATAGATTTATAGATGGCGTGAATCTCAAACATAATTTTGGGATTTTTTTTTTTGACAAAATGGCGGCCATTGAAAAATGACCCATCGATTTCGGGTATATTTTTTTGTTGTTCAGTGTAAAAACATAGTTAAAAATTTTTGAAAATTATGATTGAGGTTCACGCCATAATGGTGACAATTCTGCTCTGATTCCACTTCGTTTCATTAAAATCGGTCCAGTTGAACTGGAGAAATCGTGGCAGCCAGTTCAAAAAAAAAAATTGGTTTCGAGATAAATGCGTTTACAGTTGGAGCAACGCCAAAAATTACTCGTTTTAGCGCAAATCTTGCTCGACAAAGAATGCTATATCCTCTAAACTATTTCGGATAATCGGAAAATTCTCAAATATCCAAGCTATAAAAAAAAAATGCAATAAAAAAATGGCAACCATTTTTTTTACCCAATAAGACAACCCCCTTACCCTGCAAACACACTACATGTTAATTATCAGGAGATTTAACTAATAGCGCTAACTATACTTTTTGCTAGTCAATAACAGGTTGGCTGATAAGTCCCCGGTCTAACAAAGAAAAACACATTTTTTTGTCAAAATTCGTTTTTATTATTCAACATAGTTCCCTTCAAGAGCGATACAACGATTATAACGACCTTCCAATTTTTTGATACCATTTTGGTAGTACTCCTTCGGTTTTGCCTCAAAATAGGCCTCAGTTTCGGCGATCACCTTCATTGCAGCCAAATTTTTCCCTGCGAGCATTCTTTTGAGGTCTGAGAACAAGAAAAAGTCGCTGGGGGCCAGATCTGGAGAATACGGTGGGTGGGGAAGCAATTCGAAGCCTAATTCATGAATTTTTGCCATCGTTCTCAATGACTTGTGGCACGGTGCGTTGTCTTGGTGGAACAACACTTTTTTCTTCTTCATATGGGGCCGTTTTGCCGCGATTTCGACCTTCAAACGCTCCAATAACGACATATAATAGTCACTGTTGATGGTTTTTCCTTCTCAAGATAATCGATAAAAATTATTCCATGCCCATCCCAAAAAACAGAGCATCGTTGACCTTAAAGACGAAATTTAATTAACTCTTATTTTTCGGCCAACGCTAAATTTTTTCGCTTTCGTTATTTTTTGCACGTTCTACATGAATTCAAAATACGGAAGTGCTTCATCAATTCCTTACATCAATAAATTAGACCTTTTTTGCTATTTTTAAAAGTATTGTCTCACACATTGTCAGTCACGTTTTAGAATATTTATGAGAGTACTTATGCGAGGCGGTATGCCGCGCCCATTATGTCTGTGTGACGTTGTGAAAAGTTGAAATCACAACAATAACCCTCGCCCCCTCCCCCATGATGACAGCATCGTTGACCTTAAAGACGAAATTTAATTAACCCTCTTACTTTTTCGTGACCGAACACGCATATATTTTTATGTATTTGTTTACTTTTTTCCTTTTAAAGTATTTCCAAAAAATTACGGAACTCAATTCAATCGCGTTTAAGTTGTCAATTTTTACGAACATTAGCATCTGGAGAAAGTTGGTATATTTTAATTAAAAAAAACAGTAATAATTAAAAAAAAAAAAAATTGGAACTAAAGGGTTAATTTTTTTTTGCATTGTGTTTCAGTGGAGGAAAAATACAAAAAATGACTGTGACAAATCGCCTTTTAAAATAATACCTAAAAAGGTTTTAAGTTTTTTCAAGTTTTAGTTCATAATGGGTTAAGGGTGTCATTTTAAATTAATTAAATTAGAATTACATAGGTTTTTTGCTATTGAAACGAGCTCGGCTGTCTTCGCGTTATGAGAATATAATCCTATTTAACGTTAACCCTTTCACAGCCTAGGGAAACAGTTGGGTTCGAGACTTCCGAAACAATTGTGTGCGTCCACTCTTGGAAGTTAAATTAGTGAATGAAAGATTTTTACACAGTGTACTCTCTCCTTGCGGACACTCGTCTTAAGCGGATTCCACTCTTAAACAAATACTTTTTGAGATGGCTCTAGTGTTCCTGCTTCTTAAGCGGACACCTCTGTAAAGCGGACACATTTGATTCTATCATTCTTTTTCCTTTTTTTTATAAAATAATTTTCTGGGAAGCGTTGGGAGTTCCTTCACTAATTGTTCTTCGTTGAACTCTGCCTTGATCTTTTTTATTCCGTTGTCACGTCTTCTTGTGGATCAGTAGTATTTTACGGTTATTATTAGCCGAATGTAAGAGGAGGTCGTCTTCTAGTCTCAGACATTTTTCATACTAAGAGGGAAAGAATTGCTCTCCCCGAACGTATGAAACAATCACGTCAGAATTGTAGTCTTCATTTTATAGGCACGTTAAAAAAAAACATCATCAATAACAACACAAAAAAAACAACGTGAAGGAGAAGAACAAAAAACAACAACCATTATGAAATGGGTCAAATGTGAGCTTTAAAATGTTTGAGATCCACAAAAAAATTTTTGTCCGAGTGGATAAGGCTTTTGACGTAAGACAGCTGAGAGAGAAGAGATAGAGAGAGATAGGGAGAGAGAGATAGGGAGAGAGAAGAGATAGGGAGAGAGAGAGAAGGAGAGAGAGAGATAGGGAAGAGAGAGAGAAGAGAGAGAGGAGAGAAGGGAGGAGAGAGGGAGAGAGAGAGAGGAGAGAGAAGAGAGAGAGAGAGAGGAAGGAGAGAGAGAGAGAGAGAGAGAGGAAAGAGAGAGAGAGAGAGAGAGAGAGAGAGGGAAGAGAGAGAGAGAGAGGGAGAGAGAGAGAGGGAGAGAGAGAGAGAGAGAGAGAGAGAGGAGATAGAGAGGGAGGGAGAGATAGAGAGAGGAGAGAGAGAGAGAGGAGAGAGAGAGACCCTTACAAATAAAAACCAAAACCGAAACCGGGAAAAAAACAAAGGTTACCACAAGGGTCAGAAAATTTGGAACGTCACTTGTTATGGATTCTTAAATCACTGAAGAGAATTACTCATTCCATGCCGGCGAGTGGTGCGTAATTTTTGACTGGATTTTTCGAATGATTTTTTGACCCACATAATAAAGTTTAAAATTAATTTTTTTCTCTTTGTTGCTCAGTCTCTTGTTAGGAACAGCCCATGCTGGACGTTGGACTTAAATGGCCTTTCAAGATATTAAAATAACAAATTTTAATTTTTCAATTTCTAAATTTGGTTCTGCTGCTTCATAAAGCCAATTTGGCGATTATAATAAATATTACCTTGCGACGACAGCTGTCATATTCATATACCTATAAATATATGTATGTATGTATATGGTTGAAGTGATTAATGAATAAACGAAGGCAACAATGTCTTCAAAAGTTCAAATCAACCAAAACTCATTTTGTTAACAGTTTAAAACGCGACCCACACACACACTCTTTACACCAAATATGGACTAGACGAAATTTTATTCAATTAACGACCCTGTAGTTATTCCAACTACTCTCCAACTACTCCCGCACTAGTCACAAAAAAACAGGACTACTTACTTTTGATTTTCCAATCAATGCTTTAAACTGCCTTTTTTAACATTGAGCTGTCATTCACAAATAATAAGAATTCCCATTTTGAACTACTCGGTGTACGAGTAGACCTCCTGTGTTCAATTAGAGGTCAATTATCCGATATGTACCAGTTGGCCTAATATTTTAACTTCACTTCTTCTAGACCACTTGTTGCTATTCAAGGTCTTTCCAATTCTTATGTTATTATTATTATTGTAATTGGGAAATGACATATGATGGGTCTATTGCGCTAACCCCAATGTTGCCTCAAGGGGGTTGTCTCATTGACGAGGCTGTTTTTAGACCTTTTTTAAAAAAAAAATCCTGACAGAAAACGAAAGGAGCTTTTTCAATTAAGCTATCTTCATTGTGTTAGGAATGAATGAAAGTTAATAAAGAAGCACATTGTTTTTTTATGTGAGGGTAGTTCAAAATGTTCTCGGCCGTCAAAGGATGGATGCTCAAAAAAAAGTGTAGTGCTGGCTGACACCATTCAGGTGGTTTCCAAGTTGTCCGAAATGGAAAAGAAAAACAGAGTTATAATCAGTATAATGACATCTATTCATTATGGCGTGAACCTCCAACATAATTTTGGGATTTTTTTTTTGACAAAATGGCGGCCATTGAAAAATGACCCATCGATTTCGGGTATATTTTTTTGTTGTTCAGTGTAAAAAAATAGTAAAAAATTTTTGAAAATTATGATTGAGGTTCACGCCATAATGGTGACAATTCTGCTCTGATTCCACTTCGTTTCATTAAAATCGGTCCAGTTGAACTGGAGAAATCGTGGCAGCCAGTTCAAAAAAAAAATGGTTTCGAGATAAATGCGTTTACAGTTGGAAGCAACGCCAAAAATTACTCGTTTTAGCGCAAATCTTGCTCGACAAAGAATGCTATATCCTCTAAACTATTTCGGATAATCGGGAAATTCTCAAATATCTAAGCTATAAAAAAAAATGCAAGAAAAAAATGGCAACAATTTTTTTTACCCAATAAGACAACCCCCTTACCCTGCAAACACACTACTATACTTTTTGGTAGTCAATATGAAAAAGATTCTATTAGCTCCTTAAGGGCAGTGTGAAAAAACTATTTGAAACAAATGTACGTGTAAGAATTTATCCTTTTCTTTCACATGAACACTCGCATATGTTTTGACATACAGTTGTCTTGCTTTTTCATGGTAGGCATACTGACTGTTTCACGAGTGAAATACCCAATACTATTAACAACAAAATTCGTTAGACATCACGTATATATCAGTAGTATTATCAGGCAGCCTTTTAGGTAGGTGTATGGAAAGCCTCACGGAAAAACCCCTTAGGCATTCCTTTGAAAAGAGATATCACTTTTTGGCAAGCCTACCGGTAGAATATTTTAGGGCTAGCATCAAAATTAAGTAATGCTGTGAAAAAAGATAAAATTCTTTAAAGAGCTGCAAGTCAAAAAAAAAATTCTTTCGACTTAACAATTTTTATTCCATAGTGATGCTTCATCTAGTCCAAAAAAAATTCTTAACAAGTAGTCGGTATTATAGCATGAAAATACTTCACTTTTGCATAACACAAAGCCGCTTACATCAGCCGTCTCTTTTACGCATACGTAATTTAACAAAGGCTTTTATCCTACTCGCTCTCACTCATATCATACCCTAAACTTTTTATTTTATTGGTTTTAGTGTTTATAAAATTTTTTACAACTGTATTAGTGTTTCGGGTAGGCATGGCTTGCAGGGTAATTGACTATCTTTAGTCTTTTTTTTTTTCTTTATAAATTTTATCACAATTCCCAATGTCAATTCTCATTCCATGCATACTAAAAATTTCGACTAGTCATATTTGGAGTAATCTCAGAGGACTCCTTTTTTGGTAAATTGACCTCTTCGTTACTGCATTGGACCTGCTTCTGTCGCTATCGCTCTCATTGTCGTTTTCTCCCTCTGTCCCTGTCTGTTTGGATTGACAGATGATTATTTTCAAAAATATGTCTAACATTAAAGAGATCAGCATAAGATAAAAGGTATCACCATTTCAGCTTAAACAAATTTTTTTAAAACAAAAAATTAAAAAATTAAAAAATATAAAAAAATATAAAAAAAAATATAAAAAAATTAAAAAGTGGGAAAAAACGTAAAAGGCAAAAAGTGAGTGACAAAAAAAAAAAAAAAATGAAGGGAGTTCATTGAAAATGAAATGCAATTCAAAAGAAAAATCCCCAATGAATATCATATGGACTATTCCGCTAGCGACGTCAAAGCGTCAAGAGATCAAAGCGTTTTAACCGAGTTGGCAGTAATTCTGTTCGGGGGGGTTTTTTTTTTTTTGTGTTTCTGCTTCCTTTCAAATATTTATAAATACATTTATTTCCATTTATCTATTTTTTATTTTTTTATTTTAATTTTTTGTTTTCATTTTCGCATTCATTGAAATATGAATACCGGGCGGAGGTGTGTGTGTGCACTTTTTGAAACCACTAGACGCGAATGCACCCGACCGTGCAGAGGCAGTCAAAAATACAAATATTCTATATACGTATGAACATTTATGTTTGTACATATGTATGTGTGTTTGCGTTTCCCTTGAGTTCAGGCTCCTTTTCCATGTGGTTTTTGTTCCAGCAAGCCCAACGAGAACTGTCAATTCGAGTGTCATTGCAATCAGCAATAGATCTCACACGAGGGGGAGGAACACCGAGCATTCACGAGAAGATAGTAAAACGAGAAACACGAAACAGAAAACAAACAAACAAAACACACAAAAAAAAACACCCAAACGAAAATAAATTTAAATTGAAATGCATTTGACAGGAAGCACACCTCCTTTAACTAATCGCAAACGTCATTTGGCATGTGCCGAACCGAACCGAACCGATCCGAGCCGGGCCGATCAGAGCCGGTGGAACGGAATGCATCGACATGGAAATTGATGTTTCTTAGAATCGAGAGTTTATATTATATTCATAAAAGTTTGTGTTAAATGGGGGGAAAATTTTTTTTTCCATTTATGATTGCTGAGAGTAATTTCGTTCGAAAAAAAAGAAAAAATTATAATTGAGATTCAAATTCGATTGGCGGAACATTTTTCGGTTTTGAGTCTCGTTAACATCATTCGATTTTACGCATTTAGTTGTGACCAAAAACACATCCGAACGTGAAATGTACAAGGGTGTTATAGTTAGTCTTATACTCGTACTACGAAAAATGCACCGGGCAGTCAATCTTTTCATTGTAAGCCATAAGCCCAAAAGAGATAAAAATTTTAGGAAAAAAAATAAATAAAATAATTTAAAAAATAATAAAAAAAATTGGAGAAAATTATCGAAAGCAACAGACCCAGTTCTCGATCAGGTATATCTATATCAGACCTGCACAGCTTTTACCCGCGGTAAAAGCTCTTACACGTATAGCGTGTGAATGAAAGCTTTCGTTGAGCAGCGACGCGTGTGGCGATTTCAGTCTTTCGGAATTCGGAATGTTCACCAATCCATACACAAAAATAACAAAGCTTTTTGTTTGCTTGTATGTGTAGCTCTGCCGACTGTGTGCAGGTCTGATCTATATGAGCAATGTACTCTCTCCTAAGCGGACACCTACGGGACCGAAAAATATGTCCGCATTACAGGAGTGTCCGCTTAAGAGAAAACTATTTGAGAAGTAGGAGCACTAAAGCATTCCCAAAAAGGCTCCGTTTAAGAGGGGTGTCCGCTTAAGAGGGGTGTCCGTTTAAGAAGGGTGTCCGCTTAAGAGGAGTGCCCGCCAGGAGATAGTACACTGTATGAACAGAGAACCACGAAAGCCCTTTCGATTTGATTGCGGATGGTTCAACCACCAGGTCCTTGCTTCATGTTAGGCCCAAGCGCATTACACCGAGAAGTCATCCTATGCTTGAAGTATGATGACCTTATTTTTCTCGCGAAAAGGAATCTCCAAATTGCTCTCTAATGGAGTGGATACCGGATAAAAACAAGACCCCCATGAAGCTCATTGTTTATTCAATTTCTTGCAACAATATTTTCATCGATAATTTCTCTAACCATTATTAGGAAGTACTTTTGAAAGATCACAAAAATTAATAGATCATCGAGAATTTTACCCTAAGAAATTAAGTTTATTTATTCCATGAAATTTCCATACAAAACGAGGTGTTTCGATTCTATTTGTAGGATGAAGAGACCTCTCTATTGACACCATAGCAGAGTGCTAAGATCTCCATTGTGAGCGAGGGAGAACGCTGCTAAAGGAGATCATACAGGCAGACGAATTAAGTAGATATAAAACTGATTAGATTCCTTCCTAAAGGAAAACCAGAGTGATGCGAGTCCTCCGATAACACTTCAGATATGGCACAATAGTTCTTATCGGGACCCGAAGAACCACGGACATCTATTTCTCTAATACCTAATAATACAGCCCTGTAACAAATGAATGTTCCCCGGGAATTTTTCCCACGAAACTTTCCTTCTTTCCACAAGGAAATCTTGTGAGGGTAAATAAAAGAAAGAGTTTGATGACATTTGCTTAAAAATATTCAAGATTCTTCTTCTTTCTTTTTATAAGTATTCCCTTAGAATGGGAGAATCTATTTCAAAGTCGCAGGAAAATTTTCCCGGAGAAAAGTAAAGTTTTCAGATGAACAAACGCAACGTTACCTCGGCTAGGGGCGGCGCGCTCAAATTCAATCCGAAATGCCAAACGAACGACTTCGAATCTTATGCGCAGCATGAAATTCTCATTAGGTTTTACACAAACAGGTTCTTTGTTCGGATCATGATAAATTAATCTTGACTGAGTCTTATTCCATTCACTAACAGACGGATATTGATATTTTTTGAAAGAAGCTTAACTTCGCCAAGCATCTGGTCAGCAAATTAAAAACTTGTTTCTATATTTTTTGGGTAATGAAACGCATTAGATGTTTCGCTCTTTTTTGTTTCGTTTCGTTTTGTTTCGTTTTGTTGTTTGTGTTTGTGCGACAGCTCTCTGAAAACGGCCTAAAAGTCACGCTCGAAGACTGTCAAAAGCTTTAAAATCTTTATTGAATTTATTTTTAGAATTTCAAATTTAATGTCGAATTTGAATTTGATTGAATTTTAAGCGATGATGGTCGGACAGTGAAGACAATTATAAGAATCTGAAGTGCTACTTGAAAGCAATCATTTGAAGATTACCTAATGCCGGCTGTGCAGGAATTCCTGCAAATATCCAACAAATACATACATATGAAACCAGTTTCAATCAACTGCGCTTTTGATCGTAAATGGTTGCATATAATGGCTTGCGTTGAATTTTTTCACGAATTCCTGCGCTCTATTGGACCCCAGGCATAAAAGGCACTGCAAAAAAAATTAAAAAAAAAAATAAATTAAAAACATTCAAACTCAAAAACGAGCTTTCGATCATTTTAAATTACCGCGTGGAAATTTTGGGCGACATATGTAGGTCTCACAGTTCCAAAAGTGGCACAACTCAAAGCTTTTTGTTTGCTATCAAAACTTCTACTTTCGTTTCCAAAAATTTTATTTGTGTCACTCTTAACAAATAATGGAAATTGAAGATGTAGGTCTTTCAACCTTTTTGAGACTTATTTATTTTTTTGGGGGATGTTTGAAATCTGTCAAAGGATTCTGTTGCAACGATATAATTACATGATCTTGGGCTTTCACAAAAAAAAAAAAAAAATCCCGATTTTTTGGGTGGCTGGGAGGTGCAGCTATGCGATATATTGTATGTTATATATGATACAATATATTTCCAGGTGATAATTTTTTTCTTCAAAATTTCAACTTTTGACACGAATTATTTATTCTTCATGGCGTGAACGTTCCAACGATAAAAGTTATAATTTATTTTAAAAGCCAATAAATCAAGCTTTATTTTGACATCTCGCATGGCCAAGATACCTTGCACAGAAAGAGAGACGAATTTTTTTTTTTTATGAACTGGTCTTAAAAATAAAAATAAAACTTAAATACCAGCGGTCAAAAACGGGTTAAAATATTCGCAGTTTTTTTTTTTTTTTAATAAAATTCGACTATCCAAAAGAATTTAAAAAACCGGGTCAACTATGGGGGCCACGAATAAAACACAAACTCAGTAGACATTGCCATTGCCCTATATATCTCGTACCTATGAAACCAACAGAGAGAAATGTCCAGGAATATTGTAACACAATCTAACGGAGAGAAAAGAAGAAATTTTTGAAAAAATTTTAGTATAAAATTTGTAAATAAATACATATACAGTGCACTCTCTCCTGGCGGACACCCCTCTTAAGCGGACCCCTCCCTTTTGGGAATGCTCTAGTGTTCCTGCTTCTCAAATAGTTTCCTCTTAAGCGAACACCTCTGGAAAGCGGCCATATTTTTCGGTCCCGTAGGGGTCCGCTTAAGAGAGAGTACACTGTAATAGTTCTCCCGTTCTAGGTGGTTAGGTAAATATATTAGCAAAGTACAGTTGCGTTTGCTTTTCATGTCTTTCACTTGAATACCTACTGTGATAACCAGTGCTCGGACTTCTACCACTTTAGTGGTAGATCTACCACTATTTTCACTTTCTACCACTTCTGCCACGCTAGGTCCAAATCTACCACTTTTTTTTTTTTTACTTATTTATGCCTTTGTTTTATTTATTTTATGATCATTTAGAATAATTGAGAGCATAAAAAATGTGGTTCAATGTTATGTGTTATTGAAAAATATGTTGGCAGCTTCCTATTGTCAAGAATGTTATCAAGAATGGCAGCATTGGCACTTAACGACATCCAATAAATATTGACACATTTTTTTAATAAGAGAAAATACCTAAAAACATGTAAGTTTCCCAATTTTCTACATGATCAGATGTGATATATTGTATTACTATTTAAAACAATTTTAGATCTACCACTTTTTTATATAAATCTACCACTTCTTTAAAAATCTACCCTATTTAAAAATTTTCAAGTCCGAGCACTGGTGATAACATGAATTCTTTGCGATCGCCGAAACGCCGAAATGAGAGAGTTTTGCAACCTATTGACTCAATGCTTTTACACTTTTTGGGAGACAAAAGACAAATAGCGAAAGGAAAAAAAAGAAAAGAAAAAAAAACTGGAGTCGAAACAACATTAACGATATTGAGAATCGATTCCTTGACATTTTCTTATTCTTTATATGGACCAAGCACTTTCTTCTGGCCGAAAACATTTCGCTGTGCTTAATTAGGTGATTCCTTTATTTTGGCATATTGGCTTATATTATTATTATTATAGGTCCTCTAACACAGAGATCTCACTTTAAATTATTTTCAACGGAACATTTATAAGGCCGAATATAGTGACAATAATTAAAATAATTAAGGAGACCTTCTGGTCTAGAATTTTTTGAAAATTTATTTTTTTTTTTATATATTTCGGAAGAATAGACTTTTAAGAATATGCTGGCAAAGTTTCGTGAAGATATTGATAATATTTGTTTTGCTACAGCCTTTTTAGAAGGTGGAGACAGCAGGCAGCGCGCTTGATCAAAGCAACTTTGAACGCGTTTATCTCAAAACTACTTTTTTTGACCTGGTGTGAATGAAAACAAAACAACCATCGAACCGATTTGTCTGGAATTTTTATATATTATTCATAACATCAATGGCTATGGCCCGAACTAGAATCGAATTTTTATTTCAAGAACTTCATATTTTTTCATCAAAAAAATGGTCAAAAAAAGGGAAGTTTTTGATGGTTGAAATAAAAAATTGCGCCATTTTGTCAATTTAAAAAATTTTTTTTTTATTCTAGTTCCTGCCATAGCCGCATTCATTCTGATTAATAACATATTTTTATTTTTTTTTTTTTCGATTACCCGAACTGCCAAAATCTTTCACACCACGGAGGTACTTTTTCAAAGAGGGTCCACTTCAACGCCATTTTTAAAATACCAAAAAAAAAAAAAAATTACAACATTTTTTATTTTTTGTCAATAAAGAATACAATAAGCCTGCATACTTAGAAAACCGTTTTTTATTTGGCTTAATACCAAAAAAAAATCATGAAAATACCCTAAATTTTCGTGCTCTAGACCCTTAAAAAAAAGAATATTGTATTATATCTCATAAAAAATAGAGAAAAATTAATAAAATCAAAAATCGCAAATAAAAAGTCTGAATTTCCGAATTATTCCAAATCAATAAGCACAATTGGAATTGGCTCGAATAATGGTTGAATTTAATGAGAGAGAGAGAGAGAGAGAGAGAGAGCGAGAGAGAAGAGAAATTTCCGTCATTTAGTTTTTCATATGAAAAAAGCGATAAGAAGAAAATAAAGCTACTTACTTGCTTGCCAGACGTCTCCTGATTTTGGCCAACATCGTGATATGCTCCTTGGAAGCTGAAGTTGATGGCTTTTTCGATTGTATCGTGATTTCGGTGTGTCGTGTTCGTTGGCGCTGCTTTTCGCACGCCAATGCATCAATTAATTACGAAGCAAAAGGCTTAATATTAATTAAACGCGATTATTTACACAAACACACGCGCTCGAACACACACACACAGCACACACAGAATGGGGCACTGGCGCTGGTACAAACGGAAACATGCGCGCGCGCGTATAAACATATACCTATTGGGGGAAAACTGCGAACTTGCGAAAAGATGTCGCATAGAATGAATTGTGCGCGCCTCTGCTGTTTAGGGAGTCGTCGTGTCGTTTCTTTTCGTATCGGTACGACGCCGGGCGGAAAAATGCCTTTCACTAGGCAAAATTGCTGAATTCGTAATTAAGCAAATGTTTCTCTGTTGTCGTTTGTAGCTCTGCAGCTCTTGCCCTGGCGTGCCTTTAATTTCTCCTCCTTAATGACTTTCTGCAACAACAAATCGTTTAGAGGTTATTTGATGATTGCTTTCGGGTTTTATTGTTGCCGCTGAGATTTCCAACAAATTCAAATTCAAATGCAAACTCAAATTCGAATTCGAATTGAAATTGAAATTGAAATTTCACAACTAATGAGTCGGGCCGTTCATTCCAAAAGGGACCTCTTGTTCATGCATGTTCGCTGATGGGTGTTTTTTTTTTTTTTTTGGTTGAAAATTTTCGTCAAATTTTTCTTCACAAAATTAAATTCATTTATTTCCATTTGAACTTGCGATTTCTTCAGCTGCTTCGACTTCGACTCCGACGTCTCCTCCTTCTTCTTCTTCGCCTTCTTCTCTCGCCGCAGTCATTTACTTTTCTTTGACACAAATGCACTTGATGCGACTTAAATGAGACTTTGATTTCCTTTTGCACTTAACTTCTCATCGAATCGAATTTTTTTTTATTTTTATTTATTTATCAAAAGTCGAGATAAACCTTTTTTTTTTTTGAGGGGGCACCACTTCAATGTGCTTGTTTTCTCTATGATTTGATCAATTAAGCTTGAATTGAAGGGATTGCTGGCTTTATTTTTTTTTTTTTTTTTTTACAAATTTCGATGACCACTTTTCATTGGAAAGCACTCAAAACAAAAAAAAAAAAAAAAAATCACTAAAATCCCTTCGAGATATTAAACAAAGAAAACAGGTCCAAAATATTTTTTTAAATGAAAATTGATTTTTGGTTCCCTTTTCTCATCGTCGCTGGGTCATGTTCAATGTTTGTTCAATGTTTGTTCAATTGACAATGAAGTAATTGCTTTTTTCTTATTTTTTTATTTTTGTTTAAGTTTTTTTTTTTTTTAGTTATTTTTTGTTCCCCAAATAGGCAATTGATAGCAGCGAGATGATGTTCCGGCTTCAGATGGCAAACGACAATCTGAAAAGACAAGACAACAAGAAAAATTAAAAAAAAAAGGAATGAAAATGAATTCACACATGATTATTTCAAATTTATTTGGTGATTAATTCAATAACGTTTTGGGGGGAAGCCGAGTGACTGGATTGCGACTGCGAGGGGAGGATTTATGTGCCGAGCACGGTCGTCTGCAGGCGTCTGTGACGTTGTGTGCTGTACCTTATTAATCGTGGGAAAATTCAATGATCGTGGATGGTACAAATTAAAAGCATTCCAAAGGGGAGGGGCGGAGGTTCAAGTTGAATTAAAACATTATTTATGGCTCTTTTTTTTTATCCTACGCAACGCGATGAAAGGTTTATGGTGAGTTTTTTATTTTTTTTTATTTTATTTATAATTTAAGCGAATGGGTTTCTTAAAATGGATGTGGTGTTAATTTCGTTGAAAAGATGATCTTTGTTTAAAAATAAACATTTGATAGAATCATTGAATGGCGACGAATGTTGCATGAAAACGTTGCCGGATTGTACCGTACCCACTGTGCAATGGATTTCATGTTTTTTCATTGCATTTTGAAAGCGTTCGTGCAATGCATTACGTTTTTTTGAGCAATTAATTTTGAAGGGGCTTTCGCCAGCTCAGTCGGAAATGAACAACTTCATATATAATAGGTATGTTCCCGTACTGCACGAAAATGACCAAAAGTGCCCAATTTTTATACAGTTTTCAAAAAATTCGACAGTTTTGGGCAGTTTCGTGCAGTACGGGAACAGACAGAGTTCTAAAAGAGTGATTCATTTTTTAATCACTCTCCAAATCATTCACGAATGGAATTCGATTTTTTAAATGATTATTTTTTTCAAAAAATATGAATCGAATTACAACTTGAATGCATTCATAGTATGAAAAAAAATTGAATTTAATTTGAATCATTATTAATTAATTTTCTGAATGATTCAATTTACAAAAATAATTAATATGCATGCAATTAAGAATTTGAAATTCTAATTTCAATACAAAATTGAAATTTGCCTCATTACTCAAAGTAAATAATTGAATTAAAAATTATGAAATTGCATTATTTCGATCTAAGTAAGCGCTGCAAAATTAATACAAGAATTAAAATTTGAATAATCTAAAAGTGGAAGATTTTGTCATTTCACGTCAGAATATGATATGAATTTGATTTATAAAAGAATGAAATTCATTTTTCGATCTTATTCGCCTGTCGAACTCATTAATATCAAAAGTTCAAAAATAAAACTTTGACGGCCTCAACTGAAAAGTAAAAGTTTTTGTGTTTTTCGACGGAGAATATGGATTATGAATTTCATTTGGAGTCCGAAAAGAGTCATTTATGAGTCCTTATTCGGTGTACGAGACCTCATAATGAGCTCATTTAGAAGTTCAAAATGAACGTGTTTTCCCTTCTTGCGATGGTCGTTCTATATGAGTCCGAAATGATATACCGAAGGAGCCGATATTTTCCATTTGAAAACATTTTTTTTCAATTTTTATTTTTCGCCCCTTTGTGGGATTTGAACCTCGGAACTCTCGCTTTCTAGTTATGTGCTCACCCGTCGATACCGTGTTTGCCAGAGCGGGATGGATGGATTTTTGTCGTTTATAAGTTTCAAGTCAAATTGAATTTTATTTAATTTAATTTTTTTCTTTTTCTATTCATTTCTGACTCATTTCGGAATCAGGACAATGGCCTGCTAGGTGTCACGATTACACATATCCTGTACAAATGTCATACAAAATGTCCTATGAAATCGCATTAGTTCCGGCTCCAAACTTCATCGACTTCATCGATGATCTCGGGGGGACATTTCCCGCTGGATATTTGAATCTTACTTATGCCAACTCATACGATGAACGACGGTCATATAGGAGAGCATTCACAAAAAGGTATGCGCTCAATATGAGAGGTCCGACTCCGAATAAGGACTCATATGTTACATACTACTTTAGAGATCATAATGTTTGCTGGGACGTTTTGTTAGATTTTTCCAAAAGGGGCATATACATTCATATGTATCTATGCTCACCCGATGGTTTATACATATCTACTAAAATTTTTAACAGTGACTGCTAAGAAAAAAGAAATATTCTGACCTTCGAACTTTCTTTTATCACCAAGCAAAGCTAGCAAAAATCGCTGCAATGTTTGAGGAGCTCTCTACAAAAATTGGTAAAAGTTCTTGAATGGACAAGGATCTGGAGATATTTCTATGTAATGGTGGCGATAAAGAGAGGAAACATATCTTCCGTGTTCATCTCAAATGACTTATTCGAGGACATAAAAATGATCTACTTTTATGAAAAAACAAAAAAGAAGAAAAGAATCTACACCTTTGCCATAGCATTGAATGTGATGCTACACTTTGCGAATCGATCAACCGGCTTTGCTAGCTTGGAAAATTCAGCGGAGCTTTGAATGAAAAAAAAAAATTTGTAAAACTTTTGAAGCATACAAAAACAAAAGCTTCTTCCCACAGCCGTTCAAAAAAGATTTTTTTTATTTTGTTTCCATAATTTTTGAATATATTAAAAAGCCAATAAACATGCCTCGCAACGCTGATACGTACTCCTCTTCTTGTTCTTCTTCTACTTGAGCAGGTGCTAAATAGACCCACTTGAGCGCCTATCTTCGTCCATTTAAAGTAATTTGTCACACCGCATAAGTTTCATTCTTTATGTTATAAGGCCAAATTCAGTCGTGCGTAAAGGAGAAACAAAGAGAAAACGACCGACTTTAGTTTCCCAGCCATGGAACCGTGGTCATACGAGGCTGCCAGTAATTATTGAATTTCATTTTACTCTGCTGGTGACCTAATAAATGCATTGCTGTGGGTTCGTTAATACTCGAAACTCTCGAAAGGAGTTCAATCGTATCGAAATTGTCTTCCGCAAAGATATCGAATCACGATCGTTTTGTTTACAGTAATCTTCGTCGCAATACTCATACAAGAAGTCAAATTGATTTTCCATGGTCTTCCACCCATGTTCACCTCACTTTCTCACTGTCGGTCTTTCTCTCTCTCTCTCTCTCTCTACTCTCTCTCTCTCTCTCATCTCTCTCACATCTCTCTTCTCTCATCTCTACTCTCTCTCACTCTCTCTCACTCTCTCCACTCTCTCTCACTCTCTCTCACTCTCCTCACTCTCTCTCACTCTCTCTCATCTCTCTCTCCTCTCTCTCACTCTCTCTCACTCTCTCTCACTCTCTCTCACTCTCTCTCACTCTCTCTCACTCTCTCTCACTCTCTCTCACTCTCTCTCATCTCTCTCACTCTCTCTCACTCTCTCTCACTCTCTCTCACTCTCTCTCACTCTCTCTCACTCTCTCTCACTCTCTCTCACTCTCTCTCCTCTCTCTCACTCTCTCTCACTCTCTCTCACTTCTGCTCTCTACTCTCTCTCACTCTCCTCTCACTCTCTTCTTCACTCTCTCTCATTCTCACTCTCTCTCACTCTTCTCACTTCTCATCTCTTCACTCCTCTCACTCTCTCACTCTCTCACTCTCTCACTCTCTCCATTCTCCTCTCTTCTCTCACTCTCTCTTCTCACTCTCTCATCTCTCACTCTCTCATCTCTCTCTCTCTCTCGCTTCTGCTCTTTGGTTCCCTCGTTCTCTCAACATCGCACTCTCTGGCTCTCTCCATCTCTCTCGCTCGCTCGCTCTTTCCTTTTCTCCACAGGACATGTTTCCATGACTTTTTATTGTTTTTAATCATGAAACTGCATACAAAATCAAAAGCTTTGAAGCGTTTTTCCGCAACTGAAGCAGTTTTTCTTTACAAAAAAAAAAAAAAAGTATCACTTAAAAAACATTCAACATAAACAACTGTCATCGGGCCATCAAAGGTCTATTTATATTTAAATTTAAAAGAATATTGCATCAAAGACCAAAGAGCCCAATCCGAACCGAACCGAACCGATCCATCCGACCCGATCCTATCCTATCCGATCCGCAGCAAATTCGCAGGGAACCCGCAGCAAATCACGGGTGGTCATATAATTGACAAACGCAAGCTGTTGGTTGCCCCCAACTCCCCAACTCCCCACCTCCACTCTCCGCTCCACGGACACTCGAAGACATTTTTCGGAACGTGAACGCGAATCCGAATGCAAATGCCGCCCGCCTGCGATTGCGCGTTGAGTGTCAATCAGCGCAGTTTTCTTAATTAGCGCAAGAATTATGCAAATAAATAAAAGAAATTATTCAGTAATATGCGATTTTCGAGAAGTGCTGACAGCGATAGCACACATCGAACCTCCGCGCGCCGCCACCATCGTCGTTCGTTCGGCTCTCTCTCTCTCTCTCTCCAATTATGGAGCGTTTAATTTTAGCAACGTTCGCGTGTTCCTTAGACCTCTGGCTCTATTGAATGCAAACAAAAACAAAAACAAAAACAATGAAAACGAAAACAAAAACAAAAACAAAAAAATATAAAAATTCCAAAAACAAAAAAGGGATAAAAAAAAATGCAAAAATAAATAAAAGCAGCTGCAGTTGTGAGTGATTTGCAGAGTTACGATTATGAGCCTTGCTGCTGCCCCGCCGTCCTGGCCAAACGACCAACCTCCTCCCGACCGTCCGATTCTAACTTCACTGCTAGCTGGCAGCCTTTGGTCTTTTGCTTCAGACGACGCATGCAATCTGTGCAATGCAACTGGTAACCGAGAGAATTTTTTTTCATTTTCATATGCACCACGGCGTGCATAATCGCATAAAACTTTATTCGTTTTTTAATTTTTTTTGAATTTTTTTTTTTTTTTTTTGCTTGACTTGCGGAAATGCTGCGAGAAGGTTGCAAAGAGTTTTTCTGGGCTGACAATGAGAAGAAGAAAAAATTTTTTTTTCTGCCTAAACGGAAAATATTTCTCAAGTCAATTCACAGGTTGATTGCTGACCTTTGAATAATTTTTGAAATACCTGCCAATGTATTTTTGTATGTTATGATGACGGCCTGCAGCGAAGACGATGAAATCGACAAAAAAAAAAAAATTTACAGCTCTAACTGAATCGTGTGAAATTGGCATTCAGAAGGAATCTTTTTTTTTATAATAATTTTTAATTTCTTTTACTCGAAGTCTTCCGGTGTGGAACGAATTCTTTGGTTAGCACTGATTCGAGTTAATGAGATTGAGCTTGATTTGAGTATTTAAATTAACCCTCTGAACCTGACGTGCACATCATGACTGACGTGGGGTCGGTCTAGCAGGCATCTCATCTCTAAACTGATTAGCCTCTTGAATTGCCTGACTGGCGTGTTCTTGGCCTTATTTCTTATAAGAGTGTAAATAGCTTTCAAGCGAAAAAGCGAAAATTTGAGATAAAAGGCGTCTTGTTCAGAGAGCGCAAGGATCGTAACTGCGGACGCACGCAAGATTTTCTGTTTTGCGTGGTCTGTCAGACTACGAAGCACGGTTGCCACTTTGGTCCATTTGGACCAAAAACGGTCCCTTTTTGACCATTTGGGCCGATGGTCCCTTTATTTTACATTTGGTCCTTTTTCATATATTTTCCTATGTCATCATCTATGTATACATAAAGCGAAATATGAAATTTGTTGACATCACTGTTGATTGTAACTAATTATATCGATTGTTACCAGCCTAGGTACAAGATGGCAATAAACTTTTTGTCAATCGATTGTTTTTTTTTTTTCACATCTCTATCTGATAGAAGTGGAAATACAGCACGCTTCACGCTGAAAAATTATAAGAATTTTGGCGTCAAAATTTTTTCAAGAAACGGATTACAACTAGACTAGTTTCGGTCTAGTTCCAAACGGGTCCAAAAAGGACGATTTTTTAATTTTCGTGCTAAAATTCTTAGAATTTTTCACTTATTCTATATATAAATTTTCACCCAAATCGGACGCCATGAATTTTTCGGATTTTTTTGGGTTTTGGTCCAATACTCTCTAAACTTCCTCTATCGGAAGCAATATTTGTATTCCAATGAAAGAAAGAAACCGTTGATCCTTTTTTTTTGTTATTTTGGTCCTTTTCCCCATGAATTTTGGTCCCGAAAAATATTTTTGAGTGGTAACCGTGCTACGAAGTCAGCTGCAGAGGGTTAAGATTAACGGTATTTTAACAGGGTTCAAAGCTTATTGAAAATATCCATTGTTGGGAATAGCGATTGCGATCAATCGCCACATATCGATAATAAGCAGCGAAAACTTATACGAGTGGCCATCGAAAAGACAAGTTTCCAAGGGGAGATTAGCGCTTGAAACGAACAGCAAAGGATGGATTTATCCGTTTAAGAGATAATGTGCTCCTGAGCCTTTTAAAAAGCGATTAATTATTTCATATCGCTGATATTTTTTGCCTTATCTTGATTTCATACATCTCCGAAGACAAATCTCAAAAGGATTATTACTCAAAGAGAGTTGAAGTTGCTTTTGTTCTGAAGATGTGCAATTTTCGATGAAATGTTTCGATATACTTATGTCCATTTGCTGCTTGTTCGAATCAAAAAATCGAAAGAATAATTCCGATATAAGCTTGTCGCATGTGCCAACACTTCTTCTCGACTTTATCTTAATACTATCGACTAGTTTTTCCATATATGGAGAACAGCCTCTTTAGTCGCGCTATTATTTCTGCATCAAATTATCTTTAAATAAACCACAGAGAATAAATAACATTAAAAAAAAAGAAAAAAAATGCTTTTGAAGCCAACATAAAAGCCGTCGCCGCTATCATGTTTTTCGAGCATAAATTTCAATCAACTCTCATGACAGGCATACCAAATCAAAGCAAAATGAATTTCAAAAAACAAAATAATAATAATAAAAAATAAATCAAAATTAATAAAAATATATACCTACAAAAAAAAAAAAAAAAGGAATGTAAAGAAACAAACGAAGCGAAGAAAGCCAACAGAAATTATCGTTAAAGAACCGCATCGAGCTCATAAGCTAATGATGCACCCCCATTAAAATCATTTAAACAAAAGAAAATGGGCGCCGAAACAAAAAGGTGTAAAAAAAAATAAATAAAAAAAATATAAATGAAGCGAAATCAAATTAAGTAGATTTTGTGTTCTCGAAATTTATTTTCTCCCCCCTCTTAAAGCTCTTCCCAACCACTTGAACCGAAGAAAATTAACTTTTTTTTTCTTCTTTTCGTCAAAAATTTATGAACTCAGCATTTTCAATGTTAAGTCACAATTAAACTAAACGAAAAAAGAAAGAATATGAAGTAGGCACTTTTATGTGCTTAGTTTATTTTATTATCATTGCTGCACTTGCCACTTAAAGCAACAATAACAACAGCAACAACACACAACGCTTTTGCCTTGGCACAATTAACGTGGCACCAGCACACTCCAGCTTCAACTCCAACGTCTTACGGAACACTCATCGAGGAAGAAGAAATGTTTCCAAAGAGGCACATTTCGGGCTTATCTAAAGCTTACAAAATTTATGACAATTGCCCATATGGAAGACAGATAAGCGGGAGAATCTATTAAGAGAAAAACCCCAAAAATAAAAATCAAAATGAAGACGAAAAATAAAATTAGAAAAAAAAAAAACAAACTCAAAAGCCGGAAACATCTTATGAGAGAGGCTGTGAGGGATTTTTTATAATTTTTTTTTTTTTGTTTTTTTTGAGAGCTACAATCAACGAAGGAATTTTCAAAATTTTCACATAAATAGACACCCCGACCCTCGCCAATCAAAAAAAAAAAAAGTATATTGTAATAAAAATTCATTTAAAAAAGACTTCGGAATCGTCTTCGCTTGCCACGTGTAATGAGCTAAAGCTGAAGCTAATGCTTATGCTAAAGTTTAAGTATGGCTACGAATTAAGCTACTTAAATGCGAACAGATTATAATGCTCTATGCCGAGCTGGGCTAACCGCTACTAGCTTATCTCCGTGTGTCTCGTGTGTGTATCGAAGCCGAAGCGTTGTGCAATGAATTTATTCGCAATTTCCATTAGCGAAGTCGCGCGATCGGAGCAGAGTTGGTGAAATTATCGCTTCAAGCGTTTCAATTAAAAAAAAAAAATTAAAAAAATTAAAATTTAAATGTTAAGAAAAAAAATCCGAATCACAAAAGCGCCTGCGCAAATTGTCGACTACTTTACCGTAAACAAGCCTAATAATTTCCAATTGGATTTATCTTTCAATCGATTTATGCTCGATCTGAATTTGATGGAGGCTCTTAGCGTTTGTAATCGCCGACGTGATTACTCGATTGCCTGCTTTTATTTATTTATTTATACACGTTGGTTTGTTTTTTTTTTTTTTTTCCTCTTCAGTTCGGGAAAAACAGACAACGAAATAACCTGTCATCGAGTTTAGATAAAATTGTGTTTTCTTATCTCGAAAAGTTTAAGAGGGTTTTCAGTTTCATTATTGCATTTTTTTTTTTTTTTTGCCCCTTCTCGTTTTTGGGTTAAGCACGTTTTAATCGATTAAGCAGAGAATGTTTTGAGCACAAAGCTGATATGGAAAAATGGAAATGAGTCTATTTTTTTTCTTCTTCGATTTTTATGTGAATTGGAAGTAAAGTTTCATTATTACAAAATGATCGATTAAGGCCTTGAATTTCAGATTAGCATTATGGAAAAATCATTTTGATAGCAGGGGGATAAATATTGGCCTTTATGTTTAATTATCACGTTGGTTAGAGCCACTAATTAAAGAAATCGTTTTGAATTCGTTTTTAAAGCTGAAAACTCATCTCAAAATGGAAAAGGTCAAAATTTTCTATAATCTAGTGTACGGTCTATTATTACCAATTTTTTTTTTTATCAACACAACGTAACGTAAGGTGACTCAAACGTCGATCAATATGTAAGAATCTCGCTCTTTCTCTCTCTTTCTCTCTCTTTCTCTCTCTTTCTCTCTCTTTCTCTCTCTTTCTCTCTTCTCTTCTTCTCTCTCTTCTCTCTCTTCTCTCTCTTTCTCTCTCTTTCTCTCTCTTCTCTCTCTTCTCTTCTCTTCTCTCTCTCTTTCTCTCTCTTTCTCTCTCTTTCTCTCTCTTTCTCTCTCTTTCTCTCTCTTTCTCTCTCTTCTCTCTCTTTCTCTTTTTCTCTCTCTTTCTCTCTCTTTCTCTCTCTTTCTCTCTCTTTCTTCTCTTCTCTCTTTCTCTCTCTTTCTCTTCTCTTCTTCTCTCTCTCTTTCTCTCTTTCTCTCTCTTTTCTCTTTCTCTCTCTCTTCTCTCTCTTCTCTCTCTCTTTCTCTCTCTTTCTCTCTCTTTCTCTCTCTTCTCTTCTCTCTCTTCTCTCTCTTCTCTCTTTCTCTCTCTTTCTCTCTCTCTTTCTCTCTTCTTTCTCTCTCTTTCTCTCTCTTTCTCTCTCTCTCTCTCTCTCTTCTTCTCTCTCTTTCTCTCTTTCTCTTTCTCTCTCTTTCTCTTCTTCTCTCTTTTCTCTTCTTCTCTCTTCTCTTCTCTCTTTCTCTCTCTTTCTCTCTCTTTCTCTCTCTTTCTCTTTCTTCTCTCTTTCTCTCTCTTTCTCTCTCTCTCTTCTCTCTCTTTTCTCTCTCTTCTCTCTTCTCCTCTTCTCTCTCTCTTCTCTCTCTTTCTCTCTCTTCTTTCTCTCTCTCTTTCTCTCTCTTCTCTCTCTTCTCTCTTCTCTTCTCTCTCTTCTCTCTCTCTTCTCTCTCTCTCTCTCTCTATCTCTTTCTATCTCTCTCTCCTCTCCTCCTATCTCTTCTCTCTCTCCTCTATCTCTCATGCTCTCTCTCGCTCTCTCTCATCTCTCTCTCTCTCTCGCTCTCTCTCATCTCTCTCGCTCTCTCTCGTCTCTCTCGCTCTCTCTCGTCTCTCTCTCGCTCTCTCTCTCTCTATATCACTCCACTTATCTCTCTCGTGAATGAAAAATCAAGTCATTCGAACAAACAATTTTCATTCCTTTCCCTCAGCAAGCTTACATTGGGTAATTATTATATCGTTGTGTGTATCTGTGGAGGAGGATTGACTTGTAGGCGTGGTCATTATCACTTAGGATAATCTTTAGGGCCATCACATACGAATGAACCCTTTGGGGGGACATCCAATTAAATGTGGATAAACGAAGAGACATACAATGCACATATCAATATTATTATGATCCACAGCTCAGAGCTTAAACTCAGTTAGAAGACCCCCGAAAAAACAATACACACTACTGACCAGCTGGGTGAAGAAAAAAAGCTATTAAAAATAAAAAGATAATTATTAAAAATTAAGAGTAATGAGGCTTTTGCCTTCAAACGCAGCGTATTGATTTTTTTTTTTTTTGAATCTAATCTAGCTCCATATTCTTTCATATTCTTATCGCATCAAGAGGGAATGGCATGGAAGGTAAATTGCCTCCTGTCACCGCAAGAAATTTGAAGCACAAAAAAAAAAAACAAATTAAAAAACTGGTACCTACGGAAATTTATTTTTATTTTACGGAAATGAGCTCTTTTTATAACCTTCTGTCATGAGCATGACACCATTAACACGAGGACAGGTTGGACGACATGCTAAATTATTCGGTCGCCAAAATATTACAAAACATTTTGTTATTTTTTTTTTTTTTTTTGGGCCCGAAGTAAATTAGAACCTGATTTTGTATTTAAAATTCTAGAAGCGAAAAAATGGATCAACATTTTTTTAATGATTTCATCCGATATACATACCTACCTACATTTATTCTTTGTTTTTCTCGTTCCTTCTCACATTTATAATTTAATATTGCTAAAAATATTCATGAGTGAATGAATGTGTTTTTTTTTTATTTTTCGGGGGGAAAAACATAGCACAGTGTAATGACGCGATTATGTGCCTCTCCGAAGGGAATTAATAAAAATTTTCTTAGTCTAAAATATGCATGCATTCATAAAGTTATCAAATTCTTTGCTGCCTGTAAAGTCCCGGAACAACCCGGGGACATCAGGAACATCACAAGTTACGCTCAGTGTCATTTCACTGGAAGAGAATTTAAGAATGTAAGAAGAAGGCATAGTGGAGCAGAGCAATTTTGCGATGCTTTATACGTATCGCAACTAACCTTCGTGTCAAACGGCTTTTCATCAAAATTTATGAACTTCAAATCCCCGCCAACGACTCCACCGCTCCGACAGGCCCCACCGCCAAAACACACCACCACCACCACCACCACCATGCAAACGGGAGCGCGGGACGAAAAAAAGTTAAGAAAAATTGAAGACATACACCGCACAAACGAGTACCGAGTTTCCAGCCACATCCACGAACTCCCACAATTCACTTCTCTTTAGTATTGCCATTGTAGCATAATGAAGATGATGCACGGCAACACTTGAAATTTACGAGTTCGCATTTGCGTATGATTTGCGTATGTCGTGAGCGCGGAATTATGTGTGCGCATATGTGCGTGCGAAGGAGTTCGGGCCCTCAATCTACTACGATGGAGTAGTAGTCTAACTCACTTCGCTATTCCCAAGTATAATATTTTTAACAAATTTATATGCCGACATCACGAGAATCGTTAACTTCAGAAGCTTCCCAATTACAACTATCATTGCCCAAGGCGGCGGAGGAGCTGCAGTTAGAGGCGGAGGCGGAGGTGGAGGTGGAGGTTGACATCGATGTCGTGTTGATGATAGAGAGGGCGGTAGCGAGGGCGCTGGAACGAAAGACGACGAAAGGCGGCAGAACATTTTACTAAAGCGCTAATTTAATGCTTGGCACTGAATACACTATGTCAAAAATATTTCTATTACTGTCAGTGTTCATAACATGCGAGAATCACTCGAACCGCACCCCGCCGCACCGCACCGCTCCGAACCAAACCAAGTGGAAGAGGAGTAGGCGCGCGCTCCACTCCGTAATTGGGTTAAATATTTTCTTCTTCATCGTCGTCCTCATGCTCTCGTCGTTTTTAGCTTCTCCGCCGTCGTCGTCGTCGTCGGTTTTATTTTGCTTTTGTATTTTTCATAATGTTGATTATGATAAAGCACACAAGCCCTAAAATGGGGTAGGGTATGGTTTTCTGACTCTCATGCGATAACCTCTAATCGCATGAGATTTACACACGCACGCATGTCAAGATGCGTGCTCTCAGATATCGAAGAGTTTTTCTGACTTCTTTATTCGTTTCTTTCTGTCTTTGTCAATGAACTTTTTCATGACGCAAAATACGAAAGAAATGAAGAGAAAAAAAAATTATTTAAAAAAAAAAGCATTTATGTGTATGTACTATATATGTATGTATAAAATATAAACGACAAAACATCGAGGGACTTCAAAAAGCGTTAAAAAGCGTAAAGACATGACAAGTTTTCAACAGAATTTTGTCTCATGCGACATGTACGCATTCTCTGCTATCGCGTTTAATTTATGTGCTCATGATAAGCTCTACTTTGAAATAAGTTTAGTACTTTTCACACGGATGACCTCAACGGAAAAGGAATCATGGTGGCAATGCGAGTACTTTTGGGCACTCAATGTTCATGTGTATGGCATGTATGGATTTTGAACATATGTATGTATGTATGTATGATTTCTTTTGAAGTGCATGTATGTATGTATGTATGTATGTATGTATGTATGTATGTATGTATGTATGTATGTATGTATGTATGTATGTATGTATGTATGTATGTATGTATGTATGTATGTATGTATGTATGTATGTTATGTATCGTATGTATGTATGTATCTATGTATGTAAATGTTATCCTATGTATGTATTATGTATGTTCAATATGTATGTATGTATTTGTATATGTATGTATGTTGTATGTATGTATGTATTATGTATGTATGTATGTATGTATTGTATATTATGTATGTATGTATGTATTATGTATGTATGTATGTTGTATGTATGTATGTATGTATGTATGTATGTATGTATTATGTATGTATGATATCGTATGTATGTATGTATGTATGTAATGTATTATGTATGTATGTATGTATGTATGTAGTATGTATGTATGATATCGTATGTATGTATGTATGTGTATCATTATGTATATGGTATGCATCTATGTAAAGTATGTATTATTGTATGTGATGTATGTATGTATGAAGTTATGAAAATGGATGATTGAGTGAAACCGTATCCAATATCGTATCACTAAAAATTTAGATATTCGGCACGGATATCCTTTATTATAATCGGTACGCCGATACCTCATCATTAAAGTTGCTATATTGTATTATGTACTTCGAATGCAGATTTGAAAATGGAGCGATTGGAGGATAACCCGTTCCAATAAATTTTCACAAGCGAAAAATTTACATTTTTAGTATCGGATTTTTTATATGACAATTCGAGTGCAACCGTCTCGAATACAATCATTTACTAAAAAAGTGCTGCAATGTAGGTTCAAAGAATCGAAAGTTCGAAATTGTTAGGTCTCTAAACGGCAACGCTCAGGATCATTGCTACGCCGTTCAATATGGCTTTAAAAGCGAAAAATATATATGTACATTAAAAAAAATAAATATCCGGCAGCTGGATATCCGGATTTTTTCTATGAACTGATGCCAGAACGAGGGATTTTTTTCCGTTTTGAGTGATGTTTTCGATTTTACCTTTAACCAAAACTCACTTCAAATGTAGGTTAATAAATCGATAGTTCGATAATTGATAGTTTCTTTAATCGATTATAAAAGTGATCGATTGTCAAAATTATCGATAATCGAATACATCGATTCAGAAACTATTATCGGAAATATTGATTGTTAAAAATATTGATCATTGAAACGATCGATTGTTGAAGCTATCGATCATTTTGATTATCGACTATTTAACCCTTTCAAACCGGATTTTTTTTTTAAAAGGTGCAAGCTGTTTTTTGATGTCGATTGGTTGGTTAGGGCTCAAATAATGAGTCACAAGGTGGGTTTTTAAAAACTAGTCAGGGCAACATGAATGTGCTGGGACAGGGATGTCCCATCAGTAAAATACTATGGGACATATACGTCCCAACAGTAATATAATATATGAGAAAAGTCAATGGGACACATGTGTCCCGTCAGGTTCGAAAGGGTTAAACTACCGATTATTGGAAAAAATCGATTATTGGAAATATCGATTATTGAAATAATCAATTACTGAACTTATCGATTATTAAAGCTATCGATTATAAAACTATCGATTATTGAAATAATCGATTTGTTAACCTATCGATTACGGAACCTATCGATTATCAAACTATCGATAGCTGCCGAGCGCTATCGAGCCAATAAATAAGAGGCGCGCCGTTCAATATGGCTTTATAAATATTCAAATACAGGTACTATTAAAATTAACTTTAGAACAAAAAAATAATTTCGAAATTTCAAAGAAAAGAAAATTTTCCTCAATAACTTTTCTTTCAATTCAATCAATACGAATGTTCTAATTGGAAAAATTCAAGCATTTTTCAGTTGCGTGTTCTCCAAATTGAATCCATTCTTATCCGCCCCAATGTAATTTTCAAATAAAAATGATTTAAAAAAAAAAACCTTAAAAAATTATAAATTTCCACGCCATTGATTTCCTTCGATCACGACAGCGAAACCTGGTCCTACAATTAATCACGGAAACGTTGCGATTTTTTTGTTAGCCATTTTTAAGCGTTTGTTTTATAATTTCTTTTTTCTTTGGACGTTATCTAATCCAATCCATTTGCTTTGTTCTTTTTCGAAGAAAGCAATTCCCATTGATAAATCGCTGAATGCACTCAAAAACGGGGAAAATAAAATCGCGAATTCGTTTCGTTTGGTTTCGTTTAGATCCGTTTCTAAGCAGTCTGCACTTGACCACGCAAACGTTGGTCGGACGACGGCGGAGGGACGCAAAGGGACGGGTGTGGATGGACTTCGTCTAGAATTCCCATTCCCTCACGTGGATTTATTTCGTGTTGGCGGAACGACATCCGGTGGACGAAATAATAAAGTAAATGGATTGTAATACCTTTGCAAAGAATTCAAGAGAGGAAGAGAGATAGCGCGATTGTTGAGGTGTGTTCGCTACCTTCGATTACGGAACACAGGAAAAAAAAAATTTTTTTTTAAATAAATAAAAATATGCAATGAAATTTATGTACACTCGTACATAACTGCATGAATAACCATATATCTTTGACTTCCATTCTGTTTATTTATGTCCGTTTTAGGAAGGAAGACGTGGTCATTCATGCTCGCAATGCACGCAGACTACTCCAGCAGAAATGCTGACGTAGTGGCACAGGCGCTTCTGTGGATTTCTTCTTAAATATTTTGAATAAGAATTTAATAAATAATACGTTCATTTATGTATGAATAATATTTTCGAAAATTTTTTGTTAACCCAGCAAACATTTCCGCAGAGATATCGTACATATTTATGGGTCCGAAATGACTCCGAATATGAACGTGGAAAAAATGATATTAGACTCTTATTCGTTTTAAAATAAGACTTAGGAATGAGTGCGGATTGGCTCATATGAAACTCTTATTTGAAAATAAATTATAGTAAGATATGACAGATATGGCTATGCGGATACTCCTCTCACACCACCACTTTGAAACGGATACATTTCGGGAATGCCCCCCGTATTTATGCTTCTCTAATTAGCACCACGCAAGCGAACACTTATGTTAAGGTGACATAGTTTTCGGTGCCGGGGGTGTCCGCTTAAAGAGAGAGAGAGAGAGAGAGAGAGAGAGAGAGAGAGAGAGAGAGAGAGAGAGAGAGAGAGAGAATCCCTTCGAAGCTCACTGTGAAATGAATATAACATACAAGCAATCATTTCTTTATTGACGCTTCAATTTTTCGCGGAGAGAAACTTCTAGGGAAAAAATGCCTGTGGAATATTCATTCAGAATAGGGCTGATATATGTATATGACCCTTAAATGCATTCATTCGATTGTATAAAACGCCTCCATATTGAACGATCTGAACTAGAAGGGAACACACACTCTTTAGGACTATTAAAAAAGCTCATCATGAGGGCTCCGACTTTGAATTAGGAGTCATAAATTGCTCCTTTAAGCCTCAGAATGTTTACTGGGACGTCTTACCAATGTGTGTGTTTTTATTGCTCGAATTTACTTTTCCATCACATCCACCGAGTTCATAAAATTTACTGTATAGTACTGGGGAAAACCTTTCATTGCGTTATCCGAAGAGAATATATTGCGTTTGGGCGGTTGTGTGTAACACCCAGAATCAGTCGAAATGGACCATACAAAATATATGTATATAGAAATGATCAGCGTCGCCAGGAGATTCGATTTAGCCATGTCCGTCCGTCTATGCGTCTTTCCGTGTGTCCGTCTGACTGTATATAGTTTTCTTATCGAAGGAGTTCAGCTATCTTCACGAAATTCGGGATGCGTGTTTGCGGGGACATGAGTAAAAACAAGTTCGACAATGGACCTGATTGGACCATTTTTAGGGGTACCTCCAGTACTAGGGTCTAGTCACAAAAATCCCAAAACTGCCCCCAAATTAGCATTTTTCGAAATATTTCAACGAAACTTAGAATTTGGAAAATTGGGCGTGGCAAAGGGCTATTTTCATAAGAAAATTGAACAATAGTCGGTATATGGGGCCGCTTATGGCCTTAAAAATCTGTAAATCAGGCTCGCCTGACTATAACACCCTTACTTGTTTCCATTTGCATTTTCTCAAAAGCTTTATTGTTTCCTTTGTTTTTTTTTTTTTATCTCTTGTAAGTTTTATTGCTTTAGCTGCAGGTTTTACGACCGAACAAAGTACCGTAAAAGTATATTAGCTTCTTGCTACCGAAAGGTCAGTTTGCGGTTTCAATTCAAATTAATATTAAAATTTCAAAATAAAAAGAAACAAAAAAGCATTAAAACCGAAAATGACTTGACGAAATTGATTTTTTTTTTACAACTTTTGAAGACAATTGAAAACGCGTAACTTGCCAATGAAGAGCCAAGGTGGCCGATCCCTGATGTTAATTTTTTTTGGTTGAAGTCAAAGGGGTCTAACCACAAGCATGGCTGAAGAGAGCACGAACTTGTTCAAAGGGCCTAGAGTTCCGCCATAGGATTTTTTATCAGTTGTGATCGAACTTTCTTCTCCATCATCATTTGCCCCACAAGGGGTTGAGACATCCGAAAAAGGGAACTCGATTTTGTTTAGCCTCTCTACTTGAGGATACAATGCAGTGGAAAACATATACCATCAGCCCGAAATTTCTCTCTACGGGCCTGCTCAGGACTGTTTTAGTCTTCCTAAAGTCGACCCCAACATATACGCCCACAAAATTAAGAGCAAATGTCTATAAGAAAATGCTTATAACTCGAGAACTCCTCAACACTTTTCATTGATCTCCAGTACATTGATCAAGAATTAGCAATGAAATGTAAAACATTAAAAAAAAAATTGACCACACACATACCCACAAACAGTAGTCTATCGTAACCTGGGTTCGGAAAGGCGTAGAAGTCTTGAGATTGAAAATATATATCAACCATGATACAAGAGAATTCAATAGAGAAGAAGTGGGCGCGTTCTCTGAGCAGTTGGTAGATTTTTATCATAACTATCAATCTATGAGAAAAGGCGTTTGAGATAATTTCGGACATAATGCGCCATTATCGTCTGGAAAATGGGGAATTTCGATATCCGGCCTGACCGATTTAAGCTTTCTTTCTTGTTTTCAAATCAGAATCACCCAAAAAAAAAATTGGGGTACTTTCCCTTAGTTCCGATATTTTATCACTAAATCATAATTTCGTTGTTGTTGTTTTGCGGTCCGGATCTCCTAGCGACGGACTTGGCATTATTGAAGGATAGCCATTTTAGATTACCCAAGAAAGAATAAAAGATCCTTTTCAATTGCTAACGTTTTGGATACCCTATTAAAGACATCGTTTCAGGGGCTTCCCCACAAAGTACCAACGACGACTATTATCACGTAAGGACGAAATGAACTGAGAAATGACACAATCCTTCTTTGTATTCTTTCGTGCTGGAAAGATCAAAAGTAATTTTCGAGCTATTCGAACTGGAATAAATTAAAAATACCTTAACGATGTCCTTCCGACCACGTTCGACCGTCCGCGAAATTCGAAAAATTTCTTGCAACTTCAATTAATGAGAAGACACGAAACGCTTGAAAGGAGAAGAAAATATTTACACAATTTTTATACCCGACATATAAAAGGCGGCATGGGGAACGGGGCGGTCTTCATAAAGAAATTGAACAAAAGTCGGTATATGGGGCCCTTCTTATGGCCTTGAAAATCTTTAGAATATTCTTTCGTAATGGTCCTGCTTTTCGGACTTGTTTTGAAAATTTTTTAAACATGTGTGTCTGTGTCGGATATTTTATTCGCAAGCTCGCCTGACTATAACACCCTTACTGGTTTTGTATAGTTTCAATTCAATTTCTTTTTTTTTCTCATTCTTTTTTTCGTCTTTCATTTCTTCACTTCTTTGTTTCTTTTCGTTTGGTCGTCGCTTCTCTTTGCTGCACATTTTCTATTATTAGTGAACATTGTTGACACGTTCCCAATGTGGTGTAAAACAATCATAAAAATTAAACATTAATTTCAGTGAGACGAGACGAGACGAGACGACTGGATGGGACGGGCCCGGAAAGGTCTTTCACATTTGGCCAAGCCGTAAATCATATGGCGAGCGGGCCCTTTTCGGGAAAGGCGCTTCATTGTTTTGTTTTCTTGTTGTTGTTTTCTTGTTTTTTTCTCGCCTTTATGCTGTTGTTGTTGTTTGTTGTTGTTGTTGTTGAATAAAAGCTTATGGAAATGTATTCAACGAAAAGAAAATTTATCGAAGTTACGTCAAAAATGAAGTTTCTCATTTCTTTTGCAATTTGCTTTCTTCTTTGTTTTGATAGAGGGTGGGAGTGGAGGGTGATGGTCTAGTTACTTGTGGTGGTGGCAACACTTCTACACATTGTCTTACAATTTATTTAAGCGTATGTGGCAATCAATTTAGGCAAGTCATCAGTCAATCATTTTACACTTTCCATTGCATGTGATGTTGGTCTGTATTTATCTGTGTGTGTGTGTGTGTGTGTTCGCGTATTGGTGTCTGTGTTTGTGTTTTAAGGTCTATCTCTGTTTGAGTGGCTATGTCACACTCATTGGATACTGCTGCAAGTTGAAGGCAAACTCCCCAATGAACTTTATTTTTTTCTTTTTGGGTCACAACATCGTATAGTTCTATTGTGAGAGTTTTAAGAGTATTTATTACACAAAAAAAAAAAAAAAAAAAAACAAAAGAAAAACAAAAAACAATGAACGGGCAATAAAAATTTATCAAAATTGAAGAAATTTAATTCATGACGTTCGGGGAATTGTGAAAAAACTCTTAAGCACGTGGTTGAGCATTGTATTCCGCTCAACAATCTTGAACACTCGAAAGAGGCATTTAATATGCTTCGGTCATTTTATAATCATACATTTTTAATTACAAAAAAAAAAAAAAAAAAAAAATTAACCCTTTCATGACCAAATTTCTTCGTTGTTCTAACTGTTCCTACTGCTCCTACTTATCCTACTATTAACAATACAAATTGCAAACACAAACAGTTTGAAAAAAAGCATGCCGTTAGTAGCGAAAGGGTTAAGAGCTTTGAATATATTCTTTAAATTTTAATCGACTTTGACCATTCTTTTGTTCGCTTTTATCAAAATTCGATTATCTTCAACACACACATGGCACATGTTGTTTGATTGCAATTGCAGACTTCCGTGTTAAATAAACACCGACTTCTGCACCCGAACGATGAGTAATTTCAATTTATCGGAAATAAAATTCCTCTGACGTCAAAATTGCAAAAAGGTTCAATTGTCTTTCCGTTGCAATGCGGTGTGACAAATCACAGGTGCCGTTTGCTTTGCTAACTTCTGTTTTTTGAAATGTGGTTTCTAAGAGCAATTGTCTTTCAATTGTCGTTAAGAGAAACGAAATAATCTTATCGCCTTTAACCCCTTTTTATAAATTATTTCAGATTGATGATTTATTATTTGGGATTTTTTTTTTTTTTTTTTTTAATAATTTTTTAGAGTCCGAATAATTTTCTGTATGACAAAAAGAGAATTTTTTTTTGTTGAAATGGATTAATGTTAATTAATTCGTATCCTTGTAGTGGAAGGATTATATTTGATATTGTACGTATTTTAATTTATCATCAGAAATATGTAAATTTAAGAGTTCACATTTAGATGCACCGCGTTAGAAGTGCACGTGATGTGTAGCGCTTCGTCTTGATCATGTTCCAAACGTGGATATTCACGGCTACGAATGGGAATGGACTCTATTGGGAAATTGCGGGAAACAAGACTGCGCTGGTATGGACACGTTCTGAGAGCAAATTAGGACAGCTTGACAATAGAAGGGCTACACAGTAAAACTACAAGGTTGCAGATAACGAGGGCGTCCGAAGCAGCATTGGATAGACACAATAAAATGGGAGCTCGAGGCTGTAGTTTTAACCTCGGACGATGCAACCGACAGAACAAAATGGAGGAACTGGTCGCGTTTTGTGGATCTCGGGATAGACCGGGACACTTGAATCAGGCAAGAAAATGAAGAAGAATAAAATAGGACAGTAACAGCCTCATTTGTGGTACTGAGATTGAACTTGAACGGGTTTTGTTAAACACTCAATCAAACGCATTCGGATGAATGGTGACAATATTTTTTTTTGTCCTTTCAAAGTGAAGTGAACGGTCCACTTAAAGAAGTCTTTACTGTATACTGCATTAACATATAATAAGCATAAATAAAGTGTTCTCAATAAGTCAAGCTTCGAGTATTTGACCATAAGACAGACCTTCATGCAGATTTTGAATATTTTGTAACAAAAACTTGAAAACAAAAAATAATAATAATAATAATAAAAAACCAATATTTGAAGTCAAAAGACAACCGCACGAACTCTATTGACTTGGTAGTTGTTAAAATAAAAAATAAAAATAAAAATAAAAAAAACAAAACACGTTAGAACTAACAAAAGAAGACCTCTATTGACACAAGAATTTTTCGGTTGAATGGTAAACAAATGTTATATACTCGAGGCGATATGAATTGTATGTAAATAGCATGTCAGGCTTGATACATTTGAATTTGAACTGCATAATAGGAGTAAATTCTTGATACAGTGAAACCTCCTCGCTCACAACAAAAAATTTAAAAAAAGAAAAATTCAAGTCTTTTTATCACTTTCTCACTATTGAGAGTATCTAGGCCTGTAGAATTTTTTGTTTGTTTTTTTTTGGTCGCACATTTCTCTGAGGACCCTGGAAAAAAATCCCCCGGGCCCCAAATTTCTCTCTACGGGCCTGAGAATATCCTCTGTTCGAAAATTAGACCGATTATGTTGAATTAAGAAAGTTTCAGCTCATAATCGCCGACGGCACTTTCGAAACTTTACCAGGTATGTGATTGTTTTCCCTTTCCCAGGAAAAAAAGGTAAATTAATTCCCAAGTTGATATGATTAATTTCCCTTTATTAAGATTGAGAGAGAATCTGAATTGCCGCTGCCGGAGATTCCGCTTGAGAAATGAATTTTAAAAATATTCAACATTTAATCTATCATAAATAAAAAGAAATGGTTTAGTTTTGGTCCATTATTTACTCAGATATTTATATTTAAAAAATGGTCTAACTATTCAAGAATGGAAAACTATTTACCCGAGGGAAATAAGAAGCCACAATGCAGCCATTGTGTGAGCAACAATAAGTCCTGCCACACAAGTAGATGTATTGTATTTACCCGGAATCGAATCACATCTAGTTCAATTCCCGGGCATTTAAAGAGCCACAGGGAATTGATTTCCCGGTAAAAAAAAAAACAATCAGATATATATCGAGCCATATAACCGCCAAATTGACGTAAGTGACATTTTTTCCGAAATATTGACTTTTCGATGAAAATATTTTCTACAGCGGGAAACTCATCAACTAGTTAAATATAACGACGATAAGCTCAATATTAACGGAAATATTACACTATAGGTTTTAGTAATTTGTATGCCAGTCAATGCAAACAAGTTCAGAGAAAACGCTCTCCTGTAAAATTAGATTTTTTGTCGGTTACGTCAATTTGGCAGTTAGGCATCGATATGTATGAACATGTATAAGCGTTCTTCTCGGAACACCATTTTCTAGAACGGTCAATATCCTGCACACAAAACTACTCAAACGATTGCTTTGCAGTGTATTCTCTCTTTTCGGACACTCCTTTTAAGCGGACACGTTTTGGGAATGCTCCAGTGTCCCTGCTGCTCAAATATTCTCCTCTTATGCGGACATCTCTGTTAGGTGTCCGCTTAAGAGAGAGTAACTACAATGTTTTTAATTTATTAACGGTTCTCGAAGGTATTAAAATTGTATATTTTCGATAATATTTTTCAATATTTTTAAACGGTTTTTAACAACAAAAAATACCAAATTTTCGTACCTTTTTCCAGCAGTTCGTCATTTTTTTTTTTCGATGAAATTTATTTATTCTAATAGGGACGATAACGAAAAATCTACTAAACCATAATCTATTGGACTTTGTTTTTTTTTTTTTTTGGTTTCAGACAACATGGACAGCTGCTATCACTCCCACAAGTGGCCTAATTTCTGTAGTGGCTTTTTTAATTAAAAAAATATATGTACCTACTTATAAAAAGAATTACAAAAAAGGAAAAAAATAGTTTTTACCAGAGACCGAAAATAACTGTTATTTTATTTTTCGATTTTTTATGAAAAATTTATGGAAAATTGTAGAAAAATCGATACTTAATTTTGTTTGTTGTTTCAATTCTTAAATAGGTATGAAATATGTTAATTGTTTTGTAATTGTTTGTAATTGTTGTAATTTTTAGAAAGTTTGGAATGTTAAGAAAAAACCAAAATTAAAAAACCAGCGCAAATTTCCCTTTTAATATTTTTTCGAATTTTTAATGGAAAAACGAGCTCAAAATTTTTACTGAAGTTGTCAATTGGAACAATATGATTTTAATTTTTTTTTTTTAAAGAAATTTTCAGAAATTAAATTTTTTTGTGGTTAGTTTGAAACATAATAAGGTTAATAATAATTGAAAATTAAAAAATTCACAAACAAATTTTTTACAGAGAAGAAAATTGGAAATAAAACACACATTTTGACTGACTGTACTAAAAAAAAAAAAAAAAATCCCAAAATTGAGGTAAAACTTTATGCGTTCACATAAGAATAACCCCTGATGGCAAATGGCAATTAATGAATAGTATCAACAAAATTCGAGGCACTTTTGCCAGTTTTTTAGAGAGAATATTCGCCGAATGTCTCAAACCAAAGCCAAAATGTTATTTTGAAATCTTCCAAAAAACAAAAAATTGGTCCTATAAGGGCCCATTAAAATTTCCCTGTCAAATTTTCTGTTTTAACACTCCACTTAAGATAATAAATGTCTTATAATTGACAGGAGATTCCGATAAACTGGCAACAGTGATTAGAGGCTTCACTGTAGATTTTTATGTTGTGTGTGTGTGTGTGTGTGTGCTCGTGTTTGCGAGCATGATCTGGTAAATATGCGACACTTGAAAATGTACTCGTGTCTCGAAAACTTTCTTATCGAGCGGAAGTCAAACAAATTCGACTTTACATGCGACACGCCAAAGACGCCAAAAATTTTGTTTGTTCAAATAGAGTAAACATTACAAAATCGGGAAGAAATAAAAGTTTTTTTTTTTTTTTTCGTACAAATGAAATGAAAAGAAACAACGACAGAGAAAGACAGATGTAAAAACAAATAACGGCAGCAACGGCAGCGAGAAGAGCAAAATCAAATATTTACATTTCACTGACCGAGATGTGTGCGACAATAGGCGAGTTATGAAAAGATATTTATGAAAATGTGGAAATGCATGCACATGAACCCCACTGTTCGACAGCGGTATGATTGTGATTGTGATTGCGCTGTGCTGCAGTGTCGTCACTGTTGCCGTTACTGTAACTGGGACCGAAGTTGCGAACAAAATTGAATCGCCCAAGAACTATTGTTATGCGAGTTAAAGAAAACATTGAAAAAAAAAAAACAAAAAGGTGGCAAAAGGGTATCCGGCGGTATGCTCAACGCGCCTATAAATTGCACAAATTGACATTATCAGTAACGCCACACTGAGCCGCGCCACTGTGCGCCACACCAATAGCACCACCATGCACCATGTTGCTCCAATTCAATTTTGCTTGCACTATCTTCCTTCGTAGGCAAACAACAATGACATACAAGCCGTCGCACCGAGGGGCAGACACACGACAGACAGACAGACAGACACACAGGCAGTGACAAAGAGGGAGCGAGTGAAAGAGGGAGGAGAGGCGGTTTCATTAAACCCGGTCGAATTGGTTATGGAAAAATGTGATGGAGCACTGATTTCAAGACATCCAACAATAATGCAAACAAAAAAATAACTCAAACAACAACAACATCAAAAACAACAACGAAGACAGTACAACAATAATAATAACAATAATAATAATAACAATAATAACAGGAAAATAATAAACAAATATAGTCGTACACTCCTTCTGTAGGCCCATAGCTCGCCTAGACAATCTATTAGTGGATACATACTCTGTATATCAATATACATAAGGCATGATGGGACGATGGGACGATGGCAAGTCTGGACAAATGAGCGTAATCAAGCAATCAATGGACGAGGTTAATAATCATCGAATAGGCATACATAGTTCGAGTTCGGTTCGCTTGCCAACGTCATTTGTGTGAGTAAATGAACGCAAATCGGTCATGAATGGAGCACTTGAGTGGCCGTTATCGGGTCTATTGAGCGTATTGGCGTCAACGCCATCAAAACAAGCCTCGTTGAATCAAAATGTAAGCTCAGATTTATTAGATCAAAGCGATTCAACGGGTGAAGTGAACTACGTATCAACGCCTTGGCTTCATAGCTTCATTGTGGTGATATTTAAATTGCTGCAGCGTTCCCATCTATGCTAAGGGTTTACTTAAACATGTTAAGGTAAGAAGTTTCGGGATATTGTAAAGGGTTAAAGTTATCTCTCAAAGAAGTTATTAATTGCTTTAAAGCTTGTAGCTTTTCCATTCATTTGCCGAGCCGTGATTTGGAATTAATTCCGTTTGTTATTTTCAATCTCTTTCACTTGATCCGAAATCCTCTGAATTGGATAATATGTATCAAGTTTCTCCATTGAAGTCTATAAAAACGAAACTGCCAAGTCTGTTACAGCCACTTCATCCAAATCTGATCTATTTATCTATTTACTAATGAACTACATATCGTACCCTATGCTACTTAATCGGCACAATTGAAAATTTCGCATTTTTCGAACATTCGTTCAATCTCTTTTGAAACTTTCAAAAAATTATCTTCTTTCAAAATATCGTCGGCTTAAAGTGTAAACCTGCTAAGTCCACTTTTAACCGATTCCGACTTTTCGATGTCATTCGAAAGAAAAAAGGACACTGCATCGTCAGGCAAAAAAATCTTTTTTAATTTCAAATTCAAAATACGGAGAAATTGGTTAACACCAACAAGTGACTCCAAGTAGACTTTGTATGGTGCACAGAATCGAATTTAGAAGAGACTTCATATAGGAACAAAATAAACCATCCATATTTTGGGTCTCCTTCCCTTCTTTGAAGTCTTGAAAAGAAATGTGTTTTTTGTTTACCCTGTAAAGTTTTACACTTTAACCCGACGATATACATACATATATTAAGCTGAGTAGGCCACTGCTTGAGTCAATATAAGCGCCAATTTTGTAGGTGTTGGGTTTCTTGCAGAAATATACAGTCAAACATAAAAATAAAAAAATTTTAAATAACCCAGCCGGGCCTTGTAGTTACTAGGCACTCAGTGTACAGAGTAGTTAACCCGGTAGCGCCTGAATTCAAAAAAACAAAAAAATATAAAAATATAAAATTAAATATGAACTGGTTCAGGTATGGGGATGGCAGAAATCGAACCCTTTCAGTGATGCCATATGGCATCGCTAGGCACTACCGGGCTAATCGGCAAAAATGAAATAGTTTACTGCCTACGACACGATACATTTGGTGCATAGCAAGTATGCAGAACCGAAGAAAGCAACCGTAGCCGAACGGCACGAAGTACAATGTGCTTTAGCAACGAAAACACACGAAGTATGCCCATATACAGCCGCTATCCACTTCGAACCCAGTTATCACACCACCGCACCAGCCTAGGACAGTTTTTAACAAAACTGCATAAGTTTTTTATATCAGCATAGTGTTGTGCACATCATACTTAGTGGTATGACAGTGATTGGGCACTTCCTGTACGCAGTTCCGGCTGGGAATTTTGAATTGTGCCGGTTAAGGAGCAAGGGTGCGATATGTACATATTAATAATTTTGAAAAATATATGCGAAGGGCATCGCTCTGACATCGGAAATATGGATTGGGTAGGATCGGGTAGGACAGGATAGGATGGCATAGGATTGGATTGGATTGTATAGGTTAGGATAGAAACAAGACAGAACGAGATATAATCTCTCTCTATCTATCTTCTTCTACATTTAATCAGGCTCACTTTAGTGTCTGCTATGATTAAGCTTCACTCATTTATGGCCTGCAATTATGTTAAGTGTTTCCCGTTATCATCTAACGGAAATTCTCGTCGTCTTTAAGTCAAATTTACATAACAACGCGGACCAACAGCAGTAATCACAATTCATTGGGTCCATTTTTTGAAATCCTGGAAAGCAATGCCGTTCACTTCAAGATAGACATAGAGATGGCCTGACAACACGCAAGTTCTAAGTTCAACTCCCCGCTCGATCGCGGTCGTTCTTTAATTCCTATATACATACATATACATACAACACTGACGGGCAATTCCATGAATACGGTCCCACTCGTGACACTCAATTTTTAGGTTTAAGCTAATAATAAATGAAAAAAAGGGCGTGATTCTCAAGGATCTAAAATTTCTAAAATCTCTGAAATACGCAATTTGAGCTCAGAATAGCTGTCCCTGGTGTCACGGGTCCATTCTCGTGGAATTGCCCTGACGCCGATCAAAAAAACGGAAAAGCAAAAAGTCAAGGATACATTGGCATCAGAAGTACATACACGCTGGCAAAAGTGGCCCGTATAGTGGCCCAGCTATTTCAGATAAAGCACAAAAAAAAAGGATAAGTAGAGGGAAAATAGAGCGAGAGAGAAAGATAGATATGGAGCGGCTGTCCTTGAAATCTTCCAAAATTTATCTTGAAAATTTATAAAAACTGTTTCGATGATTTCAGTAACACAAAGGATCAAGGATCAATGGCCATAATTAATACATCACTACAGCTTTCGCTATAACAGTATTCCCCTGATAAGCTAACCATCGAAATTGCAACCAAAAAAAAAAAAAAAACGTTCATTATGTGTTAGGAATGATGAAATGGTATGATCGATTCATATATCCGCGGGAATACATATTGCATAATGAATGTCAGAGCTTTTCAATACCAAGTTCACATCCCATTTCAAATTTCTCCCATTATAATTTATCGCGCTCATCATAAGAATGTATGTATGTAAGATTTTCATAGTTTCCGCTATCCACAAGAACGAATTCTTGAGGACACGCGTTGTGTCCCCTGCGAGATCCTGCTCGACACTCGACAGAAAGAACTACCCTTCCCTTCTCAGCTTAGACTGAATGCTGGCAAAATAGAGCGCGGTCTTCATGCTGTTCTATATGGTTCCTGTAATTGAATATCGCTTCCCAGGACGAATTCGCCTGCTCACATTTCTCACACACCATTCCGTTTCACACGCTATCGCTATCGCGAGAATCTTGTAGCAAAAGTGATCTCCTCCGAAATTCTTTTGAAGGGGCTGGCTTCCATTGAATTTCGGGAAGCGGTGTTCACTGAGAGAGAAAGGTGAACATTCTTTTTGGGCGAATTTCAGAAATCCGAAAGGAAAACGGAATAAAAACTCAAAATGAGAGAAGACTACGCAAAAATAAAAAGAATTAAACAAGAAAAAACTTGGCAGTCAGACTTAATTAAAAAACGACGAATGATAAATGGCTGGGCAGCAGGTGTAGCCGAAGGAAGTCACTTTTCGAGTTCTCGATTCTCGGTGACCGGCAAAAGGCGGCAGATGTCGCGTAAAAACAGAGCGCACACAAATGCACACATTGGCACGAAAGTGCATCGAGGCAAGGGAAGTGGAAAGGAACAGCTGACACACAGAGGATTAGAGGATTGAGGCATGAGAAATATTTTGATGCGCTTACTTTTGATGCAGCCGAATGCAGGGTAGCATGCGATAGGCTATAGATGCTACGTACGACGACGGCACAGAGCGGTGGGGTAGACGAGGTTAATTCATTAATCCCAACGAGTGCGTTGTTTTTGTTTATTCCAATGCACTCCGTTGCGCTGCGTCCGCACCGTCATTCACACATCATCGTCACAATTTTCCCCAGTTGCTGCAATTCTCAACACTTTCTTTATTTCTATGCACTTAGCACGCTTAGCTTCAAAACAAAAAAAAAACTTATACTTTAATAACAACACACTGTGTTTCTGTTATTTTGCGTATTTTTCCTTTTATTTCTTCTTCTTCTTCTTATTTCTATTTTATTTATGTTGCGAAATTATTTGAATATAACCGTCACCACTCGAGCCAGAATCGTAACTGCCGCTGGTGGCATACGAAATCCCATACGAAATCCGCATGCAACTCTGATTCGGCTGCGAGGAAGTGAAATCCAACACAAACCAACATGCGGGGAGTGGAAGGCACCAACAACCTAGCGGCGGCAGAGCAAATTCTCATACCAGCCTGCTAGCGGCAGAGCTACTGGCAGAGGAATATGTTTGACGCAGAAAAGCAAGAGAGCAAGACAGCGGAATTGGTATGCTCTCATACGGCGCGACCTGCGAGTATTGTGTGTTGTCTGAATCGAGTGCGTGCAAAGTCGCATCGAACACGTTGTGAGCAAGGGAGAAACAGTGCTGCCGCTTTGGTAGAATTCAATCAGTTTTGGTAGAAATTATTAAAAATATTTTTATTTGGTAGACTGGCAGTTTTACTAAAGACTTGGTAGATTTGCATTTTTTCCTCGTTGCAAAAAAAAAAAAAAAAAAACGGGGAAAATTCTGAGATAAAGAAAATAGAAAGGGTGGCAAAGGTCTTGCTGCCAGCTGGCACTGATTAATGTTAAAAGAGGAATAAATTAATATTCCCAGCCGGAAATTTCACTACTTCTGCAGTACTTCCGAAGTGGTGAAAAAATTCATGCTGCGAGTACTCGCATTACTAACCCTTACTTCTAATGAAGTTTGTTCGGACATGGCCGCTATTTTCAGTACTTCAAAATTCATGTGTTATTCATTTGGTAAAGGAGTGTATGACCTTGGTCCGCATGAAAACTTCATTTGGGAAAAGAGCACGTGCTGGTTGGCTTAAGAAGGATCCAACGTGCATGATTATTTCATTTGAAAATAGAGTATATAATCCTAATACAAATGAAAGTTTCATTTGAAATAAGTTTACAGCTACTGGGATCTGGGAGGTAAAGAAAGATAAATATTTTTTTTTTAATTTTAAAATGTTTTATTTCCATGTCTGTTAAAAGTACTTCATTGACTATGTTATAATATAATGCTAGCTCATAGTGTTGATCAACAATAACATAAAACATTACCGATTCCATCACAATTTTATAGTTTTAAATGCACTTGGATGAAAAGCAGAAGTGAATGAATTTTGCTCAAAAAATGTGTAAATCATAGCAGAAAATTTGAAATATGCAAAACACTGTTTTTTATGAAAATTGCATTAGATATTTATTGGAAAAAGGAGTAATCAACCCTTTTTCAAATGAAAATTTCGTTTGAAGAAGGATCTCTTGTAACGAGCTCTTGCTTCCATGAAATTTTCACTACAAAACCATTCGAAACAGCACCAATTGGTCTCTTTACAAATGCATTCTTCCATACTTCTGCATCGATGATTTTGTCATGCATGCGATAAAGTCCGGCTGGGCTGCCAACCTTAAATTATGATATGTTGGCTGCAGAGTTACCGAATACATAATCGAATGAATGCTGCAGTAAAACTGGCTGAAGAAGAAAAGCTTATTTTTGTGAAAAGGTACCCCAGCCGGACATTATCGCAAGCATGCAAAAATCATTAATGCAGAAGAAGTGAAGCATTCATATGTAAATAGGGCAATTGGTGCTTTTTCGAATGATCTTCTAGTGAAAATATCACAGAAGCAAGAGCGCGTTGCAACAGACTCTTCTTGAAATGAAATTTTCATTTGAAAGAGGGTTGTATACTCCTATTTTCAATGAAGATCCTATGAAATTGTTATGACAAGATGTTTTTTAATCTGTGTGCTACAATTCTCAAAAGTTTTATAATTTTGTTGTACTTAAGATGTTTTAAAAATTGAAACTCTTAAATCTTTCCAAAGGCGATAATATGTCAAAGTCACGAAGTGACGATATATGGCCATATCGTAACAAACTTCATTAGAAGTAAGGGTTAGTAATGCGAGTAGTCGCAGTATGAATTTTCACCATTTCGGAAGTACTGCAGAAGTAGTGAAATTTCCGGCTAGGATTGTTATGATGGTGAAATTAATTGAATAATTTGGTGGTTTTTCGTTTGATAAAAAGAATTTTTACTTTTCAATCCAAGATTACAGCACTTTTTCGCCCTTAGTGGAGTGCACTTCGTTTTGCGTCTACAAAGGGTAACTCGCAACTTGCAACTGAATGTTGGGCTTGCAGTTCATTTGAATGCACCTCAAACATCATGAATTCATTCGCTTTCGAACATGTTCGAGTCGAACATGAGAACTGCACAGTGTTGTTAACTGCAAAGCTTAGCGGGAAAAAAATTTCCCTGTGTAACAGCTTTTTAAAAACATTTCTCGGGAAAAATTGGTAGTTCTTCAATAGCATATTTTATTCGAATTAAGGTCGAGAATCCTCAGGAAAGATCCATAGAGCGGAGCAGCTGAAGAAGGCGGAGTAGGAGAAGGAGTAGGATAATGAGGAAGAGGAGAAGTAAGAGTAGTAGGAGAAGACGCAGGATTAGGTTGCAGTAAGCAGATTTGTCAAGAGGAATTTTTTTCGACCGAAAGAGGGAAAATCATGCTTTGAGGACTCTTTGAGAATTACGAAAACATCCAAGCAAGTGTTACCAGGCAGCATAAGAGGATACTATGGGGCTCTTCATGGAGTCGGGATTGGGGAGTCTACTCCAGAGACCTCCACGCCATAGAAAAATTTTTCTCGCTCACTTCACACGTATGCCTTACGCTCTTTCTTTAGTCGGTAGCAATCGCCCGACGAAAACACTTCGAGCGGATCTGCGCAACTTTTTTTTAAAAAACACTTAAAAAATACTTTATCAAAATGGAATGCAAAGCCTACTTTATGATCCCAAATGCTTTTGAGAACATGCTTTGGGTTATATGTGGGAAGTCATTTAAAACAAGGAATGAATCTTTTTTAAGAAAACATGTTGAAAGTCAACATTCTGAGTTCAATAAAATCCATGGCGTGGAAAGGGAAAAGGTTTTTAAAGATAAAAAAGAATCTGTATTGCAAAAATTTAAACTGTGGATTTCAAGAATCGAGAAATAGAAAATGTAAAAGTAGCTAAAATAAAACAAAATGATTTGAAAATGTCTTTGTCTAACTTAATTTCGTATGGTATTATCAAATATGGTAGACCTTTTTCAGATGGAAAATTGTATTGAGCGCACGCAATTAGTGTTGAAATTTTTTTCAGCGCATTCGCTCTCTTGCTCACTAACACAAATGCCTTTCCCATTTTGGAGATGCCTGGTCTACTCCCAACCAGACCTCTTGCTCTCTCTCTCTCTCTCTCTCTCTCTCTCTCCTCTCTCTCTCTCTCTCTCTCTCTCTCTCTCTCTCTTCTCTCTCTCTCTCTCTCTCTCTCTCTCTCTCTCTCTCTCTCTCTCTCTCTCTCTCTCTCTCTCTCTCTCTCTCTCTCTCTCTCTCTCTCTCTCTCTCTCTCTCTCTCTCTCTCTCCTCTCTCTCTCTCTCTCTCTCTCTCTCTCTCTCTCTCTCTCTCTCTCTCTCTCTCTCTCTCTCTCTTCTCTCTCTCTCTCTCTCTCTCTCTCTCTCTCTCTCTGTGTGTGTGTGTGTCTCTCTTTCTCTACTAGAAGGCTTAACGGCATAAACGGGATGGAAAATGATGTGAAATTTTTTTAGAAATGGTAATCTAAGGAGAAGGACAGTTTATTAACCCTCTTTTGACAAAAAAAATGTTTTTTTTTTATGAAACAATTAAATGAGGCTAATTTCGGGTAGCGAAGAACCGGGAATTAGAGGGTTAAACATCTACTACAATTTCCAAAAATTGTTACTAAATTCCACAAGATTATTAGAACTGATGTAAATGATGTCCTATTAATGAACATTTTAAACTTCTCCCTCTCTCCGTCCCTCTGGCAGGCGTGTAAGATTAACCGAACTGGCAATGGGTGCGCCACGCCCCTTCAAGAGACGAATGTTTTGCGATTTCAGGGGGAAAAAATTTAGCCCAAAATGCGGGTTAAGCGATTTTTTTTAAATATATATTTTTTAAAGCATTTTCACAATTGCACATGAACTGCAGCTATCGTATATTTTTTTCTTGAAACTTTAAGCCGGCACTCGATGGCTTTTTGATTGCTTTTAAAATGCAAATCAGGTATCAGTAACAAGTTCATCGATAACGATCTGCATCGACTGGAGCAAATTGCTTTTGGCCTCTATTTAAAAATTGTTTCTCTTCTTATGCTTCTAGTGTTTTACATGTATGTACATATATACATATAAGTACGTAAATGTGTATATACTGTACACATATATTTTCATTTTCGTGCAAGGAAAGCACGAACCCATCCACGACCAAGAGCACGAACACCTGCCTTGCTGCAAATATCCAGTAGCCGTAACATTTGACTTTGAAGAAATTTCATTCAAAAGTGTAAGGAAAAGGCTAAATGCCACTGAATTACAAAGCGCATGCGCAACATCGATAAAATTTGTAACCAACCCAACCCAGCCAGCTGCGGCAATGCAAATAGAACAGCACCTTTTAAGACGCAAAGCCTTCGGTGTCGAAGATAAAAGATAAGAAATATCAAAATCGACACTCTTTAAGTGGCATTTAAATTTTAATAAAAAGGGTAAAATTTATGAGGAAAAGAGAAGTGGAAAAAAGGTTTTCGCTTTACATAGCTTAGAAATTATTAATGAAAAAAAAAAATAAATAAAAGTATTATTTGGGATCTTTAAAAGTCAAATTGACTGAAACTAAATGTCCTGAAGTTCAATTTTTTGATCTTGGTTCTAAAAATGTCAGAGCAATGCTTTCAGAGAAAAAGAGAGAGAGAGAGAGAGAGAGAGAGAGAGAGAGAGAGAGAGAGTGAGAGAGAGAGTGAGAGAGAGAGTGAGAGAGAGAGTGCGGAGAGAGAGAGAGTGCGAGAGAGAGAGAGAGAGTGCGAGAGAGAGAGAGGGAAGAGAGGCGAGATGCGAGAGAGAGAGCGAGAGATGCGAGAGAAGAGAGTGCGAGGAGAGAGAGTGCGAGAGAGAGAGAGTGCAGAGTAGAAAGAGAGAGTGGAGAGAGAAGAGAGTGCGAGAGAGGAGAGAGTGCGAGGAGAGTAGAGAGCGAGAGAGAGAGATGAGAGAGGCGAGTGAGAGGAGAGGCGAGTGAGAGATAGTGCAAGTGAGAGAGAGCGAATGAGAGATAGCTGCAAGTCAAGAAGCGGAGAGAGATGAGCGAGATGAGAGAGAGCGAATGAGAGAAGAGCCATGAGAGAGAGTGAGAGAGATAGAGAGCGATTGAAGTGAGAGAGCAGTGAGTGAGAGGAGTGAGAGGAGTAGTGAAGTAAAGAGAGCGAAAGGAAATAGGGAGAGAGAGACGAATGAGAGAGAGGAATGAGAAGAACGAGTAGAGAGGAATGAGAGAGCGAATGAGAGGGAGAGAGCGAGTGTGAGTAGAGATGGAAAGAGAGAGAGAGAAGAGAGAGAAGAGAGAGAGATAGAGCGAGTGAGGATGAGAGCAAGGAGAGGAGAAGAGTAATTGAGAGAAATGACGAGGAGAGAGTGGTGTGAAAGGAAAATAAGCAGAGAAGAAAGATTAACGTGGTAGAGGCAGAAAGTAATTGGAGAAGACGTAATGTGAGAGAAAAACAATAAGTGAGCAAGAAGAGGACGTGGGAGAGGACAGAAAGAATTGGAGAGTCGTGACAAGAAAGAGATTGAAGGAGACGAGAGAGAGAGAGATGATTAGTAGAGAGAGACAGAGGATTTTCCAATAACTCAACGCTCGTTTAATGGATAACAGCGACCAGACGCTTTCACTGTCCTTCGTTTTTTTTTTTTTCTACGGAGGAAAAGGTGTACACTTCTCCTATTTTAACACGTAAATTAAATTGAAATAATTGCTAACGCCGCTGGTTGTATTTATGCAAATTTAAGGTTTCATTTTCAGTCGAGACAAGGCGAATAATTAAAATTGGCGAAAGTCTGAAATGAAAAGTTGAAAACAGTAGACGAAAAAGTTATTTTTATTTTTAAGGTAATGAGGAAAAAACTTTTGTTGCGAGGGGCAGTAAAAATGCAGTGGCAGTAAAAATTGAGAGACTTGAAGGCACACAAAAGATAGTATAAACCCTTTCGTATGTTAAGCGTCCATATCCATTTTGATTGATCCGTTTTATTCACCAGGCCTTGCCCTGAGTATTCTCCCAAATTGAAGTTCTTTGAACAAAAGCTCCGAGAAAATACGAATGGACAGAATAATAGTCTATACCAATAGACCTGTATAATGTTGTGCTTAGAGCCTGGCCCCGTTTTGGGGGCGGGTGTACAGCCGGTTGAATGCCCAGAGCGGCACTGTGAGAGGCGCCAATTTCAAATACGTACATAGATATGCGAAAACACAAACCCATTACTGCCATCATAGGGGTGGCATATGTGGGTATATTGCTTTTCTCCACAGCAGCAACAAATCTGGATCGGGTCCATAGAGTAATTCGTTTTGCTCTTCGGCTAAGTGTGGTAAAATTGAGGACCCAAGATCTCCCCCAATGGGTAATACATACATATAATAGACTTCAACTAACTCAGCATTCACAAAGGCCTTTCCGTCTTTGAAAAAAACTTTCTTTAAAAAAAAAAGTACTCAATTTATTCATTTTTTCAAGCTTTTATCTGAAACTTTAAATTGCCTTAAAAGCATTTTTAGCCCTTTCAGTAAAATTTAAGTCTTACCTCGAAGTAGACCCAACGATAAGCCTTTCATGTACGCCGAGATTTATTGCTTAATGGCGCTTTATTGTGTTTATTTTACCAACCCAGAGAGGGAGCATGAGAGCATAAGAGCGATAGAGAGAGAGAGAGAGAGAGAAGAGAGAGAGAGCGTGAGAGTGGGAAGTAGTGACGGGGTGAAAGAACGTAAGATCGAGAATACTTAAAGCCGAGGATGCTGCATCCTCAGTTAGCTTCTTTCAAATGGCATTTTTCTTTAAAGCGGAATCAAGGTAATTCATTTTAAATTGACTTTGAAAAAATGAAAAAAATTAAATAAAAATAAAAAGTGAGTAAAAAAGAAAAACATTATATGATTTCGTTCATTGCCCATTTGCTAGACAAGTTTGCTCTGAGCGACTGACTCGTGCAGTTGATTTTTTAATTAAAACTGACGCGGCGAGTCGAAGTCTGTACTTGGAATGTTCCGTTCCTAACACAAGAGCGCGAGAGAGCGAGAGTCTTCGAAACTTTTCAGACAAAGTACACAAAAGCTGTTTGTTCGATCTATTGGGAATCACCCGCACGATGCAAGGATACAAGGCAATAGAAGAGGTCAATTCAAAATATGTATGAAGGAAAATGTTTGCTGCAACTTCAAAACTGCACACTCAACTCTTCAAGGATTCCGACGAAGTCCTTTAAGATAGTTTCCCTCAATAAATGAAAACGTTTCTTATTTTTTTTTTACTAGAAATCATAAAAGTTCGACCGAATGTCTGCCTCGAAAAATAGAAAATTTCAAGGTGAATTCAATTACATTTAAATTTTTTATATTATTTGCTTTAAATGATTTTTTTGTAAGGCTTTTTTTTTGGGGCAATAAAAGAAAAAACACCTCCAAAGCATGTTCGAACGAAAACGAGCGGAGAAGAAGAAAAAAATGAAAAACAGAATCATCAACCCAAGCAATCAGTACCCTGAGATATTTTGACACCTCAGACACCATCGGCCTACCACTGATTGCCCAAGGCCAATGGCAACATTCAGTGAAACGAGCGCGAATGCAACGCCAAATGCAATCCAGTTTCCACAATAGAAGCGCAGCGCCTAACATTCAAATCGGTTTCAAGGGCTCTCGGACGCAAGCTGGTCTTAATTTTTAAAATAACGCAACAAAATCAAAGTTCAGCCAAGCAAAGTCATTCATCATGGCTTATGGATGGATTTTCGACCAATTGGCGTCGAAATGGCTCATCAGTTTAAGAGACGAGCGGTTGGGACAGAATTATGGTTATGATTTTGAAAGATCCAATTTTTTCATGGAACGTTTATTTTTTTTTTTTTTTGTTTTTTTGAGGGGTCTTTAATTTTTCAAAAATATAAACTTCTTTTGAAATTGATTGATTGATCGGAAAACGATTGTTGAACGAATACGAATGGTCAGAGGTCACGGTATGGAAGACTACTTTTCTCAGGGATAAAAAAATTTGTGGAAAATAGTGTAGGGTAGATGATTTCATGATAATGCTTGCATTTTGTCTATACAGGGATACTCTGTAGTGTTTCTATCTTCTTTCAGTCTCAGGATTGATTTTTCCAGAGCTCTTCTGTATCTATCATGTACTTGGAGATGAGAGATTGATTTTTCAGAGTTTAAGAGATAATGTGGAGAGGGGAGAGAGAGTGGAGAGAAGAGGGTAAGAGTGAGAGAGGGAGAGAGAGGAGAGAGAAGGAGAGAGAAGGAGAGAGAGGAGGAGAGAGACAGGGAGAGAAGGAGAGAGAAGGAGAGAAGGAGAGAGAAGAGAGAGAAAGGAGAGAGAAGGAGAGAGAGGAGAGAGAAGAAGGAGATGGAGAGAAGGAGAGAGAAGGAGAGAGAAGAGAAGAAGGAGAGAGAAGGAGAGAGAAGGAGAGAGAAGGAGAGAGAAGGAGAGAGAAGGAGAGAGAAGGAGAGAGAGGAGAGAGAAGGAGAGAGAAGGAGAGAGAAGGAGAGAGAAGGAGAGAGAGAAGGAGAGAGAAGGAGAGAGAAGGAGAGAGAAGGAGAGAGAGGAGAGAGAGAGGAGAGGAGAGAGAAGGAGAGAGAAGGAGAGAGAGAGGAGAGAGAAGGAGAGAGAAGGGAGAGAGAAGGGAGAGAGAAGGAGAGAGAGAGGAGAGAGAGGAGAGAGAAGGGAGAGAGAAGGAGAGAGAAGGAGAGAGAAGGAGAGAGAGAGGAGAGAGAAGGAGAGAGAAGAGGAGAGAGAGAGGAGAGAGGAGAGAGAAGGAGAGAGAAGGAGAGAGAAGGAGAGAGAAGGAGAGAGAGGAGAGAGAAGGAGAGAGAGAGGAGAGAGAAGGAGAGAGAAGGAGAGAGAAGGAGAGAGAAGGAGAGAGAAGGAGAGAGAAGGAGAGAGAAGGAGGAGAGAAAGGAGAGAGAAAGGAGAGAGAAGGGAGAGAGAGAGGAGAGAGAGAGAAGGAGAGAGAGGAGAGAGAGGAGGAGAAGGAGAGAGAAGGAGAGAGAAGGAGAAAGAGGGAGAAAGAGAGAGATGGTGATAGAGAGGGTAATAGAGAGGGCGATAGAGGGAGAGACAAATAGAGAAAGAAATTGAGAGGAAAAGACGGATTGTAGACTGTAGAGAAAAAAGAATCGAAATATACAGATGGACAGAGAATGGTAGCGGGATATTGTAGACCTTCAATAAGTTTGCAAAGTCCATCATGCTTATGTAGCTTGAATTTATTCGTTCCCCCTTAATACTATCAGTTGAAATTTTTCCGGCTGGTTGCCGCCGCAACTATGAATTACTCCAACTACTACTAGCAACAACTGTTAAAAGAAGAAACTTATAAGAAACCCTTTCAATGATTCTGCCAACACTTTAAACTGAAGAGCTCACAGACTGAAGCCAAGAAAATTGAAAAAGTTTTTCCAACGCATTGACTTTATCTTTTCATTTAAGAAATGTTCATTCGTAAAAAGTCAAAACAACATCTTGGCGCACTAATAAGCGCAAAAAAGAAAGAAAAAAAAAAACGAAGAAAAACGCCGATTGAATTCTTGGCGTCGATGGTCTACGATTCGACGAGATCGAACAACCCAAAAAGGTGGAGGCGAAGTTACAAGAACTTTTAAAAGTTGAAACAACTGAGCTTAAGGATATGATTGAACTGATGTGTGAAGACGCTTGAATTTATCAGTTGGATGATGCAAAAGCTTACAGAACGAAGTAGAAAAGAAAAAAAAAACAAAACAAAACCTAAAAGTTTGGAAATCTTTTTTCAATTGAGATTCATTTTCTTCACACTTTTTGAAACAAAAAACAAAATTCCGCCAACGAATCCAAATTCGTTCTTCGAAAATAAAAACAATATAAATAAATTCAGAAGTTCATAAGACGTCTTAAGAAATCTCCCCACACCATTCCTCGAAAAGCACCCATCTCTGGATCCCAATTAAGGCTTTCAATTTGTACACAAATCCAAAATCTTCATCTTAAGGCATTGGCAAACGTCCTCAGCGAAGCTCGGGCTTCTCGGTTTCTCAAGTCTGCAGAAAGCTGAAGCGTTGAAAACGACACCATCAAATAGACCATAAATCATTTTCAATGCCAGAGAGCGCCAAACAGCGCTCAGGGAGTTTCGTGGAAACGGTGGTTAAAGAAGTAAGCTTCTTCAATTTCAATAAACTTCAACTTCAATTCAACTTCAGTGAGAAATAAATACAAACACACATACAATACTTATGGGCGAGAATGTACCGAAGCACTGCCGCACTAAAAACACTGAAACATCCCGAAAATGAAAAGAAAGAAAAAAAAAAAACAGACAATATCTATGAGGGTTATATGTCACTCTATTCGAGTGCGGATGGGACCACGAGTACGGAATGAAAAGGAAAAAGTACTCGAGTGCACAGACAATCGATGTAAAAAGGACAGAAGAACCACAAAGGCAAAAAAAAAAAAGGAGCGACTCGCTGCAAATTGTACGATTGCTGCATGATATAAATTACATGTCATCACTACACGCTGATGATGCTTCTGTGAACGCCCGTTTCTGGTTATGGTGTTTACTGATCGATAAAAAATTACATTCCGTTCGATTCGATTCCATTCCATTCCATTCGATTTCAATCCCCATCGCAGGATGCACTGCAGACGCCAGTCAGACAATCCGAAGGGCGAGAGCAATTGAAGGCTCCTCCAATCGGAATATGAAAATCGTGAAAATCAATACATAAAAAAAAAAAAAAAAATTTCGATAAGGTCGTATGGATCTGATGTCCTTTTTTCGTGCGAATTGTGGTTGGCTTTTTTTTGTTTTTTTTAATATTTGCATTGTCTCCTTTTTGTCAATATCAAAGAAGTGCTGAGGATCAGTTTAAATACTTTGTAATTTGGTTTCCTTTTTAATGATTCCAAGTCTTCTGTTTCTGGTTTTATTTAAAGGATTTTATGATGATTTTTAAGGAAGACCGAAAATGTCGGTATGTATTATTATGTATGAACTGCGACCTCTAGTATCTGTTGGGCCTTTTTTGGGATATTTCGCTTTAAGTGCTCCAGAAAAGTTTCTTTGAACCTAGCAAAGGCGTGTAGCCGAGTAAAGATAATCTTCACATAGTCAGAATGTCACTGTGTCTATTATAAGAACCATCTTTTTAGTTGGTATTTCACAGGAGCATGGCCGATTCAAAAATCCATTTGAAGTCATTTCATTATTCCTATTTAGTCGTGGGGAATTATGCAGCCCATTTGTGACCGGGTAATTGATTAATTTAATCAATAATTAATTTAAAAATTATTTTTAATTACAGTCGAAACTCTCTGTAACGAGCTCCTCTATAATGAATTTCTCTCTATAGCAAATTTTCTTATGACTTTTTCGATAGATTTTTAGTGCGTCTTTTTCTCCTTATAACGGATTCTTTATACATAAAACGATTTTTTTTCCGGTCCCTTGACATTTTTTATAGAGAGTTTCGAGTGTATTTGTAATTTTAACCCCTATCAAATGGAAGGAAAATTTAAGGTCTCCTCAGCATATAACAGGCAATTTGAGAGATTATCCATTGTATACCCACTAGAATATCCAGAACCTATTGAGGACCTTGAGGAACACCGGACCAGCCAATTCTTTCCCTAAGCAATTCCTTACCACACTGAATACAGTCTTAAAGAGAGCACACTTTCAGAAGATTAAAGAGGTTTTTTCCTGACCATTCATGAAGGACACATAATTAAATATGTATTAAGCGAAAGCTCCAGTCCTGAATAATGGACACATTTCCTGTTCCCAAATCGAAATGATAATCTTCGTTGGTATGCTATCTCTGGCTTAGAACCTTTCCTTGGGCTCACTCGGTGTATTCGTTTGTTTTTCCTTTTTCTTACACATCCTTCCTGCATTTTTTTTTCGTTTTGAACTTATAAAATGGGCAGAATTAATGTCCTAGTTGGCTAAGATCGTGATAATTTCCAATTTTAATCCCGTTCCCGTTTTTCAATTACCATTCTCGAGATAAACCATCGGCGGATGCACAAATTCATCGCTTTTGGGCAATATTTAGAGATGAAAGAGTGTTTTTTTTTTTTTTTTTGTTTTGTTTCTTTTGGAAATCCTTGCCCTTGTGAACGTAGAAAGTATTTCCTTTATACCTGATATCGTTATTTTACAAACAATTGAAGCTGCGCGTTCCATTTTATTCGAAGAACAGCCAGCCATCCCCCGTTCTTCTTTGGTCTTATATGGATTTTACGCGTATTTTACTAAAAATTATGAATTTATTATGATGAGCGACATTGAAATTCACTTTTCTGAAGCACTCTCATTCACTCGATCCGCATCCGGGCGATTCGACTCACGTGCATAAATTTCAATCGCGGCATAAGGAACACTCCTGAATGGACTGGAGAGAATCGTTAAGAGGGGATGTTCAGCGTAAATTCCCGTTCGACGTCCGAAGGGTGACTTTGAATGAATGAACGGCGAACAAGAGGAATTCATAAGCAATCGTTCTAAATTAGCAAAACGAATTTTTGGCAACATGTTGCTGCACTTGACGACGCTGCCGATGACGCTGACGCTGACGATGAACAGGATTTTTTGACGAAGATGAAACAAGGACCAAAGCGTCCCCATCTCCTTTTTTTCTTCTTCTTGTACTTGCTTTCGTTTACCCTCGTTTTTTAATCAGGGACATAAAAAAAAAGCAACTCAAAGGGAAAACTAAGCATGACGAAATCAATGCAGGCCAGTTCAGTGGAGTCACCATTCGAACGAAATTACACAACATATCAAACCATTTACACCCGCAACTCATACCAGTAATATGAGCGAGCATACAATACGGGAAATATGTAACACACCCTAGGGCGCAAAAACAGACAGGCACGAGACACGAGCGAAGTCGGACGGACGAATGGGCCGGACAGACGCCGCGGCGGTTGTCTATTGTTGTTGTCGCGGTTGTTGTCATAGGCTTAGTGTTTTTGTTAGCAGCTGCCAAGCTAGAATAACTGACAGGGGTCTCACCACCTCACCCACTCATTGCCGCACTGCCTGACTGGCTGACTGACTGAGGACAAAAGAGTGGGAGGCCGAGTACTGGCGCCAATTCTTTGATAGCTCGTGATGAGCTTCAGACTTCAGTGATTTGAAATAATTCGGAGAAGACTCGAAAAGGACTCTTTCCAAAATAGAAAAAAAAAAAAAAAACAACAAAATATGAATGGGCATGTTATTTAATTAACATTGCGGATTTAACAGTGGGTGGCTTCCAGATTGACTCGTATTTTTCAATAGAAATTTTTGAGACATTGTTTCGGTTTTCGGGGTTGAAACATTTTATGGTAATACAGGGCACAAAAAAGAAGAAGAAGAAAAAAATTACCAAAACGGGGGGGGAACATTTGGAAAATTATGCAAAGTAGAGCTTCAGTTAGATTACGAGTACAAATCGAGTTTTAAGATGATTATGATTAATATTAATAACTGCCTCAAATCATATTCTTCATTTTGTTTAGTTGAAGAAAATCTTTTCTTTTTTTTTTTTTGTCAAGTGAAAAGGGGTTTAATTAAATACTCTCAAATTGATAATAATTTAAAAGGGACGTTCATCAAAAGCCTTGGGTGTTGCCTTGGGAGTTTACGGAAATAACATAAAAATATAGAGACAGAATTGGAAGAGTTTTAGAGTCGGAAGACAGCAGTGTGGATTGCGAAATAATCATTAGAATGACCATTTATAGACTCCATTTTTAAGAAGAACAATGTAGTCAGCTGTGAAATGCACTCACAGCCCTGGCAGTGCATCGTGCTGCCATATAATTCTATTCTTACAGGATTGCGATTTTTATTTCAATTGAAAATTTTTTTAAAATACATTATGTTCAGTGATATTGGCTCTAAATGAATAAAACATCAGTGAATAAATAAATGAAAATCTCCACGTATTGCGAGTCAAAAAATGGGCTTTCAGACAGCCCGACATGATAACCCACTGATTTAGTCCCATCGAGAGAAAAGGGATTAAGGACTTTTGTGTCCTCTTCGAAACCGATAAACGAAAAATCGTTTGACTGCAAGTATGTCTGGAAGCTTAATAAATAGGTACAGTCGACTCTCGTTAACTCGAAACTCGAGGGACTCTTAAAATATAACGAATTATCGAGTGTTTGGATAACCGAGATTCGACTGTATAAAGAGATTTTGTAGGAAACTCGTGATCACTTTGAATTTTAGAGAGGTTCGAATTATCGTAGGTTTGAATTAACGAGAGTCGACTGTAATAAGAGACACAGACAGGTAATAAGATACAGAGAAATAAAGAGAAAGAGACAGAGAAATAAAGAGAGTGAGAGAGAGAGAAAAGAGGAATAAGGCCAGCTACCCAGCGGCCGAAATGCTGCTTACAGAAGCGATGAACCGTAACACATTTCGTAGGCGGTAATGCATACGACCTCATATACAATTAGGGATGTCGAAATCCCGGGATCCTGGAAGTATTCCAGGTGGGTTTTTTTCGGCTTTTTAACAAAAAAAATTGATTAACACATTCATATATTTTATCTTCGATTGAACGATTAAACGGATTTAAACGATTGTGTACGATTTTTTTTACAACTTAAACGATTTATTACTATTTTTTGCCATGCCTATATACAATCCTAGTATACTTTCGTTCGAGCGTGGCCGTTTTGTAGAGTGAACACATACCACCACCACAAAAGGCAAGTCACTTACAGTCTCGTATACTTTGTAAGCGGAAGGCACTGTTGGCCCATGAGTAGATATGAACGCACCCGAGGATTGGCCGTACAAACCTGATCTGAATGGGTTCCTTTCATCTTTGTCAAAAGAAAAGATCGCATGCGCTGACAATATATTTGAAACTACAAAACACTGATCCGTTGGGTGTCCGCTAACTATTCTTCAACGATATTTATCGGTAATGCGTCTCAATTGTGAATAAAATTGGACGCTTTATGCCCTCAATCGTTTGAACATGTACTATGGGCCAATGAACGGAGATATTATGGCAAATAAAAAAAAAATATATATATATGAAATGGCTTTGATGTTCAAGTCAGGGAATTAACCCGTTGCCAAAGTGCTATAAGTGCTAGAAATCAAGTGGAAGCCCAAAATAGAGATTCTTAGATGATTATTTCCACTAGAACATATATCAACATAAAGCCTGCATGAAGGTGGAAGGAACAGGGGCACAATCCTGTAACGATTCCGGGGAGTTCTTCTCATCTTCGTCCAAATTTTTTATACTAAGGGAACGTGTCCAAACTACGTGAACCATTTTTTACTACTTTTTACCCCCCCCCCCCCCCCCCCCTCGGTGACAATCCGTAGAATACTCCAAGTGACCAATTTGTCCAAGTGTAGTACTTTCAGGAACCCCCCCCCCCCCTAAACGGGTCACGTAGTTTGGACACGTTCCCTAAAAGGAACAATTAAAAAAAAAATTAAATTAAAAATTAAAAATTAAAAAAAAAAATTAAAAATTAAAATTAAAATTAAAAAATTAAAAAATTAAAATTAAAAAAAAATTAAAAATTAAAAAAAAAATTATTCAGTCATTATCTAAGAATATTTCACACTAATTGAACCCAAAAAAAAAAAAACCGGACCCATTTTGATTGGAAATCCGCAAATCCGAAAAGTCAGGTCATGCACCATGACTCAATAACCTAAGTAAGCTGAGCTCCTTTTGTCTCTCCACCATAGGAAAATCGTCGAGGAACAACAAAAACAAAAACCAAAAGCTTTCTTTCATCTTCTCTCAAACTTTTATCACGAAAGTGTCCTCTTGAACTTGTCGTTGAAACATTTGTTTTGTTTTATTCCGTTTTTCCTTGCGTGTTGATTCATTAAAGGAGATAAATTAAAAAAGGGAGTAAAACAAAAGAAGGAAATTATAAGCATAAAGGAGCAAAGAGTAATTTCCAAAGAGTTTCATGTCAAGCTCTGCATAGTCTCTTACCACGTCTAGCGAATTTTCTATTCCTTCCCCTAGACGAAAGGATGACACTCCATTTAATTTTTTTTCTTTTTTTTTTTTTTTATTTTGATTTTGATTTTTTTTCCAGCTTCAACGATAGAAACTTATTAAAATGCATTGCACAAGAATGAAGCACAGCAGCCGACAAAGTGTGCGACCAAAGGTGCAACAGAATAAATTAGACGCTTAGGTGTGCAAACAGCGCAAAAATGCCAGAGTGCAAGAGTGCAAGAGTGACCGCGTAGAGAAGGGCTATGATGATGAGGATGGTGGGGGAAACTCGAAGATAAATGCATTACTTACGGTGTGCGCTTCAAGAAGTGCTCGAAAGTTGACAATGTCGCCTTTTCAACTCACTGGAGTACCAGGTAGCATACTTAAGCCATGTTTTTCCTTTCCTTTCATAATTTTTTTCTTTTCATTTATTTTGTTTTTTTTTTAAATTCATTTTTGTCTCTTTAAGATGAAAGACGATGAGGAAAATTCCTCCTTTTTTGCGTTAAAAAAAATTTAACGGCATTTAAAAAACGTTTGTTTGGATTACCCCAAAATAAATTGGGTGGAGGGGGGCGAAATAGCGAATGGCTACGCAAAATTTCTTGTCTCAATTTCGAATTGAAGTTTTCAATTTGACAAGTTTAACACTTCAATTCCCACATTTTTTTTTCTTCTCATTTTCATTTTTAAATCCCGATTTTTATCGATAGTGAAGAGTTTAAGGAACGGAGAACGTCTAAATCAATTTCCACACTCTTTCATTTGCGGGGATGGGGATTCAACGCACCCACGCAAATACCCCCGCTCACAAACACACACGTACACACTCGCACATAAACACACAGATGCACGGTTAACACTTCGACAGCTCAATTTCAGCAAAATTAAGGTTCATGAACGTATTTGGACTTTTGGCTTTCACTTTTATGGCTCAACTTCCGGGAAACTTGTAAGCCTATTTATTTGCGTTGTATGCTTTTTAGATTTAATGCCGCAAAACGGAAATTGTTTTTAGCAAGCTATGGGCCTCTTCGAATTAAGCCCTCACTCCCCTCGCCATCAAACCATCGGAAATACTCCATTTTTTTTTTGTTTTTGTTTCTGTTTTAGTTTTGTGTTTGCTCAGCTTTTTCGGGTGTCGTCGTAAGGCGTAAATTGTTGCCTCTGCTGATGTTGAACAATAGAATCGGGGAGCAGAAAATAGAAAGAGAGAAAAAAGAAAATAATATTCAGCACATCGGCGTGATTTCCGCTTCGCTTTGTCCGGAAGTTCGGCCATTCTTTTGCAAAACGGAACTTATGAACGGCAGAATGTTTTTGAGCTTTTACCGCAGCGCTTTTCCAATGCAAAACAATAGAATTGAAGGGATTAATCCATATCTAATGTTTTTTTGGGGGGATGGTGGCATCCCCTGAAGGGCAGATCAAACGTTTCCTGAATCGATTTCCTTTTCTGTTAACCCATTAAAGTCAATTGTGTGTTTGTAGAATTGTATGCAGCCATTGTAATTGATATTAATACTGATCAATAATATTTTGAAGAATTTTCAAAATGTTGGCATGAATGGGTTAAAGGTAAAAACATACCATTTTTGGAATGTGGCTCAATTTTTGAATTTTATTAGAGATTTTTAATTTTTTTTTTTTTTTTGGTAAATGCATTGATAAAATATCCCGAATTTCGGCCTCTGTGCCGTTGTTGGCTGAGATGCCAATTAACGAAGCGAGAGGCCGTGGGTTCGACTCCAAGCTGAGGACGTGGTTTGTGTCGTTGTTTTCAGTTTCTGTCGTTCCCTGTTTTCCCATTATTCGAGTTATTAAAACGGGCCCGTGTGAGGCCCTATTCTAATATCCAGAATTGACCCTAGTACAGTCGACTCTCGTTAATTCGAAACTCGAGGGACTCTTAAAATACAGTCGACTCTCGTTAATTCGAAACTCGAGGGACTCTTAAAATATAACGAATTATCGAGTGTTTGGATAACCGAGAGTCGACTGTATAAAGAGATTTTGTAGGAAACTCGTGATCACTTTGAATTTTAGAGAGGTTCGAATTATCGCAGGTTTGAATGAACGAGAGTCGACTGTACTAGGGAGGTTCCGAACAATAGGTCACCAGACAGACGGATAGGCTAAATCAATTTTCTTAGTAACGCTGATCATTTCTGTAAATACGGATTTTGATACATCTCAGCCCAGAGCAAAGATAATATGAAGCAGCCCTGTAAGGGGAAGGGGGATTAAAAGAGGTGATTCTAGGAATTCTTGAATTCTTGGTTGTTTCTTCAACTTCAAATTATTTTCAAGTTACCACCCTGATTTTCTCTGAAGCTGTCTTAGAATATTTTCTTGCAATGCTATATGATGGCGGCCCCGAAGAAAAACTTCCCATCGGACCCGAGATTCCTAGGCCTTCGGGCCTAGTCTTCAAGTAGGTTTAATTAAATTAAAATCATGAAACTTTTTCAAACACACTGCGATGGGTTAAGAAAAGCTGATGAGAAGAGAAGAGAGAGAGAGAGAGAGAGAGGGAATATTGGCGTTAAAGATTCTATTCCTTTTCTTTCTCTTCGCTGCGATTTCTTGTCATTTTGCGGTCAGTTAAGAGAAACGTTCTTTTGTCACTTAACAAACACACAAACGAGTTTTAATCGAATTCCCTTTGAACTTTCTCTCTTCTGATGCAGAAAAAAAGTAGTAAGTACTTACGACTAGTAACGACGAGAAGCGAACGCGAACGCCAACGTGGAAAGTGACGTGCTTAGTGTAATTAATGATCGAATTAAGTTGATTCTTTGTTTGAACATTTCGAGCATTTGAAGAATAAAAACATTTGCCAAGTCCAGCAAACACACTTTTAATGGACATTAATCTTGGAAATGTTAGACTATTGAAGCGTTAAGAACGAATTTGGGGGAGTCTAGTGCCCGATGTGCTTCGCATCGGATCGGATTGACGAAAACGCAACCCTTGAAGAAAAGAAATATGAATCGACCGGGGTGGGTGCTAAGACACACGAACAATATTGTTCGAGAAATCCATTACATATGTCTGGATAAGCTCTATTTTCATAAACAGAGAATTTCATTGTATTTAACTTCATTCTTTCGAACGGTTATTTATTTGGATGGGGGGTGAGCAAACATAAAGAATCATCTCACAATTTAATTGATTAATGCCTTTTTATTGCCACAAGGAGTTAGACCTGAAACAGAGAGAGAAAGAAAAAAATAGAGAGAGAGAGAGACTGAGAGAGAGTGTGAGAAAGAGAGAGAAAGAGTGAGAAAGAGTGAGACAGAAAAAATAAGAGAGAGAAAGAGAGAGAAAGAAAAATAAGAGAGAGAAAGAGAGAAAAAGAGGGATAGGAATTGAGAATGAGAAAGACAAAGAGAAGAAGAAAAATAAAAGGAAAGAGAAAGAGAACGAAAGAGAAAAGAGAAAGAAAGAGACAGAGATAGAGAAAGAGATAGAGACAGAGATAAAGATAAAGATAAAGATAAAGATAAAGATAAAGATAAAGATAAAGATAAAGATAAAGATAAAGATAAAGAAAAGATAAAGATAAAGATAAAGATAAAGATAAAGATAAAGATAAAGATAAAGATAAAGATAAAGATAAGATAAAGATAAAGATAAAGATAGATAAAGATAAGATAAAGATAATAAAGATAAAGATAAAGATAAGATAGTAAAGATAAAGATAAAGATAAAGATAAAGATAAGATAAAGAAAAGTAATATAAAGATAAAGATAAAGATAGAGATAGAGTTAGTGATAGTGATAGAGAAAGTTCTTCATTGAGAGGAAAAGTCACTTGAAATTTGTTAAGAACTTTAATTTGCAGCTCTGCGGTTTTTCTTTCACTATTCTCTCCTTCTTCTCTTTCTGTCATTCATGGCTATTCAAACTTCATGATTAATCTTTTTTTTGTCCTCTTTTTGATGCTCAACACTCTCTCATTTATTTCAAAGCACTTCATGCTTCGTGCGTAGTTCGCAGACTCCTCGAGAGGGGGCCAAAGAAAGTGCAAAAGCGTGAAAATAACAATTTACAGTGATTGCGCTATAACAGGAAATTAAGGGAAATTTAAGTGCTCCATGGAATTGTGGGTTAAAAATTTTAAACGAAATTAAATTTAATTAAAAAAAAAAGGAAAGATCAAAAGTTTTTCTTTCAGAACATATAAATCCACTTAATTTGCTTAAGAAACGATATTCCTATAATAAAGAAAGAGTACTAATTTTCACCATGTTATGTATTGCTGCTTCAAAGTCATGAAGTTTTTTTATCTTAGCCTATAAAGGGTTAATCAAAAATTCAATCATGCCGCCAAGAAACAAAATCTAAATATTATATTAAATTCTTAAGGCTCTTCAGTTTAGGTATTTTCATTTCAAAATGTTAACCCATTCGATCCCACCGATGTCAGGGCGGAACCATATAGTTGCAAATGATTCGAAAAATAATTAATAAAAAATAACAGCTACCTTATAGTGGGGTCCAAAATAATAGGAGGCTATCAAGGGATCTTCCCTTTCCTCTCACTCACTTCCCTCTCTACCGCGGCATATTAGTATCCATATGGACTTGCATTTTTATGAATACCTCTCTCTCAAGGCCTTCATTTATTTTCAATAAATTTTCCTTTTTTTCTTTTCTTTTCTTTTCTTTCTTCGTAGATAAAATCTGTAACTTTATTCTATTTCTAACAGAAAAATCCTCCTCAAAATTCAATGAAAAATGCAATCAAATATTTTCACCTGCCATTCCAGCTGATAGTTTGTGTGTTTCGGTCGTCGAGCATATGAAAAATTTTGTAATTGCTTCGAGACAAGCTGCCAATGATTTGCTTTAGTGATTTTATGAGTCTTCAAATTGAAAAAGACAGATAGCAGCTTTTATTTTCATTTATTTAATGTTTATTTGACTTCTCTCGGCAAACAAACGGCTTTAAATAGCACTACAGGTACTTTTTTTCTCTTTGAAGCAAAACGCTTTCTCTTTCTACCCATCATAAGCCATCATCGACAGAGTCAAATGAAAGATCCTTTTCTTCTATCGAATTTCATTTCAATTTATTATTATTACATATTATTATTATCAGTACAATGCAAATTTCCATTTTTAGAATATTGGGACCGACAGTTTAATGCCGCTGTCAAAAAGGATCCTCAGTCTTTTGCACCATATCCCTCTATAGCATACATTCCACAAAGCCTTTCAACTAAAAAGTGATTAAGTTGACTTTAGAAAAATATTTTCTGGGAGGGAAAAAATCCTCAGAATTTCATTCTTCTTCATTCTTTAATGACTCGCAGATTTTAAAGCAAAAAAAAAAAGTTATCATCAAACTGCAAATTGTGGGTGTTTTGGCAGCACGTGCCAGTCAATAGCTGACAAGGATTATAGCCCCGAACCGACAGCGACATCGTTAGCAAGAAAAAACAAACAAACAAACAAAGTCCTTTGTACGAAATTCGAAAATTATTTTCAGCTAAATTCGTTTGATTTTTTGCAATTTCCCTCTCTATCCCCCTCTCACCCTCAACCTGCATATCACTCGCTCGCTTTATATTTTGCAACATGTTGCCAACTCTAGGGTGGATTTTTGGCCAAAAGCGTAATATCAACAAAGACTCCAACTTGTGAAACCTGGTCGAGTCCTTTCCTCTGAACATGTCCCTTCTTGAAAGCTTTGCGGTTTATGGAAATTAGCAAAGTTAAAAACACAAAATAAAAATACTTATAAAAAAAATCAAAATAAAAATATAAAAAAAATTAGAAGAAACCCCCAAGTTGGGGTTAAGTATTTGCGTGCAATACTTACTGCAGATACACCGAAGCGACTCCAAATTGGGCTGGGGGGAGGGGGTGCGAATCTTTTCAAAATTGCAACAGTATAGAAAATGCTTTCTGTCTTCAATGGACTGTGTGTTCTGCTCTTGATGTTCCCGCAAATTTTAGATACGCGAACGACTTAGTCACGTGCCACGTTTTCTATAAAGCAAGCACACATTTTTGGCTTTGCGTCCAAATGTTTATTCATCGAGACAGAGATATTTATGTATGTATGTGTGTATTTAAAAAAAAAATGATATATTCAGAAAACATTCTGACGTCGACAAAAGCAACAAAATGGAGTTGCTTTACTTTTAGTGCTCTCCAGCGGACATTTAACAAAGGGCCATTAAAATCTTAAGCGTCGGGTAGCTCAGTATCAATGCTGTTTTTATGGTCTTTAAAACTTTCGCATGCGGACAAACAAGCACAAACAAGTCTTCTTTCGTGGCAAAAACAAAATAAAAAAAATACAACCAAAAAAAAATTCCAATGGGCTAATAATGTTTTCAGAAACAAACATAACATCGTAAACAACCATAGTCATTATTTGCACACTCTTCCAAAAAAAAAAAAAAAAAAAAAAATTGAATATACCCACCCACCCACGCACACACAACCAAAAAAGTAAATAAAGACATAAGCTCTAAGCCGATTTTGTTAATATTTACGGCTTCTTTCCAACCGACGCGAACAGCACTACGGAAAGTGCGACGGCAAATATGTATCTCTTTTCAACCGACTCGAATGAATTCACATCACATTTCGTCGTTCGGCTGCATCTCCCAATTACTTAAAGCTTCAAATCAGATTCGTATACGATTCGTTTTGAATGCCACTCACCTCGATCACATAAAATGCAGTCGGTCGTCAGCTACTCTACGCTCTACTCTATTCAATTCTATTCTATTCTATAGCCATTTTATTTGTGCCCCATTGCTACTCCTTTGACTTCCTTAATAATTCAAAATTTCACGCAGAAAAATGCTGCCGTAAACAAAGATTCCACTTCCAATTCGAAGAAACCATAAACGACAGGAGCAAGCAAGAAAAGAAGCAACAAGGAACACACACACACACACACACACACAAGAGAGTGAGAGAGACCCAGCGGGAAATGTCCCGCGGACATCCCCGATGATGTCCTAGTGACTTCGGAGCCGGAATGCATGCTATTTCCGGTGACACTTTTTATGACATTTACACAGGAGCTGACAGGGACTTCAGCGGTGACATTGTCATGCTAGGGTGTGCGATGGCGACAAAAAGCATTTGAGAGCAGCACATTTGCTCTTTTTCTCTCTAAATGTCAATTTATAGAAACCAGTTTGATTAACTCTCTTCTTTGCCCTCTCTTTGAATGTTTCGAAAATTTTTAAAAATCTATTTTTAACAATTTTTGTTCGCCTCTGCCAGGGATCGAACCCGCGATCTTCGGATTCTGAGTCAAGCACTCATCATCTACGCCACTTCATGCTAAGTTCAACTGACGCTAAAACCTTATTTAAATTTCAATAGCCAATGAGAGTCAAGCACATGAACAGCATCCCTCCACGATGACATGTCCTCCAAGATGTCACACATGACAATGTCACCTATATGTCATCGATGACATCACTGATGACATTGTCATGCAGGAGATAATTTCCCGCTGGGAGAGAGAGAGAGATGGTGGGTGGGAGAAAGAGAGGGAGGGAGGGAGCAAGCAAGAAGAAAGTCGCAATATACATAGTAAAGAAAAAGGAATAAAGTATGTCGACGACCCGCTTTTGTCGATAGTTTGGAACTTGCACTTTCCTTTATCCTTACAGCTGAACGAATACATTTACGGATGCATACACACACACACACACACACACACACACAGACGCGCGCGCATACAGACGAACGGAATGGTTCGTGAAATGGCGTTGCCCCATTCCTTGCCCATTCCAGTTTTGTCTGACTTGCTGTCTGCATTGCGTGAATTCCACTGTCTGAGCGGAGTAATGTCCTGTAAAAAATGTATACATAAAGGAAAAGGATGCGGTTAAAGTATTTTGAAGCGTAATTTAGTAACTGAAAATACGTACATACATACATTCGTATACCGTGTGCGACTGACTGATGGCGAATCGGATGGGAGTGCGAGTCATTTTAAAGCTCATTCACTCATATTTATCATTTTTTAATATCCTTAATACAGAGAAATTGAGTAGCATGAATTATGTTTGAAAATTACATTGAAAGGATTTTGTGCTACGGCGCATATCCACGCAAGTTAGCTCTATTTTTTTTTTTTTTTTGTATTTGTATTGCGATTTTGTTTAATTTATAATAAAAATATTGCAGGCGCGTACGCTGAAAATAATTTCCGGAGGGGTTTTTGGGCAAATTTCCTGTGCTTCGTTTAAATTTCTCTCCTTTCGGACGGGGTTTGAACACCCCAAAAATCATCCTATGCATACGCGTCAGTGAATATTTACTTTCAATGTATACGAAATTTCACTTATCCGCGCAAAAAACTAAGCAATTTTAATGGAAAATTACTTTCAAACTGTTTTCAGGCAGCCTAAATGGATAAAATGGTAAATATATTTCCACAATTTAATGCGCTGTGGATCATCAGCGCCTTTGGAGTGCCCGAAGAGTTTCAAATTTGAAACATCTTAAGTTCAACCAAATTTTAAAGCTTCTGAGAATTATAGCACACACGGTTGAAAGAAAGCTTATGGCTTGATTTGGGGGCGCCATTCTTCGGTTAGCTCATTTCTCCAGTTCTGTCAGAAATGAAACATAAATGAAAAACTTCATACAAGAAAACACTTCCGAAAATTTCTGATTCATTTCTGAAGCGTTTGTATTTTTATATGAAGTTTTTCATTTCTGACAGAGCTGGAGAGAGCCCCTAACATCAAGTTTTATTAATAATAATTTATTATCAAGGGATATTGAGTTAGGTACCTTACGGTTAGATTGCTCTAAGTCGCTGATATTTGACTTCCATCTTAATCAAAATTTCTTTTGTATTTTTGCATTTTTAATATTTTGTATACACTTAAAAAAATTAGGTCAACACGCTGAAGGCTTTTCGTGTTGTCTGAAATAAAAAAAAAAATGGAATGGATTATTGTTAAGTACGTCTATTGTTAGCGTCCCTACCAGAGTTATTAAATTTTATTAAGAACCAAAAAATGGCGGATCAATAGTATAAAACACGCTTCCACAAAGATTTTTTAAATATGGTTCTCGTGTTTGGAAGCCCAAAGTCTATAAGAAAATTGCATTGAGATCGAATAAAGTTATTTGTAAACTAGTGTAATCAGTGCAAGAACTCAAACTTCGGTCTTACCGACTGTCCTCAAAGCAACTCAATTCAATATGATGTCTCGGAAATTGTGATATCGTCCCTGTTTAGATTAAGAGAGACAGTGTAAGGAAACACATGAGAGACATTCCATCTCCGTCACTCTCATGTGTATCTTTCCAGTGTCTCACGTTTTCTCTCCCTGTTTAAACGGGAACATCGTTTGTGGAATTTAACGACGAGATTTTCTTCTCTTTTGAAATTTTTTCTCTTTTTTAGAAAAAAAAAAAAAAAAAACTTCTAATAATTTTTCAAATTCTCATTTGTCTTGTGTTCTTCAACACGAATTTCTTGCACGCGATTTTAATGTCAATCTTAATGACCCACAATTCCTTTCCATGATTTCGGATCGTTGTTGATGACGTTGGAAATTTCGATTTGGATAACCTGCGCCGTGCATAGGGCATTCCGAATGCAACTGCATCGAAAATTTAATTCGTTATTTCCTCATTAAAAAAAAATATTTTTTTTCTCTTTTTTGACACGCTTTGTTCTATTTTCTGGCATGCACGCAATTTTTTGTAGTCTTATTGGTTCCAATTAGAAGCGGGAAAG
>CM035806.1:13146223-13698723 GCA_020466095.1 Chlorops oryzae | reverse complement strand
GATAATCGGAGAGAAACGTTTAATAATTTTTTTTTTTTTTGGAAAATTCAAAGTGGATTAAAGCAAAGAACTTATCTTGCCAGTTGCTTTTTGAGTCGGGATAGCGAGAAAGGATTCTATTGTGAAGTTAATTTCGAATAGAAAAATTGTTTGCTTAAAATGGTTAAGAAAAACCATATAGTCAATTTTATGGACTGCCAACTGTACGTTGGGAAAAGACATTGCCGAAAGAGGAAAAAAAAATTTTTAATTTTTTTTTTAAATAAATTAAATCAAGCATACAAATTACATTGTCACAAAAAGTAGTGTTCAGTTCGAGTCATTCTAGCGTAAAGGATATGCATTCACTGGAACTGGCTCTCAACTCATAATAATTGCATTTGCCTTTCGACAATGAATGTAAAGATACTAATTAACCCGTTAATTAAAATGGTAAATTAAAGCTTTTTCGCCATAAATGAAGAGTGAAGAGGCTTATTTATGCTTTACAGGGAAGTAAGGTAAATTGAAGTTTTATATATACATATACATATATATGTGTATATATATATTTTTTAAATTATATTTGAACTTTTAAAGTACCGGACACTGAATTGCTTTTAGTTTTGGGAAATTTTTTCATGTTGGTTGACGGTAATTATTTTGTTTTTTCCTACCTTTATGGAAGTAATGAAAGCTGCCATTGACGGGAAATCGAGAGAAGTTAGGGTTCAATGGATTTGTCCCCGTAAAATAGCCATCAATTGAAGAGTTCGTTTCATTTAGTACGTACAAATTGAAAGAGATTTTCCCCTGAAATGGAAATTCAGATCGGGGCTTTGCACTTTCTGCGATCATATTGATTAAAAGTTTAAACAATGAGAAATTTTTTTACCCTCAACTTCATTGACCAAATGAATATATTGTTTTTCGAAATAAGAAATCGTTGGTCATATGTCATATGCCAAATTATTATAAGAGACCTGAATTGAAGTAGTGTCCCGATATAACGATCATCAAGGGGTAAACAACATGAATCTGTCGTACCACTCGGAGGATGTACGAAACGTGTCGGGATATGAAACCAAACTGTTCGTCGTTATAAGCGAAGTCGTTATGTCCGAAGTTTCCCGTATGGGTTTAACCCTCTAGGCCCCGCCACCGCATCTAGACGGACTGAACATATCTCTTCGTAATTGGACTCTGTACAAAGTCGCTTGTACACAGTTTAACTTTCTTTTTTTTTGCTGTCGTTGCATAAGACCAGGTTTTTTTGGGTCCACGAATTCATTTTTAATAAAGTTTTGATTTCAAGTAAAAACAGAATTTAAAATTAGGCAATTTTAATCGGTATTTTTTTGTGATCAATTTTTACTATTCCGAAATAATCGCGATTTTTTGACGATTATTTGGCCGTCCTAATCATAAAATTGCATAGCACCACAAAAAGAGATTAAAAGCGTCAGAGCTACGGGGTCTTTTTATAATTTGCTAATTGTTTTCGGAGTCGATGAATCCGAGTTTTGAGATCCTTATAGTTCCATCGGCTCAAGATTTAGTCATAACCTCAAAAAAGCATACTTAATTGGAGGTTTTGGGCTTCGTTATTTGATGTTATGGCGAAACCCCTGTCGAGACCACTGGGCTTTGGCACTATTTTTTTATTTATTTTTAATTTTTCTTAATTTTTTTAAAATTAAAAAAAATTTTTTTTTTTTTGGGCTCACATTCAATGAATAGGTGCATTGCAGCTTTCTCTAGCAGAACTCGAAAATGCATCGTCCGACTTGAATAAATTATCATTTAAATTAAAGTTGATTAACCCTTCTAATACTCTTTTCCACACAGTTTAAGATCGGCGAAGAAAATAAGATTCTGTGGACCTGCAAACCTAAGAAACACAAATTAAAAAAAAAAAAAATTTATAACTTTTTTCATTCATCGGCATCTAAAAAATCGATCACGTGTAAAATAATTTTTTACATTTTATATTTAAAGTCGACTCCTTACCCAACAAAATCAGGTACTAATCGTAAATCGTTTAAGAAGACCGAAATCCATATGTAAAGTGCTTTTTGATGTTCAGAAGAAATAAAAATTAATTATTTGTAAACTATTATTATTAATGAAAAGCACTTCATCCTGATTTTGTAACCCTTTCACCTTACCGAATCATTCTCAGAGATGTTTCCACAAATCAAAATGTTTTCTTCGAAACTTCGATTTTATATGTTATCCCAACTAGGCTGAAGGGCATACAATTTGGGTACAGAGCTTTTTAGTACATATTTTGAGCTCGGTTTAACCCTTTCACTACCAAACTAAACTCAGATGTGCACGCCAATTTTAGGTCTATGTTAGCCCGGTAGCGCCTGAAATATAAATAAAATAAATGAACATAAACAAGTAAGGGTGTTATAGTCAGGCGAGCCAGACAATAAAACACAGGCACAAATGTTTAAATAATTTTGAACCACGCCCAAAAAACAGGACCACTAATAATGAATATTAAGGCCATTAGGGGCCCCATATACCGACTTTTGCTAAATTTCTTTATGAAAACCGCCCCTTTTCCACGCCCACTATTCCAATTTTTTTTTTTTTTTTTGTAATCCTTATCGGAGGCTTAAATATACGCTCAAATTCTAAGTTTCATTGAAATATTTCGAAAAAGTCCGATTTTGAGGCAGTTTTGGGATTTTTGTGACAGACCCTAGTACTAGAGGTACCCTTAATAATAGACCGACCAGGGAATTTTTTTGGGAGGATGTTTTTGGCTACAAAGGAAGCATAAGTGCCAAATTTCGTTTAAGTCCCATTTGAATTTCGGGTGTAGGGGACAATTTTCAAAAAACGCCCTTCTGCCACGCCCACTTTTTAAGTTTTTGGAAATCGTATTACTTGCCTTGAAACATGTTCACATATCAAATTTCATCAAAATATGTTGAAAAACTTCGATTTTAGAGCAGCTTTTGTGATTTTCGTAACAGACCCTAGTACTGGAGGTACCCCTAAAATTGGTCCGATCGGGTCCATTCTCGAACTTGTTCTTACTCATGTCCCGTGAGTACGCATACCAAAATTTGTCAAGATAGCTCAACTCCTTCGATAAGATAACTGTATACAACAGACGGACAGACAGACGGACAGACAGACGGACAGACAGACGGACGGACATGTCTAAATCGAATCTCCTGGTGACGCTGATCATTTCTATATATATATTTTGTATGGTCTATCTCGACTGGTTCTGGGTGTTACACACAATCACACAAACGCAATATACCCTCGACACAGAGTGTGTCGGGTATAAAAATAAAATAAAATTTGAAGCGGTTCAGATATGGCGATGACAGAAAACGAACCCCTTTAGTGACGCCCTATGGCATCGCTAGGCGCTACCGGGTTAAAAACACCACTGGAATGTTTATTCCAATTGATATTGGAAGCAATTGAGATTGGAATAAACATTCCAATGGCAGTTAAAGGGTTAATATTTAAAATACTTTTCTAAATCTCCGTCACTTTTAAGCGTTCATAAAATTGGTAGGAAGAATTTTTGAAAAAAAAATTTTTTTTTTTTTTTTGGACGCCACGTACCAACATAAAACGCACACAACATAAAACATTAAAAATGCATTTTCAATAATTTTTGAGAGCTTTTCTCTGTTCGCATTTAAGAGAAAACGTTTTATTCAAATTACATCGTCGAGAAAAGTTTCAGTTTTCCCCCAATTTCGTGGTCGGAAACGCTTTGTTTCGGTTAGTTTTATAACTCTGTCTGTGTATTTCTCTATATATATGTTTGTCTATTGATGTCAGTCTTTATTGTATTTTGTTCGTATAAATCGTTTGAGCCTTTGTTTCAATGCGTTTTGGCAACAATGAAAGGCAAAAATCGCAACGACAGCACGTAACAAGCCAAAAGATAACAAAAGTGTCAGAGAAGCGCAGTCGGGATGGGATGCATGTCTGTCTATGTGTCTGTATGTCTGTCTGTTCCCCGGAATGTCGCGCTGTTTGTTCCTTGGAGGAACTTCCTCCATGCCTTTATGAAATCAGAACTATTGTCTGGAAAGTTTTCGCCATCATATTCATGTCAACAGAATAGAAAACGAACATTTCTTATCATGTCATTTGAATATGAAAGGATACAGCAATGAATTGACAGTTTTATGACGTGCAACAACAGCACCAAATTCTGCAACAGATTTATATAATGACACACAAATATAAAAAAACAAAAAAAAAAAAACACGACGTTATGCATAACGTTGGGCAATGTGAAAATCGTCTGCAGGATCCAAATCGATATAAATTTTTTTTTCTTTTTTTTTTCTCTTCATTTGTTTGCTTTTTATCTTGTTTATGATTGACAGTGATGATTTCTTGTCACAAAATCAATAATTTCATTGTCAGCGGGTGACAAAAAATTTTATTTTATTTTTTTTTTCTATACATCAATAGACAAAGGCGTTAGGAAAAAATTCTTAAATATTTAATTCGCATATTAATCTGTTCCTCTCAGGCAGTGCTGCCCAGCGTAATACTCCTTCATATAGGCAAGAGTTTTGCCGCCTGTTGTTGCTTTGGTGACTGACTCAAGCACATATATATATACAGGGTGTTCCGTTTGTGAAGGTCAACCGGTCGGGAGCTGATAGAGGAGGTCAGAACTAACAAAAAATCGTATGGCAGGGGGCTCGCAAATGCACCCCTGAGGAGTTATAGGGCCTTAAAAATTTTAGGCAGTAAGTCGAGAAAAATAACTCTGCCACAATAATGGTTCATCGTAGAAAAAAAACTTAAATGCAGTTTGAAAGCCAATTGTATGTGCTTTTAGGCAAAATTAAATTGATGGTAAAAGTTTGACCCATTGAGTGAAAAATAGCCGGTCAAATTGAAAAGTTCTGAACAAAATTTCAATTTTTTTATTTTGGAAGCCATTTTGGTATGAAAAGTGTCCAATTAACACAAAAATTTTTTATTTTATTCAAAATGCTGGATTGATTTCCTTTCATTTGGCACCCTATATGTGTAAAAACTTTTTTTAATATAAGATGTAAAAATTAAATATCTAAATGAACATCTATCATTTATTTAATTTAATAATCGAATATTAATAAATAAAATAATGAAACTGTGCGAAGCAATTTTATTGATGTGCTTTCTTTTCTAAAGAGCATATAATATCGAATTCCCAAAATAAACATTGCAGCCAAAAAATTCCATTTTTTTTTTGTTTTTTTTTTTGGGGGGAATTCCATTCTTACGAACTACAATTTGAAACATTGAGTTCAGGCGCGTATGCAGAAAATTATTTCGAGAGTGTTCTCATCTACTGCGAAACTTTAAATCGTGACTGAATTTTCGTGTTCTTTGTAATTCCTCGCAGTCCGGTTGGGTCGGATTCAACCCCATAAGCCACCCCACTCCAATAAGCCCCTGATTGAACGCATTAATACAAATTATAAACACAGGCTTAGTAATTTTTTTTTCGAATAAAAATTCCAAATTCGTTCGAATAATAAATCAAAAACAGAAATAATTTCGCTAATATGTGCTCTCAAAATTAATTAGAAAATCATCATATTTAATTTTTATTGGAAAAATTATCAACGCACATTCATTCTTCTATTTTTTTTTTTTTTTTTTTTTTGCAGCCAACAAGGTTAACAAAGTGTGCACATTATGTATGTGTATGGAAATAAATAGAAGGCACTCGAAAGTTTTTTTGCCTCTTCAATCATAAATTATTTTAATTACCGTCATTTAAACCACCCAGTCGGGAAAATTTAAATATTTCTATGAAAAAATTGAATTGATGAATAAAATTTTGGCTACAGCCGAATTTAAGATACACGTAAATGCACGTAAAAGATTAAAAGGATATTGACCATGGCGAGTGTTGCACCAATACACAAATGTTTTCTGCCATTGAATCTTTCCTTTATTCGAACAGTGCTTTTTTTTATCGATATTCAATCGTTTGTTGTTTCATGATCTAGCACATTTGAGAGTAGTGTGAAAAAAACGAATTAATGCCATCAATGCTGTAAAGGTCAATTAATCCATGACAAGACCAGCGTTGTTCGAAATCACAAAATAATTGATCATCTCCCATCTATGCTAATTATCGATTTCGATCGTCAGACTTGCTCAGGCTAGAAATTTTTGTGCTATTTTTCGTTATCACAGAACATTGTATTGAAAATGGGTTTAAAAGCGAAGTTCGATTAGCACAAATCTTCTCTCACCTCTCTCTCTTTTTTCTCTTTTTCTCTCTTCTCTGCTTCATTTTTCCCTCTCTCTCTGTTACTTTCTCCCTCTCTCTGCTTCTTTCTCCCTCTCTCTCCCTCTCTCCCTTCTCTCCCTCTCTCTCCCTCTCTCTCCCTCTCTCCCTCTCTCTCCCTCTCTCTCACCTCTCTCTCCCTCTCTCTCCCTCTCTCTCCCTTCATCCCTCTCTATCCCTCTCTCTCCCTTATCTCCCTCTTCTCCCTCTTCTCCTCTCTCTCTCCTCTCTTCTCCCCTCTCTCACCTCTCTCTACCTCTCTCTCCCTCTCTCCCCTCCATCTCTCCCTCTCTCTCCCTCTCTCTCCCTCTCTTCTCCCCTCTCTCTCCCTCTCTCTCCCTCTCTCTCACCTCTCTCTCCCTCCTCTCTCTTCTCCTCTCTCTCCCTCTCTCTCCCTCTCTCACACCTCTCTCTCCCTCTCTCTTCTCTCTCTCTCTCCTTTTCTCTCCCTCTCTCTCTCTCCCTCTCTCTCCTTTTCTCTCACTCTCTCTCTCCCTCTCACACCCTTTCTCTTCCTCTCTCTTCCTCTCTCTCCCTCTCTATTCCCCGTCTATCCCTCTCTCTAATAAAAAAAATAAATAAATAAATGTATGAGATATACTTAATATATATATAAATCACCTGCTAAACCAATGACAAAACAATTTCAAATCACGTCTCAAAATGTTGTTAAGCTTTATTTTAAGCATATCAAAGCGAGCAAAAGCAAAGCAATTAAATTAGAAAAATATAAATCACGCGAAAATTAATTGAATTTGTGCACGAATTGTGCCTCATATTCCGATTTTTATTCAATTTCCCTTATGAAAACCGCCCTTTTGCCACGCCTTAAATATATGCTCAAAGTCAAAATTTCATTGAAATATCTCGGAAAACGCAAAATTTTGGGCAGTTTTTGGGATTTTTGTGACAAACCCTAATAGGTTCTGGAGATACCCTTTATAATGGACCAATCGCGTTCATTCTCGAGCTTGTTCTTAATCATCTGTTATATATAATCACACAAACGCAATATTGTACCCTCGACCGTGGGCGATGGCCCGCCCACTTCGTCTCGACACATAGTGTTGCAGGCAATTTGCCGCCCTAGGCAGTTGTGATTTTGCCGCCTCAGACAGCAGCCTAATTTTCGCCTTTTCTGCTATTGATAGTAGAAAGTGCCGCCCCTGATAATTTGCCTATGTGGCCTATAAGGTAAATCAAGCACTAGTTTCGGTTATAAAAATGGTCGCATTATAGGGTTAAATCAGGATAATCTTTTGCGCGAGAGAAGTGCAAAAAGTCATTTCGTTTTACCCTTTGAAAATCGGAATACTGTTTTTGTTTTTATACCCGACACACTCTGAGTCGAGGGTATATTGCGTTTGTGTGGTTGTGTGTAACACCCAGAACCAGTCGAGATAGACCATACAAAATATATATAGAAATGATCAGCGTCACCAGGAGATTCGATTTAGACATGTCCGTCTGTGTGTCCGTCTGTCTGAATACAATTATCTTATCGAAGGAGTCAAGCTATCTTGACAAAATTTGGTATGCGAGCTGACGGCGACATGAGTAAGAACAAGTCCGGGAATGGACCCGATCGGACCATTTTTAGGGGTACCTCCAGTACTAGGGTCTGTTACGAAAATCACAAAAACTGCTTTAAAATCGGAGATATTTTGTTGAAATTTAAACATGTTTAAATGCAAATACAGTCGAACTTCCGTATAGTGAACGTCTATACAATGAAGTTCTCCCTACTATGAAATAATTTCAAACGCACACCCTGCAGAAATATGGACTGACCCAAGTGTAGCCTTCGGTCAGTCCCTCATGTTACCACTACTAGTCCCCTCCCTGCAGTAATATGGACTGACCCAAGTGTAGCCTTCGGTCAGTCCCTCATGTTACCACTACTAGTCCCCTCTTAATTCCACTTCTAATGTATTCAACTGACCTTTTTAACATGGGCCTGTCCTAGGGGAGGGACCGGTCCGCTGAGGGACTGACCGTAGGTGTGTCCCATAAGGGTCATTCGAAAGAATATTCGAAAATTTGATTTTTTGTTGAGAGCGTCACGTCAATCTCTCTCTCTTTTTCTCTGTTTCTCTTTCGAATGTTTCTATTTATAGACATATTCATGATAGCAACAAAAGTGTATAAAGCGGTGCGCCCAATTTTTCTCTCTTTTTCTCTCTGTCTCTTTTGAAAGTTTTTATTTATGGAGTCAAAAAAATTCGAGAGCCTTGCGTAGGCAATGTGCCTCCCTCTCCCTTCGCGTGTATATTTATAGAATTCTATTTGAACATCTTTTTCGAATAATTTTTTATGGTAGGATGTGACAAGCAACTGGGAATTTGATAACTTTTGCGCGAGAGAAGTGCAAAAAGTCATTCCGTTTTACCCTTTGAAAATCGGAAAACTGTTTTTTGTTTATAGACGAACAACTCTGTGTCGGGGTATAATTGCGTTTGTGTGGTTGTGTGTAACACCCAGAACCGAATAAGTGACCATACAAAATATATATAGAAATGATCAGCGTCACCAGGAGATTCGATTTAGACATGTCCGTCTGTGTGTCCGTCTGTCTGTATACATTATCTTGTCGAAGGAGTTGAGCTATCTTGACGAAATTTGGTATGCGAGCTGACGGCGACATGAGTAAGAACAAGTTCGAAATGGACCCGATCGGATTCATTTTTAGGGTACCTCCAGTACTAGGGTCTGTTACGAAAATCACAAAAACTGCTTTAAAAGCTGATATTTTGTTCCTGGTTATTTAAACATGTTTAAAAGCAAGTACTATGATTTAAAAAATTGGAAAAGGGGGTGGCAGAAGGACGCTTTTTCGAAAACTTCTCTCCTACACCCGAAATTCAAATGGGACTTGAACGAAAGTTGGCACTTATGCCTTCCTTTGCAGCCATAAACATCCTCCCAAAAAATTTTCTAGATCAGTCCATTATTAAGGGTACCTCTAGTACTAGGGTCTGTCACAAAAAATCTCAAAACTGCCTCAAAATCTGAATTTCTCCAAATACTTCAATGAAACTTAGGATTTGAGCGTATATCTACGCCTCCGATTAGAATTCAAAAAAATTGGAAAAGAGGGCGTGGCAAAGGGGCAGTTTTCATAAAGAAATTTAACAAAAGTCGGTATATTGGGCCCCTTATGGCCTTAAACACCTCTTGATATTAAAAACTATTTGAACACGTGTGTCTGTGTCAGGTATTCTATTGTCAGGCTCGCCTGAGTATAACACCCTTACTTTTTTTTTTTCAAAGCAAATTTTAACCCTCTAATGCCACAATTTTTTTGTTCACTGAAAAGTTCAGATAAGACAAATTTCGGGTAGAAAAACATGAATCTGAAATTATTAGGATTTTTTTTTTTTGGTAATTTATTCGAAACCAGTCCGTCTAGAGACAGAGCCGCCAGGAATTAGAGGATTAATAGAATTTTATTCGAAATGTTCTCACAATGGCAAAATCGATTACAAACGCTCAAAGGTGACAAAAAGTTTGAGCGTTTTTTTTTTAATGAAATCAGGGAATTTAATTTCAGGAACTACACAATTTCCTGCCTTTGATTTTGACTGCTATCAAATTGAGTTGATTGTGCGATACACGCAATTTAACCGAGAATACATACATACATACACATATGAATGTACAATGTACATTTATCTTCAGTTTTTTTGTGAATCACACTTCTGACCTGGAGCAATTATTTCAATTTCGTTTGAAAAGTTTCGATGAAATCACATAATACCAAATAATAGTTGGCTATAAATTAGCGACTCAATTGAATTGCGAAATCAGTTCGCATGGAAATCTCAATAATGAAGTCAATTCTCGTCATATCGTTTTTGGTTTTGGCCGCTTCGTGGGTGAGCAATCATTTTACAGTCTTCTCCATTCGACGATAGTCAATTGATAGTCCTTAAATTTTAGTGCACTCCTGCAGCGGCAGAGACCGATTGCTCCGGTCCACCCGAGCCAATGGTGAGTGAAATCGATACATACATGTATATTAATAAAGGTAGAAGATATATTCAAATCTGATGGCTGAAATGCTCCTAGGACCCATCGACATGTTGTCAAATACCGCAATTTTTTACCGATGATATTGCAGAAAAGTGTAAGGAATTTGATATTATGATGCCGCCGCTAAATCCACCTCCGCCACCAATGCTGGACGACGATGAAAATGAATCGAATGATTCATCTAATCCAAGCCCGCCGCCGCCACCACCACCACCACCACCACCACATCACCATCATCACCGTCCGCGACCATTACGGCTGCCACATCATCATCCTGTAAGTGAATATTTTGAATGAACAATTTAAGGTAAACATTTGGGAATACTTTCCTTTTCCTCCAGTGCTTCATGTCGTGCGGTCTGAATCAGAGCAATATATTATCTTCAAACGGTAAAGTCGATGAAGCTGAGTTACACGGCTATTTGATTTCGAATTTCGCTGGGGATAAACAAGTGTGGGTGCAAATTATGGAAGAAGCCTTCGAGGTTTGCCTAACCGAAATCGAAGAGAGGCGCGCCAAATGGGCTGCTCGCAAGGATCAGAGAATGCGCCGTGGCCCGGGAGGACCTCGTTGCCCGTTTAACGATGCTGGTCCCCTAGTGGGCTGCTCTATGAAGGAATCCTTTTTAAATTGTCCCAGCAGTCTGTGGAACGATACTGACCAATGCAATGCCTTACGTGATTTTATGAGAGACTGCAAGCCAAGGCCACCACCACCGCCAGGATCAATTGAAAACGCTGATTAGATGAGACGGATTTTTCTTCCGCCCCCTTGTCTAAGATTCTTTACGGGCTTTATATAAGTCTGGAATACTTATTATAAATTTTTTTTTTTTTTTTCAATTTAAAGAAGACAAGCAGTGAAAAAAAAAAACTTCGTACTTTTTCTTGTGAGAATATACTCCTCATGAGAGTTCTTTTGGAGCCAGTTACGGTGACCATTATATCTGTTTTACGCAGAGGTGTTCTGTTTTTTAGGCGCTTGTTCTGCGTAATTTTTTTTTTTTAGTGGAAAATAGTTTTTCACGTTCGCGTCTTAAGTCTTTGCGCTGAAAGTCTGTTATAAAAAGCGAGAGTGACTTAAGACGCGAACGTGAAAACACGTTTGAGTGAGCGTAGCACAAAAAGTAGGCGTGGCAGCCTTTACGAAGTTCAACTTTTCCAACTTTGGGGCATATGAGTAAGCTATGTTCCGAATTTCAAAGCTGTGGAATTTGTGTCCGCCTCTTTTCATGGAAGTGGGGGTTGGGGTGGTTTGATTTTGCAAAATTTTTTTTTTCAATCTCATAGATATTTGCAAAGAAACGGTAAGGGGACACCCTAAGGAGGGGAGATAGGGGGTCAGTATGTTGCAAAAAAATGTTAGGGGGACAAAGTTAATGGGGGTCGGTCATACATTTGACTCCTCTAGGGGCACTATGGGGCTAGTTAGGACGATGGGGGGAAAAGTTATAAAATTATTATTTTTGTATGAGAGCCCCCTTAAGGAGGAGTGATAGGGGGTAGGTATGTTCGGAAAAATTGTTGGGGGGGAAAAATTAATGGGGGCTGGTCCTACATTTTACCCCTCTACGAGCGACTCTGGGACAGTTACAGTTTTACAGGACTTCAAGGACGATGCGCCCCCACCAAACGATTTCCGATTGGGGACCTCTGGAACAAAAAAAAAAATTTTTTTTTCTTCTAACATGAATTCGTTGCCGGAGGCCCAAATATGTTAGTTTTAAAATCCCCCATCATTCGTTTCCTCTTGCTGCTGCCGCTTATGAGAAGAATACTCGTAAGCTCTTTCAAATTTATTATCCCATCTTCCTACTTGGAATAGACACTCTCTCTAACCATTTTTTTTTTTTTTTTTTGGAAATTTTTCTTTTCGAAGCGCGCAATTGACGTCATCACTTTCCAATATAAAAAAAAATTTTAAAAAATAAGTTAGGGTGATATAGTCAGACGAGCCTGACCATACAATACCCGACAGAAACATGTATGTTAGGCTGTCCCGAAAAATATTTTTTTTGAGCTACAGATTCGCCTCCGGTGTCAAAACCTGCGTAATTTTTCACAGATAACGAAACAGGTACAAAAATTTCATTTAAATGTCATCTTGAGGGCTCTACCTCTCTTTGAAGTTTTCAATTTTTTCGTTTTTTTCCGTCTTTTTATGATAACTCCCCAGAAGTCACCCCTACAGACATATAATGTATGACCAACTCCCATTATTTTTTTACCCCAAACATTTTTTTTGAACAAACTTTCCCCATATCCCCGCTCCTTGAGGGGGTTCCCATACAAAAATATTTTTTTTATGAATTTTCCCCCCACCGTCCTAACTATCCCCAGGGTCCCCCTAGAGGGGTCAAATATATGACCGACCCCCATTAACTTTGTCCCCCTAACATTTTGTCCGACCATACTGACCCTCTATCTCCCCTCCTTAGGGGGGCACCCATACAAAACTACACTAATTTTATCACAATTTCATACAAAATGGAGGAGCTGGTCGCGGTTTTCGGAAACCCGCCCGGACTTTTCATATGCAAGAAGAAGAAGAATCGGAAGCTGTACTATAAGCCCAAATTCCGAATTTCATTAAAATATCTCGAGAAACTGCGATTTTTGTGACAAACCCTTGTACTGGAGGTACCCTTAATAATGGACCGATGAAGAAATTTTTGGAGAGAATGTTTATGCCTATAGAAGTAGCATACATGCCAACTTTCGTTCAATTCCCCTTTCAATTTCCGGTGGGCCACGCCCACTTTTCAAATTTGTGGAAATAACATTAAATGCCTTTGACGAGAGCAGATTTTACGATTTTCATAACAGACCCTAGTGCTGTTGGTACCCTTATAAATGGTCCGATCAGGTCCATTCTCAAGCTTGTTCTTACTCATGTCCTCGCAAAAACGCATACCAAATGTCGTGAAGATAGCTTGACTCCTTCGATAAGAAAACTGTATACAGACAGCCAGACAAACGGACAGACAGACAGACGGACGGACCGATAGACAGACAGACAAATAGAAAGATAGACAGACAGACGGACAGACAGACGGACGGACATAGAAAAATCGAATCTCCTGGTGACGTTGATCGTTTCTATACACATTTTGTATGGTCTATTTCGACTGTTCCACACAACCACACAAACGCAATATATTCTCAACGCAGAGTGTGTCGAGTATAATAAAAAAAAATACATATAAGAAAATGGATAATTCAATTCTCAACCACAAAAAGACACCAGCTTGCCACTGAGCGATTTGTAATTTCAATTTCAAATTCAATGAAGTAAAAAATTCAGTCCCATTGACTTAAATTGCTTATCAGCGAAAAGGAACAAAGGCAGGCATTAGTACAACGACGCATGTGCGCGAAGAGAATGGAATCCATGCAGTATCCAAGAACACCGCAGAATTTCAGTCATTTTATGTTAAGACTCCATGAAGCTAAGACTACACGTCTAAATTGAGAAAATAAAAAAGTACATACAAAATGGAGAGCATCGAAAAGCAGTTTGAGGATTTCTTCAATGAGTGCAAAAAGTCCAAATTGACCAACAAAGACCTGGAGGTCATATGTGAATCTTTTATAGCCCAAAAACGTTGCAAGAAATTCAATAGCTCGATGATTATTTTAATCGCCTTCATTGCAGTTCTATATTCTTCTCTACATTTATTGCTATCATTTTTCGTGGACACTTAGTGCATTAGTGCGTCTTGGATTCATACAGATCCTGCCATATTGGAACTGGACACCGCTTTATAATTCCAAATGTCTCATCGAACGTGAGAGCTTCAGCGCGGTTACCAAACCTAATCTACCGCCATTGGGTCGCTATGAAACAGAGGCCGATAATTGTGCTTTATGCGAAACAATTGGTAAGTGGTAAAAAACTGTTTAAGGCCGACATACTGCAGTGGACCCGCGTGTTGTTCGACCCCGTGTCGTCTCTGGCAACTATTGTAATCCGATATACCCACTATTCAGGGTGGTGCGTGCCTCATGGAAATCGTTTCAATTTTTATAATATTTAAAAATTAAAAATTCCGGACTCTAAATAATCCTATAAATTCGATAGTTCAACGTTACTTACCATACTGCAAAACGCTTGTCCGTCTACCACGGAGGTCCACTGTATTCGTGTATATAATGTATGGGGCTCGGATTTTGTTGGCTTTTATAAATTTAAAGCATACTTTATGGGGCCAAAAATTTTTCTTACCAACATTTTGCGAATAAGTTTGGCGTAGTTGAACTTCAAACCGCTTTTCTAACTTCAAGAAAATGCATATTGAAGTTAAAAATCGATTAGAATCTTAACTTTATTTGAGTTCAACAAAATATATACTCCATAAAGTATGCTTTAAATTTATAAAAGTCAAAAAAATCCGAGCCCTGATAATGTACATAGGGGAAAAAAATTGTTTTTTTTTTTCATTATTTCCTCTTTTTTTTTAGAGCGCATACCAATTGCCGAAAATACTACATATTCGAATCTCGAGTCGAACTTTCTTGAGCGTGGTCTGCCCGTCATTGTCGTTGATTCTCATGCTCCAAAAAATTTGACCGTATTACTCGATATTATATTGAATGAGACTAACAGCTTTCTTGATAGTGAGCCCTGCGATATCGCCACAAATATCATGTTGAAAAAGCTCTTCAATTTCGAGGTCGCCTTTCAGAAAATCCAAAATTCAATGCGTCCGAATAGCTGGTTCCTTCAGATTCGTAATTGTCAATTTCGTGCGATTCGAGAATCACGTCTCTTCGTTACCCGTCCGTATTATTATCCGGTGCATTTCGAACCGTTCTATACCAGCTGGCTGATAATTTCCCATAACAGCGAGCTCCCAATGCGTCGTCTTCATCTTCAGGGATTGATTTTTGTTCAACAGCTAAGCGGACGTTTCACTTGTCAACTGGAGCCCAAGGCACCGTGCAACGAATCTTGTCCGATTCTTACAATATATTTGAGTGCTGGAGAATCTTTGGTATTTTCAACAGACATTTGGATATTCCACTATAGTACATCATCCGATAATAAGAAAATTGATTCGATTGCAACAATTTTAGAAATCGATTGGAAATTTTAAGCAAGCGACCAGCCCCAGATGAGACCTCATCAACACAATGAAATTAAATAAAAATTTAATTAAAAAAAGAATAATAATAAATAAATTAAAGCAAAAAAAATGATGAACAAAAAATTTTAGCTCAACCAGAAAAATTCAAGAAAATTCATTGAAATTGAAATTAAAAAAAAAAAACAATATTATATAAAAAGTTATTAATTATAAAATATTATTCGAGTCTTTAACAAAAAAAACAAAAATTTAGGTACATACGTACCCTGGGATCTAAATATTGTTGTTGTTATTCAAAAATTTATTCCTATCAAGTGTAATAGAACTTAAAATAAAAATATCATTCATCGGTTTTATAAACCAATATATAAGTACCTGTACAAATCATTTAATGGGGTTATCTCCTTCGCGAGGCGGTTTTTGGACCATTTTTATACCCGACACACTCTGCGTTGAGAATATATTGCGTTTGTGTGGTTGTGTGTAACACCCAGAACCAGTCGAGATAGACCATACCCATGATAGACATGTCCGTCCGTCTGTCCGTCTGTTTGTACACAGTTATCTTATCGAAGAAGTTGAGCTATCTTGAAGAATTTTGGTATGCGTGCTAACGGCGACATGAGTAAGAACAAGTTCGAGAATGGACCCGATCGGACCATTTTTAGGGGTACCTCCAGTACTAGAGTCTGCCACAAAAATCCTAAAACTGCCTCAAAATCGGACTTTTTCGAAATATTTTAATGAAACTTAAAATTTGAGCGTATATCTAAGCCGCCGATTAGAATTAAAAAAAATTGGAAAAGGGGGCGTGGCAAAGGGGCAGTTTTCATAAAGAAATTTAACAAAAGTCGGTATATGGGGCCCCTTATGACCTTCAACATTTCTTGATATTAAAAATTGTTTGAACATATGTGTCTGTGTCGGGTATTCTATTGTCAGGCTCGCCTGACTATAACACCCTTACTTGTTTTTTTTTTAATTTCCTGACAGAAAACGAAAAGACCTTATTCAATTATATTTATTTTTGTATTCAGAATTAATGAAAGTATGTAAAGAAACACTTGTGTGTGAGGGCGGTTCAAAAAGTTCTCGGCCGTTAAAGTGTAGAATTAAAAAAAAGGTGTAGTGCTGGCGTCTACGATGTCTCGTCTCCAAGTAGTCTGATCTGAAAAATAAAACAAGAATTATAATCAGTATAGATATCATTATAGCCGGAAGCTCGAAACTAATATTCCAATTTGTTGGGACAAAATTGCGGCCATTAAAAAATGACATATCGATTTTGGTTCTTTCGAGATAAATGCGTTTAAAGTTTGAAGCAACCCAAAAAATACTCGTTTTAGCGCAGACCTTGCTCAACAAAGAAGGCTATATCTTCTAAACTATTTTGAATTTCAAGAAATTCTTTCAGCACGATATTCTCAAATATCCAAGCTATAAACAAAATTTTCTTAAATCGAAAAAAAAATTTTTTTGAAGGAGACAACTCCCGTAATGTTCGAAAATTTTTACTCCCTTTGCGCTCTTTCGTTGGCCTCTGTGTCGTAATTTGATTGAGATTCCAACTAACGAAGCAAGAGGCTCTGGGTTCAACTCCCAGCTGAGGTCATGGATGTCGTTTTATCTGTTTCTGTTTTCTTTTGTTTTGCCTAAGTGTGGCAGCCGCACTAGCCTAACCTAATCTTGTGCTCTTTCACGAAATGAAAAGGTTGCTCTCACTTTGTGCTGCTCAAGGGGATCAAAAATATTACTCTCCTTGGACTCCATTCCGAGGTCGAAAGGAGTACCTACTCTTGTGATGGCAAAAAAAAATTTTTTTCGCCCCTAAGGATATGCAATGGAAAATTATGGAGTAATCCATTACTCGCAAATGATCTTAATTTTGACTGGGGAGAATGTTTTATTTATTTTTTTGTTAAACATACATATATATACAAGTCTGTGACTAGTACCGTTCTTCTTTTCTTCTTCTTCTTCTTCGTCTTATTATTTTTTTTTTTTTACATAGCTTACATGTATCAACCTCAGAAATTCGAAGAAAATCAAATAAAATATTGACCTTCTAAGACTGAAAGTGGAGAAAATTCTCTGGATTCTATGAAAATTGAAACAAAAGTCTCCACAAACTATTCTAGTTGCTAATAAATAACCTTAAAATAAGTTATTACCATATATATGAGCAGGACTCGGAAAGAAAATGCTGTAAAAAGGTAAGAAAAATTTAAAAAAAAATTTTTGAAAGCCTTCGAGGCTTTTTATGTATGTCCTCAGATCTTGGATTTTAAAATGTTTTAAAATTCAAAAAGAAAAATTTGTTTTTTAAGGTTCTTCTCTTCAGATTCATCTCGAGCAACTGTTTTTATGCAAGAAAATATTAACCCACTTCGGACCATGCAATTTCATTTTTAGAAAATTAAGAAAATTGATCATTAAAATCCTTCAATGGAAATGTAATATTGACAATATCCATACAATGATTGAGCGTTTAAAAATAAGTTGTCGGATTTTTTGGGTGGTCAAATTTGATTTGATAAAATTACATACATATATTTTTTACAGTAAATCAGTAAATGGTGAGGTGATAATTTTTTTTTCCCCTTTTTAATTTGAACCTTTTTTTACAAATTAATTTTCATTGGCTTTTCAATTTCTTTTTATTTTAATATTAATTATTATCTTAATCAAAATAGTCGAATGTAGTCGTGTTCACATAAAATCGGGTGAACTATCGAAAGAGAAAATTTATAATTTGTTTGAAAAGGCAATAAATCAAGCTACATTGGTTGCATGCAGCATAACTCAAATGTTGAGTAAAATTCGACCAAAAGCTGCGCGATCAACCAGGCCCGGACTGGCCCAACGAGCAACCGGGAGAATGTCCGGTGGGCCCTCAAAGTAGGGCATCCTAAGCATAAAATACGGGGCGCCCTTCACTCCCCGTCGTTTGCCCGGTAGGCCCCTAGGGTCCCAGTGCGGGCCTGCTGCCAACATGAGCTTTCGCAGCATGTTGACTGAGCTGACTCCTTTTTTGGAAATAGAGCCCGCGCTGTAAAAGCTCATTTGGTAGCGCAACTTTTAGTCGAATTTAACTCAACATTTTGCACAACAGTTGAGTCTGCTGAATGCACCCATTTCGACATCTCGCACACCATGATATCTATCGTACACACATAGAGTTGGATTCCTTTGAATGAACTGGTCGAACAATCGATCAAAAATGGGTCAGTTGAAAATTGAATAAAAAACAAATTATTTCAAGAGGTTTTTTAGAGAGTCTTTTTTTTGCACATTTTTCGCAAATTTTCCTCCTTTTTTTTGAGGCATTTTTTCCGAGTCCTATTTATGAAATGTTGGATAAGTCTCAATGTCAAACTTTCAATTCATCGCTTCGGATATTTTCAAGAGTTTCAGAAGTTCAAAAAAAAAATTTCGATGGAATTCACAGTTCTATAAGCGATGAAATAAAATTGCTCTTGGGCCGACACACTTTTCTCTCTCTCTCTCTCTCTCTCTCTCTCTGTATCTCTCTCTCTCTCTTTTATCGAATGAAATTGATCTGCTGCATGGAGGGCTTCTGCCTGATTCTCGTGCGCTGCCAACCCGTAGATTTGTATTCATCGCGTCTAACTTTTGCGGCTTTTAGCTTCGACTAATTTCTGCAGCGCCGTTGTTAAATTGTTGATGGCATCGATTTTAATCCGTTCGATTTTCTCCTGCTGGTGCAGATATGTCTTATGGTACTGTAACATATCGCGATGCATGCTCCGTTGCTGGGTCATCTTTTCCCGTTCGATTATCAATTTCCGATCGAAATAGTCCTTCCACCAACTTGAGTCCTGTTCCGCGGATGATTTCGCCTCAAATCCATTGAAACCATGTCCAAACGATGCGGCTCCGCCATCAGGTGCGCCAGCAGCAGCGGCGACAGCGGCGGCGGCGGAGTTACATTGTTTTCCTCCGCTCAGGATATTTTCGAAATTATTCCCATGAGCGATATTCAGCGGGAGCGTATGCTCTTCCATCGACGACTGCTCACAATTGTCCTCGTCGTCGTATTCGATTTTTGGCTGTCTAAATTCCGATAGACTAGCACTATCCTCATCGAAGTCATCGTTCGATCGCGTATCCAATTGTACATGCGGTTGCAGTAGGGTCTGCGGGTCCACATAGTGGCCGACGGTCTGCTTAAGGGTTTGTGCATTATTATTTTGCTTCAAGCCGGTGTAGGGCTTAACGGTTAATTTTGGTAGCTTCTGATGTTGATGATGTTGCTGTTGATCCATTAATTGTTGCTTTTGTACTTGATGTTGCTGCTGCTGCTGCTGCTGTTGAGCGTGTTGTTGCTGTTGATGCAACTGTTGATTGTGATGTTTGTTGTTGTTGTGCTTGTGCTTGTGCTTGTTTTGACAATAGTTGCGCCGCTTGCTGCTGCTGCGCTATAGACAGAGGATGTGGCAACTGTGACTTATGGGGCTGATGTTGCTGCTGCTGTTGCTGCTGCTGCTGCTGTTGCTGCTGCTGTTGTTGCTGCTGCTGTTGCTGCTGCTGATGGTGTTGTTGTTGTTGCCCATCGAAATTGGCCTTTTTGCCTTCCAGATATTTAAACATCTCTTCAAAAAACTCCCAATGCACGTAGCCCGATAGATATTTCTTATTGAGATTTTTATTGTACGTTATCAAAATGTTGTGCCACTTTTTCTGTACTTTTGCTGCACTATATCGATAGCCGAGCCGTTGAAGTTGTCGTGTACATTGCAACCACAATGCTGTACGCTTTTGCCGCCCCTCTGTGAAACGCCCCTCCAATGGGCCTCTTATGTGTATTAGTGCACGCGTTGCATCTGTTGTCCATGCTCTCTCATACGGTCCACGCCCATTATTTACACCACTCTGATTTCCACTGCCATTATTCACTGAGTCTGGCCCCTCTTGCATACTCTCCTCCATATATTCATCGCAATCATCGTATTCGAGATCGTCATCGCTAATCGGAAAGCTGTCTGAAAATAAAAAATATGAAAATTATGATTTCAACTCAACTTCAGAATTTCAACAATTGTATATGGATGTATGGTGAATTTTCGATGTGTTCACTTCTCAAAGTTTTCACCCGAATTAATGAATTAATGTTAGCCCTCTAGTTTCCCGTAGATATTTTTATTATTTTTCGGTTTATATCTCAATTTGATTTCATATATTTTACAGCATCTTCTTTTTGATAGCCTTTCAAAACAAATCGAAATCGAGCATCGAGAATAACTCAACTCGAACACGCACACGCGCACACACACACACACAATAAACAACGATATGGCAACAATTGAAGTAATTTTCTCGGATTTCTCTTTACAGCCATTTTCTATACAAAATCTGCCCGTTTCTGGCTCGTTTCTGCCGAGCGCCCCCACAAAAACAACAACAAAAATCAACCAAACCAAACCAAACCATGTTTTTGCAACATGTCCTTGCGCCAGATACTCGTATGTATCTATACACACGATTCCTGCCACTGATGCTGTTGCAGTCTGCAGTCTGCATTCTGCAGCGCTAGCGCGTTAGCATTTCTCCCATCCGCACGCGCCAGCCAGCCCAATTTATAAATAGATACACACACATTTTCCATTGGCGGCGGAGTTGAAAATTTTTCGAATTAAAAGAAATGCGCAAAAAAAATATATATTCCAACTTATGCACACTTACTATCTCCATTGTCGTTCACGACGACAGCCGAATGAACGTTGTTTTGTGCCATGGACAAAATGGCTGAGTTTTTCAATGTTGTTGGTTTTTTTTTTTTCTTTTGTTTTTGTTTGCTTTGTTTTGTTGGTTTTTTCTTTTTCGCTTTCAATGGATATTGGAATTTGAAATTGATTGAAGTTTGCTGGAACGGAAATGATTTTTTCTTGAATTTGCTCCTTTGACCGCTCGAGGAGAATAGTTTCGGTTTACTAACACAGCAGCCGGAATAAAAGCGGCGGCGAACTAGCGTCGATTCTCTCTAATTTTCACAGTATAGCCCTGCACGCCAGCTTGCAGAATTTCTCGTGCTTAAGCTTACAGCATCCGGCAAAGGCGCAGTTAAGTGTGTGCGACGTTAGTGTGCGAGCGTGGTGTATCCTTTTGAAACTACCCTCGTTTCGTCGTTTGTCTAGAAATCTATTCCGAGTGCGCTCTCTTGTTCTGATGCTTGCAGCTCTAGAAGACGGCATAGTCCTCATCGTGCGCGAGAGAACCGAGCACTTAGTTCGTTGATGCTCACTGGATTTTTGTTTTAGGATTTAGCAAAGTTCTAAGGGGGATGTTTCGAAGTCCTGGATTTCTTGTTATTGCTGCTTTTTTTTTTTTTTTTTTTGTTGTTTGTTCGGTGAAATTTATAAACTGCGTGTTTGTGTGTGTGTGTGTTCATTTTGAGATTTGCCAAAAAATTGTTTCATGGCTTTATTCAATTGAAGTTATAAACAATAAAATTTGAAACACTCAATATAGAGAACGAGCAAATATATTGTCCCAGACGGAAATTTTCTCATAAATGACCAATTTATTAACTTTTTCACCAATGGCATTGCCATCGAGTGAAGGTGCTTTTTATAGCAATTGCAATGGCAATGTCATCGAGAGGAAATGTTATTAATCGCAACTCCAATGGCATTGTCATCGATAGAGGTATCGACACGATGGAGTAGATCTACTCCAAATTCGATTATCAATTCGTGACATGTGTGACATTCTTATGATGACCAATGCCGCTTGTGTGTAGATTTCATGAGAAATTTGGTGTATAATCATATATGTCATGCTGAAATCATTGATTGTTTCACAGGGACGTTTCCGGCTGGGTAGGTATACACACACACACACACACAGGTACTTTCAATACATTCACATGTTTCCATACAGTAGAATCGAAGTTTTTCGCTAAAGAGAAAAACCATCAAAATTGTTTAGCCCTTTTTTGACCGCTGGTCGATAATTTTCGACCAGCACATTCAAAAAAAAAAAAAAAAAAAAAAAAAAAAAACAAAAAACAATACATATCTCTTTCTGTGACATATGTACATACCCTGTTGTAATGAAATGGTTTCGGTGAAAAGCAGACATGACCTAGGTGAGTACATTTAGGACCGATCCCAAATATATATGAAACGCGACCGGTCTTGGGTTAACCTCTATCGGGCTCAGCCTGGTCTAATCCCAAAATGAGGGTTGTTGGGTGAGTTCAGACAATTAGACTCACCCGCAACCAATCCCAATTACATCGGAAAGGGACCGGTTGTTTTTCAATGACAGCCCTAGGTTAAAAGAGATGAGTTGAATGTATGGAAAGTCGATCGGTCCTGCCTTCTTCTTCTGGGGTGGTATCGAGGAGTAGACTAGTCCGAATCTCACCTATGGTTAACCTCAATAAGACAACAACTAGTTCCCACATAATTTAGGGCCAAGTTACAATTATCCGAGAGTCGTGCGCGCAACACTCTCTATCTCTGTCTATCTCTCTGTATCTCTCTATACCAATCTCTCTCGCACGCACTCATTACTCTCGGACTATTGTACCTTGGCCCTTACTCTTACATGCATTCAACTCATCTCTTTTATCATAGGGCTGTCATTGCAAAACAGGCAGTGCACTTTAAGATTCGCCCGAGGTTAGAACTTTTTGGGTGGGTTGCAGGTCAATAGAAGAATTTCTTCCTAAATAAGGGTGAATTAAAATAGAAAAAGATTTTCAATTATCTCTTCATACGCCATATTGAAAATCAGTTCTCTACCTCGCAAGCATAGGAGCAAGCGTACAAAGAATAAAAATATAAAAACCAACCCGCCGTCACTCGATCTCTTTTAGAACAATCGGAGGTGAGACCGATAGAAGCCGACCGGACCAGTGGTGTGTCCAGAGAAAGAGTGCTTTGATAGTGCTCATATTTTCCACAGTGGTATATTGAAGAGTTATAAGATATTAACCCAAAAAAAATTGTGTGTGTGGGGGGGGGGGCCAGGAGGAAGTTTAGAGAGCTATGGACCAAAAACCAAAAAAATCCGAAAAATTCATGGCGTCCGATTTGGATGAAAATTTATATATGGAATATGTGAAAAATTCTAAGAATTTTGGCGTCAACATTTTTTTAAGAAACGGATTACAACTAGTCTAGTTTTGGTCTAGTTTCAAACTGGTCCAAAAAGGACCAGTTTTTTGAAAAAATTTTAGTGCTTAAATTCTAAGAATTTTTCACTTATTCTATATATAAATTTTCATCCAAATCGGACGCCATTTTTACGATTTTTTCATCTCTTTTTCAGATTTTTCGCCCATAGCTTGCAAGCCGGTAACAATTTTTTTGGAAATTTTTTGTAAAAAATTTATAAAAACTATAACTGAGCAACTTCCTCAAGTACACTTATAAGTATACAGTATACTGCATCTGAGCGCTCACTGATAGCAATTTGGCCACTGCAAGGCATCGCCTTTAAGTATGCTCGAATTTTTCAATCAGTTGGTTCAGAATCGTGAAAAGAATTTCTAATCAGTGTTGCACTGTTTTCTTTTATGGATAATCTGCCAAGGCAAAAAGGAATTTAGGGAGTTTTTCCCCTGGCAGATTATCCAGAAAAAAACAGTGCAGCACTGATTAGCAATTCTTTTCACGGTTCTGAACCATTTGCGTTGGGTTGAAAAATTTCATGCATACCCAAAGGGTGATTTTACGTTTTTTCTTCCAATTTTTGGTAAAAATTGTTCAACTTTGCAGCGGCAAAACGGTATCAAGTAGTGCTCGGATGCAATTCGTGTATATGAAGAAGTTCTATATTTGCATCAAAAAATTTTGATAAAATGTTTATTGCCTTGGGAGCTATAGGCGAGTCAAACACGTCAAATTTTAGGAATTTTTGCATTTTTGCAACTACGTACTCACGATACGAACGTATCCATACTACGTACTCGCGCGTACGAACGTACTCATACACGTACTCATAGACGTATTTAAAATGTATATCTAGTACTATGAATTAGTACTAGATACGGAAGTACTTAAAATATTGAACGATTGCGAGATATACTCCATAAGTAATCAAGTAATTCTAATTCTCGGCCATACCACGTTTTCATGAAGTTAATTAAAATAAAAACGTATGTAGGTGACTATGATAAAACTGAGTATGAGGCGTTGTTAATACTCAACGAGCACTTTCATAAACATCCGCAAATTTACGTTTAAAAAATCGTGATCGCAACGATATGCGTGTTATGCCCACGAGGCACATATGATGTTTTTCGATCGGTTGCAGACTTTGCTGACATTGCTGACTTTACTCTGGAAGCGGTGGCAGTTATCGAAGTGGTTAACTAAATTTAATAAAAATTTACAATACGCCAAGGAGTTTGGATTAGAAATCTTCAATTGGAAGCTGCTGCTGTTATTTCTTTTTCAAAATCGCTTTTATAATTCATAAATTATTTTATGCTTTATGTTTAACTTTCAAACTCGCGTACTTTTCTTCAATTATTGCAATCTTTCGTTGATTTCTTGAATTTAATTTATGTTTTATTGGACACAAATGTTGTTTTTCGAACGATCGATAGTACAATTGCATTTAATTTGTTCATCGTTATAGTCGGCACGTACTTGTTGGTAATTACTGCCTAGTATTGCTGCCGAATTAGGGAGCTATATCCATTTAAAACTCAAAAAACATCTACTATATTTTTTTATTTTTTATATGAAAAATCCCTGAAGTATGCTTCGAAATATTTAAAATACTAACAAAAGAATGTATGATTTTTGAGTTTTAAATGGGTATAGCTCCCTAATTCGGCATTTTATCATAACGGTGTTTTCCGAAGAATTACTTGGCATATCTCAGATTACATTTTGGTGTTAGCTAAGAATACCAAACTTCAACTCATACATAGATATGGGCCAAAAAGTGGTAAAAAAAAAAACGTTTAAAAAATTTTAACATGAAAGCGTACCGATAACTCAAAAAACTAACGATGCAGTTCGATTCCTCGTCCCCAAAATAGGGAGAAACCGTTAAATTCGGTCTTGTCTTTTTTCTCGACTACCACAGTGTTATTAATATTAAAAATGCCGAATATAATATCGCCATCAAAATCCATTTTTGATTCAACAAATTTCGTTTTGGAAATCGCGCGATTCTTCTTTATTTTTAAAACCGTTGATACGTTGCCGCGTTTTGCTAACTGCTATCTTTCAGCAACGTCACGTTACCATACTATGCGGTACGATACGATACGTTACGCGTTGACTGTTTCCAGCTTTATTTGGATACGACAGAAATGAAATGAGTGGCAGCGCTGCTGTCTATTTAAAAGTGGAGCCATCAGGAGCCATTCGGAGTCACAATAATCGATTCTTATATTATACACGAGGCGTTTTTTTAACGTGCGTTTCTTCACTCGCGTGTCGAGTTTGTTGGACAGCGTTGTAGAGATGTAAGCGGGGTAGGCAAACATGAAATTGCAGGTCTACCCCGCCGTCCTACTAACTCGACACGCGAGTGAAAAAACGCCTCGTGTATAATCGCACTTTGTCGATTGTTCATCAATTGAATATTGAATTTTACCATACCTGTAAAATGAAATTCGGCTCTTGTAACTCATCGCCCTTATAATTCTCCTGTGCGACCCACCATATGTATAGTGAAAAACAAAAATGAAGAAAAATACTGGCAAACGATATACGTTTTCTCGTTTTATCGATATACCATTGATAATCATCGACGGAAAATTGACTTTCACTGTCAATTATACTCTAGCCTTTTGAACTATCAAAAAACTGATTTTTTTTTTTTCAACTCTTGGTTTATTATCAACAATTCAGAACCATAAAAAAGCTTTTTTTTAACGCGCGTGTTTTTGCGAATTGCCTTTTGAAACTGCTACGTAAATCATACTGCTTATACACGTTGATATTTTGCTAGACTTTCTGCTTGCGTGTTTGTGACGTTTGAGCGGCCCATTGCCTTCCTCTGCTCCTTCTTAACACAATTTTCCTTGCTAAAAATTCAATCATGCGAAAGCGAGCAACGCAAATGTTAAAAATACGCATGAAATTCGCTACTCTTGCATATTTAACTACCCCGCTTACATCTCTATACCGCCGTCCTACAAACTCGACACGCGAGTGAAAAAACGCGCGTTATAACACGCTCGTGTATAACAGCTCTTTGTCTCTTAAGCGAACCCGACACGGTACTGAATAGCCTACTGAATTCATACGTACGTGTTCAGTATGTTTGCGTCGAGACGTTACTGAATTTAGTATACTTCATTATTTGCCGCTTGTTTTCAACGAGTGCAGACGACAATGTCAAACGCGGACAAAATAATTTTGGCGGCTGTTGTAGTGGCATTAAAAAAAAAAGGAAAACGAAAAACAAAAAAAGGATTTGGATGAAAAATTGGCTAAATTTCTTTTTAAAAAAATTTAAAAAAAACAGTCTTCATAGGTTTTTAAGAAAAAAAAAAAAAATTCAGTATTTATTTGTTTTTAAGAAAATAAAAACATTAATTTAAGTTTTCAATAAACTAAAAAAATAATTTAAAAAGTATATACATAAATTAAGTCTTCATAAGATTTAAAAAAAAAAAAATTAATTCAGGTTTTTTCGATGAATTCCAAAATAAATGATTTATCATCGTTGTCCGCCATCACGTCGTCTCCCCGTAAAATTTTCTCTCAAATGAATTCAGTTACTGAATTCAGTATGTCGCGCATACGCGTTACTGAATTCAGCCATTCAGTACGCAAAATCAAAACGATTTGGATTTTGCGTACTGAATCGCTTCCCTCGTTGTAATTGAGACGCATACACATCTATTTCACTAATACACATATAGCGTTCAGTACTGCATTCAGTACCGTGTCGGGTTCGCTTTACAACGTTATTCGCGGCTCGGTTTCAATTGTTGATCGTGACTTCCTATCGATATTCCCTTTTGGCGTTACATTCGCTTTAACACTTATACGCTATTTACACGTTTAAACATTTCGATAATGAAACACACACTTTTTGTTTGCTACGGACGCACGGGGATGTGGTATGGGAGCGTTTTTTTCTCTTCCTCCTGCCTCTCTTGCCAACGAAAATTTGTTTCATTATCGAAATGTCGTGTAACGTGTAAATAGCGTAATAACGATATGCTATCGTTTTGTTCCCCGAAAATTAGAGCTGACGGTCAACAATCGACTAGTGTAAAAGGCATCATGCATGCCGCTATACGAAAATACAAGTACCAAGTACCCGTTCATAAAAGTGCTATTCTCCTAATAAGTACTTGGTGCCGCTTCACTGTATCGAGCTACTTTCGTGTACCAACTAATTTTGTGCTGTCAGTAGCAACGGAACTTCTGAGAAAATGGCTGTAAAGTTGCGATACGATTGTAAAAAAGTCTTTAGAGTGCAGAAATAAATGAAATGTAGCTAAAAAAAAGTGTGCGTGTAATAAATTCGAATTTGCGTGTGCGTAGAAATCGCGTTTGTTTTCGCTACTTCTTTCATCTTAAGACGATTTCGTCGAAAATAGCACGACCATCAGCAGCAGCTACAATAACACGACAACAACAACAAATAACAAAACCAACAACAGCCACGAAACAAAATCAAAATAGAAGATTGAAATTAAAATTCAAATTAAAAAAAGAAAAAAAGAAGTTATAACAAAGAGTTGAATTTTTCTTAAATTTCAAGAGTTTTTATCGTAAGCGCAAAGTGTTTAAACATGGGTAATTGCCTGCGCACTGAGAAGCCCGATATTGATAAAATTGTTGACCGCAATCAACTTGATGATACGGTGGGCGTGGTCGCCGGCGTTCAACAGTTAACGATCGGACCGATTGGACAACCGCAGGAACAAGTGCGTCCGGTGCCACAAATTCCCGAAAATGAAATTTCCAATGCGAATGCAAAGATATTCGTAGCCCTCTACGATTATGATGCGCGGACAGACGAGGACTTGAGTTTCCGAAAGAGCGAACACTTGGAAATTCTCAACGATACGCAGGTATGTTGGTGCATACTAAAAGACCAATAGCAGTGTTATCCCGTTTTCTGTTTTTGTTTTCTCTTCTTCTTCTTCTTCTTCTTCTTCTTCTTCTTCTTCTCAATCATTCACAATCGCGTCCAGTCGAGTAAGTCAAACATTTGTCGATTGTATCTATACATATTGGGCGCATATGCATATGCTGTAGTATGGTTTTGTCAACAATAGGCAATATCGAATTTATAGATCCATACAATTGTTTATTTTGAACATTCGATGGTATCAAAAAATTGCATGCAACAACGTGGCCGACTTGAGATGCATGCAATTATCGCATAATCAGTTTTCCGATTGATTGAACATGGCTAAACTGAACTGAACTGAACTGAGGCGGAGCCGATCCGAACCAAGCCGAACACCGAGCCTAGGCGTGCGTTGTTCGAATGATGGTGATGGCCATATCGGAGTTTCTATTCGAATCGCTTAAATGCTCACTCACAGACGGACAAGAGTGGGCTTCTTGATCGAATTGCTTGGTTGCTCGCTTGCATGGCTCATGGCTCGGTTGCTCAATTCGTACTTGCTCGTGCCAGTTGAAACTTTCATTTTTATTTCCTTTTTTGAGCGTCGAAATATTGAAATTTTTCAGCCATGCGTTCATGGGTTTCTATTAAGAACTATGCCTAATTAATAATCAGGCAATTTTCTTACATGTACTTACAATGACTGAATGGCTGAGTGACTATCTCTAATTATAGGGTGACACTTTAAAACAGTTCATTAGCTGAATAACTTGCGCTTATCTAAAAAAAAAAAAAAAAAAAAAATAGAAGACGAGGAAACTCAAGCTACTTGAAGCGGTTTTCTTGATTTATGCGGGCTTTCTCATACTTGAAATTATGACTTTATAGAACGACGAACAAGCAACGTTATTTCCCTTGATGGTTTTTTCTCTCTCTCTCTCTCCGTCCACTTTATAATCCCTACTTCGTTTCTCTTAATTAGGTCACAGTGAATATGAAATACATCTCAAAATTTGATATGCAATCAATCGGCACACTCACTCATCCATTGCCATTCAAGGATTTAGCCTTCAGACTCGTCTTTTCCGTCTGCTTCAATTCAAAAGATTCAAAAGAATTTCAATTTTTCAGCATCGGCAAGGGGTCTAAAAAAAAAACACGTGAATTGTTGTGAAATGTTATAAAAATTGATATAGAAATTTATCTGAAAATTACAGAAAGATTATGTATGTAGATAGACCTTATCGGGCTTGGGTTAAGGGTCTCACTTTTTTGTTTGTTTGCTGAAATGAACAAAAATTCCTGTGAAATATTTGTCACTGATTTAAAAAAAACGATTGAGCCTACTTATTATGAATTGGAAGTTTGCCCGACAAAGATAAAGATAAGATAGCGTAGTCGATGCGTGCTATGCCCTTGATCGCATAGGTTCGATTCCCCGCACAGGCGAAACGGAGTGTAATGTTCCAAGTCCATGTTAGAAGCACACTGCATAAAAAGACATATACACTCACAGAAACACAAGAAAAAACCCCTCGTGGTATTACAACGGGCCTGGTATACTACGGCCTAAGTGGCAACCACTCCAAAATACTCAATTACAAAAAGCTTCGATGACACTTACCTTGCATTCTTTTCTTAAATCATTATTCTTCCAAACTCCATTTGAATCAACAAATTATTTTGTACGTAATATAGTCGTAATTGCAGAAAGAGAAAGGACGTTCGAATGTTGCCTTATCGGGCATAAAAATTGTTAAGCCGACATATTTTTCGGGCCCATAGGTGCCCGCTTAAGGGAGAGAGAAATGTAAATGTAAATGAAATATGAAGCGAAGAAAATTTAGAGAGAGAGAGAATAGAGAGAGAGATAGAGAATAAGAGAGAGAGAGAGATAGAGAGAGAGAATAAGAGAGAGAGAGAGAATAAGAAGAAGAGAATGAGAGAGAGAGAGAGAGATGATAGATAGAGAATGAGAGAGAGAGAGAGAGAAATGAGAGAGAATGAAGAGAGAGAAGAGAATAGAGAGAGAATAAGAGAGAGAGAGATAGAGAGATAGAGAGATAGAGATAGAGAATAAGAGAGAGAATAGAGAGATAAGAGAGAGAAGAGAATAAGAGAGAGAAGAGAATAAAGAGAGAGAGAGAGAATAGAGAGAGAGAGATAGAGAGATAGAGAGAGGAGAAGAGAATAAGAGAGAGAGAAGAGAATAAGAGAGAGAAAGAGAATAAGAGAGAGAGAGAGAATAAGAGAGAGAGAGAGAATAAGAGAGAGAGAGAAGAGATAGAGAATAGAGAGAGAGAGAATAGAGAGAAAGAGAGAGAGAGAGAATAAGAGAGAGATAGAGAGAGAGAGAGAGAGAATGAGAGGAGAGAGAGAATGAGAGAGAGAGAATTAGAGAGAGAGAATGAGAGAGAGAATAAGAGAGAGATGAGAGAAGAGAATGAGGGAAAGAATAATGAGAGAGAGAGAGAGAAGAATGAGAGAGAGAGAAGAGATAGAAGAGACAGAGAATGAGAGAGAGAGAGAATGAGAGATACAGAGAGAATGAGATAGAGAGAGAGACGAGAGAGAATAGAGAGAGTTCACTGCAATTGGATAAGTTGAGGCTGAGCAGCGAGAATAACGTTGTAAGTGACAAATTTCACATTATTCCCAAATTTGTCATGCCAGTGTCAGTGCTAATAAAGTCACTTCGCTTCTTTAAGGTCCCGATCAGTCAGAAGTGTTGAGCAATGTCCAAATGAGAATACATTTTTGTGATGGCTTAAAGGGCTAGAGTATTACTGAAAGTGAAAGGCCTGAAACCATATTCAGCCCGATTCTGAATATTACCAGGGAACGAATTCCCTTTTCGTGAGACTAGAAATTCTCTTTTTAGATAGGGTAAGGAAACTTATGGGTATGGCTCAAGTACCCATTTCTCATCAAATTTCTTCCCCAAAATATTTACATAAGAAAGAAGAAGTGTACTCTCGAAAAAAGTAAATTCCCCGGGAATATTCCGAATCGAGTTGATTGAATTTATTCTTTTGACGGGATTCGGGAAAGTTTCCTTCTTGGTTTCACGATGCATCTGAAAGTTGATGGAAATGAATCGTCGAGGTGGTATTGCTTTTTAAATGATTATTTGAAATCATAAATGAAGAGAGCCACAAACAATAATCGATGTAATAGTTTTCTCACCACAAAATTCATATCGAATCCCCTTTCACACTCTCGCGGCGACCTAATCACCATTACATGAGGAAAAAATTTGTTTATGCATTTGCAGCGATATCGATCAATGTTATTTTTTTTTTTTTTTACTTATTTATTTATTATTTTTTTTATTTTTTTTTTTTTTCAATTTTAAATCCACAACTCATGCAAGTTCATTAGACGCCGCCGCTCGTCTTGAATGATTCCAAACTCAATTCAATGTCGCTATTATTTTGCTGCTATTGTCGCTGTTCATTCAGAGAGCATTCAGCGGCGCTGTGTCGATGTGCAAGAGTCTCAGTCTCCATTTCATATATTCCGTATACTGGCACGGAATGTCATGGAGCGAGCGAGCAGCAACTATCGGAATGGAATTGCACTTAATAAAGCTATTTTTTTCTTATACATACTTTTTTTTTATATATAATTTTGTTTTGTTTTTCTGTTCTTTTTTATGACTTTTATTATGCTTTCCTTCGCATTTAATGCTGTTGCCTTTTGTATGTATTGATGTTTCCACGAAGGCGTCATGCAATTTGTTTTTTGTCGTTTCATGTGAAGTAGGTGCATCACGCTCGTTGGAATGCAAATCCGATGGAGTCGCAAAAACAAAAAAAAAAAAGAATTAAATTAAAAAAAAAAACAGAAGAACAGAAAAATATTCAATATGTATATAAATATTCACATCAATAAAACCGAATTTTGTATATGTATGCGAATCGAGTGAAAAGGGGGAAACGATAAGAATTTATGTTGAGGATTTTTGGAATTTTGTATTTTTATTTTTTATTTTTTTTTTTTTTTTTAATTTTTATTTTATTTCATCTTTAAATGCTTCTGGTTCGATTTCCATGCAAGCGACATTGTCGTCGTCTACGTATTGTCTGCGTGACATAATCGCGCATTCCTAAGAACGTTAACCTCGCGAATTATTCAATTTCGAATACACAACGAAATGAAAATGTTTTCAGATGAAATGAATATATTGAGAGCAATGGAATAAATTTCGAATTGAAAGCAGGAGAAAAAGAAGAAAAAAATATTTTTGAAAAAAACGTGTGAAAATTGAAGTGAAAAAAAAAAAGAAAAAACCCCGCCGGTCAGTGTGCGAGTGGTTGAGAGGGTGGGCGAGAGGGGGTATCAGTTGTAAAGCGGTTACCACTGAGACCGTTTGTCTTGACCGGAATTATTGCCGCAGATGGCGCTAAATAGATGACGTCGTTGGATGGTGGCCAAATATTTATGCCGGTAGAGAGTCGAAAGAAACAACACATACACATTGTGTGTGTGTGTGTGTGTGTGTGTGTACGTACATGTGTAGACAATGCTGTTTCTGTGTTTCTTTAGTTCTAGACGAAAGAAATCCCTGCAGACGATGAAACATGCAATGAGTAATTGAGCATTTTCGGAAAACAATGTGCCACTCTTCCTCTTAGCTTAGCTTATCTCCCTTCATAATTGCCATTCTTCAGTTTCTTCGTTGTTTTTTGTTTTTCTTTTTTCATTTTTATTATCGGTATGTATGTATTCTTCCTGCAATTTATGCAGTCTCAAGTGCTTGAGGCAGGCGTGGACCCCAAACATGACGCATTATGCTGTGTGGGTTGCTAGACTTTTTCATTTCTTTTCGCTTTTTTTTATTATTTCTTATTCTTCTTTCTCTGTGCTCCCCATCCTTCACTATCTAGCGTGTTATTTTGTTACTTGTTACTGTAAAAAAATAAAAAAAATAATAAAAATACTCTGTTGCTTCGTTTTGTTTTTTCAACTTTCTTCGTTACTTTAATGCATTACGATGACAATTTAAATGCTGCGTTTGTTTCCGGTGTCTGAATGCCTGGAATGGATTGTTGCTAATTAAAGGCAACAAGAGTCCATTGCCCATACTCGTTAGACTCTGAGTGAGTTGAATGAATTTGTGTAAGTGCTTTAATGTCGAAATAGTGGCTTAAAAGTAAATGAAATTACGAAGAAATTTAGATGCTGAGTTAGAGTTCCGAGTGCTGAGATGCCATGAGAATGAGATTGTGCATGAATAAGAGGCAACAAAGAGCCATTGCCAATACCGTAGATCTGAGTGAGTTGAATGAATTTGTGTAAGGTTTAGATGTCGAAGATAGTGGCAATTAGAGAGAGAGAATGAGAATATAGAGAGAGAGAGAGAGAATGTAGAGAGAGAGAGAGAATGAGAGAGAGAGAGAGAGAATAGAGAGAGAGAGAGAGAAGAGAGAGAGAAGAGAGAGAGAGAAGAAATGAGATGAGAGAGAGAGAGAAGGAGAGATAGAGATGAGAGGATGAGAGATGAGAGATGAGAGAGAGAGAGACTGAGAGAAGAGAGAGATGAGAGAGAGAGAGAGAGAGAGAGAGAAGAAGAGAGAGAGAGAGACGAGAGAATGAGAGAGAGACTGAAAGAATACTGGGAGAGAGACTGAGAGAGAGGGAGAGACAGAGAGAGAGAGAGAGAGACTGAAAGAGAGACTGAGAGAGATAGAGAAGAGACTGAAAAGAGTAAGAGAACGAGAGAGAGAGAGAAAGAGAGAGAATGAGAAAAGAGTAAGAAAATGAGAGAGAGAAAATGAGAGAGGGAGAGAGATATGATACTTATATGAAATATGAAAGAAATGGGAAATTTTTGTATTTTCCACACAACGGTTTTGTTAACCTCTTACTGCGTGATATATTAAATAATTATGAAACATTATTACAATTATACATGTAGGTAGGTATCTATTTCCATCAAAACGAATCTATGTAACCAGGTTCGTATGCGGTAAAGGGTTAATTTTTTATTTTTATTTTGCAAACTTGCAAAAGAGATCAAGAATTTCGAAAATACTTAAGAAACTATCATCACGTTCTCTCTATTGTGGTCGTTTTTAACACTTCCTGTTTCTCGTGGAAAAATCTCTAGGGCCATAAATCCTAGAGAATATGTATTTAGAATCGGGCTGAATTCAGATTCAATTTAAATTATCTTCTAAAATTGTTCGTGGGAATGAAAGTGATAAGACTGCTCTGACATCGAAAAGACAATCCCTGGACATTATGCAATAGGGTCCTTAAATTCGGATCTCTAAAATTGAATATGAGGTAAACCCTCGGATATTATTTTCTCGATAATTCCTAGGTTTGTCAGAGAAAAATGTGCCACAGTCAGTGCAAAATATGTCTGGAATGCATGATCTGAGATAACGACTTTTCTTTTTTTTTTTTTTTTTGTTGGATCATTTTACGCAAAAAGTAAACAAAATCAAGTGATGTTTTTATGGAAAAATGTTTTCATTTTTCATTTTGCTTTTTCAAATTCTAAGCAATAAGCTTTCGCGGGAGAGGTATTCAATGTCTATTATTTTCAGTTTGACTCGTCGTTTTCATAGAAATTTCACAGCTTCTGCCTTAGAAGTTTCAAAAAGCTTAGCAATTAGTTTATTTAAGAAAGTTGCGTAAAATCTTTTCTCTCATTGTAATTACTTTTTAAGTCTTATTTAAGGGGGGAAAAAATTCAAAAAAAAAAAAAACTTTTCACTGCTCTTTTGAAGCTACAGACGGTAGCAATTATTTTTGACTTATTCACTGAATTATCATGTACATTTCTCTACAGTGAACACCCGGCAATGCGACAAACGATTTGTAAGGCTAATGGTAACAGTTCCTAAGACCCTCCGAAATCCGAAAAGTCTTAATATTAGGACCTTATAATTGGACAAACTCTATTCGTATATACATACATAAGTATTCTTATTAAAATAAAATGATTCAATCTAATACTCTAAACAGATTACAGCTGAAATACGAAATCAAAAACCGCCAATGCAAATCACAAAAGCAGGTCTCCAGACTGTCAATGTGCATTACTTTCTTGCAATCAGCTGACAGCACGCTGCTACTTAAAAAAAAATATATAAAGGCAATTCAAAACAAGTAAGGGTATTATAGTCAGGCGAACCCGAAACGCCCGAAAAGCAACCGTTTAAGAAGAATATTTAAAAAAATTTTAAGACCATTTGGGGGCCCATATACCGACTTTTATTCAATATCTTTATGAAAACAGCCCCTTTGCCACGCCCACTTGTCCAAATATTAGGTGTAGTAAAAAGAAGTCCATTATTTTTGCATTAAATTGAGGGCTTTATTTAAGATAGTTAGAATGACCCGATTTAGGTCAAATATGCGCCGTTTTGTTCGATAACTTGTTTCCATTTTAAAGGTAATTTCATTATGCCTCTCTCATAGAAGCCCTCGTTCCTATTAGCAAAAAATTGAGACAGTCGAATTTCAGAAGCCTCTCTTGAAGCGAATGTTTCACCAGCAAAATTGTTCGCCATGGACAGGAACAGATGGTAATCACTTGGTGCCAGGTCCGGACTATAAGGTGGATGCAGAAGAACCTCCCAACCAAACTCCCGGAGCTTCTGGCGAGTCACTATCGATGTGTGTGGCCTGGCGTTGTCTTGATGGAACACAATTCCTCTCCTATTGGCCAAAGCTGGCCGCTTATGGGCGATTGCTTCCTTCAGACGGTCCAATTGTTGACAGTAGAGTTCCGAGTTAAGACTTTTGCCGTATGGGAGCAGCTCATTGTAGATAATTCCCTGCCAATCCCACCAAACACACAGCAAAATCTTCCTGGCCGTCAATCCTGGCTTGGCCACCGTTTCCGCCGGTTCACCGTGTTTCGACCACGACCGTTTTCGCTTGACGTTGTCGTAAGTGACCCACTTTTCATCACCAGTCACCAACCGCTTCAGAAATGGGTCGATTTTGTTGCGGTTCAGCAGCGATTCGCAGATGGAAATTCGGTCTATGAGGTTTTTTTGCGTTAACTCGTGTGGCACCCATACATCGAGCTTCTTTGTGTATCCAGCCTTATTCAAATGGTTCCAAACGGTTTTTTGTGCAATCTTTAGCTCTTTTGCAATCGAAACAGTGCTAACATGACGGTCGGACTCGATAATTTCCATGATTTTATGGACATTTTTGACAATTAGCCTTCCAGTGCGTGGTGCATCCTTGACATCGAAGTTACCGGAACGGAATCGACGAAACCAAAATTGCGCATGATTGGCTGTTACAGTACCAGGTCCATAAACGCTATTCACATTTTCAGCCGCCTGGCTTGCGTTATCTCCCTTATCCAAGAAAAGCTGTAAAATGTAGCGAATTTTCTATTTGCTGATGTCCATCTTTGACAAGCTCTCAAACAAAACTGAATGAATCAATCAAAAAAGTGTCAAAAAAGCTTTTTTAGTAGGAACTGTCATCTTTCTAATGCCCCCTAGCGGAACACGATCGGACTTATACAACGCGAGATGCAGATAAATAACGCCATCTATTGGAAAAATAATGGATTTCTTTTTACTACACCTAATATTTTAAATTCTCATCGGAGGCTTAAATATATGCTCAAATTCTAAATTTCATTCAAATATTATCGAAAAAGGCTGTTTTTGGGGCAGTTTTGGGATTTTTGTGACAGACCCTACTACTGGAGTTACATACATATTGTGGTTTTACGTGGGTCCATACCCTGGGTGGGCCTCACTCTAGAGCACCTCAATGTACACGGTCGGTATTCACAAACCGACGGGTTGCCACTGTGTACCTACTCACAGATCACAGTGTACTAATCGTTTCCTGATGCGGTGGTAAGCCACAATATTAGAACGCATTAGTAATGGTGTGGTGCCAGCTCACCGTTTAACAAGCAGGACCCCGACGAGCCTCCCACAAGGGGGCCTCTCAAACGATCAGGCACGGGTGGTCAGTCCGTGGGGCCCTGATCCCCGTCGTACCAAGTTACGGTCTATTGGTCTACCGTCCGTGACTTGACATAAGCCACTTCCATTTTATAAGTACATAGATTCTATACCCAATCAGCCAAGAATGGTCGAAATGTTGGCTAGGGTCCGCGGGATTGCCAGGCCCGTAAATCGAAAATTGATTCCCCTCGCGGGAAGTCCTGAAGGTGCAGACGGACAGGCAGACAGACGGTGTGTTACACACAACCACACAAACGCAATATACCATCGACAGAGGGTGTGTCGGGTATAAAAAGAGCCACAGCGCCAAGCGAAAAATAACTGACAGCAAACTTGCCATATATTGCCAATAAACAACAAAAATTAGTGCTCGAGAAACAATCGATAGCACTATCGATACCATCGATGGTTTCAAACTATCGAAAAAATCGATGTTTTTTGTAGACTATTGATAGTTTTGATTCATTGATCGATTGTTGAACCTATCGATTATCCAAACTATCGAAATGTTAGTTATCGAACTATCGATTATCCAAACTATCGAAATGTTAGTTATCGAACTATCGATAGCTATCCAGATCTATCAAACCCATAAAATAGACAAACTTACACACTTCCTTGCTACACCACGTCGTGAAATATCTTCAGAATTTCTGCTAGTCTTATGTGTCCCATTTTATAAACCAAATGAGAATTATAGGCGTCATGCTAAACTGTGTACATATACTATGGCTAAAAAGTATGGATGGATTACTGAAAATTGAGTAAGAAATGCTTTAAAATTCGTTTCCTTGTATATTCAAACGTGCTATAAATTGAGGAAGGATGCATTTGTACAATATTTTATTAAATTTTAAGTTTCTTTTAGAGGACAATCATTTATTTTTAAATTTAAAACTTAAAATGGTACATGTTTAAAAGCTCAAACTTGCTTTATTCAAAGCAATTTGCCAACCAAATTAGTTTAAATTTTAAATTATATCTTCCGATAGTTAATACTATTGATAGCTCGGACTATCGACTATTGAAACTATCGATAGCTCGGAATATCGACTATTGAAACTATCGATGGTAGAAACTATCGATATATAATTTGACAGATTCCAGCTATATATCGATAGTTGCAACTATCGATATATAATTTGACAGATTCTAGCCAGTGATGCCAGATTTTATCGATAAAAAAACCCTCATATATTGGGAAAAAAAACCCACTTTTCCACATTTTCAAAAACTAAAAACCCCCAAAAAACCCAGAATGATTTTTTGAAAATATGGGCGTACCGATTTCAAAATTGAACATTGGATTTAAACACAATATTTTAATAAAAGTATCAAGAAAATAACAAAAAATAAATAAAAGTAACTTAAAATTGCAGTCTTATTCATGACTTAACAAAAAAAAACGAAGTTTCTTTACAACACTTGTGGAACACGCGACTAGATACAGCAAAAAGAGTCATGCATGGTACTGGAAGAGGGAAAACACGATTTTCATTCTCATAAGTAGTAAATATACCTTAAATGTAGTGCATAAATTTCGATATAAAATTACCCATACTTTTCCCCATGTCACGATATTTGAGTGAAAAAACCCACAATATGGGGAAAAACCCACAATCTGGCATCACTGATTCTAGCTATACTTATATCGATAGTCTGAAAACGATCGAATAACTACTTATTTAAAAACCATAACCATCGATAGTCATGTCGATACTATCGATAAGCTGAAAGCCCTATTGGTAATGCTTTCAGTCGATATATTCTCCAATGTCGCCTTTATATCGATTTTCGTCAAAAAGTACCTATGTTTACGTTTTCCCCCTGCCAGGATCCATACATCTATACAATATGGGTTCGTATGCGATAAATTCATTCATAGAAGTCGCTTTGCTCTCAGAAATTTCGTAATGTGTTACATAGAAAATGAAAAAAAAAAATTTTTTTTTTACATCTCCTCCCTCACATATATATGTATGTATGTATAATCTTTGGAGTTTGTTTATATTTTATGCTTTCTTTAATGAGTTTGCTTGACTCTGTTCGTTATCTCGACACATTCATTCTCACATTACCTGCTGGAAGGAAATTTTCTCTTTCAATTAATTATTTTGAAGATTCTGTAAAGTCAGTCCGACGAGAATGATTATTTGAACCAGGCCCGGCGAAAGGTGTGGGTAGTATGGGACTACTACCCAGTCCGATTTTTAGGGTATAGGTAATTACCCACTCCAAAACTTACTCAAAACTTCTAAAGAAATATTTTTTGTAAAATCTTCTAAAAAAATAAAGAGCTACATTTTACTGTACAAGCGTCCGCAATGCCGAAACGTAAACGAACATACAACATACAACCAAAGAATTTCGATATAAGCTTTGATTTTTTTTATATTGTGTGTTATATGTACAATAAGGATTATTATTCCATAACGAAAAATATCAAAATCGATAGCCCCGTTATAGCTATTTGAATTTGTTTACTTAAATTGTTTATATTTTTAACAAAAAACCCGTTAATTTACAAAACCAAAGTTTCATTCAGAAGAGTGTCTTATTGACAATCTTCAAACCAAAAATTGGAAAGATACATGCAACAGATGCATAAAAAAATAAAGCGATTTCATGCCGAAAAAATGATATTGACAATAACTATCGTAAAAATTCGAATTTCGCAAAACGGTTCAAATTGTATTTATTACTGCTTATTGTGATTTTAAAAAAAGCGAAAATCCGACCATCGAAAAAAATGTGGCCCACTTGAGAAATTTTCACTCATATTGAGTTAAATGAGTTGCACTGTACCACAGTAAGGATTTCTATTTGTTTCTTTTTTATAAGCTAAGGAGAATACTTTTTTGTTAAGTATTTAATATATTGTATTGTTATAATATATGAAGTTAAAAAAAATTGTTTGCTCTGTCGCATGGTGCCATGACTACTACCCACTCCGATTTTTGGTGTTCCGCCGCTCCTGATTTGAACATTATATCGATGATTATCTTTTGTTATGTTTTAATCGCGATTATCACGAATACATAATTATTGGGTTAAACGCTTAAAATCTGAGCCACGGGATGGGTTTCTCTTCGATTGATTTTAATAACAAAGAAATATTCAACGCCTCGGCCGTTCGTTGAACTCGCATAGAAGAAAACGTTATAATTTTATCTATGGCTTTTGCAAAAAAAAAAAAAAAATATAAATAAAAAATAAAACGAAGCGACAAAAATAGGGAACACATTTAGGAACCGTCACAAAGCACATTTGAATAACATAAGAAGCAAAAGCGCTCGAGAATTCCACGAACCGAATTTCAGGCTTCAGTCTTGCGCTTGAATCCGAAATGTGCTGAAATCCCAAGCCCGAAAGCTGAAGACTGAAGGCTGAAGGCAGACGATACTCTCAGAATGCATAAACAAACGGAAAAAAGCGATTTTTTATCAACATCAACAGCAAGTGCGCTCGGTTCTTTTTTTTATATATTTTTTTTTAAATAAAAAATGTTTTTCATTTTAATTTTGATTTTTCATTAATGCGATTGCGTTCTTTTTCGATGAATGTAAACGAGTAGAAAATGACAATGTTCGGGAAAATTATTATTTTTTAATTATTAAAAAAGTAAAGAATTAAAAACGAAAAAATCAATTGAGATATATACCTACGACGAGAAAATCCAAAATGAACTGTGGAACGAAAATATCAATGGAAAACGCGAAATTCTCTCTTGTGCAGTTGAGAGGTTTTCTCGTCGGTTTGGAGACGACGGTAAAAAACATTGAAAGTTTTTAAATTCTATATTATATGAGGATTAAAATGCGTGAAATGAGTAAAAAGTGTTTTTTTTTGTTGTGTTTTTTTTTGTGTGTTTTTTTTTTGTGTTTTTTTAATACAGTCGAAACTCCTCTATAACGAAAATTCTCTCAAGGCTTTTTGGCTATGTTTTTAATGCTTTTTTTTTCTCCTTATAACGAATTCTCTCTATAGCGAATATTTTTTCCGGTCACTTGAAATTCGTCATAGAGAGTTTAGACTGTACATGCCTTTTCCACTCAATGGTCAATAGAGAGAATTTATGCCTGGTTCCCAATAGTGCGCAGAAATTCCTGCAAATGTTCAACAAATTCAAGCGTATGAGATCAGTTACAATCAAATCCGCAGCTGATAAAAAATCGCTTCCATAGTATGTCTGGATGTGTTGAATATTTGCCGGAATTCTTTTGCACTATTGGAAAGCAGGCATTTTTGTATGGATGGAAAGTAAAAAAGACAATTTTTGTATGAAAAATAAAGGTCTTTTAAAAGGTTGTTTGACTGTCATTCAGTTCTCGTATACTCAGTTTCCACTCAGAGTGATCACTTCAAAAAAACCGATGACTTGCAAATTATGGGTTAATCTTAAGTCTTTGTACTTTTTAGCTTGATTGGAATACTTAGGATCAACTGAAGATATCCCATCGACTTGATCATTCTTTGAACTCGTTGGCCTGAATACTTTTTTGAAGACCTGTCAAGGAACCTACATTTTCTTTTCGAGTCTCTAATGAAGAGTCAGGGAACCTACAGTGTCTTTTCGAGCCTCCAATGAAGAGTCAAGGGACCTACAGTGTCTTTTCGAGTCTCCAATGAAGAGTCAAGGGACCTGAATTGTCTTTTCTAGTCTCCAATGAAGAGTCAGGGGACCTACATTGTCTTTTCGAGTCTCCAATGAAGAGTCAGGGGACCTACAGTATCTTTTCTAGTCTCCAATGAAGAGTCAGGGACCTGAATTGTCTTTTCTAGTCTCCAATGAAGAGTCAGGGACCTACAGTGTCTTTTCGAGCCTCCAACGAAGAGTCAGGGGACCATACTTTATAACGTCTTGATTCGCTTTTCTGATCAGTTCGAATCCGCAGTATTCAGCAGGATCCCATTTGAATGTCTTACGGCTTTGATTTCTCTTAAGTTTCTGTGTAATTATGAAAAACGCTGAATACTGCATTTAATTGCCTTTTTTTTAAATTTAGTTTATGCAAAATCTCATTATTATTATGTATTATTATTATTCTTCTTTTTAAATATTTTTCGTTTCGATATCCAATTGAAGCCGCCGACGAAAAGTGTCACAACTGAAGAAGGGTTTTAAAAGATTTGAGATCGTTTTCGTTGAAGTTTATTTCATTTGATATCTTTCTGTCTTCCACACAATTGAGAAGAATGTACAAATTATCGTAATATTAACGAATTTTTGTGCTCAACTCATTTTGGAGTAATTTTTTTTTCTGTCTTTCTTTCTTTATTTTCTTTTCTTTTGCTTCTAACCGATATTAGAGCCATCACTTTTCACTCAATGTTGAACACAAATCCACAATTGATTTATGGCCCTAAGCGCACGCACTAGCCAACCGGTTTTGCACGCTACAATCGATCGTCATAGGCTCCTCTCTAAGGGGTGGTGGTGTTGAAGTATTCAACGAAGTTGCTTGCTAAGCATGCGCGCCGCTCACGATTTCCTGTTCGAATCGGTTCACTCGTCTGCGGTTTTGCATTTTTCTTCGTTTTATATATTTAGTTAGCTTATGTCCAACCCCCTCCCCGTGGCCGTCCAGCCATGGATTTTACTTGAGATCTTTATCGAAAGTGCGTTGGCGTTGCAAGCGTATTTTCAAATATGGTAACACGAATGTAATTCGCGTTTCGTTTCCTATTGTTTTTTTTTAAATGTTTTTTTATTTTTTTTTATTTATTTATTCATTTTTTTTTTCTTTCATAATGTTTATCATTATTTTCGTGTTCTCTTTACTATTAAGTCGCTGAAATATTCGAGATTCTTGACTTCGATTTACGAGTTCTTTGAAAAACATTTTTTTAAAATCATAATTTGATATATTTTCTCATAAATTTGATGAGTTTTTATGGGACGTTCTTAGAAGGTAAATTCTTACACCCAACACCATCGATAAGAAAACTGTGTACAGACCAGTGTTGCCGATATGAAAATAATCAAGACGCTAAGTCGATTTCAAAACTCCGCTAAATCCGAGGGAATAAAAATATTAAGAATTCGCTAGAAGTTATTAAAATTGAGCTTCTATAGAGGGCCTTTTCAATCCTGACGATACATGAGCGCGAAAGTAACCAAAAAAAAAAAACCGAAGGAATGCCTTAAGGTGCAATCGTTGACGAAAAAGTAAAAACAGTGTAATAAGACATAATTATGACGAACACTCGTTCAATAAACAACTAAGTCAGAAGAAGACCATCAAAAAAAAAAAAAAAAGGAAACATACGGATGTCAGAAAATGATGCAAAAATTACGCTAGGTCTAGCCAGAAATGTCGAAATTGCTTGGAAGTTTCACCTTGTGGTGATAAATCAAAAATTCAAATTTTCAGTATTATAGGTAAATATCAGTTGCCCATTCACAGCTCTATAAGAGCTCAAAAGATCTTGTACTTATATGAAATGTACAATATTCCCTCGTTTTCGTGGGAAGGTTCACTTCATTGCCACTAATTTCTGATACAGACTGACAGACAGACAGACAGACAGACAGGCGGACGGAAGGACAGACGGGCATAGCAAAATCGAATCTCCTGGTGACGTTGATCATTTCTATATAACAGGTTGGCTGATAAGTCCCCGGTCTAACAAAGAAAAACACATTTTTTTGTCAAAATTCGTTTTTATTATTCAACATAGTTCCCTTCAAGAGCGATACAACGATTATAAAGACCTTCCAATTTTTTGATACCATTTTGGTAGTACTCCTTCGGTTTTGCCTCAAAATAGGCCTCAGTTTCGGCGATCACCTCTTCATTGCAGCCAAATTTTTTCCCTGCGAGCATCCTTTTGAGGTCTGAGAACAAGAAAAAGTCGCTGGGGGCCAGATCTGGAGAATACGGTGGGTGGGGAAGCAATTCGAAGCCTAATTCATGAATTTTTGCCATCGTTCTCAATGACTTGTGGCACGGTGCGTTGTCTTGGTGGAACAACACTTTTTTCTTCTTCATATGGGGCCGTTTTGCCGCGATTTCGAACTACAAACGCTCCAATAACGACATATAATAGTCACTGTTGATGGTTTTTCCCTTCTCAAGATAATCGATAAAAATTATTCCATGCCCATCCCAAAAAACAGAGGCCATTACTTTGCCAGCGGACTTTTGAGTCTTTCCACGCTTCGGAGACGGTTCACCGATCGCTGTCCACTCAGCCGACTGTCGATTGGACTCAGGAGTGTAGTGATAGAGCCATGTTTCATCCATTGTCACATATCGACGCAAAAACTCGGGTGTATTGCGAGTTAACAGCTGCAAACACCGCTCAGAATCATCAACACGTTGTTGTTTTTGGTCAAATGTGAGCTCGCGCGGCACCCATTTTGCACAGAGCTTTTTCATATCCAAATATTGATGAATGATATGACCAACACGTTCCTTTGATATCTTTAAGGCCTCTGCTATCTCGATCAACTTCATTTTACGGTCATTCAAAATCATTTTGTGAATTTTTTTGATGTTTTCGTCGGTAACCACCTCTTTCGGGTTCCACTGCGTTCACCGTCCTCCGTGCTCATTTCACCACGCTTGAATTTTGCATACCAATCAATTATTGTTGATTTTCCTGGGGCAGAGTCCGGAAACTCATTATCAAGCCAAGTTTTTGCTTCCACTGTATTTTTTCCCTTCAGAAAACAGTATTTTATCAAAACACGAAATTCCTTTTTTTCCATTTTTTTCACAATAACAAAAGTTGCTTCACAAAAGACGCTCTATCTCACAAACTAATTGACTTACAGACGTCAAATTTTGACACGAATCATTTGAAGGTTGCCACTATATAAAAATAATATGCATTTAATACTAGCGACGCCATCTATGTGTCAGACCGGGGACTTATCAGCCAACCTGTTATATTCAGCCCGATTCTGAAAATTCCCGGGGATCAAATTCCCGGAGAATTTACTTTTCTCGAGAGTAAAATTCTTCTTTTTTGAATATTTGGGGGAAGAAATTTGATGGGAAATGGGTATTTGACCCATACCCATAATTTTCCTCACCCTATCTATTTAAAGAAAGAGAATTTTAGTCTCGAGAAAAGTAAAATCCCCGGGAATTCGTTCCCCGAGAATATTCAGAATCGGGCTGAATCAGCTCTATCTATCTCGACTAGTTCTGGGTGTTACACACGAACGCACAAACGCAATATTCCCTCGACACAGGGGTCGTCTGGTATGAATAGAAGTTCAGTCGAACCTCTATATTTCGATTTTCCATTATTTACCAAAGAACTCTTTCGATTTATGGGAGACTTTGAGTTACTTTTTTTCTTCTTCCTTTTTTTTTTGTAAGTATGTATGTATGTTTTGTATTGAAAGTTCGAAATATGTTAATTCGGTCTATGGAAGTTGTTTGACTGTATTTTCGAGATGTGACAACAGTTGCTTTTTTCTCTTTTTTCTGTTTTTCTTTTTTTTGTTGTTTTGTCGTTTTAAAACAATAAGAAGAGAAAAACTATTTGAAATGCCACGCGGTCAGTCGTGATAAGCCGAATGAGAAAAGAAACCGGTAAAAGCTTTCAATAAAATTCATAACGAGATCGTGCATTGATCGCGCACGTTCGCGACGATCAAACGCTCCAACGATCAAATGAAAAGAGAAAAAGAAGAGAGTCTCCGAAAGCAAGGTGACAAAAGATGAAGCTTTTAAGATACCTATAACAATAATAAAAAAGAAAAGAGGTAACACCAATAAAACCTACCACCGATACACAGTGATATCTGCGCAAATTTATGGTCAATTATTATCTGTACCCCACAGTAACTCTTCGCTGATGGTTTTTATCTCATTAAATGGCATTCAGGTAGTCCTTTCGACTCTCGATCTTTTGCACATATAAATATCTAAAATACGACCAACGGAAGTGAACTCTTAACGAGAGAAGTTTCCATGTTGAGTTATTTATTTAATTTTTGTTGTTGCTTATTTTAAACTTTCACCAAATCGATTTACAATTTCATTCCTTTAATTCCATTTGTATTTTCTTCTCGTTTTCGATTTTAAGCCAACTTAAATTATTTCATATTTAAATTTTTCATTTTATTTTATTGCATTTTTTTTGCGCTAATTTTTTGGTCAAAATTTTCGATGTGGTAAAAAACTTTTTTTATTATTTTTTATTTCGTTTGCTTTTTTCTGTTTCGTTTCTGTTATGGGCTGTTCTCAACTCTCATTACCTCAAGTTCATTCATAATTGAATTTTGAATTCAATTTTTTTTATTATTTTTTTTTTTTTTTTTTTGGATTTCGATTCATATCTACGGCTGTCTGCAATGCCGAATGCTTCTCATTTTGTTCTGTTGAGGAAATTTGTGTATTGAGTCATTTCAAGCGATATCTCTCTTTGCTTCCCTTTCTCTATCTATCTCTCTCTCTCCCTCTCTCTCTCTCTCTCTCTCTCGATCAGTCTATATTTGTGACATATGACGTCAAAAAGGCTTACAATTAGTTTTCGTTTAATAAGAAAAAAACTTATGAATCATTTCAAAATGAATTGAAAATATTGTTGTTGCTACCCCCGAAAGCATTCATTCATCTCATCTCTTGAATGGAACTGAACTTTGCATACACAGGTTGAGAGATATTTCATTGATGGAAAATAAACGAGAAGTCTGGAAGAGGCTAATAAAACAAAAAGCCGCTCTTATCCTCGGATGATTTCCCATTAAGGGGCTCGCTCCAGTTCGATCAGAAATGAAAAACTTCTTATAAAAAAAAAACACTTCAGAAAATTTCTGATTCATTTCTAATTTCTGATTTTTTATATGAATGAATATGTAGAACCAACTTGCATCTTCGGATCTAATCGTTTTTCATAGAGCAGGATGTTTTGGTAATATTGCTATGCAGCAAAATGTCAGTCAGACACTCCCAATGGGACTGCATTTGTAAAAGCATTTAGCTATGGAGAATTTTTCCAAGTCATGCATCAGTCAAAGACATTCATTTATGAATGGAAAAGTGTATTAGAGAGATCAACAGAATGACAGAGAGATTGAGAGAGATCAACAAAATGACAGAGAATGAGAGAGATCAACAAAATGACAGAGAGATGAGAGAGATCAACAGAATGAAAGAGAGGATGAGACAGATCGAGACAGATGAGAGAATAGAGAGTCAGAGAGAAAGAGAGAGAGAATGAAGAGAGAGAGAATAAGAGAGAGAGATGAGAGATGAGAGATAAGAGAGAGAATAAGAGAGAGAGAATAAGAGAGAGAGAATAAGAGAGAGAGAATAAGAGAGAGAGAATAAGAGAGAGAGAATAAGAGAGAGAGAGATAAGAGAGAGAGAATAAGAGAGAGAGAATAAGAGAGAGAGAATAAGAGAGAGAGAAAAAATAAGAGAGAGAGAATAAGAGAGAGAGAATAGAGAGAGAGAATAAGAGAGAGAGAGAGCATGAGAGAGAAAATAAGAGAGAGAGAAGAAGAGAGGAAGAGAGAGAATAAGAGAGGGAGAGACGGAATAAGAGACGGAGAGAGGAATAAGAGACGGAGAGAATAAGAGAGAGAGAATAAGAGAGAGAGAATAAAAGAGAGAGAATAAAAGAGAGAATGAGAGAGAGAGAATGAGAGAGAGAATGAGAGAGAGAGAATGAGAGAGAGAGAATGAGAGAGAGAGAATGAGAGAGAGAGAATGAGAGAGAGAGAATGAGAGAGAGAGAGAATGAGAGAGAGAGAATGAGAGAGAGATAATGAGAGAGAGAGAGATGAGAGAGAGAGAATGAGAGAGAGAATGAGAGAGAGAATGAGAGAGAGAATGAGAGAGAGAGAGAGAGAGAAAAGAGAGAGAGAGAGAATGAGAGAGAGAGAGAGAATAAGAGAGAGAGAGAGAATGAGAGAGAGAGAGAGAATAAGAGAGAGAGAGAGAATAAGAGAGAGAGAGAGTGAGAGAGAATGAGATAGAATGAGATAGAATGAGGGAGTATGAGAGATAATGAGAGATATAAATAGTAAAAGAAATAAGAATACCGAAAGAAAAGGAGAAAAGAGGACCAAAAGAGAGAGAGAGAGAGAAATAGTAAGATCAAAAGGAAAGAACAAAAAGAGATAGAAAGAAGGAGAAGAGCAAGACACAAAGAGCAATTGAAAACTACAAAGGGATATAATAGAGCGAGACAAAGAAATAGTGACAGAGAGAAACAAAGAGGAGGAGAGAGAGAGAGAGAGAGAGAGAGACAAAAAGTAAGAAAGAAAGAGGGCGGCAAAGATAGAACGAAAAACGATCGGTAAATTTATGTAAATAAATAATTAAACATTTTGAACTTTTTTATTTTGATTTCGGATTCTATTAATGTAATTATTATTTTCATTCTTTTCAGGGTGATTGGTGGCTTGCTCGCAGCAAGAAAACTCGTCAAGAAGGCTATATTCCTTCAAATTATGTTGCCAAATTAAAATCCATAGAAGCAGAACCGTGAGTATTATTGTTGAATGTTGAATTTTTTATGTGTCCTTTACACTTCGACGAAATTATTGAAGTAATATAGGGATGGCTAACGCCGAACTCAAACATTTTGACAATTAAAGACCATTAGTACACGAAATTAAACTTACTTTGGATGAACTATGTTCGTTCGCTAGCAGGCATTCTTATCTATGGAATTAAACTTCGAATCGTTTATTCCTATCAATGCTACTTTGTTGCTTCAAGCGTTATTTGGCAAAGATTCTTTGCGTTAGGCTAAATGTGTATAGCCGGCATGAATGAAAAAAAAAAAAAAAAATTAAAATAAAAAAATAAATCAAAAAAAAGGCAAAGTAAATCGACATCCGTTGCATTGAATTTTCGCGCAACCGTGAATTAATGGCTTTTCCATTAAATAATAATGGGTGGAATTTCAGAATAACATTTGCTATGGTTTGTGTCTTTCATATTTATATGGGTATAAAACGAATTGCCTAAAAATATGCTTCGAAAAATTTATAAACTTGCTGCAGTTTAAAAAAAAATCATCTGAACACAATGAAGACACTCGCGAGTGGAGTTGATTTAGTGAGTTTGGAATAAAGTTTTTAATTGAATTTTAATCGGGAAGATAGCAATTCACTTTGAAAAGAGAACAAAACAGATCATGCTTTGAACGAAAAAGGTGATAGAGTTAATTTTGCGTATTGATCTCGAGCGGTCTCGGATTGATTGTCGAATGCTCAGAATAACTTAAGAGCACCGAAGAATATTACGTTTTGCAGATCAAAATTCTTGGAAATAATAAAAATATATGGGTTTTATCACCTTCTATCATTCTAATTGATGTATTGGCTTAATAAAAGGCATGCACTTTTGAAGCTTACTTCGTCCGTTTTTCCTCTAACCCGTCATTGCTCATGGTGAGCCATTATCATCAGTTTTAAAAGCATACTCTCTATGCCTTGAAACAACAGCATCCACTAGAAGTCTTAAGGGGATCTTCTGGTCTAGAGCACGAAAATTAAGTGTATTTTCATGATTTTTTTTTTTTTGGTATGAAGCAAAAATATGTTGTAATTTTTTTGTTTTTTTTTTTCGATTTTAAAAGTGGCGGCGAAATAGACCCATTTTTAAAAAGTACCTCCGTGGCGTACACGATTTCGTAAGTTCGGGTTATCCGAAAAAAATATAAAAATTTTATTATTAATCAGAATGAATGCGGCTATCGGGTGAGTTACAACAAAAAAAAAAAAAAACAAAATAAAATTGACAAAATGGCGCAATTTTTAATTTAACACATAAAAAAAACGCCATTTTTTTACCATTTTTTTAATGAAAAAATATGAAGTTCTTGAAATAAAACTTTGATTGTAGCTCACCCGATAGCCATCGATGTTGTGAATAACATATAAAAATTTCAGACGAATCAATTCGATGTTTTCATGTACGCCAGGTCAAAAAAAGTAGTTTTGAGATAAACGCGTTCAAAGTTGCTTTGATCAAGCAGCGCGCCTGCTGTCTCCACCTACTAAAACGGCTGTAGCAAATAAAATATTGTCAATATCTTCACGAACTTTGCCAGCATATTCTTAGAAGTCTATTCTTCCGAAATATATAAAGAAAAAAAATAGATTTTAAAAAAATTCTAGACCAGAAGGTAGGTCCCCTTAAGATCTCGTTTATTGCTTTATTAGCTTGTTCAATCGTGCATCTCTGGTCTCTAAAATTTCATTCTAAAAATTCGATGTCTTAAACTCCAAAATAAGATAAGTCATAAGAGATTCGCGTTGTCTGACTTCTGGAATTTTCGTGCACGGGAAAGCTTCCCTGTCAGTGCCGTATTAATATAACCCGTTTTGTATTCGGTGTTAGCAATGTAACTGAAATTTTCAAATGCAACTCTGCTAACTCAGAGTTAAATGTTAACCGGGTTTATTTTCGGGTTAGATGATTTTTTTTATATGCGTTTTGATATTTAAACCCTGGGTTTGCCGATAACCCTAACCCGCCTAGTGAGAACATAGCATAAGGGGATCTTCGTTAGAGCACGAAATTAATATTTTCATGATTTTTTTTTTTTTTTTTTTTTGGTAAACCAAATAAAAAGGCTTTAAGTTTGCAGGATATTGTTAATTTATTGACAATCCGAAAAATATGTTGTATTTTTTTTGGTTTTTTTTTCGATTTTAAAAATGGCGGCGAAATAGACCCATTTTTAAAAGTACTCCGTGCGTCCGTTCGTATCGGGTATCCGAAAAAAAAAAAAAAATATATTAAGAACGAATACGGCTATGGGAAAAAAAAAAAAAAACAAAAAAATACAAAAGCAATGGTTTTTTTTTTTCATTGCAATCAAAAAAAGTAGTTTGAGTAACGCTTAAAGTCTTGATCAAGCAGCGCGCCTGCTGTCTCCCTACTAAAACGGCTGTAGCAAATAAAATATTGTCAATATCTTCACGAAACTTTGCCAGCATATTCTTAGAAGTCTATTCTTCCGAAATATATAAGAAAAGAAAAAAAATCGATTTTAAAAAAATTCTAGACCAGAAGGTAGGTCCCCTTAAGATCTCGTTTATTGCTTTATTAGCTTGTTCAATCGTGCATCTCTGGTCTCTAAAATTTCATTCTAAAAATGTTCGATGTCTTAAACTCCAAAATAAGATAAGTCATAAGAGATTCGCGTTGTCTGACTTCTGGAATTTTCGTGCGCCAAGCAAAAATATTTAAGATAAATAAAGAAACCTTCTTCTTATTTTCTTCATTAACCTCTTTTGCAAGGCGCAAAAAACATTGAACACATCAGCAGCCAATTGCACCAAGAAGAGGCCAGAGGACCAAAACAACATTGTCCGAAAATCCGGAAAGAATAATTACATGCTCTCCGAGACGGTTGCACCACCATTGATTGTTACTTTTATTTATTGGTGAAAAAAAATATACCTATTATGTATAAAATCAAATCAAATAAAAAAAAAATATAAAAACCGAAAACAATCTTCAAGAAATTTCTTGTTAACCGAAAGAATAAGAAAAACTTTTTTCCAATTCGAAAATTGATCTTTTATTTTTAAAACAGGGACACGCACAAGCGGTCCGTCCACGTGCTCGTCTCGTCGTGTGCTTTTGAAAACGCACTTTGCCTTTAACCCAATTCCCGGAGGAGGCTCTTCCAATAAACAATCTTACGATACGAGATACTCGAAAATGATTTGTTATGGATTTTCTGTCGCCAGCGAGACTGAGGCATTATTCAAAATCGTGGCTCTTGTTCTTTGTTCGGTAGCCGTTGGCCGTTGGTCGTTGGTCTTTGGTCGTCGATATTTGATTGTCTCCTTTAAATCAGGCGATTAAAATTGCGCTAAGAAATTAAGCATAAATTAAGAGTGAAATGAAAAGAGAGAAATGCAAAAACAAAGCGAAAAAAGACAAAAGGAAATTAAACTTCGAAATCGATTGGAAATTGACTGTTATTCTCTGAATTGTTTTTCGCGAATCTTATTCCAGCCTTCACTTTATTTCACTTTACTTTTCTTTGCTTTGGCTTTTGACAAGGCTGTTTGTCATCGGCTTCTTTGGTTCTTTGAGCTTGAATTGAAGTTTCATTTCGTTTCGATCCGATCCGATTCGTTTCGATTCGCTTAAAACCGATTGCGGCCGTTAGTGTAAATTAATGCAGCTGCAATAACACATACTTTAACCGTTTTCTCTGCTGACAAAACAACAATGAAAACAAATTTAGCGGAATATAAAATTTCATTGCGATTCTTTAAGAGTTTTTCATTTAAAATTTATTTCCATTTTTTTTAAATCGAAAGGGTAATAAACTACTTTAAGTTTGTTCAATTTTCAGAGGTTGAAAGTTATAATTGAAGTTTTTTTGGGTGTCGCAAAAATATTTTTGTTTAAACATGATTTTTTTCGAAAGCTTATATCGAGGTAAACAAACAAGGTATGTGTGTATTATGTTTGTTATAAGAAATTAAACTTACTCTTGAAGAGTTATAAAACTATGTCCCATTATGTTATTAAAAACGTTATAACATAAATACGCTGCATACTTCAAGGCGTAAACTTATAATTTTCATTACTTAGGTAGATAATGTGGCTCTGGGATAGCGTAGGGGATGCGTGCTATGCTCTGGATCCCAGGGTCCGAGGTTCGATTCCCGACACAGGCGAAACGGAGGGTAATGTTCCAAGCGTATCACTGGTTTTTCGAAAATCGTCGCATGTTAGGGGCACACTACCAAAAAAATACATATAGTCACAGAAACCCCAAAAGGATTCTGCACTTCCAATTTGACCCCATTCCCGAATCATGTATTGGTGGACATTTGGCTAGGGTCCGCGGTCTTGCCAAGCCCGTAAATCATAAATGATTCCCCTCGCGGCAGACTGTTAGACCACGGTCCTTTCAACTTTATGGGGCTTTTGGATTAGGCTAATCTCACCAAAAAGTGTTTTCTCATTGTGTTTGCACAATTTTCATTGTGTCTCAATATTATTACCTAACTTCAATCTTTCAAGTTTCCAAAAATTACCTTTTTTTTTTTCTTAATAACAGCCATCGAAATATACCCAGCGGCCAAAATACTGCTTATAGAAGAGATGAACCGCAACAGACTTCGTAGGCGATAATGCAAACGACCTCATATACAATCCTTTGTTCGAGTATGGCCGTTTTTTAGGGTTAACGCCTACCAACACAACACAAAGTAATCGGGATTGTGTGGTGTTCATTCGGTAAGCTGCCCACAATGTCGTATACTTTGTTGAGCTGTAAAAATGCAAAAATTTACACTACTCGGGTGTATTCGTTATTTTTGGTGAAGTAATACGTTACTAATTACTCGTTACTTAGTACTGGTTCTATTTTTCTAAATATTGTTCATTCATTCATTGAATAACTCAAGCATATAGCATAAGCACATCACACTTCTATTACGTGGATCACCAAACTATAGTGTGAGCTATGGCGTGATTCACCAAAGTTAAACTTTTTCACCAAAACATGGTGGCTCGCGCCAAAATTTGGCCGAAGTGGCAGCTATAGTTCTATATAAACTCAAGGTTGATAAAGTAATCCAAACTCCCTTATGGTCTTTGACACTTCATTCAGTAGTTAGTAATCAAATATCAATTCAACTCACTCTACTACCATACTGTTTTTCGGATCCATTATTTGGGTACTTAATTGCTCCGGAAACCATCAGCTGACATATGTGCAAAAAAAAGTATTAGTAACGAGATACTTCCATCAGTAACGAGACGTTATTGATTACTGACTATAGTAGTCGTTACTTTTTACCGAATAGTAACGATATTTTACAACTCTAATGTTTTGTAATCGATAGCCACTGTTGGCCGTTGGGTACTTTCATCAAGTAGAAGAAGGGACAGACGGACTAATTTTTGTTCCATCTTTCAAACGAGCGAAATGATTTGGGAATGCACCAATAATAGCGATGATCATGACAACGACGATGATTATCATGATTAAGACATGTCGATTCATTGACGCATTGCATGTACATATGTGAACATTTATCGGGATATTTTGTGCCGATATTTTGGGTATTTTTCGAAATTATTTCCATCGCTGTCCAAATATGTTCGATCTAACAATCTCTTTATTCGTATTTACTTTCGTATTTATTAATTGATTGGTCGCCATGGAAATATTTTGGCGCCAATTATAAAAGTAAACCCCAAAGTTTCTTAATCGGCGACTCGTTTTGTTTGGCTTTCTTTTCTTTTGCTTATTTTTTTAATTTTTTTTTTTATTTATTTATTTATTTTTTTTTTGTAATTCAGGCTAATTTTGGCTTTTTCTGACACATTTTCTGAGTTTAAAAATATCTGGAGCCGAATTCATAATAAAGACCATTTTTATCGGCCATTTGAATTCGTTATAAAACAAAAGCCGAACAAAAACAAAAAATCAGTGTTCGATTTATTTATTTAAACTTTCTGTAACTAAATTCAAAAAACGCATCAAAATACAAGCGCCAAATTGGGTCAAAAGTGCAATCGCCTGACGGTGGAAAAATGTCTTCTGACGTCACAAAATTAATGCAGAAATTTTTTGTTTCCTTCTCTTTTACCTTTTTTTTTTTTTTTTTTTTTTTTTTTTTTTTAGTTTTTTCTGACTTTTTCCCTTTTTTTTTTGAAATTCCAATGAAATATTTTTAGAGAATTCACGTTAATGGCCCTGGCTTCTCGGAAAGCATGCATTCGTGAATGGCCATTTAGTTGGAAATTATAGCCAGTTTGATGATCGGTTTATGCGTCAATTGATCGCAGATTTATCTGAAATAGTGTATTACGGGGGAAAACCGGCCTCTATATTTGCATTTGTCACTTGTGCTTTTCTTCAGTTCCAAGTAAATGGAGCTTCCTATTTATGGTGAAATAAAATTATGTTTTTTTTCTTTCTATATATTATTTTTAAATATTTTTTTTTTTTTTCTTATATATTTTTATGTCAATATTGCTGCTTGTGTCAGTGCAGGTGGTGTCACATTGTCAACGAGTGTTTAAAGATTGTTCAACTTCGACTTCACGTTGAAAAAATTTTTTTTTATCGTTAACCTTAAGTTTAGGAAATAAATGCTAAAAATAGAAGCAAATAAAAATTTGAAAAAAAAATCGAAAAAAATAATAATAATAAAATGGGTTGCTAGCTAGCTGGATTCGTTTTCCCCTGCTCGTTTAAATGCGGCATCATATTCTTCCAGGCTTAAAAAAGAAACAATTTCAGTGACGCTTGTTTGAAGACACATATTTTTAGATGATATGTAATGATGGCTGTTCAAAGAGCTTCTTATATCAAGTATACACAGAGAAAAAAGTAAACCAGTAAATTTCAAATTCAAAAGGAAAAACATACAAAACGGCTTCAATAAGGAATATTTTTAATTTTATCAATTTTTCTAGCTGGAAAAAAATAAAGATTTCTCCTTTTGAATCAACTATATGTATATTTCCGGCTGAATAGACATGATAATTTAAAAAAATGCATTTAAATTGATATTCTTGAACTAACCACCGATCAAAATGAAATGACAAGAAAATTTTTGAAATAAAAAAAGTAACATTGAAACAAATTTATATCAAGTGCAAAGCAAGTGGCCACAGAGCCCTCTGCTGAACATAACCCCAAAAATAGCCATCGGATTGACTTCATCCGATTTTTTCGCTCCGTTGTCGTGTGAATGCTTTCGCAATGTTTTTAAAATTCTAATATGTATAAATATCTTATATGTCCTATTTTATAAAACAAATGAGAAATATACACAATATAATGAAAAGTAATTAAACACATTTTCTTTCAAATCAACCAATAATGTTGTTGACTCAATCATTTTTCCTGTTGAAATATTTTGTTCTGCTCGAAAATCAAAAGGACTGTGAATAACAAGTAAAGAAGTTCACATCGGCAAAGCCGATTGCACACATACCTTTTCCTCAGCCTAAAATATGTTAAAACATTACCTTAACGAAAATTCCTGCCGTTTTCGTTGTTCTAGCTTGGATATCTATTTATACCTTATCTGTACTTCGATTTAGGTTCTAAAACTCGAGATTATTATTAAGCAAAAAAATTTCGCGAATGGTGGTCATGGTCAAATTTTAACCGTTAGAGGACAATATGTCTAGCTGCGAAATACTCAATTCAAAATAGTGAAAATCAAATTTTTGCGAATTTCGCGGATGGTGGTCTTGATCAAATTTTAACCCTTAGAGGACATTTTGTTTAGCTGCAAAATACTCAATTAAAAATAGTGAAAATCAGGTTTTCGCGAATTTCGCGGATGGTGGTCTTGATCAAATTTTAACCCTTAGAGGACATTTTGTTTAACTGCGAAATACTCACTTCAAAATAGTGAAAATCAAATTTTCGCGAATTTCGCGGATGGTGCTCTTGATCAAATTTTAACCCTTAGAGGACATTTTGTTTAGCTGCGAAATACTCAATTCAAAATAGTGAAAATCAATTTTTGCGAATTTCGCGAAATGTGGTCATGGTCAAAATTTATCCATAATGGACGACTTTATTTGGCGGCAAAATACACAATCAGAAGAAGCAAAAAAATAATTTTTGTATTCAGATATGAGAATAAGAGAAAGAGTGTTTTTTTCTATTGTGTAGAATGATGACCATAGTTATAGCGATGTCGCAATTTTTTTTCAGCGAAAGCTTAAGTCTACATAGTAGCTATACACACACCAAATTTCAATAAGCTGGGATGTATAGTAAAAAAGTTATCCAGGAAAAACGTTAAAAATCGTGATTTTTGAAACTTCTGAACCACTTCCCACGACCCAAGAAGGGACTACGAAAAAAATTTGTATGCAGTTTTTCGGACATTTACCTGGTTGAAGTCCATGCCAAATTTCAATATGATATCTTTCATGGCTTAGGAGTAAATTACGAAAAACTAAAGTGTGACCGACAGACAGACAGACAGACAGACAGACAGACAGACAGACAGACATGGCTAGATCGATTCCTCTTGTCACCCTGATCAAGAATATATATATATGTCTATATCTACCGCGACTCCTTTGGTATGTTACATACACCGTGCCAAACTTAATATACCCTTTCCTTCGGAAAAGGTATAACAATGCGCCATTTTAAAAAAGTCATGATTACGTTCACTCAGTGTATTAAAATCGATTATTCATACGAATGACGCTCTAGTCGATACTATGTAGATTGAAGCAATTATCAGCGTTAAAATCAGTAATCGATTAGGAAACGAAGTACCTTAGAATCAAAAAGTAAATTTTTTCTATTGGATGATTCTTTTAATCACAGATTGTCAGAAATGTATAAGCACATACATACAGGGTGTCCGCGGAATTTTCTGCATTATTTTAATACGCGATAGCTTATAGATAGAGCTGTATTTATGCACCCTGTATATGGATAATTAATATTATGGGGGAAAATTCTTTTACTTTTCGGAGAACTCAAATCGAACGAACAAAAAGTGATAGTTCTATTTATTGAACCTGATGAGATGAAACAAACAAACTACGTAAGGAATTCATTTGGAAATGCAGAAAAGTTCAGACAGACAAATATGTACATGAAAACGATAGTTTGAGGAACGATAGATTGGGGAGGGGTTCCATTGTATTTGGGAAAGTTTTCAAACGATTATTTGCAATATTTATTCTTTGAGCGTAGAACCCGTAGAAATAATAAATATTTTTTTATTGCTTAAATTGAAAATAAAATCCCAAATTTTTATCGATCACGTTTTAAGAATCGTTTCCACACTGGAATACAAATGAATCGGTTATTTTTTTTTTTTTTGATGAATTGACTCGGAAGTAGACGTTCGTTTATCCGATCGATTTTTGGGTTATCGCACTGCTTGCTCTTTTTCAAAACAAAACACTTCAATTTTTAAATATAGGTTATACAAAAAAAAAAAAATAATAATTGATCGAAAATCGATATTTATCGAAAACCGAGGTTTTTTTTTTGCAAGAAAGGCTTTTGAAATAAAGATGAAAGAGAGAGATAGAGAGAGAGAGATGGAGAGATATAGAGAGATATAGAGAGATAGAGAGAGATATAGAGAGAAAGAAAGATTGAGAGAGAGAGATAGAGAGAGAGAGAGAGAGATAGAGAGTAAGAAGAGATAGAGAGAAAGAGAGAGATAGAAGTAGAGAGATAGAGAAGAGATAGAGAAGAGAGATGAGAGATAGAGAGAGAGAGAGTAGAGAAAGAGAGATAGAGAGAAGATAGAGAGAGAGATAGATAAGAGAGATAAGAGAGAAGAGAGATAGAGAAGAGATAGAGAGAGATAGAGAGAGATAGAGAGAGATAGAGAGAGATAGAGAGAGATAGAGAGATAGAGAGAGATAGAGAGAGATGAGAGAGAGATAGAGAGAGATAGAGAGAGATAGAGAGAGATAGAGAGAGATAGAGAGAGATAGAGAGAGATAGAGAGAGATAGAGAGAGAGAGAGAGATAGAGAGAGATAGAGAGAGAAGAGAGATAGAGGAGAGATAGAGAGAGAGTAGAGAGAGAGAGGTAGAGAGAGATAGGTAGAGAGAGAGATAGAGAGAGATAGATAGAGAGATATAGAGAATGATGGAGAGAGACAGTCTGATTTGCTGCAGTGATTTTTTTACAACTGATTTTGGGAAATCGTATTACAAAAAATCCCACAGCTATTTTTGAACTATATTGGCATTTAAATAACTTATAAGTAGGAAAAAATGAAAGAGAAGATTACAAAAAAAAAAATAAACTTAGTGTGTTAAAACTCAGTATGCGAAACACATAATATTTTGATTGGCATTGAAAGTTAGCAAAGCAAATAATGCATAAAGTTTTACTGTCTAAATTAGTTTCGATTGATTGTCACAGCTCATAAAGAGGATATTGTTTTTGTTTTTCCTTTTTGTTGTAGTTAATTGAAAATAAATTGTGTTTAAACGCTTCCGCACCGGAAGAACTAGAAAACATTAAAACAACGTTTATGCATCGCTTGCTCGAGTATATTTTCCTTATGGTGAGGGAATATCGTCAAAACGTTTGATGGGATTTTCGTGAAGTTCTTTTTTATATTCATTAAAAATATTTTATGGTTATTTTTTAATGTCAATGTCCGATTTGAGTTTATTGCCAAAAAAAAAAGTTTTGGCTAGGTTTGTTTGAGATTTTATAACTCATTTCTCAGCTCGAACGAAGCCTAAAGTAATAAATTGGGATAGATATAGGATAACAGGATGATAGAATAATGGTATAATAGGATAGCAGGATAATAGATTAATAGGATAATGGGATAGTAGTATAATAGGATAATCGGATGATAGGATAATGTGATAGTAGGGTAATAGGATAATCGGATAATTGGATAATTGGATGATAGGAGAATGGATAAGATAATCAGATAATTGGATAATAGGATAACAGGATAATGGGATAGTATGATAATCGGATGATAGGATAATGTGAGTGGATAATCGGATAATTGGATAATAGGATAACAGGATAATAGGAGAATGGAAAGGATAATCGGGTAATTGGATAATTGGATAATTGGATAATAGGATAATAGGATAATGGGATGGTAGGATAATAAGATAATGGGATGGTAGGATAATAGGATAATCGGATGGAAGGATATTGGCGTAAAATGATAATAGGATAGTAGGATAAAAGGATAATTGGATAATAGGAAAACAGGCTAATAGGATAGTAGAATAAAAGGATAATCGAATAATAGGATAATGGGAAAATATGATAATGAAATAATAGGTTAATGGAATAGTAGGATAATAAGATAATCGGATGATAGGATAATGGGATAATAGGACATTAAAATAATAGGATAATAGGTTATAGATACTTCTGATTGGCGACCAATTCAAACACCTGAATTTAATGGAAGGTGGAATTGTTCTGAAGTTAAAATATGGTTGTTGGTATTCCAACTACCGCTTTCAAAAAAACCAAAATGACGTCCATAAACAGCCACGCCCAAAAACAACGAATTCCGTCAAAGGGAGTTCGAATTTAAAATTTGGGATAACCATGGGTATTTCATGGCGGTTCTTGACCGAATTTGCCTTTTTAAATTGTATTTTTTGTCAGCACTATTATTATTATTATTTTTATTTTTTTTTAACTGTTTTTATTATTTATTTTAAAATGAATAGTTCTTTTATAGAATGTTATCGAAAATAGCCATCTGTGTAAACAAAATATGTTAATGCCATCGAAAATGTACGAGATTCCATTCGATCATAAGGAACCGAAAAGCTATTCAAGTTAAAAAAACATATGCCGTTAAATCTTTATTTGAATGCAAACAAAACGAAAAAAAAAAACTGTTTTTTTTTTCTTTCTTTTACTCGTCACGGAAAGCAAACAGTTTTTATTAAAACGGAAATAAAATTTAAATTGTTTGCGGTAAATAAGTATAAATGTAATATGCTTTATAAAGAAAAATTTTTTTAGTTTTTTTTTTTTATTTTAAAATTTTTCTGTTGAAAATTTCCGTCATACCATGACAATGACTTCAAGCTTCGTCGCATTAGTAGTTTCTGGAGTTGAAGGATTGTTTGCTTTTGGTATTAGAAGAAAGAAAAAAAAAATTTAAATACCATCAAGTTGAAACAGGTGCTCAGGTGATTTGATCCAAAACGATGATATTTGATATAAAAAAATCCGTATTTCCTAGAGTTATTTTTTTTTTGTTTTTTTTTGTGCTTTTTGTATTGGTTCCTCAGAGACGCGTCTCGGCAATGCGGTTTGTTCATTTGGTTCTACTCTTTATTGAAAATCGTTTCGAGTTTCATTTTTATTTATTTTAAGAATTTGGTTTCGTTGATTTTTTTAATAAAAGTTTGGACTTGCGGTAAAAGGTCTTTTGTTTTGTAATTTTAAATATTCTAATGCGAAGTTCAATCCATTCCATTCTTTAAAATATATTTTGCTGAGATTATCCCATAAAGGAGTTAATAATTGGTTTTCAAAAGAACCGTAGTTACTCCCAATTTTATTTTTTTTTTTTATATATAACATATAAATATGGGCTTCGCCCTCTGGCAAAATGGATCCACTGCGACCTTTTGTTTGATCTATTTTTCCAATGGTTTAATTGTTATATTATGCGCTCGACCTTCCTTCGGAAAGAGAAGACATTCAGATAAGTCTCGGTTCTTAGCTCGTCGTCACTTAGGAATTGTTAACCGAAGACTCTGAGTCTTAGCCAACATAGGGCAACACAAACGCCCATTATATGGAATGAGGTCTCTTTTTCCTCAAGACATAGCCAATGCTCGGAGTCTCCATCTAGCTACATCTTGCTGCTATCTAAGTCGGCAGTGGCCTCAGAGAAGGGAAGATATTCCTACCATGCTACTAGTTACTGGAATTAAGAAAATATGTGTTTGGTTTGGGAACTTTAAATACCCTACAGATCAGTGGTGTTCACAGAGTATAATTTGTTATTTTAGTTGGTTCAAACCGCCTTTCAAAAGGCAAGGAATCAAAAAGTTACACAAGAAAATAAAACGTATTTTCTGCGTACGCATCTGTACCATCATCATCAATAATCAACAATCACATCATCAATCATCATCATCATCAACATCATCATCATCAATAACATCATCATCATGAAATTACTTAGAATAGAACAGTCCAAGAAGCGCATCTTAAACCAGTTATGACAGTCAAAATCGTATAGTCGATATTTTAAGATAATTTCAAAAAACTTACGTGGAAGATAACAATAACACTGTGCTTGAAATTGATTGCCGAAAATAGTAACAAACAAGTAAGAAAGCTAAAGACTTTGAAATACCCAGAGTTCCTACATTATTGGCGCTCTATGTTACGAAAAATCTTCATTTGTGGGCGTGGCAGTGGGCGGATGTCTCCCATTTTACTTAGGATCATACTCGGATCCCGATATACCTGTGTGCCAAATTTCGACTTGATTGGTCCAGCCGTTTCGGAGGAGATCCGACCACGGACAGACAGACAGACAGACGACGGGCATGTCTAAATTGATTCAGTTTTTGATCCTGATCATTTCTATATATATATATATATGTCTATATCTCCGGAGCTTAGTTCTCCCTGTTACAAGATTCGCACAAAACTAATATAGGAACATTAAAAATGCTTATTTGTCCTGAATCGTTATGAATATTTTTATATTCGCTTAACTGTCTTCGGGAAAGTTGTAGATATTTTAGCGACCAAAAAATTTGCTTCAGACCACCAATACAGAAAAATGCAGGCAACCGGTGTTTTCGACAAAAATATAACAAAAAACCCCACTTATTCGACGTATACGTAATTTTTATTTTGGGTTGGAAAATTACGTATACGTATTCCATATCCAGAGAAAAGGCCGATGGAATCTGAGCTCAGTATACTTTTAGAAAATTCACTCAGTTGGTCCTATTTTTGTTGCTATTTTCGAATTGCACAGTGTAATTAATAATTGTCTAAGCCGAAGGCATCCGTTGCCAGTGCTTCTAGCATGTAGGTTATAAATTTATTAATAACTTTCATTTTGAAAAAAAAATAAAAAAAAATAAAAAATAAATAAAAATAATCGTCTTTTCGATTGATTTGCAATCAGAAAAAATAAAAATCAGCGCCCCTTTCTCCAAAGTACACAATCAGCTGTTTTCATCGAATAAAACTTTCACAACTGCCAAAGTTATCTTAAACTAATTGAAATGTAGTCTCATTAGCGCTGATACTTAAAAAAAAAAAAAACTGGAACCGTTTGATTTGAATGAAGTGCCTACCCGCTCTTAACTATCCAACACTATCAATTATTGTAGAGTCCGGTTCATAGAAAATCTCAAGGATTATAGATTACAATGTTACGACAATCAGAGTTCAAAATTTGATTCTTCTGCGCATGTACACTTTTAACATAGCTTTAAAAGTGTTCTGATTGGTTAAAATTATTGAAAATTTTTGACAGATAAAAATTTTCAAGACAAAAAATTTTAATTAGAGAATTTATATATTTACAGCGTTGCCACTGACGTTCGAAAATTATACTACCGATTTGAAACTTTCACAAAACCTGGTTTTTATATACTTATATCGTCCTTAAAATAAGATACTCTTCTAAAATAATTAATTAACAAAAAAAATAAATAAAAATCATTTAATGACTTGAATGAATGGTAAAACTTAAAAATGCTCACAACAATATATTTAAAAATGTACACATCTAAATGGCAGTACCAACAAAAACGTCACAAGTGTCGTAATCTTATATTCTATCATTCTTGGAAATTCTTACACCAGCTCCCTTCAGTTGCGATTAGCTTGAAAAAAGCTTCGATTTCCGCGCCACAACTCTTGATCGCGAAGGTCAGAAAAATTTCTCTAAGAATCCCCATTGGGTAGGACAAAAATAATCGCCCGGTGTAAGGCAATGTAAGGGTGTCTCCCTTTCCATGTGTGTTCTCAAATTGCGATTGGATCTTTCGATTCATTTCTCAAAAGTCGAACAAAATTTCCACTTCATAGCACTTTGATCCACAACAACGACAGGTGAAACTTTCCATTACTTTCATGTAATATTAAACAGCTTTAAATAATAGATAAAAAGAAAAAATAAAAAGAAAAAATATAATAAAAAGGAAAAAGGAAAATTAAAAAGAAAAAATAAAATAAAAAATACTTGTTGATACGAAAAATAGAGAAATCTAAGAACCTTACTCTTCGAACCAATTTACGCTGTAATCATAGCATATGCATCGATGGAAAATAGCTTCCGCAGAAACAATTTATCATTTTTTCCCCCATAAGGAAATAATTTTTTTCCCATTTAAAAAAAAAAATAGATTTCTACATAAATGTTACATTTCATCGAAACGATAATTTTTTCTAATATCAATTTTAATTTTAATTTGAATATTTAAAGGCACGCAAAGTACCAAGAGGGGTTGGCGGTCTTGTGGGCTTTACGGGCGCCTAAACGTGTATAAAAAAAGATTGACATTTATGTCTTATTTCAGTTAAAGCTATTAAAGCTGAAGTTCAATTCAGTCTTAATCAATTTGTGTTCATTCTCGCATGCTTTGCTCTGATCTGCTTTGTTTTGTTTTGCTCCGCTTTGTCTAGCTTTGCACAAATAACCGGAGAAGGAAGAGGAGGAAAGCATTTAAGTAGTTTTTAGGTGCGTGTTTGTCGGAAGTGCGTTCAATTTATGCAATAATTTGTAGTTAGTAACTAGTTCCTACTAAAAGCTACAATTCATGACTTGATATACCTTAAATGTGTACGCGCTGTGGAATTGTTTTTATTATTATTATTATTGTAATTGTTATTGTTGTTGCATGCATATTGTTTATTGCCGCTATCGATGATGACTACTACGACGATGATGGTGATGATGATGATGATGATGATGATGATTTGCTATGCTTTCCGTTCGATTAATATCTCAATTATGCAATTTCAGTTAAAAAGAATTAAAATGTAGGTACACTTTTTTTTCTCTCTCAAATTGTGTGACAATTTGTAAATCTGAGAAGCCACATTGTCGATACCAAATCGCATGACAGACGTTTTAATTGCTTACAAAGAATTTATAAATTCTAGAACCGAATTCAGTCGAAATTCTTGTGAGAATCCCAAAATGGTGTCTACACGTTGTTGCTAGATAAAACGAAAAATTCCTTCAAGTAGCGAACTTTGAAGACATAATTTTTTTTTTTTTTTTTTATACCCAGTTGTAGTGGGTCGCATTGAGCTAATTTAGGAGTCCGATGAGTGAATTTGTTTCTATTATTTCAATACTCAAATTATATATGAGCCACAGTCATACATATATATATGTTTGTCTTTTTTTATTTTACATACTTAAAGCTCTGACAGCGGACGTCTTTGGTTTAGGAGTCAAATATGGCTCCTCCTGCAACTTATATGCGATTCTTATTAGACATTTTGGTCTGAAGTTTTTGAGTTCCATATTTTAAAGAATTTTCTAAGCAATTATTTTCAGTCTCATTTTGATGAGCCTTTCGAGCAAACGTTCTGGGTCCTCCTTATGAGCTTTTTTAGGGGTATTAAATTTCATTTTATTTTTTATTTGTACATAGTTCAGACACATATTTCCCACTTATAGCGGAAATCCGATCAGTCCGAAAATGTTCGCTGGTGGAAAATTGGATCATGTATATTAAATAATGACTCAAATAGATACTCGAAAATTTCGCTGTTTTATAAAAAAATCGGACTCATGTATGTATATGATCACTCCGAAAATCATTGCTGGTTTGGTATAAATACAACTCGGAGTAATAAGCATGATCACCCCGAAAATGTTTCCTGGGTTGTTATAAAAGAGTTCGGACTCAAGTATGATCACTCCGAAAAGGTTTTCTGAGTTATTATAAAAGAGTTCGGACGCAAGTTTGATCACTCCGAAAATGTTCGCTGGGCTGTTATAAAAAAATTCAGACTCATTTCGGACTCATGAATATGATCACTCTGAAAATGTTTGTTGGGTTGGTATTGTAAAATTCGGACTCATTAGTATGATCTTTCCGAAAATGTTTGCTGGGTTGGTATAATAAACTTCGGACTCATAAGTATGATCACTCCGAAAATGTTCGCTGGGTTGGTATAATAAAATTCGGACTCATAAGTATGATCACTCTGAAAATGTTCGCTGGGTTGTTATAAAAAAAATCGAACTCATGTATATGACCACTCCGAAAATCATTGCTGGGTTGGTATAATAAAACTCGAACTAATAAGCATGATCACTCCGAAATGGTTGTTATAAAAGAGTTCGGACTCAAGTATGATCACTCCGAAAATGTTCGCTGGGCTGTTATAAAAAAAAAATCAAACTCATTTCGGACTCATGAATATGATCACTCTGAAAATGTTTGCTGGGTTTATAGCAAAAATTCACTCATTTTGGACTCATAAGTATGATTACTCCGAAAATGAATTTATAGAACTTTATGTAGTATGTATATTCGCTGGGGGAACGTAGCATAGACATGTTAATTTAAATGATCGAGCGAGTGCAAGAGAGTACGGACCTACGAAAGGGTTTACAAATTACTCTCTCGTGACTCCATAAATTAATAAAGTTGCATCAGGAATCGGTTTTAGCCATCCCTAAACGTTCGCGTTCCCTCAATCAGTGGCAAGAACTCCTCACAAACAATTAAACCAAAAACGACAAATTATTTTATAGCGTATTTAGATGTCCTACGGTCGGAGGATGACTTAAATTGAAAATGGGCGTAATAATTCATTTCTCATATTCCTTCTTACGGAAATACAGTGTTTAAAATTTTGAAATTTAACCAGAAGCAAGACAGACGCACAATCTATTTGTTTTATATTAAAGTTGTGCGAAACTATAAGATTTCATTTCTTCAGTAGAAATGCTGACGCATGGAAATGAGTTTTGCCAAGAATTATTTAATATTAGTATTTCTATAGATTTAAATAAAAAGATATAAAAAAAATACTTAAAATTTATATGAATAAAAATTCAACTCGAATCGTGTTATACCAATAAGTTCAATAACGTTCAAATGTAAATTAATGCGAAACAATATGTTGACATTTAAAAAAAAAAAACAAAACGAAAATAAAATAAAAACAAAAATACAAAAACACAAAAAAAAAACCGCACTCGATCACACGATGCTATGCAATGAGGTAGTAAAGTTTAATAACATTTCAGAATAGAGTCTTAATTTTCGTGCATTAAATGAGATCGATTAAGCGTCATTTTATATGACATTTTAATAGAATCGAAATCTTTAGCATTACGTACAGCATTATAATCTATGGACGCGGTGTGTTGTACACTCATGCAGGAAAATGTTGACAGAAATGATCAGCGACAGAGCGCAACGTTAGTTAGCCGATCGGTCGGTCGGTCGGTCGCTCTCATAATGAGATTCCCCCGCTCTGCAATGTGTGTGTGTGCATTGTGACTAATTATTGCCATTTAAATGTTTACAGTAATTTATCTTATGCTAACAGCTGACGCACGATCGCTCGAAAGATTCGAAGTTCGGAGTCAGCTTTCGTCTTTTCTATTTTTATTTTCTACTTATACTTATTTATTAATTTTTAATAATTTTTTTTTTTCTCTTTTTTATATGTACATATTTCATTTTACCACCCCTCAGCCTTCTTTGATCTCTATCTTTAATGCTTAACGTATTGATGATCATAGCTTTTAACAGCTGTTCGTTGAAGTCTCTCTTTACACATAACAGCTGGCGTGTTAAAGACCTTATATCAAAGTAAACAAATCCAATATTAGGCTTCTGACTAAGAGATCTTTTTATTAAAAATAAAGAGAGGCTTTTGAAGACGGTTAAAAAGAGAGGGCGAGAGAATGCGATCAGACATAGACAGAGACCGCTTTCTCTTATTTTTCCCGATTGCTTAAAATAGGAGGGATATTCAAGAATTTTCGCTAGACTTATACGTTAACCTTATTTTCAATTTATTTTTTTTTTTTTTCAATTAATTCTTAACCGTTTCTGAACCAAAATATGTTAAGTTTGGATAAAAAAAAAAAATTTTATATAGTTATTTACAGTAAAAATCGGTTATAACGATACCGCTTATAACGATTATCGGTTATAGCGATGAACATTTTAGGTAAAGTTTGGTTCGCTATTCTTATTCTTCTTAATTTATGTTACCGGATATAGCGATTATCGGTTATAACGATAGATTTTTGCTGGTCCCTTCGACATCGTTATAACCGATTTTCACTGTATATTTAAGAGCTTTCTTATACATACCTGTATGTATACATTTACATATAAATAGAAAGTGGGGGAAATTTTTTAAAGCAAATAAAAATAAAAAATGAGGTCAAGTAAATTTTGGTTATTTTTAGAACGCCGAAAATTATTTTAAGCCATAACGGCTTTAAAAAAAAAAAACCTCATTTTAACAAAAATTATGCAAGCCATCTGCTGTGATGATTAAAATCACAAAGCGGCTTAAAATACTAAGTATTGGAGGACTTAAAACAAACGCGAAGAGACATGAAAAGTAAAAACCTCGTATGTCCCATTTCAGTTTTAAAGCCAAGTTTAAGAGAATACCACCTTGAACAGCTCACAATTCGCTCTCGATCGCGATCTCTCTTGCTCTCTCGCTCTGGCAATTGGCTCTACGGTACGGATCGGGCACAATGGAATTGTCGTTTCGACGTCGGCTGGGGCGAACAGTTAAAACTTTTCTATAAAGCAAAGCAACCGCAACAGTTGCCACAGAACAGGCTTTAAAAACGGACGTCTACCGGAAGATAACGAAATTGAAGTCGTCGGACACAAGCTGCCAATGTAATTGCATTGCTGCACATACATACATACATATACATTATCAAAAAATTGAACTGAATTAAACTGAACTTTAATAAAGTCTACTAGCGACAGTCCGAATCGCATTTTAAAGTGATCAAGTGATCGGTTAGTTCTCGAGTGCATTGTGTATTTCCAAATGTTCATTCATCGCTCGCTGGGGCTTTTTGCTCTTCGTTTTTTTTTTATTTATTTATTTATTTTTTTTTATTAAAAAAAATTTTTTTTTCTTCATTCTGTCATGCAACGACGAATCGGGCCAATATCAATTCGAAAATTTCGCGTTTAATTATATTTAATTATCTGTTTTTTCTCCCTCCCTCTCTCTCTCCCTCTCGATATAACCTTAATTTTGGTAAATGCAAACGAAAATGAAAGAAAATTGCTATAAAAAAAATATATAAAAAAAATTAGAAAAAAAGAAAAATAGAAAAGAAATAGAAATCAAATAAATTTCCCGAAATTTTGTCTCGCATCGGTATTTATCGCTTCATATCCATTTCCGCGGCCGTAACGTGTTTGGCTTTTTGGTTACTTCTTTCTATGTCGTTTTTTGGCCCTCGCGAATTGAGTTTGTAGCAAACAAAACGTTTTTTTTTTTTTAATATATCTTTTTGTGTGTCGTGACGTGATCGCGTTTTATTTGTTAAATTTTGTTTCTTTTGTGCATTTTGTGGTAAAGAAAAATAATATAAAAAAAATATAAATAAATTCGCGAAGATTAAAACGTAACGTAACCAACGAGTTTTTGCGATAGTTTTGTCTTTTTTTTTTTTGAAAGGCTTCAAAGTTCATATATATATGCATATTTTTTGTTTGTTTCTTTTCTCTTTTTCGTTTCCAATAAAAACTTGTTTAAAAAGAAAAAAAAAACCCCCCAAAAGATCAGATCTTAGTCCTAAAGACAAGCATCGCATGGCTATGCGTCTCTTTTGTAGCAAAAGAGGTGTTCTAAATCGATTCCAAATCGGTTCAAAATCGATTCTTTTCTAAAAAAACAAAAAAACTTCCAAAAGTTGTCGAAAAAACTAATAAGAAAAATCAATAATTAGTAATAAAATAGAAAAAACAAATAAATAAATAAATAAATATTAAATTTGTATTCACTTTCAGCGGCCAAAAACAAAAGTGTGGAAAAATAATGCAAAAAAAAAAAATTAAATAAATAAATAAAAAAAAAAACCCTTTAAAAGCCCCCTCTGCATCGATTTGCTATTGTGCTAAAAAGAAGAAAAGGAAAATTTCTTTAAAAAAAAAATATTTAAAAAAAAATTCAAAACTCGAGAAAAACTTGTCGAAAATTAATAATGTTTCTGTGCTTAATTAACTTAACAGTCTGTTAATTTTTTTTAAATATTTTTTTTTTTGTTCTCTTATTATCAAAAGTCACAAGAAAATTAATTACTGTACTGCTCAGCATATTTTCTGAAACTGACTGATCCAAGGTAAATCAAAAAAAATGAATTTTTATTACTATTATTTTATACATATTTTTATGAATTCTTTCGTGGAAACTCTTAAAAGCAAAAGAATTGAAAGATTCTCTCGAAAAAGCGCATTGAAGATGCAAGAAATCGTAAGAAATAAAATGCCTGAATGCATTCGGCTTTGTTTTGTTAATTTATTTTTTATTTTATTTATTTTTTCTCAAAGGCCAAATGCATAATTGAATATTAATTTTGTAGAATTTCGTGTTAATTTATGAAATTCTTTTTTATTCGATGTTAAGGTTAAAAATTAGAGAGCGAAAAAAAAATCGATTAAGGCTGTTTTTTTTTTTTTTTTGTTTTTTAGAAATATTTCTTTGCTTTTGTTTGATACAAAAAGAAACCTCAATTCGGTATTCCGATAGCATCATAAAACTGTTTTTGGCTCCGTCACAATTGCGATGACAAGTGAGCTTTTAAACTGAATAAATATTGTGTATACAGGGTGAGTCCCGTAGTGAAGTGATTTTCCTAATAGGGTTAGGGTATGTAGATGTAGTCATGATGAACACAAGAACTCGCCTAAGAGAGGTTTGTCTAATTTTCCAAACATTCAATCGAGCACTAGAAAAGTTTTTACGCTTTAAACGCTCTGACAATCGCCCTTTTCAACCGTATATAGACATTTTTATTCTAAAATGCAACGTTAAGGTGGGGAAATTTATTTTCTAAAGCTACTATCTATCTAGCTAAATTCTATCTTAATTTATTTTTTCCCTTTGTGACACCAGAGGGTTAGATAGATGGCCTCCATTGCGTAGTTGGTTGAGATTCCGACTTACGATACGAGAGATTCTGGGCTAGAGTTAGAAGTTGTCTAACTTCTCTCGTGCTATCAAAACGGGCCGATGTTGGGCCTAAATGTGTGACAATTCATGGTGGCAGCCACACTAACCTTACCTTACCTTGCTCTTGAGGGTCCCATCTCTCGTACGAATTATTGTTCACCATGATCCCCTCTTCCCAGGCGGCGATTTAGGCGGTGGCAAGCCGAGCATATTCACCGAGCGGCAACTGTGAGGGTGGAAATTTCACATAGATATGCAAAACAGAGTACCTACCCAATTAGTGTCTTCACAGAGGCGGAAAAAAATTGATTTTGCCCAAAGTGGCCGAAAAGCTAGATCAGACCCTGCCTCTTCCAACCCAATGGGGATCAGACCCTGCCTCTTCCAACCCAATGGATCAGACCCTGCCTCTTCCAACCCAATGGGGATCAGACCCTGCCTCTTCCAACCCAATAGAGATCAGACCTGCCTCTTCCAACCCAATAGGGATCAGACCCTCCCAATGGGATCAGACCCTGCCTCTTCCAACCCAATAGGGATCAGACCCTGCCTCTTCCAACCCAATAGGGATCAGACCCTGCCTCTTCCAACCCAATAGGGATCAGACCCTGCCTCTTCCAACCCAATGGGCGCTTCCTGATCAGACCCTGCCTGATCAGACCCTGCCTCTTCCAACCCAATAGGGCTCTACGCTCTAAAGAATCAAGTAAACTTCCTATATCGAACACATATAAAAAAAAAGCAAAAATTAGCCCACTTTGGCTTATTTTCGCTACTTCTAAGCATACGCTTATTCCAAGTAATCGGACTCACAGGGTTGCATTTAGATCGATAGCCCGAAACCGTTTTACTTCACGATGTTAGTTGAAGATGGTCATTCTGGTGGTGCACTTTTTACGATGAAAATTAATATTTTGAGTCGCGGGCCGTCATCGGAAACTCAACTCTGACATCGTTTCTTCAAAAGAATGAGCTTTCTTACTTTCGTTCGCTTTTATTTTAACGGCGTAGAGCCCTTTATAAACAAAATCACTTTAGTAGGGAACACCCTGTATGAGAATCGATATTTATCGATTGAAACAAAAAATAGATATTCTTATACCTATAAGTGACTCCCACATTCTACGTCACAATAACGAATTTAAACAAAAAAAAAATTTTTTTTTTCTCAACGTACATATATACTAATTTTTTTTATATTTAATATTCTTTTATGATTGTCATGACTTTAAGAATAAAGCCGATTGTATGTCAGTGCCAAAATCAAAGGAGAGTCGATGTCATTGCTTTTAAGAATTTTCAGCGATTTTTTTTTTTTTTTTAACCAATTGCACCACAATAGAACTCGATTTTTTTGTATTTTTATTAAAAGATTTTTTTGTTGTTTTTTTTTTTTTTTACAACGAATATCAAATGGGAAAAAGAAAAAAATATGAATAAAGTTTAAAATATGAATAAAAACATTTTTTTTAAAATATTTTTCACAAATAAAAGCTTCCATTTTACAGTTAGAACCTCAAAGTTCTGCGTCATGCTCGCTTGATTTGTATGCAGCTGGCGTTTTTTTTTCTTCTTTTTTTTTTGTCTTTCTGCTTGCTGGCATTCTTGTTCTCGTTCTTCACTTTTCCTTGCTGATCACCAAAAGTTCTCATAAAGCCGCGTCGTTTCTGCGTCTTCTTCTTGTTCTTTTTTGAGGCTTAAAGCGATTGTTCAACTTTTGTCGTAATTTCAAAGTTTGTGGTTTCCTTTATGTGGGACAGATTACTTAAGTCGCGTGATGATGTCTTTTTGAAAAGTTTTACCTCGAAAGCTTGATTCGCTTTTTTATTATTATTATTTTTTTTTTTTTTCAATTTTTCTTAAGCGACAGTTTACGTCACTCATCATTGAGCTTTTCATGAGTAGTTTTAATAGTTTTCTTATTTTCCCTTGACGGATTCAAGATGAATTTTTTATGTCGAAAGTGGAAAAAGTTGAAAGTTGAAAAATTGACAGGAAAAATTTTTATAGGTACTTGATGATGAGGACAGACGGACGAAAACAAAAATTTCATGGAATTTCGATTATAACCCTTTTCATTAGTACTGCAAGAGAGAAAGAGATGACTTGCTCTAACCATAAACACCCAGCGGCGCATTGCTAAATGGTTTGCGCCCACAAAGTGCATTACAGAAAGCATACTTGTAAAAGATTACTTTTGCTAATACATATTGTAATCACACTCAAAAAAATCCATCGTAGAATCTATGATATCCGACGTAATATCTATTATATCCGCAATTGATATAGGTCCAATTGCAGGATATCATAGATTCTACGAAAGCTTTGCAGTAGTTTCTACTATGAGCAGAGCTGCCCAAAGTGGTAGCTTCAAGTGGGAATGAGCGTAAAAGAGAAAATCTTTTCACACGCATAGAAACTGTGAGCGAGAGATGAAAAAGGAAAAAATCTGTCGCAACCCTGCAGTAAATATCACTAGTGCTAGTCATTCTTGTACTAGTGACCATCTGTACCCGTGGTGTTGCCTTCTGCTATTGAAAGTTTCTATCAACGTATATGCGAGAGGAAATCAGATGCTGACACTAGTGCGCTACAGTATAAAGTATAAATTTACTGAGTGAAAACAAAAATTTATGCGAAAAAAAGGGGGGAAATAAAACAGAGCGACACAGTTCTTGTTCATATTGTTCATATTTTTTCCATATTATCTTAAAATGACAGCTTAAATTAAGACTAAACAAGTCTTCAAATATTTGAAAATGCTCAAGAATCTCTGTTAAAGCAATTTCCCTCATCTAAAATGATTCAATTTGTGCAGCAGAAAAGTTGGTGGACTCTAAGCCCTGTGCGGTAGAATAGGTAGAATGACAATTGGGGAAAATTATAAGGTAGATCTACCGCATATGCGATAGAAGTGGCCACACTGGTTCCTATGCATGTGAAAAAAATTTTTTTAAGCTCATTCACACTTGAAGCTACCACTTTGAGCAGCTAATTTCATATCCATATCTCTGGTTCTTTTGTCTCTGATGCACCACTGGTAACATAGGGGTAATTGAGTCCGCATTTACTGCAGGGTAATAAAGGAAATTTGTAGAGGCAATGTTAATTTTTCAAATCAGTGGAATGACGAACTTCGAAGAGGCTGGACGTGTGTCGCTCTGTTTTAAATTTTTGTTCCTTTTTCGTATAATTTTTGGTTTTCACTCAGTTAAAGAGCGTTAGGAGTTTAGTATGCTATAGACTTTCGGCGAGGCACGACCTATGTCGCTTGATTTTTTCTTACTCTCTAGCATTTTAAATTTTATGTGTTTGTTGTACCACTACATTTACATGAAGTCTAATTGCGCCTGTAGTGGTGGGCAGCTCTGACTATGAGGAATGTCATTGAATTCAACGATATATAACATAGATTTAACGATATACCATCGTGGGAGCTATCATATTCCATCTTAGGAACTATGGTGTTATTTTATAGTAACTACGATATAAAATCAAAGGGACTACGATATTATATCATAGGAACTACGGTATCAAATCTTGAAGTACATTTCGATAACTTCTTAATTTTGATATAAATTCTTGTAAAAAATAAGGTCTGCGGGTTCGATCCCTACTCCAGCGAGCATTTTTTTTTTTTTTTTTTGTGGAAAAGTAAATAATTTAACATTTATATTATTTAAAAAACTGAGAAATAAAAGATTTAACCAATCTTTTAAAGCTTAAAAAATTAAAAAAAAGATTCTATAGGAATTTCTTGAAAGAGCTTGTGCGTGACGTTTTGGAACGCCCGATGAAAGCAACTTGTTTTATTGGTTCGCGTCCAACTTAGTTTCTCTGCTCCCCGCATTTTTTCGCGAAAATTTTCTTGCCTGTTTTATTCTCCATTTTTCCACAAATTCTTTGGCCTGCGGCAGGGTTCGAACTCGGACCTTCCAGATTACAAGTCTAGCACACTTCAACTACGCCATCGCGTGATATGATTTGAGGTTGCTAGATTGATTGTATCAATGTAAGTGGGAAACAGTAGAAACTATTAGATTTACAGTAGAAATTATTGTATTTCACGTAGATTCTATTATATTTTTCTATATCTCCCTATCGTAGAAACAACGATGCAACATATTTTCAGTGCAGGGTTATATTTAGGTGTTTTTTCCCTACAGTAAACGCGGGCAAAATTTATCGAACATTGATATAATATATTTGGTGCGTATGAATTAGAAGGTGCCATGGCGCAGTGGATAGCGTCTGCGCTCAGAAGTCAGAAGGCCCAAGTTTGAATCTCTGCGGAACCAAGAAAAAGTGGAAAAATCGAAAAGTTCCAAAGAATACTCTAGTCCATTATAATGGATGAAAATACGAGTTGTTGTACTTATAAAAGAAATAAAAGAGTTTCTGTTCTGAATTCGAAAGTTCTGTGACAGCTTCGTGTAAACATTTCTATGAAATAAATTTGAAACCCTTATATTTTAATACAAAAATTTAAAGAAATCGGCGCCCACCAGAGTGGGGTTCGAATTCTCGCACTTTGGATTGCCTGGCGTACACTCTACCCACTGAGCCACGCCGGGTCCACACATGACCTTTTCTATTTAAGTTCTAAAACACTCTAATTGGGTATACGCCTGATGCTCCATAAATAAATGCATATGCTTGAATGCTTATATAGAAATGAATTCAATACATTATCCCTTTATGACATGAGCGTTGATCGAATTTAGTACAAAAAAGAAAAGTTCGCTTTGAAAGAATAAAAGAGAAAAAAAAAACCGACAGAAAATTCGATGCCGAAAAGTAATTTTCAGACATTTTATGCGAGATTACTTTCGCACTGAAAGGGTTAACTCTCTTTAATATATATTGTGGAAGTGTTTCTTAAATACCATAAATAGAAATTCATAAGAAATATGGACATTATGTGGACTTTATTTGTGGACAATGGTGGTCCCGGCGATGCGATTTTGAACACAGCTGTATATGAGTTTGATAATGTTTTCCGTAGAAACACAATTGAAACCAGAAACTGACCACCCACTCGACGCACCACAACTGGCAATTTTCATTTTCGTTGTAATTTCAATTTTTTCTTTTAATTTACTTTGCGTGACTCAACAATGTAATCGTAACTTCGCTCTCTCTCTCTCTCTCTCTATATATATATATATATATATATATATATATATATATATTAATGTTACTTACAACTGATCCGGGGCAGATATGGAGAAACAATCGATAGCAGTATCGATACTCATCGATGGTTTCAAACTATCGAAAACACCGATGGTTTTTGAAGACTTTCGATAGTTTGATTCATGGACATTTACTTTAGCATTGGAAAGGTGGTGCTGTCAGTCACAGAGGGCTGTCTTCTTTTTGAAATGGGCAGATTTCTAAAAATTGCCTTATTTCGATTATAGCGAAAGTCGCTCGAAAATGCATCTTTCGATAAATAAATTTATCGATTACCGAAACGATCGATTGTTGAAAATATCGATCATTTAAACTAGCGATTGTTGAACCTATGGGTAATTTTGACCCGATCAATGAAACTTTCGAATATCGAGCTATCGATTATTAAAACTATCGATAGTTGAACTGATCGATTATTGAAACAATAGATTATTAGAACAATCGAATGTTGAACTTTACGATTTGTTAATCTTTCGATTATTAAAACTATCGATTATGGAGCCTATCGAAACTATCGATTATGAAAATATCGATACCTCTAAAGTTCGATAAAGTCAAAAAATAAGACTAACTTCCACACCTTCTTGCTTCATTACGTCATGAAATATCTTCAGATATCCTGCGACTCTTATGTGTCCCATTTTATAAACCAAATGAGAATTATAGGCGTCATGCTAAACTGCGTATACTATGGTTACAAAGTATGCAGAATTGAGTAAGAAAGGCTTTAAGATTCGGCTCCTTGTATATTACCGCAATATTTTATTAAATTATTATAGGACCAACATTCGTTTTTAATTTTAATACTTTCAAATCGTAGATATTTAAATGGTTAAACAGCTCAAACATGCTTGATTGAAATCACTAGCAATTCGCCTATCAAATTAGTTTCAAGTTTATGACAAGTATTTCTTCTGATAGTTCTATCGATATATCAGTCTATTGACAATCGGGACTATCAATGGTCGCAACTATCGATAGTTCTATTCTGGCGTATTGAATTTTGTTCTTAAAAAATATCAAAACTCCTTCGATAAGTTTAATGAGTCAGGCAGACAGATGAACGGACGAACGGACATGGCTTAGTTGACAAATCTCCTAGTGACGCTGATCATTTTCGTATAGGTACACTTTCTATGGGCTATTTCGAATGGTTTTGGACGTTAAACCCGAACGCACACACAAAATTTGATCTCAAAACATAGTGTGTCGGGGTTGAATATTTTTGGCGTTCAAATAACCCGTAAAATGATTTTTATTTGACTAAAAATCAGATATTCTAAATAAAAACGCATTCGATAATTATCGATTATTCGTAATTTTATCGAATCTTTTTTTTTTTTTAATCTCTTTTGGAGGTCAAATGTCATGATATTACGTTATGAGCGCAAGTTAAATAAAACGGCCGTTAATGTCCAGTAGCTGTTATTGTAATTGCAATTATTGATGACAATCTTTCGATATATTATTGCCTAGTCGAATCACCTTCCCTATTGCTTTCCATAGAGAGGCTCTACGTTCGATTTGTTACATTTCTATTTATTTATGGCATTAGAATAAAATAAAAGGTCAAAGAATGTTTTTAAAAGTGACTATCGAACGTTTGAGTGACTAGCTTAACCCATTCTCGCTCCCAAGGCTTTTAAAGACAGAACTCTATCTTAACTTGTAATCAAGTTATAGTAAAATCAAAAGAGTCAATGTTACCAACCCACTTTCAGAGTCTTACAGTACTTACTGTAAAAAAAAAAAGGAACCTCAAATTGGACAGGAAAAGATGTCGTTTTCTACTGCTCTATAAATTAAAAAAAAAAACGTGCGCGGCTACAAATATTTTTGCGTAATATTTAAAATAACAGCATTTCTAAACGTTTATAATAAATATTGATATGTTTGTAATGAATATATATATATATATACACAGCTAGATGGATATATATATTTTTTTTTTTCTATTAACTGTTGAGAAAAAAGAAGAAAAAACAAGCTATTGAAAAAGTCAATGTATGGAATACATCATTTTCCGACGTTCGGTACCAGTTGCTGCTGCGTTCGTCTGCGATTTGCAAAATGCGACCGAACTTGTTTTAATTAATTTTCAATTAATTAAACGAAGAACTTTCGATAAATAATTTATTGGGGAAATCGAAAGGCTCGAGAACGCATGGATGGAACCATTTATTTATAAAGTAGAACGATTTATTCATATATTAACGAAGTGATAGAGAATTTTCATACCCGACACAGTTTATGTCGTGGGTATATTTCGTTTGTGCGATTGTGTGTAGTACCCAGAATGATCATGAGCGTCACCAAGTTGAGCTATCTTGACGAAATGGCATGCGTATTGACCTAGACATGAGTAAGAAAAAGTTCGAGAATGGATCCAATCGGGCCATTTTTGGAGGTACATCCAGTACTCATAGAAAATGCTCTCTCGGAGGCTGATTAAGACAATTTGTGCCGGCCTAGGCAGTTGCGATTCTGTCGCCTCAGACAACAGCCTAATTTGGATTTTATCTAGTGGTAACGATCAGAATATGCCGCCCTGGGTAGCTGCCTATGTTGGCAATATGGGTCAACCCGCCACTGAATGCTCTTAATTCTCAATCTTTTGATATATAATATTTTCATTAAATCTTATATGTGAATAGGTGAACAAATTCTTTAAAAATTTGAAAATTGGGCGTGGCTCTTCAAATCTTGTCATTTACACTTGAAATTTAAATTGGCCAGTTAGCATCTGGCTTATTCATTTATTATTAAGCACATCTTAAAAGAAAAGTATTGATTTGATCGGTGTATTTCTCAAAACTGATATCCGATAAAATTTCCATAAATTCGAAAAATGTGAGGGGGTGTTAATAAAATTTTTGAACAGAAGTGGGCATATGAGAGGCTCCTCGTTTGTCATGAACACCTCAAAAATGCTCCGTCTTAATGGTCGCGGTCTTTGGACCTGTTCTAAACAATTATTCGAACATGTACGTCTGTGTCGGCTATTGTATTGTCTGGCACCTCTGACACTATGGAACTATTTTCTTCTTTTTTTTTTATGGATGCATACATTCCCCTCACAGAAAGTTAAAATTCTCTTCCAGTATTAGAGGAATAGTCAGACACACACGAGTATTATTCCTTTTAAATATGCCAGTCAATGTAAGTATGTAGTTAGTTTTGGAGATACATTGTCGATTCGTTCCAAGTTTAGGCCGAGTAAAATAAAACGCAGACCCTTCACATATTTTAATGGTACAGAATTTCTTCTACACTAGAATCTGGATGGAGTGAACGAATTTTTGCGAGTTCGTGTTCCTACAATCTAGGCTTAATTTTTGTATCTTCAATTTGCTTCATTAAGGCCAGTTGGATATCCTGTCAAAATATACAAATTTTTGTATCGTAGCTCTTGGTCGCAAAAAGGTTATAATATCAGAGTAATCTATCTTAAAAGCTTAAAGCGTTGTGTTCACATCACCAAGACGTTCACTCTATCCGGGATTGACATTTTCCCGACTCAAGAGTAATTATTAGTACCTAGTACTACTACCCTGCAGTAAACGCGACCGGTCCAAGGTCGATCGCGAGTCGTTCCCAAAGAAGTCAGGACCGGCCGCCTTTCCATACATTCAACTCATCTCTTTTAACATAAGTTTGTCGTTGAAAAACAACCGGTCCTTTTTCAAAGCGTGTGGGATTGGTGTGCGGGTGAGTCGCGGCTGAGTCCCTTTGTCTGAACTCACCCAACAACGCTCATCTTGGAACTAGAAGAAGGTGAATCCGATAGAGGTCGCGTTTCGTATAAATTTCATATAAAATTCGGATCGGTCTTAAATGGACCGGTCCGAAAACATTTCATTACTATAGGGTATGTAGGTCCTTTTTTTTTTTTTGTACTTTTTTATTTTTATATGTATCTAGTATCTTCAATACTACACAATATTTAATAAGGAGCTCTAGCCCTGGGCCATCGGCTGTATAGGTACTTATAAGTATCTATAGATATTCCGTGTACTAGGCCACATTCTCATAGATGAAATGTTGTCAATTTTTTTTACTGGTCTCCCCCCGAAAAATTCGGGTATACTTCCATTTCTCAGATTTAACTCCTAGATTAGTGCAAGGGTTAAATTGTTACTGAAATTTAATTGATTTAATAATTGTAGGTACTTAATTAAAGAATTAACTGTGTGTAGTACAAATGATCTTGACAAATGACAAATTTTCTGGTTGTGAGTCAAAAAGTCTATAAACTTTCCATGCTTTCCTTGTACATAGGCATATTGTGTGGGGCGGGGGCAATTAGCGAATCAGGTTATTTTTTTGTTTTCTTGTTTTTTTTTTTTTACAGCTATGGCTTATGTATGTTGTAGCACTGATGGCCAAAACATTTCAGTATTAGGAATTATCTGGCAGACACTAAGTCCTTCAATTTTGTTTTTTTTTTTTTTTTTCTCCGCTCGCTCAGAGCACTGTTAACCATGGACAGCAGCAATGTGCAACGTTTACAAAGAAAAATCGTCAGCTTGAACTGGTGAATTTCGTCGCATTCAAACGAGCTCAATTCTTCTTTTTTTTTTTCGCACAAAAGCGAACACACCTACTTTCCGTATACGCTTGAAAGCTTTCATTAAAAACAAAAAAAAAATTATTTTTTCTTTACATTTCCTTTTGTGCTTATACACGAGAGGTTTTTCCACGGGTTGTCATTCCAAAATAAAAGAGCCATTTGCATACATTTTTAAACAGTAGTCCTAATGTAAGCCATAAATAAAAGCTCTACGGCTGCACACGATTTATCTGTTCTAAGTCAACTTCTTTTCTAGTTCTCTTTCATTCCTCACGCTCTCTTCGCTTATTCGCTTTAAGAGAATATATTTCATTCTTATAGAAAATATCTTTGCAATCAAAATTTCCAACAAAGTTCATTAAACTTTTTTGTCTGGAGCTGACGGTGACGGTGACGCTGAAGCTGAAGCTTTTCTTTCGTCTTTGGGGGGAGTCTTAACCTTTGTGTTGTCGCGTCACGAGACTGGACGTCCCAGTAGCCATGCCATGCCATGTAGACGTATATTTTTTGCCATTGCTTGTTGTCATAGCTCGATTTGTGAATATTGGAAAAAAAAAACAATTTCTTTTGGCGCGAGTCATCGTCAAAACAATTGAGACAACAGAGTCCCTAAACAGAGTCGAGTTATTCGCTTCATTTGGATCGTTTGCTGAATCACAACGCATTCGTCCATCGACCATATCAACACTCGTATGTTCATTTTTGTGTGGAAAAAGTAAAAAATGTTACCACTGTGCGATGACCTGATTCAAACCAAAAATCAAACTAATTCGGTCTGATGCATTTTGAGATATTTCTGCCTTCCAGTTTTAACTATTATTATACCCGACACACTCTGTGTCGAGGGTATATTGCGTTTGTGTGGCTGTGTGTAACACCCAGAACCAGTCGAGATAGACCATACAAAATATATATAGAAATGATCAGCGTCACCAGGAGATTCGATTTAGACATGTACGTCTGTCTGTATACAGTTATCTTATCGAAGGAGTTGAGCTATCTCGACAAAATTTGGTATGCATGCTCACGGGGACATTAGTAAGAACAAGTACGAGAGTGGACCCGATCGGACAATTTTTAGGGGTACCTCCAGTACGGGGGTCTGTTACGAAAATCACAAAAATTGCTCTAAAATCGAAGTTTTTCAAGATATTTTGTTGAAGTTTGATATTTGATCATATTTAAAGGCCAGTAATATGATTTCCAAAAATTGGAAAAGTGGGCGTGGCATAAGGACGTTTTTCGAAAATTGTCCCCTACACCCGAAATTCAAATGGGACTTGATCGAAAATTTGCAGTTATGCTTCTTTTTTAGCCATAAACATCCTCTCCAAACATCCTTTTTTTGATAGGTCCATTATTAAGGAGGTACCAGTACTAGGGTCTGTCACAAAAATCTCAAAACTGTCCCAAAATCGAATTTCGTTGAGATATTTCACTGAAACTTAGATTTTGAGCGTATATTAAGGCCTTCAATTAGAAAACAAAAAAAATTGGAAAAGTGGGCGTGGCAAAAGGGCGGTTTTGATAAAGAAATTCAACAAAAGTCGGTATATGGGGCCCCTTATGGTCTTAAACACCTCTGGATGATAAAAATTATTTGAATATGTGTGTCTGTGTCGGGTATTCTATTGTCAGGCTCGCCTGACTATAACACCCTTTATTGTTTAAAATTTTTTTTTTTTTGTCAATTGTATGTACTTACTCGTACAGTGGTATTTGGTTGTTCAATCCGTGAATGGAATCTTCATGAACATTTTGTAATTTATTTTTCGTGTTTTATTTTTATTTACTTATTTTTTTAATGTTTTTTTTATTTACTTATTTTTTAATATTTTTTTATTATTATTTTTTAATTTTTATATTATATTTTTTTTATATTTTTTTTTTTTTAAATATTTTTTTATATGTTTTATATATATATACGTATATTTTTTTAATAACTCGTAAAAAACTCTCCATTCACAAAAAAAGCAAATCCGATTTATGAATTTTTAAGCGAACACGTGAGCTTGGAAGAGAAAGTAATAAATACTGCGAACTTTGATTGATTCGATTGTGAATTCAGTGACGAAGAAAGTATGGGGGAGGGATCCAGCTTTGTTATGAATGAACATATTTTAATTGTTTTTATTGTTTTATTTATTTTTTGTTTGTTTTTTGTTGCTGTTATGCTTCCTTGTTTTTCTTTAATAACACTTTTTACGTTCAATTTCACAAAGTAATCCGTGACTTTCTTTTAAGCTAACGATTTAAAAAAAAATAAAATAAAATTAATAAACTGAATTCTAAAAATTACAAATAAATTCAAATAAAAAACAAAATAATTATAAAACCGTAATTATCAGTAAAAAATCGAGAGCGAATCTTCTGATAATCGATTCATTGAAATTTGATCTAAGTATATTAATTAAGCGTATGCCACGCACGTTTCCAATACCTGAGATCACACTTTCCTCTATCAACTCGAGATATAGTGTAATTATATTTCAGCAAAACCACACTGTCCTTCAAGCCAATTGAATAAAAAAAAATAATCCAACAACCGAGAAAACAGATACAAAGAATAGATATTAAACAAAAAAAAAAAAGAACAAAATTCTTACATTATTTTTCTTCGACAACTTTCTTATTTACTTCTGAACTCGATTTCAATACATTTTGCTTTCATATTTCCACAAAGACTTTTATGGCAAAATGAAGCATAAATTAACATATCCAATGAAAAGAAAAGAATCCATCGATATATTTACAAGAAAAATTATTCAATCTAGTCATACAACAAAGAGCTGGTTACTGGAATTCGTTCATCGATACCTTATGCTTAACGTACCTTTTGGGTTTTTTTTCTCTCTCTCTCTTTTGCTTTTGACTTAAATTCATCTCAGATTTCAAGCAAAAAAAAAAAAAAAAACATCTATGCAGTTTCAATTTACGGTTGGAACAAGTCTTTAAGTTGGATTGGACTGGTTGCACGAGCAGCTGTTTCCATCACTCCTTCAATTGTTCAATCGTTGACTTCATTTTATTTGCTTTTGCTTGTCATTCTTCTTCTTTTCTTCTTTTTATGACACTTAATTACTTCGAAATATGGATAGAGAATAGGTTCGTATAGATACAAAAATTGTAAACGTACACACTCTTGTACGGTACCTACACATCCCAGCGGGAAATGTCACGCGGACATCCCCGATGATGTCCTAGTGACTTCGGAGCCGGAATGCATGCTATTTCCGGTGACACTTTGTATGACATTTACGCAGGAGCTGACAGGGACTTCAGCGGTGACATTGTCATGCTAGGGGGTGCGATGGCGACAAAAAGCATTTGGGAGCAGCACATTGCTCTTTTCTCTCTAAATGTAAATTTATAGAAACCAGTTTTGATAACATCTCTTCTATGTCCTCTCTTTGAATGTTTCGGAAATTTTAAAAAATCTATTTTTAACAATTTTTGTTCGCCTCAGCCAGGGATCGAACCCGCGATCTTCGGATTCTAAGTCGAGCACTCATCATCTACGCCACTTCATGCTAACGTTCAACTGACGCTAAAACCTTATTTAAATTTCCATAGCCAATGAGATTCAAGCACGTGAACAGCATCCCTCCACGATGACATGTCCTCCAAGATGTCACACATGACAATGTCACCTATATGTCATCGATGACATCATTGATGACATTGTCATGCAGGAGATAACTTCCCACTGGGATACTATGTATATTGATTTCATGAATACCATTCACTCGTGCCCCTAAGTGTATAATTCGAAAACCCTTCTAGACACAACAATGGCATTTGGCACCCACAGTACTGAGCACTCGGCAGCCTCAGCAACAACAAAACCATTGAATGCTGCCATAGTTTTCGATGCGATGTTTTCGATAGCCTTTTGTTCATTCTGTTCAATGTACTCGTACATAGAAGGGGGGGAAACATCTTCGAGAGCATCGACTACTGGAGCTGAAACTTTTAATGACGAAAATCGAAATTTATATGTAAGCAAATTAATTGAGGCAACCCGAAAGATAGGTACCTTTTGTTTAAACAGCTGAAAAAAAAAAGATAGTCAAACGAAGAGTGAAAAAAATAATAACTTTTTTCTTCCTCTTTCTCTGTCACTTTATTGAGTAAAAATTCAACACGTAATGTCTTTATATATTAAATAAAGTATTTAACTGAATAACAGTGTGCAAGCCAATATGAAAGGCTTTTCGTTCCTCCCTCACAAACGGACGTGTCCCTAAAGGAGGTTGTCTCATTCGACAAAATTTTGTTTCCGGTTTTTTTTTCGTCATTTTTTTATAGCTTGGATATTTGAGAATATCATGGTAAAATGATTTTTTGAAATTCAAAATAGTTAAGAAGATATAGCCTTCTTTGTTGAGCAAGGTCTGCGCTAAAACGAGTAATTTTTGCGTTGATTCAAACTTTAAAAGCATTTATCTCGAAACCACTTTTTTTTGAACTCGCTGCCACGATTTCTCCAGTTCAACTGGACCGATTTAAATAAAACAAAATGGATTCGACGCAGAAATGTCACCATTACAGCATGAACCTCAATCATATTTGAAACAAATTTTTACAATTTTTTATATTTTTTTTTTACACTGAACTACAAAAAAATATACCCGAAATCGATATGTAAATTTTCAATGGCGGCCATTTTGTAAAAAAAAAAAAATTCCAAAATTATTTTGGAGGTTCACGCGATAATGACATCTAAATTTATTATAACCTCATTTTTCTTTTTCATTTCCGACAACTTGGAGACCTGGAATCGTGGCAGCCAGCACTACACCTTTTTTTGAGCATTCACTTTGACGGCCGAGAACTTTTTGAACCGCCCTCACATAAAAAACAGTTTCTTTACGAATTTTCATTAATTTTGAGCAAAATAAAAATACATAATTGAAAAAGCTCTTTTAGTTTTCTGTCAGGAGTTTTTTTTTTATATGGTCCAAAAACAGCCTCACGAAGGAGACAACCCCCTTAACCGAAGCCAAACTATTCTTAAGAGCTCCAAGACCAAGACCAAGCGCAAACTCCAAGTAGTCGAATAAAATGAAAATGAAAAATAATACAAAAAATAAAAATAAAATATTTTTTAAGTATTTCAGTACACTTTGGAAATCATAAAATGCGAATTGCTATGAAGTGTCACTTCATTACTCAATCCATCTGTCCATCAGTGCACCAGTGCATCATTTCATCAATCCGTCATCCGTCCACGCTCGTTCATTCATTCTCATTCATTGAATCGTTGAGAAGTTTTGCTTTGTAATATTTACTAAGTCATCAAGTCCCCGGATTGTGTCTTTATTTGTTATGCTTCCTCGTTATTTGGTTCTGTCATGACTAGCGTGTTAATATGGCTACATTGATGGCGGTGATGAAAAGGATGTCAGAGCTTAACCTCCTTTCGTAGTTGATTTTTCTTTCTACCTACTTCGTTTTATTCCCCCCCTTTTGTACTACAGGCTGTTTGTGGAACTTCCTGGACTCTTTGTTTAAAAAAAAAAAAAAATAGAAGCTTGTGTATTTAAGTCTCATATTTTAAGCTGGGGACAAAGCATACTTGTGCTCGCTCATGTGCATTTGTTTATGTTGAGATTATGTGGCCTAAATTTCCTTGTATATATTTAACTAAAGTAGTAAAAGGTTTTTGCGCTGTATTTGAGCAATGTTCAAGCACATTTACGGAATGTCTGCATTTAAATGCAATTCAATTGAAATTGTAGGTACTTTCAAGAACTTCCAAGTGAATTAACATACACTATCGTTTTTTATTTTAACAATATGTACAATACTACAGATTCCTACAGTTCAAAACGACTTATGTATGTATGTCGATCAAAAGTGCTATTCAGAATTGGAAAATATTTTCAAATGACTGGACAATTCAATCTCTTATCTTTGATTGGAATTTCTGTCAATTATTATTATTATTTTTTAAATTATTTTTTTTTTTTTTTCGAGAGCTTAAATGAATTTCTAGAATCGATTCGCCTGAATGTCTCACAACCAGAGCAAAAATTCCCTAGAATTTAATTTTGAAATCATCTAAAAACAAAAACCTGGTCCCGCAAAGTCACCATAAACATTTCCCTGTCCACTTTTCTGACATAGACTCCACTTAACTTAGACTTCACTTTAGAACATACAGTCAGTCAATAAAGTAAGTATGCACTGCAAAAATTTGTGTTTTTTCCAAATTTTTTCTCTGTAAATAATTTTTTTGTGAATTTCATAATTTTCAATTATTATTAACTTTATTATGTTTCAAACTAACCACAAAAAAATTTAATTTCTGAAAATTTCTTTAACAAAAAAAAAATTAAAATCATATTGTTCGATTTGACAACTTCAGTACAAATTTTGAGCTCGTTTTTCCATTAAAAATTCGAAAAAAAATACCAAAAGGGAAATTTTCGCTGGTTTTTTAATTTTAGTTTTTTCTTAACATTCCAAACTTTCTAAAAATTACAACAATCAAAAAATATTGCACACCTATTTAAGAATTGAAACAACAAACAAAATTAAGTATCGATTTTTCTACAATTTTCCATACATTTTTCATCAAAAATCGAGCCTCAATTTTGATTGTAGTTTCAATTCTTAAATAGGTATGAAATATTTTAATTGTTGTAATTTTTAGAAAGCTTGGAATGTTAAGAAAAAGTAAAAATTGAAAAACCAGCGGAAAATTCCCTTTTGGTATTTTTTTCGAATTTTTAATGGAAAAACGAGCTCAAAATTTGTACTGAAGTTGTCAAATGGAACAATATGATTTTAATTTTTTTTTTTTTTTGTTAAAGAAATTTTCAGAAATTAAATTTTTTTGTGGTTAGTTTGAAACATAATAAAGTTAATAATAATTGAAAATTATGAAATTCACAAAAAAATTATTTACAGAGAAGAAAATTGGAAAAAAAACACACATTTTTGCAGTCCAAACTTACTTTATTGACTGACTGTAGATGTTTTTTAATTTAGAAAAGATTCCCTTAAACTGGCAACAGTGAGAACTAGAAACATTTGAATCTTCTAAAAAAAAAGGTTGATCCGAAATGGGTAAGAATCTCATCAAAGAAAAATATAAGGGGTCTTCCCTTAAAGGTGTATTTGCCTCGAAAACTCGTAAATCAGGAAGGCTTAGAAATTAATGAATGAAGTTTTGTATGGAAAATTTTACATTATAACGCTTAAGAACCTTAAGCCATTATTTTAATTTATAGCTCTTGCTGCTATTATGTTGAAACGAACTGTAAACTAATCCACTCCATTTAAATGACATTTGAACTTCATTATTTCAAAAAGAAGTATTTAAAAAAAAAGTTCTTAATCATCATTCTGAATGACGTCAATTAAAGTTTGACGAATGGAAAGTCCACAAAAAAAAATTAAAAAATAAATATATTAACTGAAAGAAAGGAAAAGAAAATACAAAACTAAATTAAAATTGGCCACTTTTCCCCTGCCACCTGGAAATAAAATACGGAACGTAATATAAATCATAATTACACGCTTCCAAGTACGCTTGCTTGATAATTCATCGGAATTCAAAATTACAATGTTCGATAGGCTGGCTGGCTGGCTACCTTATGTCTGGCGGCACAAATGCTCATTGAATGAAGTCATTTACCTCTAAACTATGACTGAAAGTTTTTATGTTCGAAGTGGGGAAACTGCAATATAAATTAAATACACACACACACACACACACACTTACGAGAGTAGCCAAAGTGTTTAGGTGACGCATGAGCATAAAATATAGTTTTTGAGATCAATAAATATATCGAAACTTGGAAGTTTTTCGAACGAAAAAATAAATAAATAAATAAGTATTTAAAAAAAATTAACCAAAAATTATGGCAAATTAGACATTGACATTGAAATTATGAATGTGCTTTTTTTTTGCTGGATTTGGAGGCTATTTATTTTTTATGGACTATTAAAATGTGGAAAAAAAAACCAATATCAATAGTGGCAAAAAAATCGAAAATTATCGTTTTCGTATAGCCAACAATGGCCTTATTTGCATTGTTTTCATCGATATATTTGAACATAACGTACCTTTAATTTTAAAAAAAATTTAAGTAGGCATACACTAGCGTTGCCAGATGATTGTTCTTTCAAAATTTAACCAAAAAATTCGGGATATATTTAAAGCATTCTCGTCAGGAAAAAACAAAAAAGACAGGGGCCCATTGTGATACCACGAATAATGCGAAAACAAAGAAAAATAGAAACTGAAAAAAAAAACGACAAAAACATCCACGTCCGAGCTGGGAGTTGAACCCAGAGCCTCTCGCTTCGTAAGTTGGCATCTCATCTCTTCTTTTATTGTAGAGCTATAAAAAAGCATAAATTTCCACTACTCGAATGTATTCGTTATATTTCGTCAAGTAATCATTGCTTAGTACTCGTTACTAAGTACTCGTTATATTTTTTTAAATATTGTCCATTGTTTGATTGAATAACTCAAGATTGATAAAGTAATCAAAACTCCCTCATGCTCTTTGAATTTTCACCCAGTATTTAGTAATCAAATATTAACTCAACTCAATCTACTAGCATACTGTTTTGCGGACCCATTATTTTAGTAGGTACTTGATTACTGCGGCAACCATCAATTGGAATTTGTGAAAAAAGTACTAGTAACGAGATACTTCGATCAGTAACGAGACGTTACTGATTACTGACTGTAGTAATCGTTACTTTTTACCGAATAGTAACGATATTTTACAGCTCTACTTTATTGCTCCCTTTCTGGGATATGTAGCTACTAGCTACCTAATCATTTTAACTTTTTCAATATTAGTATATTATGTTCGAACCAGGGTTGCTATATACAGGGTGTTCCATTTGTGAAGGTCAACCGGTCGGGAGCTGATAGAGCGGATCAGAACTAACAAAAAATCGTATGGCAGGGGGGAGGGGTCCAAAATGCACCCCTGAGGAGTTATAAGGGCAAGAAAGAAATTTGCAGTTGTTTCAGAAAAAAAATTTTCACGCCTCAACGTTTGAATCCAAGATAAAAATTTTAATGCAGTTCGACAGAGAATTGTCAGACCTTTCTAGGCGTATAAAATAGTCTTATACTTTAGTGCAGCTTCAAGCGTATTTGAGCCTTCAAAGTCAACATTTTAAAATTTTTTAAACATTTTTCGACTTTGAGAGCCATTTTTGTATGAAAAAGGTCCTATTAACCACCCACATTTTTATTTTATTCAAAATGCTGGATCGATTTCCTTTAATTTGGTACCCCATATGTCTAATAAATTTTTTGAAAATAAGATGAGAAAATTAAATATCTCGAATATTTAAAAATATTGGACGTTTTCAAATTTAAATAAAAACCAAAAACCTTGACCTTAAGCTCGAAAAAAAAAACGTGTAGTATTTCTACAAAAGAGGAAAAATTTTTTTTTGGATCAGGAGGAGGTTCAAAGGCAAAGAAGAATCAAAAATTAAAAATAAATATATTCGAAATTTTTCCCTCAGAAAAACCCAGGACAAAGGGTTCTCGTACGTTCTTTCTTTGAAAAAGTTTCTTAAGTTTGGAGATGCGGACATAATTTTTTGCAAATTTATTATGTTCAAATTTTTTTATTAAAAAAATTTTTTTTTAATTTTTGTTTTTTTTTATAATTTTTAAAAATATGTATTCTTCTATATTTCAAAAAAATTTTTAATTAAAAATTTTATAATTTTTTTAAATATAGTATTTTTTTTAATTATTTTTTAAAATTATTTTTATTTACTGATGATGCGCTTAAATGCTTGAAATATATAATCAGCGATAAAAAATCTTACTACCAAAAATAAAATGGAGTTAATTTTGCTTTCATAAGTTCCAAGAAATTTAATTTAATGCAGATTTCAAACTGGAAAATACTTAAAATTTGAATTTCAGTTGAAGAAGAGAACCAGAAATCTCGATTTGTCAGCCACACTTAATCAGCTGACTCGAGAGAAATAAAAATGCAAAACAAAAAGACTGCCAAATAGAAGCAGAAAAAAGAAACGAAAAAAAAAAAAAATAATTAAAACAGAAACGAGTTCTAAAGTGGTGCAAATATTTGTCAAAATAAATTTTTTTTTTTTTTAACAATAAATTCTTCTTACTTTACAGTTAAAACAAAGAAAAATAGAAGAAGAAGAGAGAAAAAAAACAAAAGCAAACAAAATTGCAATTGAATAATTTTCATCGAAATCGATTTGATGTTCGCATATGTTGCCTTCGTCGTGTGAACGTCACAAAATCACGAAATATGGCAACGATGCCAGTAGTCTGGTGTACGAATCCGAATTCGGTGAATAATAAGCCGACCGCATTCGCACTCCACGGTATACAATTGCAGGGCAATGTGACGGAGAAGCAGGTGGCAGCGCTGCGCGAACTGGTGAACGCAGCAGCCGAAGGGCGTCTCATACTGCCAACGGACGGAACATTCATGCTGCTCGACAGCGGCATTAGCATCGAAAGTTCCATTGTTCAGAACGAGAACGAGAGTGAGAAAGTAAAAGCCCAACTGAAGGGCACAAATGCAAATGGTGGCGGCGGCGGCGGCGGCGGCGGAGGAGCATGCAGAAATGCGATTGCATCAACAGAAGAGGGCAGTTGTGACAATGAAAACGACAAGGAGAATAGAGTGGCTGCTGCTGAGCTATCATCAACAATGGAAATCCCGACCACAAACATCAAGAATAAATACATTCTAATGCCGGTAACAGCGAATTCGAATTCGAATGCGTTGGACAACTTGCCGAAGGCCGCTTCAAATATTCATGAAGAGCGAAATTTCTTTCTCGAGTCCAACTTGTCTGCTGCTGCTGCTGCCTCAGCTACAATTGTTGATGGAGTGGCGGACAGCAATAATGCAACAATCGAAAGCTATAACGGCAGCGATAACAATAACGACAACGACGACAACAACGAAATACTCTACGATTTTCTTTGCTGTGCAAAGTGTATGAATGAAATTTATGCCAACAAATGTAACAATCAACACATCAACACAAGCTCAACAATGAGCCAAACGCAGCGAAACACAGACAACAATTTAAATAGAAACAGCAACAACAACACTAACACCAACACCAATCCGCCAATAGCACGTGTTGCAGCATCAATGGCAACGCAAAGGCGTTTGCAATATCTACGCCTGCAACGCTATCTCAAGACCTACGATTCGGAGCGTCGTCTCGCATTCAATGCAACATCATCGGCAAAAGTCAATGAACTGCAATTGGATGATCCCGTCTATAGCATTGCTAATAAATATACGCGTCGTTGGCAGCAGCAGCACCACCACCATCTACACCATCATTACCAGCACCAACACCATCACCAACAACCATCAGCAACGTCGACCCCAAGCTCATTCAGCTGGCGTTTCGCTCTCACGTAATTTACGCAGCTCACAACAGTATCAGGCAATACGAAAAATTCGTCCGAAATTACCGATTCAAAGCGCTAAAATCTTTCATAATCGCAACAACGGCAGCAACAACAGCACCAGCACCAGCAATGGCACCAGTAATACCAGCGACAATACAATGGACGTAGGCGTAAATAGTTGTGAGCCCATCATCACCATGAGCAACGATAAGCATGCAACGAAGAAGCCCAACAATAAATGCATTTATTCCGCTAGCATTAAAGACCTTTATGCGATTGTGAATAAAAACCAGAGCGACAATCAAACGACAACTGAGTCAAACGGTGAGCCTAAGACTGAAAAGGTCGAACCACAGTGTTGCCATTTTAAAGCGATGATCCGTGACGAAGTGAAAAGTAATGGCAAATAGTAATTGTAATAGCAATCGAAATCGAAATGGAAATGGTAATGGTAATGGTAATAATGCTATTGGTGAATCTGCCATTTTCGCTGCCACCGGTGCAGCCTCTGTTGCTGTCGCTGCCGCTGTCGATGTCGATGTTGATGGCGAAGACATTGAAGTGCAAAAACATGTGCCATCGGTTTCGGTTAAGGAATTGGCGGTTGAAAACACTTGCCAATGTAACAGTAATGAAAACAATGACCAAATTAATGTTGGTGTTTGCGCTGGCACCGCCGTTGAGTGCGTTGAGCGTGTTCAAGCAGAAGACTTCAAATCAACTGAGCTGTCTGGCTGCTCATTGAACTGTGATAGTAAGCTGAACAAAGCAGAAAATCAGCAAATCGAAGTAAAAGATTTAATAAGTTTCGATGACGATGATGAGGGCGATGATGTTGTTGTTGTTGTTGGCGGTGGTGGCGGTGGTGGTGGTTTTGCATTTGGTGGTTGTGATGGTAATAATGCCATTGGCAGATTTAACGCAAACAGCAATTTATGTGATAAAGAAGAAACGCAAGAGCAAGCAATGTTGGTGGATCTACTATCAGAACCGTTCGATGAATCCGAATTTCAACTGCCCGCACCGCAAATAGCAATAGCAGCAGCATCGGCAGCGGCATCGACACAGCTGTACCAGCATCAGCATCAGTATCAGTATCCGTTGCGGCATTGTTAAGACAATCGAATAGTCAGAATTCTAGTCGTAAGACCAGCTTTGACTCAACATGTACGATCAGCTCGATGGATTCGGGTTTCATTGAAATGCAAAATAAATTAGAACAATCAACATCAACGGGAGCAACGGCTGCAAATGTTGCACATGCAGCGTTGGCAAGTATTTTTGATGATATACCAATAACATCGTCACGTGCAGCACCAGCCACAATACCACCACCAACAACAACAACAACAAAAAACGCTCAGAATGATGGTATGATGACGCCGACAATGATGATGATGAATGGCGGCGGCGGTGGTGTAGCTTATGGTGAGAAAATTGCTCGACTTAATTACAAAGACTGTCTGACGCAGTCACGAAATCGTCGAAAATCCTATGAAGAATTCAAAGCCATGTTCTCGGCGAATGTTGCATGCTGTGATTCCGGTGAAGATCATAGAACTTTGAACGCGGCGGCGGCGACGGCGTCAGCATCAACAATTCAAGGCCACGAAATCGTGACCAGAGATGAGAAATGTGAGAAAAGTCCAAACACATCCGCAACGACGTCGACGTCTGTGTCTGCATCTGCATCTGCATCTGCGTCACCATCATCATCGTCGTCTATTGGCCTAGAATCGATAGCAGAACAGCCAACATTCTCAACGACAACAGTGGCATTAGGTGCAAACGCTGACATCGACGATGCCGGCACTTCGAAACCGGATTTGAATAACAAGTTTGCGGTGATGTATGAAATCGATACCACCGTATACACAGGAGACATCACATCAACATCAGCGAACTCACCCAACTCAGCAACATCGACAACAACAACAACAACAACGGATATACTGCGTAAGAATTCGGACTATCTATCGCAAATACTCGATCAACAAATGTTGGCGAATGAGAAGGAAAAGGCACAAAGCCGTCGCAAATCCTATGAGGAGTTTAAACGTTTGGTTCGCGAATGTGACGACGATTCGAAGAGTAGCACACCAACAACACCAACAACACCATTCAAACGTCAAAATTCGCGCCATCGTAAGAGTTATGCTTCATTCTTGCTGATGCGACGCACAAGCTCCACAAAGAATACGAATGTGAGCAATGGAACAGCATCATCAGCTGCATCAGCAGCTGCTGCAGCTGAGCAACGAAAGCGTTCGGCAATATCGATCTCCTCCTCACCATTGGCCATTGATGGTCAAAGCCATGAAGATGATCTGCAAGTTCGGACATCAACATCGTTGCTCGGTGCGAACTCATCGTCCTCCAGTGCCTCGTCGAGCTATAAGAGAAATTTTAAGATCTACGATAAGCTCGTTTATGGCACCATCTATGACATCATACAGCGCAAGAACGATATCTACAATCTGACATACCAGAAATATGACAAATACATGACATACGGCACGATCTACGAGATATTGCATCGAAAATCGTCATCAGCTTCATCAGCGTCGTCGGCGTCAGCTGCATCGATATCACTGGCATCGGCACAATCGTCACCATCGACGCGAAGCCTCAAGAGCAGCGATCTATTTCAACGCAAGAGTCTATCAGCGATTTTAGAGAAAGATCCAAAGACTTCCGCATTGAAGGAGAAAAAGAAAACATCATTGCCCATATTGCTGCACGGCACATCCTCGACATCCATCGATGAATCGATTAAGAATTTAAAGAGATCCGGTGTAATTTATGACATTATACAGAAGCATAATCAACAGCAACAACACCAGCAGCATGATCAAAATTCGCATGCGCACACCGTAACTGGATTACCAAATTTAGCTCTGCACAAATATGGCACAATTTATGATATTTTACAAGGAGAGAAATTCGATTCCAATGAGACAGCGGCCAAAAGAACGGACAGTAAAAGCAACAACAACAACAACAGCAGCAGCAGCAGCAACAATAAGAAGAAGAATCGTTTTAAGGTCAGTAAAATTGATGAGACCCAAATTGGTGAAAAAATTATTACTGCTGCTGCTGCTGCTGCTTCAACGGAAGAAGCTGATGGAAATATTTCTCCTTGTGATATTGAGGATTTATTGAGCAAAAATGTGACCAAGAAAAAATCGCTCAATCAAACAACACGCTCCGATTCGCTAAAGGCAAACAAACTTAGTAAGACAAATAAAATGCGAAAGCTATCGAATATATTATCGTATAAAAATCATAATTCCCCGACGACACGTTCTGCAAAGACCCAAGATGATACACTTGAAGGCAATAGTGGCAGTAGTAGTAGTTGTATCGATTTAGAGAAATCTTTCGATGATTTCATCGTCGACGATAATTTCAACACAAAAGAATCACAATCGAACAAATCGAAACAACAACATTTTAAACGACGGCACGGAATCTGTTCGGGCCTTCTTCCGCTCGATAGTGAGGAGATTTATGCGCGCGTTGTAGCGCAGCAACAAAAACATACACATGACCATCATCATGCTAATCGATATCATGATCATGATCATCTATTGCTTTCGACTCCGATGGCAGCAGCGCCGAAACCGAAACCGATACCACCACCACCGATTCCGATAGTAAAATCGAATTCACTCGATGCGATTTCGATGAAGGTCGGCATATCGCCGCCGGGAACGCCGTCACCACCATGCAACCGTCGCGAACAGCCGCCAAACAGACAGCCAAAGAATAAATCAATTCAACAACAACAGCAGCAACAGCAGCAGCCCATCAAGCCAACTTGCCATTTGCATTCGCAGAAAAATTCTCATGAAGAAATTCTCACTCGATAGTTGGGGCGAAACAAAGCATGAAGATCCGAAAAGAAACTCCTTGACGCAATACTGCACTTGCTATAAAAATGCACTAGGTACCGAGATTTTTACATTCCATCAGCCATCGATATCGACATCGATTACGCCATCGAACACTTGCCCTTTATCACCACCAAATATTCTAAGCGCTTCTTGCCATGGCATTGCCGCCGCCACTAGTTCATGCGTCACATGCAACGTCACGACTGATAGCCCCGATAAGAGTCATAGTTCGCGTAGTAATACCAATAACAATAACAATAACGATAACAATAATGGCGTTTCGAAGAAGGGGAAATCCCGCCGCCTTTCGGAATTCACTCGCGGTGAATTTCTCAATGAAAAAGCGTAAGTTTGTGATAAATTTCAAGGTCTATTTTTAATTTTCAATTTTCAAATTTCATTTCATTTTATTTTATTTTATTTTATTTTTTCATTACCTCATTGTTACCGCCAAGGAAGCTTCTAAAGCTAAAGCGTATTCGCGGTCACATTCGAACCTATAATGATATCAAGGTTTCCACTATTACAAAACCATGTCAATAGCCTCCATGCGCACAATACATAGCCATATGTATGTGTATACATAAAAAGAAAAAATTAAATAAAATCCTCCTATAGTAAAACAAAAAAAAAAAAAAAACAACAAAAAATACTTTTACAAAAAAGGAAAAAAGCCTCGACTTTTTGTCGATTTAATTCACATAAATTTTTGCAATGAGCGCAAAATTACTGCCCCAAGACGGCGATTTTCTAAACAGAAATACTCAAAATTTTATGCAAATTCGAACTTCATTCAATTAAGCACCGACAAAGCGACAATCGTCAATCGACACTCGACACTCGACAAGCAACAAGTTACATGCAACTTGTTCCTTCATGACTTGTTATCGTAATTGTTTTTCCTCATTAGTTAAACGATCACATAAAAACACCTACCACAGCCACTAACTTTGCTTTAACGGAGCGAAACGGAGCGTGTACCGTCAGTTCGGAACTAAATAGCTCGAGTTGCACTCAAAGTGCCATTTGTTGACCATAAGGCCGTAAAGTTTTTTTTTTCAAGTGCATTTTTAGTTCAGTTTGCTGTTGCTCTCAAAATTCGAGCTTGCCTTTGGAAAATATTTGAACTTTCTTCTTACTTGTCAGATTTCAGATTTATTTTCTATTTTCAATTCTTCAATGCTCTATCGCTATTTTGTAATCTGGCCGCTAGCCAGATGAAAAAGCTTGTTTAAAGGAGGAAATCCTAGCGGGGAATAGTTGAATATAATCGGTCAAAGGACATATAAGTATATAATATCCATTGAATATATCGCACAACGCTATTTGGATAGAATATATATAGTGGTTAGGTTAGGTTAATAATTAAAAAATAATTTTAAAGTAAAAAAAATTACTTAATTAATTAAATAAATAAATAAATAAAAAAAAATAGATATAAGTTAATAAAAAACATAAATAAATATAAAAAAATACTTAAATATATCATTTAAAAAAAATCTCAGAAGCTTCTAAATTTGCTTACAATTAATGTTTCAATAGTTAAAACAATTTAGGCTTTCCAAAAGCGCTGATGAGTCACAGTCACGAAGTGACGAAATATGGCCATGTCAGCCAATCGCAGATGCCTCATGTGGTTAAGCTCAAATAATTTTCAAGCATTGATTGATAAATTCGGTACCGCAATTAAAATGTATTTGAAAATTTAATATAAAAATTTAAGTAAATAAAAAAATTAAAATAAATAAAAAAATTAAAATAAATAAAAAAAATTAAAAAAATTTAAATAAATTAAAAAAAATTTAAGTAAATAAAAAAAATTAAAATAAATAAATTAAAAATAATAAAAAAAATAAATTTAAAAAATTAAAAAATAAATAAATTAAAATAAATAAAATAAATAAAAAAATATAAAAAATTAAAATAATAAAAAAATTAAAAAAATAAAAAAAATTAAAAAATAAATAAAATAAATAAAAAATAAATATAAAAAATTAAAATAAATAAATAAAAATTAAAATAAATTAAAAAAATTAAATAATAATGAATAAAAAAATAAAAAAAAATTAAAATAAAATAAAAAAATTAAAATAAAATAAAAAAATTAATTTAAAAATTTAAATAAATAAAAAAAATTAAGTAAAATAAAAAAATAAATTAAAAAAATAAAATAAAAAAAATTAAAAAAAATAAATAGAAATAAATAAAAATTAAAATAAATAAAATAAAATTAAAAAAATAAAAAAATTAAAAAAAATAAAAAAATTAAATTAATGAAAAAATTAAAATAAATAAAAAAAATAAATAAAAAAATAAATTTAAAAAATTAAAATAAATAAATAAAAATTAAAATAAATAAATTAAAAAATTAAAATAAATAAAAAAAATTAAAAATAAATAAAAAAAATTAAAATAAATAAAAAATAAAAAAAATAAAATGAATAAAAAAAATTAAAATAAATAAAAAAAATTCAAAAACTAAATAGAACAAAAAAATAAAAAATAATAAAAATGAAAATAAATTTAAAAAAAATAAATTGCAAAAACTTTTTAAAATTAAAAAATATATATATAAATGGTTAAACAAATGAAGTTAAATAAAAATATATGGAAAATAAAAATAATAAAACATAAAAAAATGTCTTTATAAAAAGACCTAAAAAAAATATCTAAAAAAAAATATACCTTATAAAAAAATATTTAAAAAATAAAAAAATATTTAAAAATATAAAAAAAATTTAAAAATAAAATAAAAGAAATGTAAAAAATAAAAAAATTAAATGAGAAAATAACGGTTAATGCTGATAAATTTGATGGGCCCATTGCCAAGATATAAGATTGAGTTTTCATAATATGAGGAACCCTACTAATTAGGTTTGGATTTTTAAAACCTTTCGTTTTATTTATTATTTTTTAATTTTGTTTTTATTTGGATTTTTATTTTTTTTTAATTTTTTTTTTTGTGTGTTTTTAATTTTGATTTTTTAAATGAATCCATTCCTTCCCCTTGGATCTTCCTATTGCCACCTGCGTTCCTCTTGCAACAGTACCTGATTTAATGTAAAATTTATTGCGCCAACCCTTATATTAATTTGTCTCGATAAATTTCCCGTTAGAATCATTTTATCTGTTCAGAGAGAGAGAGAAGAAGAGAGAGAGATCGATCACAACAAAAGGAATGCGATAAAATATTATTCAATTTTTCTTATTCTTGAAATCTTTGATCTACGTTGGTACGAGAAATAAAGAAAGAAAGAAAAAATCTCAATTGCAAAATATCGCCGACGTTGTGCACACATTGCAAGTTTCTTGCTGCTGCAGTTATTGCGTCGTCGTCACCTTTCAGGAAAAAATAATAAATTACCTAAAGAAATTGTTTTTCGTTCAAAATTCGTTTTGCATCCTATTAAAAAAGTTGTTGGCAGGTAGAAAAAATTTAATGGGCGAAACGTTTTAATATTCTTGTGCCTTCGAATCAATTTAATTTATTGAGAATAAACATTTATTTTCCATTCTTGAATAAACGAAATTCCAACAAAATACTTTGACAAGTAATAGAGCTGCCACCATGGAATGTTTAAAGTATACGATGTTATGAATGCTTTCCTTTTTGAATTCAGAATTTTCCTCAGTTTGATGATTGATATAAAAAAAGAAATAAATAAATAATATAAAAAACAAAATAGAAAAGAAATAAATACAAATTTATTAAATCCATTTTTCAATTAAACGGAGTTCTCATTTTGAATTTATGTGGATGCTGTTTTTATCGCTGACGTGCTTCTTTTGTTGTTTTTAATTGAAAGCTTCCAAAATGACAGACAGAGAAGACGGCGGATATAAAAAAACAAAAAGAGATAAAGCACGCGAATCGAACTAAAGCAGAATTTCTTCGAAACGCATTCAAAAGTGATGCAAAAAAAATTTTAATTTCAATTCGAAAAGAAAAATAAAATAAAATAAATAAAAAAGCAACACAAACGAGAATCAACAACAACACAAAAATCGAATCGGATTTTTACTTTCATTTTTAAGAACAGTCATTAAAGTAAATTAAGTTTCCTTTACAAATTTCATAATGACTTTGACAATTCAAGGTTAAATAAAAATCATTCATGACAACTCCCTCTCAATTTAAAACACACTGGACTAAAAGAGAAAAAGTGAGAGAGAGGGAGAGGGGAAAATTACACAAAGGCAACCTTAATTACATCGCATTAAAAAACCTAATTTCTTTAGGTACCTATATTTTGTATTTATTTATACATACGTTATTTAGATTTACTCGTTTGAGCTTTCGGATGGAAACGGAAAAGTGCACTTAAATTTTCCAGATACGAAATGATTTCTGTGTTTTTGCAGGTGTAGCGTTACGCTTGAGCTACTTTCGAGGCATTGCCGTTCGAACAGTAGCGCAATTCCATCGCCGAGAATTAATCAAAAGAGATCAAATAGTTTGAGAATTGTCGATAGCTCTTGATGATGACTTAATCGAACCCCTATTGCATAGAATTTGAGACCAACGTTAAACGTTAGAGAACATTAGTTGTAAAAAATCTAGAAAAAGGACATTTCGGATGTCCCATCTATCAATCAATTCCATTCAATTTTAATTGGGATCTTTTAAATAACAAAAGGAGTACGGGATGTGTCCGTCTGAGAGAGATATCGAAGAGCGCAGGGAAGAGTGGGATAGGTAGAGAAAGAGTGAGATAGGTATAGAAAGAGTGAAGGTATAGAAAGAGTGAGATAGGTATAGAGAAACAGAGAGAGAGACAGAAAGAGATACATAGAGAGACAGAGAGAGAGAAGAGAGAGAGACAGAAAGAGATACATAGAGAGACAGAGAGGAAGAGGTAAAGAGAGAAGAAGATAGAGAGAGAGAGAGAGAGATAGAGAAACATAGAGAGAGAGAGAGATAGATAGAGAAGAAAGAGAGAGAGAGAGAGAGAGAGAGAGAGAGAGAGAGAGAGAGAGGCAGAGAGAGAGAGGCAGAGAGAGAGCAGAGAGAGAGGCAGAGAGAGACACAAAGACTCAGATAGGGAAAGAGAGAGAGAGAGAGAGAAGAGAGAGGAGAAAAAGGGAGAGAAAGAAGAGAGGGAGAGAAAGAAGAGAGAGAAAAAGAGAAAGAGAGAGAAAAGAGAAGAGAGAAAAGAGGAGAAGAAAAGAGAGAGAGAGAACAAAGAGAGAGAAAAAAGAGAGAGAAAAAAGAGAGAGAGAGAACAAAGAGGAATAGAGAGAGACAAAGAAAAAGAGAGAAAGAGAGAGAGAGAGAGAAAGAAAGAGAAAAATTTTAAAAAGTGTCCTTCCTAAAGAGTTTTTCATCTGAGAATTGGAATTTTGGTGGAATTTTCACAGGCCGTACGGTGTTTCCTTTAATTTTTGTACTACAAATTATCTTGTGTTTCATTTAGTTCGATAACTTTACCCGAAAAGTGATTGTCTGAATTCCTATTCTCATCATTCAAAAGCCAAATTTTTAAATGCAAAGTACTAATTTGTGAATGACCGCGATCGATCATGTCAAAACAAAAGCAAAAAACCTTTAATCACTTCAGATTTCATAACATTTCAATGTAATTGCTGAGATAGAGAGAGAGAGAGAGAGAGAGAGAGAGAGAGTAGAGTGTGTTAGTCAAAGAGAGATAGAGGGTTCGAGAGTGACACGAAGATATTAAGATGCTGTAAATCGGTCTAAACAAGTGTCAACACGGAATGAATAATATTACATCATATACTTAATTTTCCGGTGATTTCTCACAATTGACTGGAGGAAAAAAATGTTGTTTGTAAAACCGCAAAACCGTTTTGTCCCACTGCGAATTCATAACAATTTGTAAGTGAAATGATGAAAACCATATTTTCAACTCCAGAAGCGTCATATGTTTTTCATTTGAATACATATCATTTACCCTCCATGCAGGCGCCCCGTTTATTCTTATTCTTTATATTTTCAAAGATTCGATTTCGATTTTGATATCTATTTTAAAGTTAGAAGTAAAATCCTCATCATATAAACAACAAAAAATTTCAACATATCAGCAGACAACAAACAAAAGTCCAAAAAAAAAAAACTTCAATTTCCTCAATTTAATTTCGCTTAACCGAATAATAAATGAAACAATAAGCCGCAAAGTTTTCTGCGATTAATTCGCAACAAGAATAAATTGGAATTAATTCCATTAATTACGCGGTTTGACTGCCAACAGAGCTTTTCATTCATGAGAGAAGAATTCATTCAGAGCACAGACTTGCAGGATCATCTATCCGTAAGAAATCCAAAGCTTACAGTACGCATCCACCAGCTGCCATTTCTTTTCCAAACTCAAACTCAAACTCAAACTCTTTTACCACGACGAATTCAACTAACAAACATTTCCCTTCTCATTACACGCATGTTCAATTGAATAGAAGTGGCACGTATGTAGTACGTTCCATCAAATTGTATACCAGCACTAAAAATTAAGCAGAAATATTCCAATTTTCGCACATTTTTCTATTTTCATAAATGATGCTATTTAAGTGAACCCAACTGTGATAATGCAACAAATTGGCGTGGGGGCAACACGAAAGACACCACCATCCTTCTAAAGGTGGGAGCTTTAAAATGCACAGCATAACTTTTAATTGCTCATGACGAGCGCGAGCGTTAATGTGCACTGACACCTACTGCCTTCGTCGTTCAGAACTACATACCCTGCAGGAAATGTCAATAGTGAATCTATACTCTTTCTCTACTGACTGCGTCAACAGTACTACTGACCAGTTAAACCCGTCGCAATGCTTTGCATTATTGACATTTAACATTGAGTTGTCATTGAATGTTAACAGTAGACCGAAAAACTATTGACCAACTATTGACGACCTATTGACGTCGGTACTATTATATAGACAATATGAGTGCTCTTTCGCTTTATAAGGAGACATGTTGTTGACATGGTCAATAAAGATGAACTATACCTCTTGATAGTACAGTTTCTATAATGACACCGCCTATAATAACTGTTGACGTTGGAACTAGTTCTCTTGTCTATATTGACATCAATATAGACATGAGGCCATATGGCGACAGGCTTCCTGCAGGGTAGATATACTTACATATACATACATATGTACGTATATCTAACTAGAAGAAACATATGTTTGTACATAAATGGTAATGCAAGTTGTCTTGTTGTAAGCTGAATTGGAATTTCGCGTACAAGTTTAGCTTTTTTTTTTTTAATATTATTTTGCCCCCTATGCCCTCGCTTTGAAAATCGTTAGTCACGTTAGTCTTTAAAGAATAAGACAAGAAAATAGAAAATAAATAAATAAAGAGAAAAAAAGAAATAAATAAATAAATAAATAGAATAGAAAATCGAGTTGAAAACTAGTTAGGAAACTAACAACTGCATTTTATGGCTTTTTCCCCCCATTGAGATAGCAGCAAAGAATGTTCGCGATTTATGAATTTTCCTTTCATTCTTTGATTCTTATTTTCAATAGATAGCTATGAAATTGTTTTACGCCTTTCAATTTAGTGTTTATTTTTAATGAAAAGAATTTATTCGAATTTTAAAAGATATTTGGCGTCGTAGTCTTCACACTCGGTTGAACAACAACTTCGAAAGTTGAAATTTTCAAATATATTCTTTTAGTCTTCATGCCAGTTGGTTTAACTCGAATGAAATCCTTGTGCTACATTTGAATTTTTATAAAATTTTCTAATATAAAATTATTAAACCTTGTTTAAACTCTTCTGAAGACTATCATTTGAAAGTTGAAACCTTCAACAAAGTCTAAACTGGGTTGAAGACTATGAGCCTAACTGTATACAACTTTCACGAAAGGGCCATTCGAAAATCATTAAGGAGAACGTAAGAAAGAGATTGCTTGGATTGATTAATTTTTTTTTTTTTTTTTTTTTTTTTTTTTTTTTTTGTATAAATAAGAAACACGAAGTTAATTTAACTACGAACAGCCACAATTTTGTGAAGCGAGAGGCTCTGGGTTCAACGCCCAGCTAAGGTCGTGGATGATTGTGTCGTTTTTTTTTCTGTTTCTGGTTTCTTTGTTTTCCCATTATTCGTGATATCACAACACGGTCCCCTATGAGGCCTAAGTGAGTCACCCTTAATGGTGGCAGTCACTTTTACCTAACCTAACCTTAGTGAAATTTTTTCTAAAAGAATACGTATAGTTGTTAAAGTCAAGTTTAAATACGTCCATACTACAGTTTTGGCAAAAAAAAAAAAAAGAAATACAGGGTGTTCCGTTTGTGAAGGTCAACTGGTCGGGAGCTTGTAGAAGAGCTCAGAACTAATAAAAAATCGTATTGGAGAGGGGGAGCTCGCAAATGCACCCCTGAAGAGTTAAAGGGCCTTAAAGTTTTTAGACAGTTAGTCGAGAAAAAAAAAAACTCCCCACACGATAATGGTTCATCGTAGAAAAAAAAAACTAAAATGCAGTTTGTAAGCCAATTTTATGTGCTTTTAGGCAAAATTAGATTGATGGTAAAAATTTGACCCATTGAGGAAAATATAAACGGTCAAAGTAAAAAATTCTGAAAAAACTTCCAATTTTTTTTTTTTTACTTTGGAAGCCATTTTGGTATGAAAAGTGTCCAATTAGCACCCACATTTTTTATTTTATTCAAATTGCTGGATCGATTTCCTTTAATTTGGTACCACTTATGTCTTATAAATTTTTTTGAAATTTGGATGAGAAAATTAAATATCTAAATGAACATATATCCGACTGCTATCAATGAAGTCGAACTTATTAGATTTCACACAGTACAACTACCTTAATTAAGTGGGTATTTAAAATTCTCACCTCATTTTCAAAAAATTTATTATACATATGGGACACCAAATTAAAGGAAATCGATCCAGAAATTTGAATAAAATAAAAAATTTGGGTGTTGATTGGACACTTTTCATACCAAAATGGCTTCCAAAGTAAAAAATTGAAAGTTTTTTTTTCAGAATTTTTCACTTTGACCGATTATTTTTCACTCAATGGGTCAAATTTTTACCATAATTTTTTTTTTTTTTTTTTTTTTTTTTTTTTTTTTTTTTTGGAAATTAAGATGAGAAAAATAAATCTCTATCCAGGGTCTCGACTTTCGTCGTGCAATGTCAACTTAATCTGAAGAAAAAAGTTAAGAGAAATAGGTCAAATGGATCGCTAATATTTCGAGTATGAAATTCTTTTGCTCTCAAAGTCTCCTTAGATGGTTTTACTAAAAATTCTCGCCGCTAGCAGGGATAGAACCCCGAACATCGCGTCTTTCGGGCCACACTTTAAACCACTGAGCTATCGGAACCCTTTAATAAAACAAAATAATATCGATTTCATAATATTGAAAACAAAAAAAAGTATGTATTTTACAATACGTATGTAAATATTTCAGTAGATTGTGAAGTATAAATGAAGCTTTTTTTTTTAATCGAAGCCTTCAAATCAGAAAATCCACTTTAATGTGATAAAAATACTCACATCAATCACGAGTGCAAAAATAACTGCAAAAATTATTACTTCCAGAGCTTCCGCCACATTCGCTCGCATTACAATTTTGCCAATCATACGGAATAGCACATGCTGCATTATCTATGCAAAGACACAAAAAAACAAAAAAAAATTAAAAATAAATAAAAGAGCTCTACGTAGAGTAGTAGTAGGCAGTAAATTTAGAGTAGTGCAATTATCAGTGTATCATGGCTTGGCTCAAAACCGATTCAACAACATCATCGTTAGTCGAGATCATCGTTAGTCATTGTGCCATAAGATAGGGGGGGGCTATATAGCCCCATATCTTCATAATGCTTCCGACGGTGTGCACGGCGTCCAATCGTAGCCATCATCATCGTCGTTCACCGTCATCGGCATCGCCATCGCCATCGCCATAATCATCGTTGGTAAGGCGTCTGCAAGACGTCATTTCAATGAAATAGGTGGAACTGTTGGCAGCATGTAAATTGCTTGTTAATTTCTTTCTTTCTTTCGCTTTTGTTTTTGATTTTGTGTTGCATCTGTTGTTGTTGTTGTTGTTGTTGTTGTTGTTATCAAAAATCCCCAGGCACTCGGATGCTGGGTGTGCGCATAACTCTGCTCTGAGCGATTTTATTAATTAGAAATTTAAACGGCGGACTTGGAATTTTTTTTCAACCCATTTGAGACGAATTTTATAACAATTTTCTTTTAGAGAAAATGAAAAGCTTTCAAAGGACACCGTTATAAGGACACTGTTTAATAATTTTACCACTCCATTTGTGGCATATACATACCTACACACATATTCGGGCATGTGACAGAAATCGAATACGACAGAAATCGTTCGATTTCCGTTAAATTTTCATACAAATGTATGAAAAGATCCGATTGTCTGCTTTATACAATTGTGAATTGTGTGATTCTGGATTTTCAATTTTTCGCGATTTTAATATTAATTGGTAGGTAGGGGTTTTCCCCTGAAACGTGTATTTGCCTCGGAAACTCGTAAATCAAGAAGCCTATGAAATTTTTGTATGAAAAATTTTACACTTTTTCAACCTTTCCAATTTTAAGGAAATACCCTTATTATCTAATTCAGGGGCGATCTTCAGCTCAGACAGAAATAAAAAAACTTCATAGAAAAAAAAATACAAAAAAAAACGCTTCAGAAATGAATCAGAAATATTCTGAAGTGCTTTTTTTTTATATGAAGTTTCTCATTTCTGTTTCATTTCTGACAGAATTGGAGAGAGCCCCTAAAACTGGTCTGAAAAAAGTGTTCATATAAGACCGGATGTGCACTTGATGTGAATGAGCCAATATGAAAAGTTATAATTTATTTGAAAGCTAATAAATCAAACACTCTATTTGGACATCTCGCGCTCCATGTTACCATGTTATTTGGAATAGAGATTCTTTTTTTGTTAATGAACTAATCGAATTATCTCGACCAGCGGTCCAATGTGGGTTAAAAACCTTTTTTATTTGGTTGGGTTTGATTAATTCAGATGAAAAAATAATTTAAAAAAGCCACCACTCAGGAATATAATATTCGATTCGATATCAATTTTCAATTCATTTTTCAAATAAAACTATTCAAATTCTTAGAAAGACCTCAATAGACGAATGACCGGCCATAACATTTATCTATAATTCTATCAATTCTATATCAATCAATAAAATTATTTTTTCTCTTCTTCTCTTTTCAGGTAAGTGTCTCCGTCTTGATTTATATTGAAATAAGTATGCCTTAGACTGGTATGGCAAGTAACTTTTACAGTTATCTATAGAATAGAAAACACATATTTTACTATCATTTGTGAACTGATTTTCCCCATCAACATTTTTTTTTTTTTTTTTTGAAGTAATTTTGTTCAATTATATATTTTTATTTTTTATATCCTTTTATTAAAAATTAAATTTTTTTATATTTATTATTTTCGAATTTTTTAAATAATTTTTTCATAGATTTTTTATTTCTTATACAATATATATTTTTTTTATTTTTCGTTTTTAAATGTCCAGCTAGCATTTTTCGAAATTGTTGATCAAAAGCGAGCGAGTCTTTTTCGAGTCGCCTTTCTGATTAAAAAGATCAAATATGCGCTCGTTTTCTGATCAGAAATGATACTTTTGTCGGGAGAAATTGGAACCCTAGCCGGGACTCTTCTTAGGGAATCATATTTGATATCATATGCGAGTCATTTTCGAGTCATATTTGTTACTATTTTCGAGTCTTCTACGACTCATATTTGCTATCATTTTGGAGTCTTCTACGACTCATATTTATAAAGTCATGGAAATTTTTCGTTTATAACTTTAAAGTCAAATTCTATTCAATTCAATTTTGAGTAAAATATTGAGTGAAATATCAGATAGCAACAATTTGAATGATCATATTTCAATCCCATACGTGATTAATTGGCGATTGCTCAATATTTTGTTTTTGTAATTTGAATACGACTCGCTTTTAAAACATATTGGAGAGTCGTTTTCGAGTCTTCTTTTAATCTTGCATGTGATCAATCATTTTCTAATCATGAAGGGGGATCGAAAAAGACTCGTAAATAAATCTTCTCATAAAACAGTCTTCCAAATGTTGGGTGGGTAATTGTTCGTTTTTAATTTTTTTAAATTTTATTTATATATTTTAATAATTTTTTTTTTTTTCGTATAAGAATTGCGGCACGCATTAAATGACATAGAAATAAGTGGCAGGAATGAACAAGATCTCACGTTTTGGGGATTAGCTGACCTAAAGGGTGACTACTTGTAGAATTATTCTTCGTAAAGCTTAGAGTAATTGGCGTCAAATGCCTTTATAAACTGCATAATTAATCGTAGCGATTACGACCAATCACAAAAAACAAAAAACAAAAAAAAAAATATATATATATATAAGAAAGAATCGATCAATCTAAATGTCATCTCCGTCTAGACGAGAGAGAAAAATGTTCGGCACAACAGTTACAACGGAATACATGCCGGGAATAAAGAGACAAACTGTTTTTTTGTTGGCCCAACATGGATAAAGAGAGTCCCTTGACATGTAGACCCTTAGGCATTCTAAACAAAAATATTGAATATAGCGTAATATCAAATTGCCTAGCCCCTTGAGATTCGCTTCATCGAGGTTGCGCTCTGTGTTAATGGGCTGATCAAATGATTACAAAGCATACGAAAAAGGGTGTTACATGAAATGGGAAAAAATTACTATTTTGAATAGGCATGGTTAGAAAGCCTCGTGCGCACAGATGGGATAAATGATCCATAAAATGCCCTCTTCAAAAGTGGCTCTAGTAAATCAAGTGAGCTTTAATAATTTATTGCGTTTATAAATTTTTTGTTTAGCAGACGAATTTTTTCTTTTATTTAGTTTTTTTTTTTTTTTGTGCCAGGAAAAGGGAGTAAATTGGTGCTTCAATCGCAGTATCACAAGATACAAAATGTTCCACTGGGCATCAACCAGAGTATACCCAATTTGCCATACCAGTGTGGGCGGTGAACCTGGCTCGAGATCATCCTTGGCAATCCTCGCCTCATTGATACCACAGCCCTTTCGATACTCCCCGAGAGCCCATAGCCATAAGACCGTGCAGAATTCTAAAACGGATTCTGGGGCTCCCGGTCCCCGTAGTACCATGTTTGCCTTATATATAAAGGTATACAACTATAACCAGTATAGCTTAATCACACCAACACTAATTGTAGGTCGTATGGTCAACCCTGCGTACATTCTTCAAAAAATTCCTGCACTTCCGATTCGACTCCATTCCCGAATCATGCATTGGTTAGACATTTGGCTAGGGTCTGCGGGTTTGCCAATCATAAATGAATCCCCTCGCGGGAGCCAGCAAAAGAGCAATATCGGGAGATATTGTAATGAATTTTTTCCACCATTGTCTTTTTCCAGTCTCCTTACGTCAATGTCCACAAGAATTCCTTCAACTTTGAAGGTATATGTGTCTTTTAGGTATATGTATGTATGACATTCAATCACATGGTTTTTTTTTTTTTTTGCTCCTCAGACGGTCATACGGATGTGCGCCAGATGACATTAATTATGCTTCAAAAATTATCGTGCACTCATTGGCTGCAGAGAACACGATATTTTTCAATAATAAAAAAGCAATCAAGAAAACATATATAAACAACAGAAAAAAAGAAAAAAAGAAAAAAGTTAGTTGGCGCCGGTCTGACCCTGAATAAGTTTTCGAATTTTATATCTTTGCCAAAATAGCGAAATATTTCGAAAGTCGCAAAACACCTTGTGTGTTGGCAGAGGTAGGTAACTCCATGCCATTTGATTATGCAGAATCGCAAAAGAAAAAAGATAAAATCGAATACCTGCATAACATTTATGCGATTTTAACGAGTTAAATTGATGAATTAGGTCAAATTTATATTGAGGTTTTTCATTCAGAATGATTAAGTCTTGCGATAGCGCCTTAAATCGCTTAAAATTTTTATCAAAATCTCTATCGACTATTAATGGAGTCGGAGAGGCCGTTAAATTTTCTTACTCTTCTAATGAATTGAAAATTGAATGAAAAATAAATAAATAAATAAGTAAAATTTATAGAAATTTATTTATTTATTTGAGAATTATTTCAATTCAGTGTAGTAAATCATAATGCACTGTGATCATAGCGAAGAGCTATGGTAATATAGTTAGCAAGGTGTCATTTTTTCGATTTTTTCAAAATCGTCCGACAAATGTGAAATCACATTTTTTTTTAAGAAAAATCTTCAGTCCTCAATTAAAAAAAAAAAAAAATTTTTTTCCATGTGTAGAAGAAGATATGGAGCTATATATGTAGCTTTTTCGGGAAAATTTATTTTATTTATGTGTCGTTTGCATACAAAGTAATTAATTAACGGGGGTTATGTTGATGTTTTTTCATGTGATTTATAAGTCTCTAAAAAAATATATATAAATATTAAATATATCAATAAGGTTTCTGGTCTGTTTAGCTTAAAAACCGTAGAAATTCGGAAATGCTCATTTTGGAAATCGTTTGCCACACCCTAAAATAAACTCGATTTTATAGTTAGTCTTCATTTCGGAAAGACCTTCAAAATACCCTTCAAAATCCACTTGGCCCAAGCAAAAAGGACCAATATCATGGAAACTATCAAGGAAAAACGAAATTCCCCATACAAAAAAATCGTGTTTTTTGGCATTTTCAGAGCACGATGCCACCCTTTAAAAACATTTTGTTTTGAAAATCTTTTATATTGTTAATTTTGTCATAATATTAACTTTCAAAAACCACTTGGCCCACAACAATTGCTAATCAAATTTGGCTGTACTGAAGTAAAATATGTAACAACATTTTTCAATGAAGTTCATACAATCTTACAATGAAATAAGAAAAAATTTAGAGTATACTTTTAGGGTAAAAAATTTTCATATGAAAAATTCATTTCAAAACAAAAGTTTATACAAAATGTGTGCTCTAACGAAATCGAATTTTTATGAAAACTTCAGAATTTTTTCCCTGCGTTAATTGTAAGCTCTGTGCAAAATTTCAAGACATTCTGACCAAAGGAAGAAATATTACATTAAAAATTGATTTCGAGTTGTATTGGGGGTGGGTGGTAGGCGTGACCGATTTTGATGAAAATTTATATTTTCCTTAATTTTATTAAGATAAGGTTCAGTACCAAGTTTCATCACTGTGCGACCACTCCTTATAGTTCTTGCACTCAAATGTATTATGCGATCCCACTGTGTTATGGGAGGAAATTGGAAAAGCCCATTTCCCGGGTTTTATGTTTTTAAAAAAAAAGTTCCAAAACAAAAGTTTATACTAAATATGTGATCTAACGGAATCATAAATAAAAATTAAATTTTTCCCAAAACAGGTTTTTTGGCACCTTGCTAAATATAGTTTACGGCGAATGATGATTATCAGCAGAGCTCAGCGATTTTGTTGTCTTTTATAAATTAAAAGCATACTTTATGGAGCGAAAACTTTTCTTACCAACATTTTGCAAATAAGCTAAGCGAAGTTGAACTTCAAACCGCTTTTCTAAGTTCAAAAAAATTCTTATTTAAGTTAAAAATCGATTTGAATCTTAACTTAACGTGAAATGAATAAAATTTTTACTCCATAAAGTATGCTTCAAATTTATAAAAGCCAACAACAAAAAAAACCGTGCCCTGGTTATCAGCCTGTTATTAGAAATTTTAAATATAGACGAAACTCTCTTCAAGGGACCGGAATAAAATCCGTTATAGACATAACTCGAACATAAGGAGAGAGAAAAAAGACACAAAATCTGTAGCGAAAAAGCCTTGAGAGAAGATTCGCTCGCTATAGAGAGAAAATCGTTATAGAGAGTTTCGACTGTTGTGATAACAAGGAACAACCTATGTATTTTACCATCCGTCGCCATTTCAACTGGGACATCACGCGGCGCGCCGGCTCTATTCGATTCTTAATCGAAAGTCTCTTTAATTATCCGGTCCCGAATACTGGCTACTTTAAGCGACGACGATTCGTGATTCATTTTAAATGGTCGGGGCGTGGCGGGGCGGGGTCACATGATTTATTTATCAAATCAAACTATCGTCAATCGTAAATGAAAAACAGAAAAAAGATTCCGCGAAAGAGAAATCGAAGTAGAAGCAGTAGAACAACAATAATAATAGCTAATTAATTAGGCAGCATCCTAGATGCAAAAATATAATCAAAATGACGCAATAAGAGCGCCGAGAATCGAGAATCGAGAATGGAATACACTCGGGAAACGTGAAGAATTTCTAAAGAGGCATACTCACGTTCATGAGATTTTTCACGTTTGCGTGAAATTCGATTTTGTCCCAGCTTGCTGCAGCTATTTCGAGCTATTACGAGCATTTTATATCAGGGGGCAACAAAAAACTTCAGTTAAATAAATTCAATTCTTTTCAAAAACTTTTAAGTCGTCCATTTCTCTTGCTTAGATAGGTACATGCATACTTCCAATAATTTCTTAGAAAGTTTCATTTTATTCACCCATTCGTGCTTTTTAAAACTTTGATAAGGCTCTTAAGAGTTTTTCTATAGGCAGGTACACTATTTTTCTGCAGTCTTAACTTATTGTTTAAATTTTTTATTTTTTATATTTTTTTTTTGTATTTATTTATATTATTTTTATAATAATTTTATGTATTTTTGCATACTTATTTGTTTTTTCTATTTTTTGTATATTTTTTTTTTAGAATAATTTTTTAGAAATTTATTTTGAAATGTTCAATAAGAAGAACAACAATAATAGTAACAATACAACGATCAAGAAATTTATGTGCCCAAGAGACTTTCGTTCTTTTAATCAAGTCCATACATTAGAAATTGACAGAAGTTTATTTTATTTTTATTATTTATTAACAGTGACTTTCCATCGTTCTTCTTTTCCTTTTGCTCAATTCGAATGTCAATATTTCATTTCGCATACTGTGAAGTCATCGTCAACATTTTCCAAGAAGATCAAAAGACACGCAAAAACTTGTCTACAGAAAATTAAACTGGATTTCATTAATGGGTAAAACGGTTTCTATTTGCCAGTTGCCAGGTCTGCCAGGTCTGCCCGTTTAACTGTCAATCACTTTCAAAGACAGTCACCCAATGAGCCAAGCCAAACTAGCCGGCCAACTCAGACTCTTTAAATAGGCTGCAATCCGCGTTATTTAATCCATTCATTTGGCTTTTCATTCACCGTTCTTGTTATGAATGGCATTTTAGGGATTGTCTTTCTTAAGAACCGTTTCTCAATTCTATGCTAAGGAGTGGTATTTTAAGAATCGACACATTTACCTAATTCACGTGTGTGCTTTGCAACTCGAGGAGAAGACATTAGATGGGATTTTATTTGATTTTATTTTTTTTAATTATTTTATTTTTTATTATTATTTATTATTATTATTATTATTATTATTATTATTAATAATATTTTCTTTTTTATTTTTTTTGTTTAATAATCGGGTATGTTCTAGATCTCTGTCCGAATCCAATTCGATTCGAATTCGAGAAAGCGGTGTGCTAGCTGTCGATTTCGATTCAAAATCCCCCGATTTCAATTCGGGGAAATTTATTATTTAAGAAGAGTTTTAGGTTTTTTTTTTCGTTTTAATAACTGACTAAAATCGAACTAGCAATGTTTTCTCTTTATTGGAAAAAAAAGAAAGTGAAAGCAAAAATGCTCCTGAAGAGGTTCCCAAAAAGGAACGAAACGTTCGGCACAAAACGCAAAAGGATTTCGATTCGACTCGGCATAAAATGTCTTGTGAGAAATGGCGCTGCTATAAATTGCTAATTAGCGAAGTTGAGAATGTTTACAAAAATATAAAAACTATAACCAAGACAGTATTAACATTAATTAGAGAAAAGAACAAAAACAAAATCAATAATATGTATGTGTAGCATTTATATGAACGTCAGATGATTTTAATTGTTCGAATACGACTTCGGAGTTTTCGATCGAAATTAATTTCGACATAATTTCATTTTGATTTTTAATCTATTTATTGCTTAATGATAAGCAAATGCTAGGATACATTTAGGAGCTCAATTGATATAAGTCTTCTTTAAGACGAATATTTCAATTGTTTTCAATCTTAAATCAACAGATTCTACTTTCTTTATGGTAGATAAATATAAAAGCGCTTTAAGCGTCTCATTTATTCTGTTTCATTTATGTAGAAAGCCTATTGCTATCCGATTCGTATGGTCACTCAATCTAGCCAGATAATCTAAGCATATTTGTTTCATCTTTAACTTTAGTGCACCCAAAATCTGTATGGTTAACATTATTATTTACCAACCAGGGATTATTGCATGTAACATACTTATGTACGTCTCAAAGTAAAATTTCAATATTAGAGTTACTGGCCATACCCGAAAGCTGAATCCCATATGCCCATATGGGCGGCCTAAGAATGGCTTTGCACAAAAATTATTTATTTTCAATATTAAGTGAAATTGCACAATCGAATTCGAAAGCATTTCGACACGAAACTTGGCACACAACCGCGTGATCAAAGATTAGAAGTGCGAGAAGGGCGTAGTTCCTCCATTGAGAAGATTGAAAAATACTTAAAACCTTCTTAGCTCAGCGTTATCAGACGATCTGGATTTTTTGATCGAATTCGATATTTAAAAAAAAAAAAAAAAACCCCCGCTATGCAAGAAAAATCTCTATAGCTTTTCTGTAGAAGTTTTCAATCATCGAAAGAGACTTTCAATCATTGATAGAGACTGAAATGTGAATTTTCTGGGCAGGCAAGAAGAGGACTATAGAAGTCTGATACATATTGGTTGCAAGTGGTTTGAAGTGTTGAATGTACCGTAGATAAAAAATACGACTGGCCCGTCGCGAAACGTACTCAATCAAGCGACGACTGAACTCCACCAATAAAACTTAAGACCAGCCATGCTTCCCGACGGGTGTTTTTTCCTTAAAAAAAAAAATATTTAAAAAAACCTTTCACGCATTTTAAATTCCTTCCAGATGTGAACGAATGTGAGAGACAATATTTACTTTCGAAAAACATCATCAATATTTACTAAATAAATATCCTTAATTGAACTCGATTTTTTGTTGTTTTTTTTTTTTAATATTTCAGTTTGTTTTATTTTTAATAATTCAATTTTTTTTTTACCCCTTCTCATACTTGGTTGTATGTAAATTTTCACCGCACGAGCTGCTCGGAAATAATAAAAAAAAAAAAAATAAAAAATATATTGATCATCTAATGCACCAGCAGCGGCAGAAAAACATCCGGTACAACCGAAACAATGTGTCTGCACTGTGTACAGTCGTAGGCTATAATCGAATATGATTTTCAGTTTACGTCTGCCATCCATCTATCCGCCCATCCCACGGCATGAATGATATATAATTTTCGCGGGTAAATAACAAATTTCCACACATGATTGCAGGCATTTAATTTTGATTTAATTATCAATCGCATACAAAGTACATTATCACTATCATCGGCAAAATCGGCAGTCGAAAAAGCGGCGGAGCGGATAGCCGAGCAGATCACATCAGATGAGTACAGCTCTATGTTTGTGTAAGCCCGTTCGATCGATCGATCAGAAATCGATTCCATCTGCAACAATGTCTATTAGAGCGCCACACTCTCTGTGGGTACTTTTTGTGCGTTGTGCGCAGAGCAACAATTCGCCGCAGTCTGCAATTTGTGGCTGCATCAAAGTTGCGAACAACATGGATCGCAGCACAAGCCTCGACTCGCAACAAAGTTGTCATGCAGCAAACGTGTTAGTATATTTTTAGAAAAACTGCATTTGCTATTGAGGCATTTCGGTTTAAAAATAGTTTATTCGTTAGCAAAAGTGGAAAAACGTTTTCCTTTTCGTCTCTTTTAACTTTTTTTCCCCACATTTGTTTGATTTTTATTATTTTTTAATTTTTGTTTTCTTTTTTTTTTTTCTTTGCATACTTCGGAAGCCATGAGTGCGAATTATTGGAGCTCGTTTTGTATCTCGTCGTTGAATATTGTTGTTGAACGCATCTCTTTCTTAGTTTAGACAGTTGCTGTTACTATGTCCGTTGGTGCTTTTGATGTTGTTAGCTATTGAGTTAGTTGGCTTCATCGAAAAAGGAGAAGATGGAGAGGAAAAAATGACAGAAAAGAGTTAGTGGTGGTCATGCATAAACATTAGTTTTACTACAGTTTCTCGATGTTGTTCTTTTTTGGCTTTTTTTATATATATATATATATATATATATATATATATATATATATATATATATATATATATATATATATATATATATATGTAATGTGTATGTTTGTGTTTGTGTTTGCATTGCCATTAAAGCGACATGACAACGAGCAACGTCAAAGCGTTGAGGAGAGCCTACAACTAATGACGGCGCCAACATCTTAGCAACAACCTGTGCAACAAGAAGTTGTTACTGACAGAAGACAATCTTCATTCGTACGTTGCTACAATATATAAGTTAATAGGCATTTGAGACATGTTTGTATATCCGTCGATCCGTCTGTCCGTCTGGCCGTTTGTTTGTTTTGTTGTTTTGCGGTTTTGTTGCTTTGAGTCTAGTCGCTGGTAGGTTGCAAAATATGATAGTCGGCTGCACTCAATGTAAAATTTCGATTGTTCGCGTCGTTATATTTCGATATAATTCGGATTGATGGGTATTTCGTTAAAACAGCTTCGAAATCGTTTCGTTTTTGTGACACATTGTCGCAATGCAACTCAACACAGTTAGCACGTATCGATTGGTGTCGATTTCTTCGATACAGGAATCCAAGAGCTGAACTCGATCTTCGATAGTGCCATCGATGTTTTGAGCTCTAGTCAGCTTGTCGTCAGTTGTTAGATCGCTCATCACATGTAAAATTGTCTGAAAATTGTTCGGCTCGAAAGTCTAGTTATTTCGATGTAATAATTCGATGGGGATGGGGCTATTTTTAGCAAACTAGGCTCAAATCGTTGTCGTTGAGGAAATAATGAAAAAGCAGAGCACGATCTATTGGTGTGTTATTTTCTTCAGCAACAGGATATGCCAACGAGCTGAACTCCGCTCTCCAACGCTGTGGTTTTTGGCATAGCTTTTCAGGATAGACATATAACATTAACATATATGTATGTATGTTTATCTTTTATAATTATTATTAATTTATTATTATTTGTTTTATTTTTTTTATTTATTTGAGTGGCAGAGAAATGAACTCGTAATAAGGTTTGCGCTTTTCCAGGGAGTCGCCAATTTTCCATTATGTAATTAAATTTGCGTCCGAGTAACTTTTAATTGAAAATCAATCAAATATGGATGCACTTTGTCAGATGAAACATCAATATTTTATGCAAATGTAGCTTCCACCTCGTCGTCCATCACAAGTCGCAATCGACAAGTCCATTCGATGCAATCGTGGCCTTTATTGACTTCAATCAATTTTGTGCCGAGCCATCGGCATCGCCATCAGGCAAACTAACGAAACCAAAAACAAACAAAAAGAAGAGAAAAAAGAAAAAGTCTCGTTTTATCCCTCCTCATTGGGAAAGCCGGCCTTGCCTATGGTATTGCAAATTGAATCACTAAAATCAATTTGCCATCGCGGTCATTAACACGATAAATCCGTATCAAATTTTCTATTTTGGGAACAAATCGTTTGTGGTACCGAACTTTAACAGAAAACGTTCGTCCCGATATGAATGGATCTAGTTTGATTTCGATTGTTCAAAAGGAAAGGACGTTCAAATCGACAGAGAGTACCAAAGAAACAATTTTCCGAGGCCTCAAAATTAAATCAATAATTAATTTCCAAAGAACAAAAAAACGAGTTCAAGAACCGATTGAATTGTGTGTAGGTATCTACCTATACAGCAGCGGAAAAGAGCAATTAAATTATTACTAAAAAAGTTTTTCCCCCTGATTCAGATGACCCTAGTATCTACTAAGAATTCTTGGTATCATAAAATTTTTGCTCTATTAATGATGAATGAACCACCACGTCATTCATGATTTTCCATAATTGAAAGTATGTAGGTATATTCCCACCATTGTTGCCAAAGCGACTTTTCTTGCAAAGCGGAATTTTTTCAAAAAATAATTGCTGGATTTTATAAAGAGTGTGAGAATAACATTTATGCATTTACGCCAGCTAAAATTCTTTCGTTCCTTCCCAGCGGGAAATGTCGCCCGATGATGTCCTAGTGACTTCAGAGCCGGAATAAATTTTATTTCCGGTGACACTTTGTATGACATTTACACAGGAGCTGACAGGGACTTTAGCGGTGACATTATCACCGGAAGATTAGAAAATGTCACTGATGAGCCCTCATATAGCATTGGCACGCCGTTGTCATAGGGGTGCGATGGCGAAAAAAGCATTTGAGAGCAGCACATTGCTCTTTTCTCTCTAAATGTCAGTTTGATAAATTCTCTTCTCTGCCCTCTCTTCGGATATTTCGCAATTTAAAAAAAATCTATTTTTAACAATTTTTGTTCGCCTCAGCCAGGGATCGAACCCGCGATCTTCGGATTCTGAGTCGAGCACTCAACATCTACGCCACTTCATGCTAATGCTGAACTGACGCTAAAACATTATTTAAATTTTAGTAGCCAATGAGAGTCAAGCACATGAACAGCATACCTCCACGATGACATGTCCTCCAAGATATCATGCGTGACAATGTCACCTATATGTCATCGATGACATCATTGGTGACTTTGTCATGCAGGAGATAATTTTCCGCTGGGTTCTTTACTCCTTACAATACAGTCGAAACTTAAGGGACCAGAAAATCAATTCGTTATAGAGAGAATTCGTTATAAGGAGAAAAAATGCACTAAATTTGTAGCTAAAAAGAGCCTTGAGAAGATTCGTTATACATAGAGAGAATTTCCTGAAAGCTGTCCTGGTATTTTTGTGACTAGTCGGGGAGAAGTTGGAGAGTAATAGGAATTACTGTAGAGAATACTCACAACAGGGCTGATAGGTGATTTTCAATTTTTTTTTTCTCAAAGTCTTTGGTGGTTTGGTGTCTAAAAAAGGGAAATTTGATGAAGAGACAATTTTTTTTTTTTTTCAATATTGAACAGCATTTGAGAGCCAAAAGTGGGACGTCTTTCAACGATCATTCCCACAAGTATTTCCATTAAATTTTCCAAGTAAATTTTTTATTACAAAAATCGATAAATTTGCCACTATCCAACAGTAGCTTTTGTAATTCCGCGAACAATGTTTGCTTGCTTCCTCGCTGCTTCGTCTTTCTTTAGGGAATTCATAGAAACCACAATTCCTTGTTTATTTTCCAGGCTTTTTCTTTTCTCTTTTTATTTGTATCCCCACCTTAAATAGCATTAAAATTTTACATTTTTCTGCCCCAACAAAACCAATGCACTATCGCTCTATTTGCTATGGCAGATGTGCATCATTTTTTTTTTTTGTATCTTTTTCTATCAGGTTAATAAGAATTTCATTTTTTTTTTTCTTTTACTTTTCATGTCTTATTTTTAAGTCCTTGACTTCGTTCGTGCAGCCTTTTCGCTTAAGGAATAAAGCAAAAATGAATTAAATAGAAATAAAAAATTGAAAAAAGAGAGAGAAAAACGCCCTTAAAGCAGTGGCCTAGTACCACCATAAAATTGCAAGCAAGTTTCTTTTGAAATCGAAATGGCTGATGGCTTATGGCTTTGCCTTTTGGAATCGGCAGCATTGGGTTTACAATTTCTATTTTTGCATTCGCAATACTAACAGCATTCAAGTGAATCAACCGAGGCATTTTAGCTTTTTCTATTCAGTCATCTCTGGATTGCTAAGGTTCAACAAGAAGAAAAAAGAAACAGAAAAATAAAAAGAAAAAAAGATAACGAAAAGGAAGACGATTGCAATGCCGATGATGCAGACTGAACACTGAAGAGTGATAAAAAAAAAAAAAATAGAAGAGGATGCAATTTTATTGCTTGGATTCAATATTTAATGGTGTTGAACTCTTATGGGAGTCTATTCAATGGATGGAATTCCTTTTTTTAAATATAGAATAATGGAGCTGTAAAACTAAAATTGGTTCTAATTGAGAAATGATTTTAATTACATTTCTTTTTTTTTAAACTTTTTCGGCTTTTAATTCCATGTCTTTTTTGAGGTTTAAATACTAGAATAAAATAAAAATAACTTCAAGCGACGTTTGATCATATCGACAAGTCGAAATTAACATTTATTTATTTATTTATTTTTTATTTTTTATTTATTTATTTACTTAATTTTTATTTATTTTTTTATTTATTTTTTTATTTATTTATTTACTTAATTTTTATTAATTTTTTCTATTATTATTGTTTTATTCCTCGACATGCAATACATATTATATAATTAATACATAATACAAGTCATTCCTGGTCGGACAAAATGGAGGAAATTTATTTGTTTACATATTTCTTAGTTTTAATTTTTATTTATTTATTTATTTTTTATTTAATTATTTATTTTTTATTTAATTATTTAAATTTTATTTATTTATTTAATTATTTTTAATTTTTAATTTATTTAACTATTTATTTGTTTCTTATTTAGTTTATTTTATCTTATTTATTTTATATTAATTTATTTTTTATTTTTATGTTTATTTATTTATTTATTTTTTATTTACTTATTTTTTATTTATTTATTTTTTATTTATTTAATTGTTTAGTTAAATTGTATTTATTTGTTTACATATTTCTTATTTTCTATTTTCTCAATTAGGTTTTTTATTTATTTTATATAAATTTATTTTTTATTTTATGTTTATTTATTTATTTATTTTTTATTTACTTATTTTTTATTTATTTATTTTTTATTTATTTAATTGTTTAGTTAAATTGTATTTATTTGTTTACATATTTCTTATTTTCTATTTTCTCAATTAGGTTTTTTATTTATTTTATATCAATTTATTTTTTATTTTATGTTTATTTATTTATTTTTTATTTTTTATTAACTTATTTTTTATTTATTTATTTAATTATTTACTTAATTTGTATTTATTTGTTTACATATTTTTTATTTTCTATTTATTTTTGATTATTTCTCATTTATTTTTTATTTATTTATTTTTATTTATATTATTTACTTCTTTTTTATTTATTTATTTTTATAGATTTATTTATTTACTATTTTCTTATTTATTTATTTATAGATATCAAATATTGGATCTATTGTATTTATTTATTTTTCTAGTATTCGTATTCGGCCGAATATTTTAACTATTGCGAATACCAATATAAAATAACTTATTAAAAAATATGCAGTAACTAAATTTAAATTTTTCACAATAACGTAAAATTTTAATTAAGTATTTTGAATAAAAATACACAGATTTGAATTTTATTTTTAAATATTAATTGTACGCTATGATATTTCTAAATTTTACTTTCTAAAAATTATAAATAGTGGAAATTTTTCAGGCAGTTTTGTCTTACTCCAGCTAGTGCGTAGCCCATGTCTTTACTATGCCGAATATTCGTTGCCTGAATATTCGTTATTCCAATTACGAATATTCGGTATTCTATTCGCAAATCACTATTTATCACTAATTATATTTCCATCAAGAAATATAATAATTAAATTATAGGTACTTATAATACAAATAAATAGATTTATTTATTTATTTTCTCTGAGAGATTCTGCTGTTCAGCACAGCCGAAAAAGAAACCATATCCTCGATTAAATGAATATGGAAAAATTTTAACGATTTTTGAAAAATATTTTTAGCTATTTTTGTGTGCCATTTTGAACTTTCACTTTTAGGATTTTTTCGCTTGACTATTTCTAGCATTTCCTACCGTTTCTCAAAAAAGAAAAAAAAAACAGGATGCGATGTGTACGGTATACCCCAGGGTAGCATCGTTGAAGACCTATTCCGCCTGTATCGATTCCCAATCAGAAGGCTTCATTAAACGTACTAACATAAAAACATATTTAGATAAATTTCTGTTGGTGACGTCGAATCGATTTACAATTTAACACATTAAAATGATTTCCTTGTTGTGACACGCATCACCTAATCAATCGCTGATAAATTCATAATACTTATTTTCATCGAATATTTTATATCGAAAACAATTTTCGCCAATCAAGAAAAGACGAACAAAATTTTATCGTAACATTGTGAAATTCTGATTAGAATATCTTTTGAAAAATCCCGCTGATTCGGAAATACAAGCAGGTGATCATGTGTGTTTTCTGCGACCGAATCGAACAGCTGCTTTGCTAATAACTTTCTGCCATAACACATTAAATGAAATTACAGTCGAACCTTTATAACTCGAATCTTCTATTACTGAACAATTGAATTATGTGTGGCAGCGGCGATCTGAGCCAGAATTCTCCATAAATTATATTTTATTCGATTTACTGAAGTTTGCTGCGGTTTCACAATGAGAAGAGTTGCGTTCTTGATCATAAGTAGATTAATTTCAATTCAAATCAATCAATCGAAACCGCAATCGTCCCCCTTTAATTTTTTTTAATTTTTATTCATTTAATTTTTTCTTTTTTTGAAGATTTTAAGCTTAACTTTTTTTTATAATCCCAAGAAACTTCTTATATCGAAAACTTGTAAATCAGCTTCACTTCGAATCTAGAGAAAAAAATATAAAAAAATAAATAAATCAGAAATAAATATTCATCGCATATACACGCATCCTCAAGCTGAGATTCTTCCTGCTGTATGTTGTACCCTTTTGTCTCTGGAGAGAAAAAAAAAAAAAATAAAAATAAAATGAAAAAGAAATGAAAACTGAAATCCAAAATGAACCGAGACCGCGCGGTCTTCTCGCCCAATTGGGCTTAATTCCGCAAAAGAAAGACACACAGAATCTTTATTCCATGATCCATGCAAGCTCCATGTGTCCTCATCGCGCTGAAACCGAGGGTGCTAAATAGCAGTTTTTATCTTTTTGACACCATCTCTGGCTTTTTATTATTATTATTTTTTTTTATTTATTTTTTTTTTCAAATATTTTCAAAGCGGGCACCCGTGTTTGGCTGGCATCCGACGTTCCATTCCGTTCCGTTTTGCGTCGAGTCGGTCGAGTTGGGTCTCTATGGTAACTTGAGGAGAAGCTGCTGGCCTCATGAACATCAGAAAGAAGCAATTTGCCTGACCCTCCGTGTATTTGTATTCGTATATATATTTTTCCCCCATTTTTTTTAATTTTTTTTTTTTTTTTTTTATTTGAAATGGAGAATGCAAGCAAAAGCTTTTGTTCATCATGCGAACATTCAAACACGCTACATACATGTGCACATACATACGTTCATACGCTAAAACTAAAGACAAAAGCCACTGAGGGCAACACCCATTGACGCGCGAGGTTCATAAACTCTTCAAGATTCAAGATTTCTATGTGGCTTATATGGAAAAAATGGCTTCTCTTCTTTGCGTACATTTTTGGTTAAATTCGAAATACCAAAGCAACAGCTTTGACTGAAGACAAAGTGATTTTGATTTCATTTTCGATATGTCATTGTTTTCTTTAGTTCAGTTTCGTTTCGTTTTGATTCGTTTCGTTTCGTTTCGTTGTTTGTCGTTGGTGTTCGCTGGCGGTTAGTTGACTGCTTTGAATGGAAAACGAACGAACGAACGATTTTTAAAACGAAATGAATGAACGTTTTGGAATGGTTCACAAAGGAAAATTCATAAAAAATAAATAAAAATTAAATAAATAAATAAATAAAAAAAAGGTTACACAAGATTTTGTGTTACATTATGATTGACTCTGACCATGCGAAGTTCTCAAATTTTGTAAACTAGTGTAATACGCCATCCCAAGTCCCGAGTAACTTCTTTTAAAAATTTGATTTTTATTTGAAACACAGTCTCTTTTGAGAGATCATTTTATTTTTCTCGTCCGAAGTTAATTGATCTCAATATCTCTGTCGTTTTTCTTCGGCTGGCATATCTCTTCGGAAACAGCTCAAAAATATCACTTTCTTCAGTGTCACAATTCACAGGAGATTTCCCTGTAAATAATTCAAAGCTGCTACTCCTCGATATTCAAATTGCAATGCCATATACCATAGTAATTTTTTCCCTTTTTGTTTTTATGACTTCATAACTTCAATATCTAAATGAACTTATTAGTTTTACTGTATCAGTTCTAATAAGTTCGACTTCATTGATAGCAAACGGATAGATGTTCATTTAGATATTTAATTTTCTCATCTTATTTTCAAAAAATTTATTAGACATTTGGGGTACCAAATGAAAGGAAATCGATCTAGCATTTTGAATAAAATAAGAAATGTGGGTGTTAATAGGACCTTTTTCATACCAAAATGGCTCTCAAAGTCAAAAAATGTTTTAAAAAATTTAAAGTTTTGACTTTGAAGGCTCAAATACCCTTGAAGCTGCAATAAAGTATAAGACTATTTTATACGCCTAGAAAGGTCTGACAATTCTCTGTCGAACTGCATTAAAATTTTTATCTTGGATTCAAACGTTGAGGCGTGAAAATTTTTTTTTCTGAAACAACTGCAAATTTCTTTCTTTCCCTTATAACTCTTCAGGGGTGCATTTTGGATCCCCCCTTCCATACGATTTTTTGTTAGTTCTGACCCCCTCTATCAGCTCCCGTCCGGTTGACCTTCACAAACGGAACACACTGTATATAAATAATAATAATATATAAATAATAGTATTATATAAAAAATACTTTTTAAAAAAAGCACTCAGAATTAGCTGAATTCTTCATAACAATACTCAAGTCCAACGGCAGCTGCCCTGCAGTAATGAGCCGGTCAATTTCCTAAGAAGGACTAGTCTTTGACCGGTCCAAATCCTACCGGTTATATTATGGCAGTTCGCTCCATCGAATTCGGCTAGCCGGCGGTCGGTAATAAACGGGCTGGTTTAAGGGTAGTCTGTGAATGACACTATCATCAACTTAGAATATATGTAGGGGAAAGTGGTCGAATTCTGACCCCTTAAGTAATTTTGCCATAAATTTAAAATCTTGATACTCAAGATAAGAACTAAACATACCATTAGCAAGAGAATATCATTACCTTTGTTTTTGCAATATAAAATTTTCATCAAGACTCTATTAAATATAGATTATTTTAGAAACATTCAGGGCCGTTTTCTCACCTATTTTTATCTGTAAGTTAAATTATCCTGATGATAATTTCATACAAATTTGATTAATAAGTCAAAGAAATTGAAATTTAACTGGCAGATAGAGATTAAAAGTAGGATGAGAAAACGGCCCTCAGTGTACTAAATTTTGAAGGTTTAAAAATTTGGTGTTCTCTTGTTTTAAAACCAGAGAAATGCTGTACCCAAATCATTCCCAATTGTATTCAGCAATATCCGAAGTTTATTCTTGCGAAGAAAATAGATTAATAGCGCTTAAGAGTTCGGTTTTTGGAAATTTGCGTTTTTTTTTTTTTTGAATTAGTATGAAAATCGGGGTGTCAAATTTTTCCACACGGTTAACTTTCTATAAAAATCGATTTTCTAAGAAACCTTAAAATTTTTTTTCAAATTTTTATTTTTCCTTTAAAACCCCTTTACACTATTATCATCATACACCTTCAATATTATGAGTAAAATCCTAATCAGGATAAATTACTGATTTTATTCTAAAACATAAAAGTTACAATTTTTAGATACAAATTTTAAATTTCTAGATTTTTAATTTTACCTATAATTTAAAAATTTGGAAAAATCAGCAGCATAATATGTGTTTTACTGGTTGCAAAAAATCGTCAGAAGCCTTTTCATTCTCATGTTACTAGATACAGCTGGGGTCATATTTTGACACGAGTCAGATTTATCTTTCCCCTTTATAAGAAATTGGTTTTTTATTTTCCTTATTTGACTAGCCTAAAACCAGACAAAATTACGACAATTGACCAAAAAAAACTCCGTTTTGCGGACTAGTCCCTCTCCAATGACAGGCCCATGTTAAAAAGGTCAGTTGAATGCATTAGAAGTGGAATTATTGACTGGACTAGTACTCGTTATATGAAGCACTTGGATCAGTCCATATTACTGCAGGGTGTTTAATTCTCCACGTGACAAGACAACATCACAAAGCAGAATCTAATCTCTTTCCTCGTCATTGTCCTCGTCTTTGTCTTTGTCTTTGCCTTTGTCTTAGTCTTTGCATTTGGCTTAGTCTCACTCATTGTCTTCATCTGCGACTTTGACTTGGACTCGACAGAAGCAAAGATCAGATCTCGATAAGTTTATTGACTTTAAGTCTGTAATAATTTATTGAAGAAATCTATCCGATAAAATATTTTCATCATTTAGCAAGCATAAATAAATAGCCGAAAGCGGACATTTCCGTGTGACACGTTCCAAAAGGTGTTCATTATAACACACTTGCGATCGTAATTGATCTCTGGAGAGACAGTGGGAGTGAGTGTGTGTGTTAGAGGAAGACAGAGAAATACCGACAGAGACAGAGAAAGAGAGAGAGAGCGAGCGAGATCGAGGCTCAGGGACTTTTTAGCAAACGCCTGACTGTTGTATTAAATGCTGATCGTGACATTGTTGAAAGTTGCAAAAGCGAAACGACATTGTTTGTGATCTTATCAATTCGCGTTAAAGACACCAGAGAAAGGCCTCTGGGGTTTTGTTTATTCGCTTAATTGACAAATTACATTTTATGCGTATTACTTACATAAATTCTAAATTTTTTGGTTTTTTTCTTTTCTTTTCTCTAATTTTTCAGTTGGTACTTCCGCAAGATCAAACGTATTGAGGCTGAAAAGAAACTTTTACTGCCAGAGAACGAACATGGTGCATTCTTGATTCGTGATTCCGAAAGCCGTCACAATGACTATTCATTATCGGGTAAGTGTAGAGAATTTTACATTGTTTTTTTTTTTTCACCTGTGTTCAATAAAATAAGAGAAATGCCCATAAACAAAGCTACCATTCTCATTGTTTTAGTGTTAAATCCTGATTACTAAGATCAGAGAATTATAATCAGGCAATGTTCTAGAAATCGAATCCCCATGAAAAAAAAAAAAAAACTTCGAAATCATTGTGAATTCAAGAGAAAAAAGTTCCCAGCAGAAAATGTCGCTATAGATACGGTGGCGTTTCTCTATCGACTTTGTCAATGGGTGTACACTGTACAGCCGCCATCACTTGTACCCAGGCAATGCATTATTGCAATAGAAATTTACCCATACATGTCATTGGATGTCAACCGGAGACCGTGGTACTGTTAACATGGTAACGTGTCTCTATGTCGGATTTTCCACAGCAATGGCGACTTGCTATGCCCCTAGCAAGGCAATCTCCCATAGACATTTTGTACGGGCATGGCATTGAATGTCAACAGAGCACAGAAAAACGAATCAAGCGAAACGATCTGGCGAGACATATTCATACAAAAATGCTATACCCGTAGTTGTCCACATTTTTTTCTCTAGCCCCGCAATGTAGAGACGCTATAGATATTGGTAGCTTTTGACATATGTACCTTCAACTTGGGTATATTGAAACGATATCGCCAAAGCGAAATTCGATCCCTTGCTTTTTGCTCGGTGTGAATACAACTTCGAATTTTCAAAATTTAATTTTTCCGTATATTTTTTTTCGCCCTTTTCTTTTTTTTTTTTTTGTAAAAATGTTCGTACAGTTCGTGATGGTGATACAGTAAAGCATTATCGTATACGACAATTAGACCAAGGTGGTTTCTTCATCGCTAGACGCACAACATTCAAGTAAGTTTTTGTTTTGTATTTTATCCGAAATTCACTTGAAGCTAAATAATATTTCTTAAAATTGAATATTTCAGGACACTACAGGAGCTAGTTGAACATTATTCCAAGGACTCTGATGGTCTATGCGTTAACTTGTGTAAACCATGCATACAGGTCAGTGGTGTTGGTGTGGTTATCATCTCTTTAATGCAATTTTACACTTTTTTGTTATAGCCTAGACAAATCGTCCTTTTTTTTTTTTAAGAAAAAAAGTGGATTTTATTAATTAGGATTTATCCTGTTCAATTCCTATTGAAGATAACAATTTAAGTAATCTTATATCCACGAAATTGTATATCGTTTATGCATATGGGCATTTCCAAACGGACGCGACACTTAAATGAGCAATTTTAAGTACCGAATTCAAGTATGCGGTAAATAGTACTTTTACTTCTCAATACTTTCGTGCAGCTTATGCGGAATTTTATATTTTTCAAAGTTTCTATGCAGTCCCGAATGGCAATTAGCTATATACGGACGCGACAAAAAGTTTCCTTTTTCTGGAAATGCCCATATGTACAAATCCCTATCAATATCGTCGTGAATATGCAATAACGTTTGTCCAGGCTATTACATTTTCATGCTCATGAGAAAGGGAATCGCAAAAAAAAAAAAAAATATATAAATAAATAAAAATTCCTTACATCACTCCATAATTGACAATTTAACATTCATTAGTTCCCACAATTTTCATTTGTGAATCTTCGAAAACTCTAATGAAAATCTTACTAATTTCATTTTATCGAATTTTCTTTTTCTTAATGGAATTTTCTTTATTCAAAATATCAAAATAATAAAAAATAATAAAATTTAACACAAAATACCAATTGAAAACAATAAAAAAAAAATAAAAAAATAAAAATATATATGAAAAAAAAAAAAAAAAACAAATCAAAAATTAGACAAACCAATTTTCGGGTATCTTCGAGGTAGGATCCTAGTATAAAGTGTAAACATTTACTTAAAGAAAACCTCAATAAAAATAAAAGAACACTTTGACATTTTTTTCTAATTGTATTCATCCTCACCTCGACACCCATCGTGTTCGTTCGTTCGTTCGTTATCATTATTCAGGCTATCTATTACCTCTACAGTCGGCAATTGCTCTCTTCTAAGCTAAATCTATGAAAACGACTCAGTCCGACTTTCAATTCATTATAGCTTGCGCCTTCATTGTATCCAAATTATCCATCGAAATATTTTTTTTTTTTTTAATTCTCAATATTTTCATACAATGCATCAAGCTTTAAGCGAAATTCGGCTATTACTTTTATAACAAAAAAAAAAAAGAAAAAAAAACCCATCCTAAATGGTATCATTTGTGATTGCTTACAGCAGCACCATTTCGCTGCTCTGCAAAGTATGCTAAGAATCACCTAAAAATCAAGCAATTGGCACTAAGCATAGTTATTTATTGGCACATTTGTACTTCAAGCTAATTCAATGTATATACACACAACCACACACACACATATACAGGGTGTTCCGTTTGTGATGGTAAACCGGTCGGGAGCTGATAGAGGGGGTCAGAACTAACTACAAATCGTATGGCAGAGGGGTCCAAAATGCACCCCTGAGGAGTTATAAGGGAAAGAAAGAAATTTGCAATTGTTTCAGAAAAAAAATTGTCACGCCTCAACGTTTGTATCCAAGATAAAAATTTTAATGCAGTTCGACAGAGAATTGTCAGACCTTTCTAGGCGTATAAAATAGTCTTATACTTTATTGCAGCTTCAAGGGTATTTGAGCCTTCAAATCAAAATTTTAAAATTTTTTAAACATTTTTTGACTTTGAGAGCCATTTTGGTATGAAAAAGGTCTAATTAACACCCAAATTTTTTATTTTATTCAAAATGCTGGATCGATTTCCTTTAATTTGGTACCCCATATGTCTAATAAATTTTTTGAAAATAAGATGAAAAAATTAAATATCTATCGGTTGACCATCACAAACGGAACACCCTGTATATATATATAATATATATATATATATATATATATATATACACTCACCCAAAGAAATACAACACTAAAACTCCTCCACAAAATCCCTTTCATCAAAATAAATTCGACCCATAATTGAAAAATGCAATTTCTTCAATCTCAATTAACGTAGATCGAAAAGCCCGTTACGGAAGGCCTCTCGCATCGAACACGCGATCAATGGGAGATCGATAGAACGTCGCTCAAATTTGTACGTAAACTTGGCTCTGGCCAATTCGGCGAAGTGTGGGAAGGCCTATGGAACAATACCACACCAGTTGCAATCAAGACATTGAAATCAGGTAAGCAATTGATCCCTATTCTTCGGGAGTAACTTTTATCTAACGAAGAAAACAAATTTTTCGATCCTTTCAGGCACAATGGATCCAAAAGACTTTTTAGCTGAAGCACAAATAATGAAAAAATTACGCCACAATAAATTGATCCAATTATACGCTGTATGCACAGTGGAGGAACCAATTTATATTATAACCGAATTGATGAAACATGGATCTTTGCTGGAATACTTACAAGGTTTGTAATGAAGAAACAATTTTTTTTTTTTTTTTTTTGTATACCTAATATATTTGGTGTGTCTACATAGGTTAAGGTATTTCATTCTTTATTTTCTTGAAAATTTGCACTTAATTTTGGTGATAGTTTTACGCCCTTCAGCTAACTTTCGTGGTGGTTCCACACAATTTATTTATTTTTTATTTATTTATTTTTTTTATGTGCACATATAATGTGTAAATATACCATAAAATTACTTATAAGTGAACACTCTAATAGAAAGGCCGATATCTCGAAGCAGATATAATTGATGCCTTAGTGTAGATGATTTGCGAAAATCCGATTCTAATAAACGGAGCATTTAAAAGCTCTTTGATCGGGAACATTAAATCGCTTCAAAACCAAAGTTGGAAACTTTGAAGACAAGGCAGATACTTGAAATCGATGCTTAATTCGTATGTTGGCAAGGCTTATCTCGAGTTTTATATAAAATTTGGAGAAAGTCTAAGAACATTTTGTCCTTCGCTTATCTGGTTTAGACTAGATCCATCGATAAGCGCAGACGTTTCCTGTTGTTAGAAAATTATTTGTTTTTAGACGAAATTTACACTGTGTTTTTATTACTGGAAAGATTTTCGTTATTTGTATCTACTAGGTGGAGTTTTTTTTTTTTTTTTCGTGTCAGTTCTTACCCTAGCACTATTCTCTAACAGCCCTATTCTAAAGGAATATGCCCCGGTAATTTTTTTTCCAGGAAAAAGGAAGTATTCTAAACGTTAATAAACAGTGCCGGCCAAGGAAGCAAGCTAGAAGCAAAAAAAGCGTAAGCACTCGTATGTGCACAAAATTGCTCTCAAATGAGAAGCAAAGCTGAGAGCCAAAAAATCGTTCAGTTGAGTGGAAAACGTCAAGCGAGACGGAGTTGCGTCGGATGAAGCTAGATGAGAACGTAAATTTTTTCAGCCTTGATACACTTTGAAGAAAATGAATTTTTTATAGTTCAGGAATTTTTTCATCGTGTTCTTAACATTCAGTTATTTTTATTATATAATATATATAAATTCAGCACATCATTGATTTGCACAATAGTTCTCTGCTCTGCACTGTAAATTTTCAAGATAAAACAGCTCAAGATGATCTGAAAAGGCTCCGAAATGACCCATCCCTACCTCTTGGACGAGGCGTCGAGTTTTTGCGACATATCGATCCAGGGACATACCCAGTTCTAAAGAACAAAATTTTTCGGCTCTAAGAAAAATGTATGCAATTTTGTATGAAAACATCCACAACTGTTTCTCGCTGTGTAATGTGCACGCGCACAAATGCAATTAGTAATTGTAGTGGTGGCCGGCACTGTTAATAAAGGATAAAATGTGTTGAACTTTGCTTAAAGATGTTCGATGTTCTTGCTCCCTTCATATTCCCTTCCTAGTGTGTTTAGAATGGGAGAATTTTTCTTTTCAAATCCGCAGGGAAAACTTCCCAGGTATATTTAGAATCAGACTGTAAGTAGTCCAAGGCTGAAACTTCGATACAAGAAAGCAAAAAAAAGGGGGCAACTTAATTCTTGGCCAATCTTTTCCATGCCGATGTAAAATTAACCTATAGTCAATCTAGAGAACCCAAATAAAGGGATTCGCTGCCTTTATCTACTTAGTACTTTCAGGAACTGAAGTTCGGGTTCCTGTTATGAGCATATGTTCTAATATAGAAATTTGACTGTTCATGTTTATGTATAAGATAAAAACTGAAATAAAATTGGGAACGGTTTCGATTCGAAAAATCAAATCAAGAAGAAGGGAACTAGTGATCTAAAAAATAAAAAATAAAAAAAATAAAAAACATTAACCACCACTCCCAAACTAAATCCACTACTGACAAGTTCATTTTAGCATACCAATCAGTTTGAATCATATTGTTTAGCTCTTTCAGGCAAAGGACGCCAATTAAAAATGCCCGCTTTGATTGATATGGCTGCACAAATTGCAGCCGGTATGGCTTATTTGGAGTCACAAAACTACATTCACAGAGATCTTGCAGCTCGCAATGTGCTCGTCGGTGATAATAATATTGTCAAAATAGCCGATTTCGGTTTAGCAAGGTAAGCCCCACCCACAAGCCTCGTAACTATGTATGTATGTGTACTGTATTATCTTTGAATCTATATTCCAACATGGATTAGAACAATTCAAGAGAACATTACTTAATATAATAAATTTTTCTTTACGCCCCTATCTGGACCACTTAAAGACTCATCAAAGAAGATGAATACGAGGCCCGCGTCGGCGCACGTTTTCCAATTAAATGGACTGCACCAGAAGCTGCCAATTATAGCAAATTTTCGATTAAGTCAGATGTCTGGAGTTTCGGTATACTGCTAACCGAATTAGTAACATACGGACGTATTCCATATCCAGGTATATCATCGAATTCTCAAATTATACCGATTTATTCTCTATATCCTCCATCCTGCGTATTTATAGGAATGACTAATGCTGAAGTATTATCGCAAGTTGAGCATGGCTATCGTATGCCGATTCCACCAAATTGTGAACAGCGTCTATACGAAATCATGTTAGAATGTTGGCATAAGGATCCAATGAAACGGCCGACCTTCGAGACGCTACAATGGAAATTGGAAGATTTCTATACAACAGATCAGAGTGATTATAAAGAGGCGCAGGCGTACTGATAAATGCTTTATACTTCCAACAACAACGCAATGCCAACACAGTTAAAATCAGTAAGAAAAAGCGATCATCGAAAGGAAAAAAACTTAGCCAACAAATGAATCAAACGACGATGACGACGACGACGACGACATCGTCGACATCGATCGTTGGCAAAGGAAAGAGATCAAAAGAAAAGAAGAAAGCCTTTCAAGAAAAAAACAAGAGAGAAGGAAAGAAATCAATGAAATGAAATCAAATGAAAGAAAGAAAGAAAACGAATAGAAAAATGATCGCAAACAGGAAAAAAACGAAACAATAACAAATTGAGGTAATAGCAGTTTTACATCCAATTCATGTTGAATGAAACATGAAGGCAACAAGAGGAAAAACAAACAAATAAATATTAAAAACAATAAGTAACAGAAAACCGAAGAACGGAAAACAGAAAACATTAAAACAGAAAAGCAGAAAAACATAATAACTAAAAACAGTGGAATCACAACGGCAGCAACAAGAAAAATGCAATATTCGTTTTGTTGCTGTCTCACAGTATATAAAAAAAAAAAAAAAATTATTTATATTTCATGTAGAATATTTAAACGAACTAAGTTGTCATTTTTATTATTTAACGCTTTCCTTGTGTGTATTTCTATTTCTATTTTAATTTATATTTTTATTTTTACTTTTATTTTATCATATATACGTATACACATATGTATGTATCTATATATATTTTGTGCTGTTTTGTGTCGTATTAAGTGTAAAGTGGAGCCTTCAAGAGTTTATTATTTACATACATACATTCATATGTATGCATATACACATATGTGTATTTGTATGTGTATGTGTACCCTGCAAAGCATGTCTTCATGATGAAGGAGGAATATTTAAGCTCAAATTTGTGTTTTTTTTTTTTTTTTTTTTTTAATTTTGTTATGCATATACGACTTTTACGAAGAGTTCGGAAAGAATATCCGTTATTATAATAAATATTATTACTATTTTTATTTATGTTTTTGCTTCCCTGTTAGCCTTTCACGCGGAACTTGTAAATAAAAAGTCGCTTAACTCTTATGCACCGGTTTAACGGTGAAGCACATATTTGAGCTGAATACCCTTTCAATTCGTAAATGGGGATCGGGCTATAATTATTAAGTCAATATTTTTCTAAATTCACAATCAAATTCAAGTTTATATATTATTGTTGCACAAATGAGAGGAGGAGGAGGAGGAGGCAACGCTTTCAATAACAATTTCATAAATGAATGAATGAATGAATGAATGAATTGATGAAACCTCATCAATAATTTAGCTATGTAAAGTAGAAGACTACATTGCAGGGTGCTTTTCTTTTAGATCGCACATTCTACGCACGAAAGCACACACATGCAGACACACACACACACATACATACAGACACACAAACACTCATGCAAAGACATTTGACACAAACACAAGTATATGCCCATATATGATTATACATATAAACAACATACATATATACATAAGTATATAAATTTCTTTTCGTTATTTCAGAATGATAATAATTTACAAAATGTTTCTGTAAATTTTATTGCACACTCTACTTGAGCATAATGCTTTGTTTAAAAGTCTTATTGCTGTTAGGTTAATTATTATTAATTATAAAATCAATTATGATTTACATTCTTTACTTTAAGCATTCTGAAAAAGAAAAAAAAAAAAAGAAAATACATACCTACTTTGGAAACATTTTTTAAATCTTTTTTATTAATATTATTTTTTTTTTTTTCTTGTGCATGCTTTGTTCTATTTTCATATTTTGTAAAAACAAGGAGCAATTTTTTTCTAATTACTTAGTATTAAATGAAAAATAAATGAAACACAAAAGAAATTTTTACACTTCACTTTAGTAGTTCTCTAAATATTCGAACACTTCCACTAAAAACAAAGAAAAACAAACAAAAAAACACAACCTACTTATGAAAGTTAGTTATTTTAAGTTTGAATTGTCTTTTATTTATACACACATATATATATATATATATATATATATATATATATATATATATATATTATGTCTGTATCTAGTGTTAATATATATAATTTCATTTTTGGTTTTAGCAATAATTTTATTTAATTATACATGAATAAACATATTTACAATAATAAAACCGTTTGATATAAACAAAACAAAACAAAAAAAACATTCATATTCCTGCATTTTCAAACAGAAAATAGGCAAATAAAATAACTCGTATAACACTTGAAGTTCGCTTCAATTTGTGCTTACATACAAACAAACATTAATAAAAAAACACTCAAAAACAAACAAAGAAACGATGAAACAAAAAACCCCAAAAAAGAGAGGAATAAAACGTTGGCATTTTCGTGTTGTTGAGAAGTTTTTAATTTCAAAAATGAAAAATAAAAGATTTTTTCAAATGGAGCTGAAATTGAGGATGCATCCAATCGATATCCATACCGATATACAATACAATATTGTGAGCAAAATGATCTTAAGCTCAAAAAAAGGGAGTAGTATTTCTCCCCGAGGAGAGAATTCATTCTAAAGATCGAACAAAACAAAATACAGTGTACTCTCTCTCTCTCTCTCTCTCTCTTCTCTTAAGCGGACACCTACGGGATCGAAAAATATGTCCACTTAACAGTGGTGTCCGCTTAAGAAGAAACTATTTGAGAAGAAAATATACTAGCAGCCATATTCTAAATGAATATTCCGCGGCAATATTTCCCCCTAGAAATTTTTCTACGTGGAAAAAGGCAGTGTTATAAGCATTATTAAAAAGAGTAGAATGTGATGACCTCTGCTTAAAAATGTTCAAAAACTCTTGCTCCCTTTAAATTCATTTTTCCAGTGTGCTTAAAAAGGCAGAACTTTTTTTTTTTTTTTTTTTGAAATCCGCGCGCACAAAAATTCCCCGGGAATATTTAGAATCGGGCTGTAGAGCATTCCCAAAAAGTGCCCGTTTATGAAGGGTGTGTGCTTTAGAGGAACTTCCACAACGAGGGAGTACACTATAATTTTGATCAGGAAGGCTTCTACAGTGTCTTTAGGAGTGTGCCTATCCAAAAATCAATAAATTTTAAAATCCCTATATACGCTTTAAAAAAAAAAAAATTATTAATACTCATGGGGAAAAAAGGAAACTTTTCATGCAATTAATTCATGAAGATGGAAAGCATAGAAACTATTTTTCATAGTTTGTTAAGAAACATTTGATTACATAATCGATTGTGTCTTCAATTAAAAGAAGAAAAAAAAAATCCCCCACTAATCATATCGGTACGGAAAATCGGCACCGGCTAAATGGATTATCGATGCATCCCAAAATAAAAGTGTAAAAAAAAAACTACATTTTAATTAGATAAGCGAAACAAAATCGAAATTTAGTCATAAGATTTAATCAAAATCGCGTAATTGCGAAAAAGTTTTTGGTTTAATTTTTGTTTTTTTTTTTTTTTTTTTTTCAAAATAAAATATTTCAAAGTTTTTATATGTATGTGTAAAAAGGTAGCAACGAAGAATATAAAGAAAGATAATAAGTTTGAATTTCTCTAATAATTTTATAGTCGTCGTAGGTATCTTTATTATATTGTATTCAATATTAATTTATTTATTTCATAAAATACTGCGCATAACGACGTTAAAGGTTGACTTTCTAAGAATTTCTTTAGGCCATCTTAATGCAATTTGCTTGAAATGTAATCTAAGAGTTTTTATTCATTAAAAAAACAAACAAAAAAACAAAAATAATAATAATTATAATTATTTGATAGTAGAAGAAGGAATATGTAATTGAATATTAGCGATGCGGCAAAACTAATTTTAAGATATTCATAGATCAATGATCACTCCCATTATTTGTTGAAAATGTTGGCACAAGACAATGGATTTAATGTCTTCTTTTGGTAAGCATATAACGAGCCACAAAATAAGCTTTTAGAGGTTCGATTGCAATCATTGAAATATAATACAATTTTCGAATTCAATAAGCCAATAACGAGTGCAAGCAAATTCGTTTAGTCATAAAATTATAGTTTACAAAAATTGTAAAAGCTTCAAATTATTCATATGAGCTTTAGAAACTCTTGCATATTTACAAGATATAAGTTTATATAAATCAAAATTGAACTGAACTACCTTAATTGATACTTTCGTGTGTGGTATAAAAACAATCACTCTTTTTCGTTTAAACGACATTTTTGAATTAATTTGTCTTTTTTTTTTTTTTGCTTTGTCCGTTACTACAGGAAAAAATTTCGTGATATAAGAGACGGATATGGGCATTTCCGCTAACCGGTATTTTTTTCATTGGTTCGCGACCGCATTTTTATTGCTATCCTTGTGTGTGTGTGTATCCATCTTCTGCACTACATGTAGAGCTACCAAAATACTAAATACTTTCATTACAAAAAAAAAAAAAAAAAGAAAATAGGAAATGTTGGAAAAAGCGGTCGCGAACGTACGAAAAAAATACTGGTTGGCTAAAATGCCCATATAAAGAAATTTGGAAAATGTGAACTTGCAAACAGGCCTTATAGGCTTTACTTTCTATTACTAACGACGTAATCGATTGTTAAAAAGTAATTACTCGAATCTATAAAAAAATAATAATATGTGTTCTTTTCCCAAAACACTCAGCTACCTTTAAAGGAACCATTTTCAACAAAAAAAAAAAAAAAAAACTACTATATGTATGCTGGAAAAAAATTTGACCTGTATGTAAGAGGTTTTTGAAATGACCGATTCAAATAGATAAAACCCTATTCTAAATGAATATTCCCGCGAACTTTTTCCCTATACTTTTTTTTCTGTCTGCGGGTAAAGGAAGTGTTCTAAGCATCAATAAATAAAAGAATGTGATGACCTATGCTTAAAAATGTTCTCTTTATATTCTCTTCCCAGAGTGCTTAAAAAGACAGACATTTTTTCAAATCCGCGTTAATATTTAGAATCGGCCTCAGTGGGTTAACCAGACCAATGAAGAGAACCATTTTTAATTACAAATTCCTTTCAAATAACCGTCTCGAATTATTATTTCGAGATAATAGTGGTATTCATGCAGCTTCGCAAATGCCTTCGCAACTTTTCCCATCGTAAATTTTCATACTTATAAATTTTGACAGTTGTGTGACAAATTTCTCATTTCCCAACAATTTGCGAAGCTGCATGAGTCCCACTAATAAAATCGAAAAATCTTTTGTCATGGCTTTTCGGAAAAAAAAAATGGCATTACTTGGCTAGCGGAAATTATTTATTTTTATTCAATACCTAAAAGTATGCATTTGAATATTTAAGAAGATTAACACAGCTCCCAAAAGCCGTGGCCAGAAATCTTTCATACGTCGAATATGCAAAGAAAATCTCTCAAAAGTATGCAATTCGGACATAAAGCCCGCTGTATGTCCATTTTGACATACCCTAGAAGAATTAACACAGATTTCTCATAATCGGAAAAATTCTAAATATTTTGAATTTAACTATTTTCTGTTGCTCTAGGCATTATCATCTCAAAGTCGCCTTCTCACCCACAACCAACTCTTCGAAATCACAAATGATAATAATATCTGACTCGCAAATATATTTCAACTGCCAATAAAAATTCTGTAAATAGTTACAATCAAAATTTATAAAAAAAAAAATAAAAATAAAAAATTAAAAAAAAACAAAAGACCTATGTTCAAAAAAGGCTGAACTTTTGAAATTGAAATTCGACGAAAATCAAAGCTAAAAAAATATTTTTGAAAAAAAAAATGTAATTCTGAAAATTACGAAAGAAATTTGATTTTTTTCTGAGAAATAAATTCACCCAATGCTTGGATATACATATATGTACGTACATTCCAAGGATAACGCACAATTCTTTGTCTAAGAAAAATGCAAAGAAATAAATGTTCATTTTAAAGAAATGTAAAATTTTTGGTAAGCAAAATCATAGATATCAAATATTTAAAGAAACACAAGTTCAATAATAAAACAAAACAATAAAAGAAAAATTTTTTGCAAAAATCGAAAAATCTCAAAATAAGCCAGAAAAATTGTTAGTCCGCAATTGGAAACAGATGTGTTGCAAATAGTAAATGTTTGTATGAAAATTCCTATTATCTTGAACATGACTGTACTTTGCACTTTTCAATAAATATTTACATGTTAAGTAAAGATTTTACATATTATTAAGAGGTCTCGAAAATTCTCTTATATATATATTAGAGGGAAGAACGATAGTTGAAGAATTCGATTGAAGAAAAAAGAAACGAACGATAAATGGCATGTTTAAAAGAAAAAAAAATGTAGAACATGAAAAGTTGGCCGAATTTGTATAAATTCAAAAAAAGAAAGAAATATTTACTCAAAAAAAAAAGTATCTATATAAATATACACTTGTAAAAGAAATAAAATTATGAATGTGTAGCCGTATAAATGCAATGCAATACGTTTTTTTCCATAAATTATTCGTGAAAATAAAAGGATTTTTGCCATTACTTATTTCTTCGGAGCTCCGTACCCCCTATTCGTTACTTGAACGTGTACTTGCACCTGGCTGTGGTCGGTAATAATTGCTCGTCAACTGTAATATTTTACACTGTTTGATAGCAAGATTTGACTATTTTCAATGAACATGTGACATGTCTCATATTTCCGAAACAAAGGCAAATTTTACTCTTGGCGTAAGAAGGCCAAAAAAGAGCCAAAGCTTCAAGTGAAAAATAAAAATCCAGCTTCGGCGCCAAAATATCAACTCTGGCAATCATGCTCGCTTAAGCGGTATTGAATTCAGTAAGCAATCTCATATGGGCATTTCCAGAAAAAGTAAACGTTTTGTCGCGTCCGTATATAGCTGATTGCCATTCGGGACTGCATAGAAACTTTGAAAAATATAAAAGTCCGCATAAGCTGCACGAAAATATTGAAAAGCAAAATTACTATTTACCACATACTCATATCCCACATATTACCACATAATCATATCAAAAAAATGTTGATGAACGATGTTGACGGTATGTGTAAGCGGGCGCATAGCCTCTTACAGGACAAAATTATGTTGTAAAGGGAAATTGAGTAAAATTTAGAGGGAAGCCTTCAAAAAAAAAAAAAAAAAAACCTGGCTAGCATCTTAGCCAACTAGTCATTATCTTTGATTTATGGTTCACTAATGTAAACTGAAGCAAAATGTAAATTATATAGAGCCAGAACTGTTCAAACGATTCCATGTTATAAATGGAGCGCCTGAGCTAAACTGATAATATTGTAGGAAGTTGAGTTTTATAAAGAATAAAATGAAACAAGTTTGGGAGCTCCGCATGAAGCGTTGTGAGCTAAATTATAAAGCGATAAAGCAGCTTCAACTCATGTTATAGGAGCCCCGGCTAAATCTAGATTATAGCGCGATAGTTTTTGGAAATTGAGTTGTTTTTTTTTAAATGAAGTAAAATTCGGAGAAACAAGAATTTGGGATCTTCCGCATGAAGACGTTTTGAGTAAATGTTGAAATAAATGCACAGAGAATAGTCGCTTCGAACGTTGACATGAATTTTGCGTGGAGTTACGTCTTTGCGCTAATATGGATTGCTTATCTGATTACATCGGGGGTATTCTTGTTCTCGCGAGGTTTCCTGCTATCGCGAGTTTCGAAAACAGATATCAGCACCTGTCGTCGTCTTTCAAAGAATCCCAATGATGTAAGTAACTGTAAATGCCGTAAAAGAATATGTTTCATTGAATAATTAATTCCCCATAGGAGTATTATTTGAACGTGGAGATCGTTCAGGAGATATTTAAAGACGTTAATGCATCGTCGAATTTATGTCTTCCGCAAAAGTCAAAAGTTATTATTCTAGTCATCGATGCGTTGAAATATGAATTCGGCCTGTACAATGAGCTAAATCGTGAGCCGCTGCCCTATGAAAATAAACTGACCGTGCTTCATGAGCTGAGACAGAAATCACCGGCTAATACGGCGTTTATGAGATTCAAAGCTGATCCGCCGACAACAACGTTGCAGCGCTTGAAAGGCTTAACGACGGGAAGTTTGCCGACATTCATTGATATTGGGTCGAATTTCGCGTCGCCAGAGATTAATGAGGATAATATCATTGATCAAATGATTGCTAGTCGTTTGCCAGTAGTTTTCATGGGCGATAGTACTTGGACGGATCTATATCCGAAGCGATTTAAGCGTGCTTATTCGTATCCCAGTTTCGATATTTTCGATTTGGATACGGTAGATAATAAGCTTGCGAAATATCTCCCAAAAGAATTGGCTCAAAATGATTGGCAAGTCCTGATTGCGCACTTTTTGGGCGTGGATCATTGCGGTCACAAATATGGACCGCTGCATGAGGAAATGGCGCGTAAATTAACTGAAATGAATTCTGTGATAAGGTACTGCATTGAATCTCTATGCAATTTGATTTTTATCTCGAATGGTTGGCTTATTTAATTTCAGAATGGTTGTTGATAAAATGGATGACGATACTACTTTGCTCATTATGGGTGATCATGGCATGACGGCTTCTGGTGATCATGGTGGCGATACCGATGACGAAACCAACGCGCTATTATTTGCGTACTCGAAGCTTTATAAATTTGTTGGCAGTGATTTCGGCTCGGATGATACAATACTACAGCAGGTAAAGTTGATAAGATAGCGTTTTATAGATATCACAGAGGGATAGCACGTGTAGAGTCACAAACGGTATACATTTTGTTGTTATTAAATCTTCAACATACCATAAATGAGATCGAATATTCACTTTTGATTTTCATTTAGCCTCCATACATTACTCAATTGATCTATAGTTATTGATAACATATGATCGTTTAATGTGAAATATTTGCTTTTCCCCAGATCGATCTCGTTCCTACGCTGGCCACCATACTGGGCATACCAATACCCTATTCGAACTTAGGATTAGTCAATTTCAATCTTGTACCCGACGTTGATGTTCCGCATTTAAAAAAGCATCAAGCATTGCTACTCCATGCGTGGCAAAATGCTCAACAAATCTATCAGTATTTCTATACATACGCAATGGAGAACAAAAGGATATTCAATCCAGAGCAAATGGATAAAATGGAAACCGAATTCATACTTCTAACGCATCGAGTGAAAACAATTTACAGCGAATTGGCATTCAAATCATTTGTTGGAGACTTAAGCAAACATTTGCGCGACATTCTCAATACTTGTCGAGAAATTTGGGTTAAATTCGATGCGAATTTAATGTCGCAGGGCTTGCTCATAACGTTTCTTCCCATATTCTTTTCGTTCCTTTTGGTAAATAATTCACGTTCGATTGAATTTTATAAGATTTTTACACCACGTGCCGTCGCGTACACGTATCTAATGAATTTTGCCGCCGGAGTATTTGGCTATCGTTATTTCAAGAATTTTGCATTCAAGACCGAAGAGCATGGCATAATATTCTTTTCGAACATTATTAGTTCATTGATATTTGCTTTCCTGCTGATAAAGAACTGGTCAACGATTGCCATAAATTGGTCGAACGTAAGCCGATTTGGGAACATACCGACACGAATTATATTAATTTTCGCAATGAGCGTCTTCTTCTCGAATAGCTTTATAATTCAAGAGCCAAAGATACTCTCGTATTTATTGGTGGCCATAATCGTATTGCTCGTATTCGATCTTCTTCAAATAGCTATGAAAAATGATTTTCGCAATAGATTTCGAATTTCACAGTTTCTTAAATCAACGGCATTGAAACTTATTTTAGCCAGCTTTTTGGCAATCATACTCATTCGTACTGCATACAACTTCTTCCGTTGTCGTGAGGAGCAGGGTAATTGTGCTGATTTCTCAAACAACAATAGCAGTACAAATAATAATAATATAATAATAATAATAATAGTAATAACAATAATGCAGGCTTTTCACTTAAGAAGCCAAGCAGTGGACAAACCTATATATTGGCTGTGGTATCCATTGTGCTTTATACAACGTTAACTCGTCTCTATTTACGCTCCTGTGGCAATTTGACGGGAAATTCTCCAAACGTTTTACTGGCACGCTATGGACCGACGATTGCTTCCATTTGCTTGGGTGGTCACATTTTACTGGCCAATAGTGATATTAAAAATATTCAACGTTCACACATCGATGCTATGGCCTTGCTGATATATGCTCTATTTTTATTACAAATTGTAATATTCTCAATCGCACCACTGATGACGTACGTTCTGCCACCGAAATCGAATAACATAAGTGTTAGTCGTGGGGAGAGTCTGGTTCCTGAAATTTTCAAAAAAATGAAACGCATGTACGAAGGTGATGATGCCGACCGTCGTTATGAAATCCCGGTTGTTTATGGCTTGGCAACAATTTACTCATCCATTGTAATTGCCTTTGGAACATTTTTGGCATTAGTATTAATCGTATTGTTGGAGCCCAGATCAGCCATTGGGATATTGATATGCATTGTTGTCGCTGCCATTTTACTTGTCGTTCATTCGGTTTTGAGATATCGTACCGCAATCAGCTTTGGTGAGTATTCCACTATACTCAATAATTTTAACCACCGCTTAAATTACGTATATGCATTCTTAATCAAGTCTTCCGCATGGAGAAATGCGTTAAATTTTGGATGCGAATGAGTTAATTCTGAAACCCGAATTGTCGCATAAAGTGTCCTTATCAATTTCTAAGAAGATTTCTCTTACTCCTAAGCACAAAGTAATTTTATTGGATTTTAATATATATATATTTTTTTTTAGAATCTCGTTGATTATGTCTGCTTTGATAGATGGCTAAACACATGAAAGAATTGCGAATTATCAGCCCGATTCTGAATATTCCCCAGAAACGAATTTACTTTTCTCGAGAGTTAATAAACTTCTTATTTATTAAATATTTGGGGAAAGAAAAATGGGAAATGGGTATTTGACCCATACCCAAAATTTTCCTTATCCTATCTATTTAAAAAAGGAGAATTTGATTCTCAAGAAAAGTAAATTCCTCGGGAATTCGTTCCCCGGGAATATTCAGAATATTCAGAATCGGGCTGTAAATTCCATGATAATCGTTGCACACATCTCTCCTAGTTCGTATCAGTAACATGGAAATTGGAAAATCATATTGAATTCAATTCTTTCTCCTTTTATTCTAGAATCAGCCATTCAACCAACCTTCACGGCAATAGTAGGTTGGTTTCTACTTGCGCACTTCTGCTTCTATGCAACGTCACATCAGACAACGCTTTCCCAGATCGATTGGCGTGCTGCTTTTGTGGGGCGTACAACCAATATTGGACATTCGACTTGGATTTCCGGAACGCTTGTGATTTTAAATACTTTCTGTGGGCCGATTTTATTCTTTTGCATGTACGGACTTCTGAGCACAGAGACGTTTTCCATCTTTGCGCTTTTTCCAAATTTAATCAAAAATAATGCAAATCGTGACAATCGTACTGGAAACCGTCCGAATTCTGCATTTACAAACAGCCACAATCCACGTAGCTTAACAGACATTTCCAATGAAAGTGTCGGTTTCGATATGACACGTGGCGAACTGATACTTTTTGAAAACGAGGCTGTATTCTTGGGTACTCTCTTTAAATTGGCAACGCAATTTTTTATGCTACAAGGACTCAAGGTTGGTAGATCATATGGAGAATCATTAATGTACACAAAAGTGATGTCACAAAAGAAAAATTACAGTATTGGTTGAATAGTGGGATTCAAGCAGTTGTGCAATTTTTGCACCCTCGCAAACTTTGCGTTTTTGCAAATTTGTTTGTATGGAAAAAAAAGTCCGCGGCCGGTCGATTGCGCATCGATTTTGATGGGCAAAATTTTCGCCATGTTATCGCACAAGTTTTGCACTCGATCTTCGCAGGGTTCTTCATACAAAAGGGCAAAATTTGCACACTTCAATTTCCACAGCTGCGTGAATATCACTAGCAATAATTTAAAAAACAAAAACACTTTTTTTTTTTTTAGATATTCTCCTCTATGCTTGCCTGTACTATACATTGTCGTCATTTGATGGTTTGGAAGATTTTTGCACCACGTTTTATCTATGAAGCTTTGACCACTTTTGTTGGTCTTCCTGCAATTATAGTCGGTTATGTACTCATTGTACGCATTCACTGTGCTGTGGATAGACTCATACACAAAATTAATAAAATTAAGTAATGTTAACTCCCATAAAAAAAAAAAACTAAAATTACTTTTCCTTCTGGCTCGTCCAGTGTGTTTATATACAATTTAAGTATTTATTTATATGTTAATTACATTTTGAAGAAGAAAAAAGCAAAACAATTGCTTTAAGCAAAGCACACAGTGCTTCAAAAGACAGTTGGCAATTTTACAAAATAAAGAAAAAATAAAGAACACACACACGCACACACACAAAAAAAAAAAAAGACAAACAAAAACCGACAATAAAAATGAATTTTCCAAATTATCAAGATTTTGAACAGCTCAAGATTTTGATATTGCTTCTCCATTTTCTTCCGACTACTGCTTAAGATCTATAAAATGTTCAATAAAATGCTTGCATTAATACTGATCTTTCAATTCTCTTCAATCACTCAAGTCTAGACCCATGTCGATTGCATTTTGATTTCCCACTATTTTTTCTGGGAACTGTTTTGATTTTCTCCATTGCCGGCAAATTCGAAATTTTGATTTGAAATGTTTTAGCCAAGAAATGGGTACAATGGCTGTAAAATATAAATCAAAATAGAAAAATTACGATTAAAGATATTGATTCAGCGCTGCTTCAAAGTGAGCGTTTTTTTTATATTTATTTTTTAATCAAATTATATGTTTTGAGAACTTAACCAAAAAAAATCCTTTAAATTCATTCTTTTACATATGGAAGCAATTTTTGTTTTATTTAATTTTTGAATTTTACTATAAACTTTTTTTTTTTTCAAGAATTAATTAATAAATATTTTTATTACTGTTTTCACGTTCGCGTCTTTGCACTGAAAGTCTGTTATAAAAAGCGAGTGATAGAGCAGACTTAAGACGCGAACGTGAAAACATGTTTGAGCGGGCGTAGCACAAAAATTAGGGCTGGGGTGGTTCGATTTCTAAAATTTTTTTTTGGAATCTCATAGATAGTTGCAAAGGAACGTCCATGCCAAATTTCAAAGCCCTAGGGCAACTCCTTCTATCATTTAACAAAAAATTTATGGAGGTCAGCACTCTGCGAAAGAAATAGATCAAAGACTTAAGACACGACCGTGAAAACAGCTTGTCAAAGGCTTGTGTATTCGCTAAGCCTAGTTCAGACACCAACTGGCATAGCGAATACACGAACTTTTGTTATAGTGACATATTTCATACACAAACTAATTTAGCCAACACACGAAATTTTTGTGTCTTAGCTAGACACGTTGTCTGGTTTTGATGCGGGTCTGCTAATACGTCACGAATATCTGATAGAGGACTTTGAGAGGGCGTAGCACAAAAAGTAGGCGTGGCAGCGTTACGAACTTGAACTTTTCCAACTCTGGGGCACAAAATTAAGCTAAATTCCGAATGTGGGTCCCATGGGTTCAAAATTGTGGATTTTAGAAAAACCCGTTTTCTGTTTGAGGGGGTTGGGGTGGTTCGATTTCGAAAATTTTTTGGGAATCTCTTAGATCTAGAGATAGAAACGTCCATACCAAATTTCAAGACCCTAGGGTAACTCCTTCTATGATTTACCAAGAAATGTATGGAGTTCAAGCGCTTAACCTCCATACATTTCTTGGTAAATCATAGAAGGAGTTACCCTAGGGTCTTGAAACTTGGCATGGACGCTTCTATCTCTAGATCTAAGAGATTCCCAAAAAATTTTCGAAATCGAACCACCCCAACCCCCTCAAACAGAAAACGGGTTTTTCTAAAATCCACAATTTTGAACCCATGGGACCCACATTCGGAATTTAGCTTAATTTTGTGCCCCAGAGTTGGAAAAGTTCAACTTCGTAACTCTGCCACGCCTACTTTTTGTGCTACGCCCACTCAAAGACCTCTGTCACTAATTCGTGACGTATGAACCTAGTTCAGACAACATGACATAAGCTAAGACTCAAACAACTAGCATAGCGAATACACAAGCTTTTGACAAGCTTTTTCACGTTCGCGTCTTAAGACTGCTCTTACGTCACGAATATCTGATAAAGGACTTTAAGAGGGCGTAGCACAAAAAGTAGGCGTGGCAGCGTTACGAACTTGAACTTTTCCAACTCTGGGGCACAAAATTAAGCTAAATTCCGAATGTGGGTCCCATGGGTCCAAAATTGTGGATTTTAGAAAAACCCGTTTTCTGTTTGAGGGGGTTGGGGTGGTTCGATTTCGAAAATTTTTTGGGAATCTCTTAGATCTAGAGATAGAAACGTCCATACCAAATTTCAAGACCCTAGGGTAACTCCTTCTATGATTTACCAAGAAATGTATGGAGTTCAAGCGCTTAACCTCCATACATTTCTTGGTAAATCATAGAAGGAGTTACCCTAGGGTCTTGAAACTTGGCATGGACGCTTCTATCTCTAGATCTAAGAGATTCCCAAAAAATTTTCGAAATCGAACCACCCCAACCCCCTCAAACAGAAAACGGGTTTTTCTAAAATCCACAATTTTGAACCCATGGGACCCACATTCGGAATTTAGCTTAATTTTGTGCCCCAGAGTCGGAAAAATTTAACTTCGTAACGCTGCCACGCCTACTTTTTGTGCTACGCCCTCTCAAAGTCCTCTATCAGATATTCGTGACGTATATAGTCAGACCCAGCATACAAAACTCAAACGTGCCATAGCTAAGACAATTTTGAAAAGTTTTGTTGTCTTGACTAAACTAGTTTTAGTCACGAATCTGTACTAAAGGACTTTAAGAGGGCGTAGCACAAAAAGTAGGCGTGGCAGAGTTACGAACTTGAACTTTCTCCAACTCTGGGGCACAAAATTAAGCTAAATTCCGAATGTGGGTCCCATGGGTCAAAATTGTGGATTTTAGAAAAACCCGTTTTCTGTTTGAGGGGGTTGGGGTGGTTCGATTTCGAAAATTTTTTGGGAATCTCTTAGATCTAGAGATAGAAACGTCCATACCAAATTTCAAGACCCTAGGGTAACTCCTTCTATGATTTACCAAGAAATGTATGGAGTTCAAGCGCTTAACCTCCATACATTTCTTGGTAAATCATAGAAGGAGTTACCCTAGGGTCTTGAAACTTGGCATGGACGCTTCTATCTCTAGATCTAAGAGATTCCCAAAAAATTTTCGAAATCGAACCACCCCAACCCCCTCAAACAGAAAACGGGTTTTTCTAAAATCCACAATTTTGAACCCATGGGACCCACATTCGGAATTTAGCTTAATTTTGTGCCCCAAAGTCGGAAAAATTTAACTTCGTAACGCTGCCACGCCTACTTTTTGTGATACGCCCTCTCAAAGTCCTCTATCAGATATTCGTGACGTATTAGCAGACCCGCATCAAAACCAGACGTGCCTAGCTAAGACAATAAAATTTTGTGTCTTGACTAAATTAGTTTGTGTATGAACTCTGTCACTAAAACAAATTTTGTGTCTTAGCTCCGAATTGCTTGATTTCCATACATTTTTGGGAAATCATAGAAGGGGTTGCCCTAGGGCTTTGAAATTTGGCATGGATATTCCTTTGTGAATTGCTAAGAGATTCCAATAAAAATTTTCGAAATTCAACTACCCCAACCCCCTCAAACAGAAAACGGGTTTTTCTAAAATCCACAATTTTGAACCCACGGTCCTCAAATTCGGAACATTGCTTACTCTTGTGCCCCAAAGTTGTTAAAGTTTAACTTCGTAACGCTGCCACGCTTACTTTTTGTGCTACGCCCTCTCAGACGTATTTTCACGTTTGCGTCTTAAGTCTTTGCGCACATAGTTCTGTTACAAAACGCGAGTGATAGAACAAAGACTTAAGGCGCGAACGTGAAAACATGTTCTTTTTTATTTTTTATACCCTTGGAATCCCTAAGGATTAATTAATGGAATTTCGTTTTTTTTTTTTTTTGTGACTTTTATTTAAACGTTTTGCTGTTTTACTTATCCTAATAGGATTTTAGAATTGCAATCATTTAATTAAAATGTTATTTTATTTTTTCTTTTTCGTTCAAAAATATAAGAACTCTTTAAATTTTATTTCACACTTATAGCTTCCTCTCCCTCTCTCTCTCTCTCTCTCCCTCTTTGTTTTGTCATAACTTTCTTAAAAATATGCAATAGAATTTCATGTTTTCAACAATAGATCTTTGTTTTTTCTTATTATTTTGTTTTTGTTTTATACAGTGTCTGTGGTTTTAATTTTTCTAATTTTCAAAAAATTTCAAGCTAATTTACAAATTTCATTTGCTTAGTTTAGGTGTTAATGTTGCTTAATTTTTCTTCATTTTTTTTTTTTTTTTCTTGAAAAAGACTCTATGGTCATTGATATAATTAATCTAAAACAAAAATAAGTAAAACGTCTCAATGTGCAAAGAGTGAGTGAGTCAAAAAATGAAGCGAATTAAGGCAAAATATCATCTTTTTTTTTAAGTACTTTTTTAACACTCTCTTTTTTCTCTAGGTTTTATCGCTATTGTTTTTATTATTATTACTATTTTTTTTTTTTTCTTTTTGAAGTACTGCGCGGAAAATACGACTAATTTGAATTTAGTGGTTAGCAATTTACTAAGTACTTTGTTTTATCTAAATTCGAATTCGAAATACAATTGAAATACAACATTTAATTAAAACAAAAATGGGGGGGGCGGGGGAAAAATTTGGAAAAGAAATATTAAAGAAAAATATCAAATGAGTAAAATTGCGAGAACAAAAATTAAATAAATAAAAAGAATTTGCATAATTAAAGCTTGCGCAGGAAAAGGGGAGAAACTTTAAAGATCTCCCTAACCTTTAGCGTGGCCATTAACAACCAATTGCATATTTGATAATCCATTCGTTTGTTTCGTTTTTTTCGCAGTGTTGATGATGGCTTCTTCTACAAAAAAGATCAATAAATATACAAACATAGCAATTTTGAAAAAGGAGAACATCGAAAAACAAAGGATCTTAATTTCGACAAACGTCGCTAAGAATGACTTTATGAGAGCGCCGAAAAATTGGTTAAACAAAGCAAAGCACCGGTGAAATGGATTCGAAGAATAACTTAGAAATTAAGACATCATCATGCAAAGGTATAATAATATACATACAATTCAATTCATAGGTATAGATATATACACACATATGTATATAAATATGTATATTGCAAGCGATTATCGCATTGCTCGATAAAAAAATATTTGAAAAAAAAAAAATTGAACATTAACTGATAAAATATGTTCTTAAATAATATAAGATGATCGTCACAACGATTCCTGAAAGCTTTCAATTTCCCTGCATGTGCTGTATTCACTTAATCATATTAATATTCATTCGTAAGAAATACGTTTGATCATTAAAAATGCGAATTTTCGTTCCTCAACAGCCAGTCAGATTTTTCATTGGACAAATTGTTTCGAATGTATGTATGTACAATAGGCCCGGTATTCGAAAATAAAAAACGGTTTTCTCCAATTCTAAATTTTTTTTTTTAGAGAATAGAAAAATTTGTTTTTATTATGTGAGGAAGAACTTTGAATTTTCAAAGTAAACTATACAGTTGAAAGCGTTCATCGAGAAGGAAATCTCGAATCCTTCGGATCTAATTCTCAAAAATCGAATAACCTGGTTAATTTATTTTAAACTATTTTCTCTCTTTTGATCTGATGAATATCGCGCGTGGTTTTTTAATTAAATTTTTTTGAGCTTTTGAGTTCTTGTACATAAAATCTTTTGACTAAAGAAATCCTCCCCCACCACAAAAAAAAAAAGAAGAAAAAAAAAAGGATTTTCAAAGTTCTCTTTTTCTCACATTTAGAACGTGAGTTTTTCGCGAAAGGCTTGCATTCATTTAGAGTTGAACAAAACCAAATTGTACATCAAAGTAGCACAAAGAATTAATTGTTGGGCAAAAATTTCCGGTATACACATTTCCCAATCCATTTTATCCATATCCATATAGAAGCTATAGATTTGAATTACAGCAATTTAAGTTGAATTTCGAAACATTAATTTCGAGAAGTTCGAAAATTCGCATTTTGAAAGGAGAGAACTTTTGATAACATAACGTATACTTAAATAATGTATGCTCCCAAGGCTTCATCACAAATAATTAAACAAAAAATGTAAAAATTACACATCTTTGGTGTAAACTGAAGCGCATAGAAGTAAGAAACATTAAGAACCATCAAAAAACAAAAAAAAAAAAAAAAAGAAAACAAAAAATAAAAAAAAAGCTAGAAAAACTACATCTTAAATTGTTCAAGTGTCCTAGCAGGTTTTTTGGTGGTTACTGTTGGTTAAAGTGCCATTACAAATACAAGCGGCGGAACCCTTACCATGCACCAAGGCGTGACAAAAACGTTTCGATTTACTCCAATCTTCTTTCAACGACAAATTAAACATTGAATAGTCTGGATCGCCAGTAACTTCTTTAACAATATCCAAAAACTTGGGCAAACAATTCTTTAATGCATCACCCGTCAACGATGAATACGTTTCCAATAGCACCAATCCCTTGCAGCTGTTCAAATGAGAAGAATTCGAATGACGAATGAAGAATATTGAATGCTTTTTTTTTTTTTTTATAAGTACAATATATGGGCCAAAATTCTTTTTAATGCCTAAATTTCTGTCGCTGTGAACGAAATTCAGTGTTCGTAAAAGAGCAAATCAAATTAATAACAAATAAATTTTACCAAAAAATTTATGAATAACGAAATAAAATACTCTAGTCCAATTGAAAAAAATTGAATATTACCAAACTTCCATCTTGTTTACTCGCAAATTACAGTAACATTGTTGTCTTGTTTGGCAAGACAAGACAAGAAAATACAACAATGTTACCGTAATTTGCGAAGGAAACAAATTGAGTTTTGGTAATAATTGATTTTTTTCAATTGGACTAGAGTATTTTATTTCGTTATTCATAAATTTTTTGTTACAACTAATTTTTTATTAATTCGGTTTGCTCCTTCAGAAAAACTGAATTTCATTGACAGGGACAGAAGTTAAGGCATTAAAAAGAATTTTGGCCCATATATCGTTTATCACATACCGTGGATGACCTGGCTCCTTGTAGATATCCAATTGAAAGTATTGATTGTTGACAAGGAAACAACGTCGCTTCTTGTAAATGGTGAAATGAGCATCATCACGCTGTGACAACAGATTCATGTAATCGCGATGAGTCAATTGGGTTTTCACCTCGATACGTGATTGACCGTAAATGTTCGGACGACGTAAGGTATGTATGTAGCTCCAATGATTTTTCTGTCCACGTTTCCGCAAGCGTGCCTGCACTTTTGGCCCTGACGATTGTAGATAATGGTGTACGACTTCGAAATCTTGAAACGGTGGAAATTCGCTATCGGGCGGTAGAGATGCCACTGTGTTCGTGAGTAAGAGAGCGAAGGTGAGAGTAAGTGAAGTCAGTGGAGTGAGAGAAATGCAAAATATTTTAGAAGAGGTATGGGGAACAAAAGCCTACCGAGAAATTTAAGCTTCCGCGAGGTTGACTGCAAACGATCACCAGTATCGATGCCGAGTTTTTGGCACACAGATTCAATCATGCGATTCATTTTCGCTTCAAAATTTGTCGAATTGTCGATGACATCGAAATATGGATGTCCCACCCAGGCGGCAGCAGACTTGTAATCAAGTTCACGTGCCAAATCAACACCTTCGGAGCGGCATGCGTGATCCTAAAACATAAAAAGAAATACAAAAGAAGAAAAATTTAGGAATATTCGAAATTGGCGGAATGTATTTTTTTTTTTTTTTTTTTACAATGTTTTTGCTACAATGTTGATTGCGTAAAAGAAAGAATACCCTACAATTTAAGGTCTTGTAAGCTGCTCTTAGCCCTTTTAAATACCTGCAGTAATGCTTTTTATATCCAACATATGGCATATTGCGTTTGTGCGTACCACACAAAATATACTTATATAGAAATGATCAGCGTCGCCAAGGGGATTCGATTTAGCCATGTCTGTCTGTCAGTCAGTCCGTATACAGTTATCTTATCGAAGGAGTTGAGCTATCTCGACGAAAATTGGTATACGTTTTGGCGAGACATGAGTAAGAAAATTTCGAAAATGGACCAGATCGGGCCATTATGAAGATGATTACCTCCAGAGCTAGGGTCTGTCACGAAAATTCGAAAACTGCCCAAAAATCGAAATTTTGCCAGTTATTTCAATGAAGTTTCGAATTTGGGCTTTTTTTTTAACATTTGGGCCTCCGAACAATAATCGGAATAGAAGGCCCTTGATGGCCTTAAAAATCTTCAAAATTCCTTGTCTTAATGGCAGTGGTTTTTGGGGTCTTCGCCTGACTATATCACACGTACTTACTATTACGAAATTCGAAGTTGTCGTCGACTCTATTTTTTAACCGTCGTTATTGTACGCTTCGAAACAAAAATTTTTCTTTCAAGTAACTTAAGGGGGTTGTCTCATTGGGTCTCATTTCTTTTTTCATTTTTTTATAGCTTGGATATTTGAAAATATCGCGCTAAAATGATTTTTTGAAATTCGAAATAGTTTAGAAGATGTAGCCTTCTTTGTCGAGCAAGGTCTGCGCTAAAACGAGTAATTTTTGCGTTGCTTTCAACTGTAAACAGATTTATCTCGAAATCACTTTTTTTGAACTGGCTGCCACGATTTCTCCAGTTCAACTGGACCGATTTAAATAAAACAAAATGGATTCGACGCAGAATTGTCACCATTACGGCATGAACCTCAATCATAATTTTAACAAATTTTTTACTATTTTTTTTTGTACACTGAACTACAAAAAAAATATACCCGAAATCGATATGTCATTTTTCAATGGCGGCCATTTTGTCAAAAAAAAAAATCCAAAAATTATTTTGGAGGTTCACGCGATAATGACATCTAAACTGATTATAACCTCATTTTTCTTTTTCATTTCCGACAACTTGGAGACCTGGAATCGTGGCAGCCAGCACTACACATTTTTTTGAGCATTCACTTTGACGGCCGAGAACTTTTTGAACCGCCCTCACATAAAATAAAACAAAGTGCTTCTTTATTAACTTTCAATCATTCCTAACACAATTAAAAAATTAAAAAAAAAAAACTAAATTGAAAAAGCTCTTTTCTGTCACGCGTTTTTTTTTAAATAGGTCCAAAAACAGCCGCGTCAATGAGACAACCCCCTTAAGTTAAAGATCTTCTAATGACAATGAGGCTTTTAATAAAAATATATTGATTTTATTTAGGCGGGAGAATCAATAATAACGACTTGAAAAATAGAGTCCGACGACGGCTTTCGTAATAAGGGGGATTATTATTCTAATTGTTTATGCAGCAAATTTTCTAAAACATTTTTTTTTTTTTTTTTTTTCCATTTTGTCACGTCTGGAAAATTTCCACATTAGCTTTAAGTAGCTCTGGTTCCGCGCGGAAAAAGAAAAACAATCGACCTCAAATTTCGAAGACATTTTTCATTTCGATTGGCGTTGGCGTTGGGGGTGGTGGTGTGGTATGTGGTATGTGATGAACAGCTAGCTCTGTCTAACAATAGCCATTTACTTGGGAAGAAGTAACACGATTGTCGTACCTGGTATACTCTCATAAATTTTTTCTTTCTCTTTGACAATTGCATTAAAATAAATCATTATTTTAGGATTGTCAAAAATTGATTTTCTTTTTGGTTTTTATTTATTTATGAAGATATGAAGATGGAAATGAAGAGTTCGGAGCTTTTTTTTTTTTTTTTAATCAAAATCAATATCTTTTTGAGTACACTTTTCTGACAATTTTTTATTTTCTTTGGATTCATGGAGAAGACAAAAAAAAAAAAAAATAATAATAATAAAAAATAAATAAATAATGAAACTACTTACTTCGGTGGTGTAAAATTCTTCAGCTCCATTTGCAGCTGAAACCAAATGCAATATCTGATTATAACGATTATCACGTAATTCAACAGGATTCCAATTGTTTGTTGACAGCATTTTTTCCCATTTCTCTTTGGAAATATCTAAACAAAGAAATAACGCGATGGAAGTAAATATATGTTGGTCGGTTGTGGAGTCGCCCAGCCAGCCAGCCAGCCAGCCAGCCAACTCGAATTACTCACAAGCACTTGCGTCCATAACGCCACGATCACATATGATCAAACAATTCTGTGTACTAGAGTTGCCCAATTCGAAGTAAGTGTTCTCGATCTGGATCATCGTACGAATGAGGTTTTCTTGAAACTTGAACGCTGAAATAAATATAGAAAAAAAAAAATACATAAATAAAAGATAAGAAAAATATAACGATATTATTTCAAACACATGGAAAAGAGTGTCGAACGTTTTTCAAACTAAGAAGAATAATTTCACGAGGACAAACAATGATATTGCTATTTTTTTTTTTTTTAAATATTTTTGAAGCGAATAATGATGAAGGTTTTATGTTTCTTCATTGTAAATACACATGATATTTATTATTATTATTAATTTTTTTTTTTTTTTTTTGCCATAATAATTCGATTGATATCTTTTCTCGAATTGCTGATTCAACTTAGCAATACTATATTCTTCTATGTAATTCTTCTCGTATTCTTCGGCTATTTCAATGAGCTGTAATGGAATGGAAATACCCCAAGTGGGAACACCATTTTTAAAATTTTTTTCCATATTGACCAAGTAACCAGAATTTTTTGCGAACATATATTGTGAGAATCTTATGCCGGGATCCATCCCGCTATCTCCGCAATGTGACGATATTTGTCGGCAATCAATGCGCCGATAGTGTGTGCGCATCAAGGAATAAAATTTTTCGCCTCTGATGCTGACCAGTGTGATTGTGTCTTGAACGATTTTTGTCCCACTTTAACGGTCCCCCGATATCTAATGGCCAATAGGCGGCGATAATGTGAGCCCTCAACAGTGATTGTGGAATTTTTGTGCCCATCTGACCTGATAAAAATCGGCGTGTATTATGCTATTTGCGCAGATAGTGTGTAATCCCAGATCTATAGAGGATAAGCAGCCAGGATATAATCGAAGAATATTCTACGGGAATATCCTCTAAAAAAAATTTTCGGCGCGGAAAAAGGAAGTGTTTTTAGGCGTCAATAAGAGGAAGAATTTCTTTCAAATCCGCTGGGGGATTATTTCGAATCGGTCTGAAACAAATACAGGGGCACCTACGGGACCGAAAAATCTGTCCGCTTAAGAGGAGTGTCCGCAAGGAGAGAGTACACGGTAGTTGTGAAATAAAACTAGATAAGATTTTCTTCGGTCCATCGTGGCCGTCTTCCAGCGTTGCTTCCAAGTAAATCGATCGTTTCATTTTTGTTCGACACTTTTTCGAATTTTCCGCAATATTTCTCAGAATTTGATTTCAGAAAATGTTCTATTTACTTTACGGAAAATTCTCACATCTCTATTGAGCATCAGGCATTAAATTATTTTTTTTAAATACATACAAACGATAAACTGTAGAGCACGAACATAAATAAGGACATTCAATATATTTTAAATATTTTTGAATGATTTTTTTTTTTAAGTAAATAATAAATCCTTGCATTTCAAATTAAATTTTTAATTTGGATTTTGTTTTGCTTGGTTTTTTCAACTTTCGTTTTGTCGTTATGGAACAACTTCCTTTGCTTATAATTTCTTTCTGTTGCCACAATTAAAGGACGTTGTGACGAACCCTTTCAAGTTAAAGATACGGAACCGTCCAAGGACGGTTACAGGTTGTATCTTTCTAGGGGTTTTGTTTGAATTTTTAAATCCTTGCATGTTAATGTTAACGAAAAATTGCACGCACGATGGACCCTTCAGGTCACACCTGTGTCACAGCCATTCAGTGCTTAAGTGTTTTTAAAAAGTTTTTCAACATTTTAAATCCATGAGAATCACTAGGGATCGGATTTTACATATTTAAAATATATTTTATTTTTTAAAATATTTAACATAATTTGCATACGAAATATTTTTAAAAATATTTTTACATATTTCTTAACTTTTTCAAAAATTATAAATATGAGCGCAGTAGGCGTTTGCATTTAACTATAAATTTCACACACCAACTGTCACAATTCAAAAACATTTTCATCACATTTTTCATGAAAACGTCAGTTTCTCCACACTAACTAGATTTAAAAAAAAAAATGCAATTTAAATATTTTGAAACAACCCATCAAACATTGCAGGAGTGTTTATATTTATGAGTCCAAAATGAGTCCACAATTTTTAAAAAATATGCAGCTCAGAAATATGAGTCCAAAGTGAGTCAGAAATATGATGTTAACATCAAAATATTAGACGTATTTTTTAACATATATTCTACATATTTTTTAATATTTTTTCAAATATGAAAATATTTAAAATATTAAAAAAAAATATTTTACATATTTTTAAAATTTTTTTTGAAATATGTAAAATCCGATCCCTAGTTATGAAAAGACATATTGAATTTTTTGATTTTGTAAAAGTTATACAAAGATTTTAAATAATTTTCTTTGAAATAAAGGCAACTTTTTTAAAATCTGAAATTTCAATAATTACACTGTGCTCGAATTTGGTACTTTTTTTTACCGACAACATGGAGACAAATCTTGTAAACATAATTGGGGGGCGCTGATTTCAGTCCCATCAATTATTATTTCGGGTCCCTGCTTTTACGAACAACTGTTGATTTCCATGAAATCGTCGCACAGTCGAGGACGTTAGATGTGAAGAACTGAACCCTCTTGTTTCTATTTTTTTTCTTTTTTTTTTTACGAAACAATTTTGATTTTCTCTTTTTTTTTTTAAATAAGTATACCTAGCTAAGGGAGAGTCACCGGTAATGGACATAGTTGTGTTTGTGTGCAAATAACTTTTTCCCAAGTCAATATTATGCAATGGTATGCCCACCAGTGGAAAGCTAAATGAATGAGCTAACTTTTCATTGAAGTGCCCATATAGATTAAGTTGACCAGAAAAATTTTATCATCAATTTTGCGAAGCGGTAGCTTTTGGCAAAACAAGTTTTTGTATCCGGTTGTGAACAACAATTTTCAAATCGCTTTAAATCTTAAATGTATGAAGTTGTTAAATGCATCTTAATTTAAACGAAAAGAATAGATCGATTTTTATTTACTTCGAAAAGAATGGCCTTCAGTGGCTAAATGACAAAAAAAAAAAAAACATTAATCTCAACCGGAAATGCAATGCTTGCGTATACGTAATGTATTTTGTTTAAATAACATTGCTCATACGTCGGGTGTTAAACTAAGAATTTCTTCATAGTTAAAGAACGCGTCGACCGATTTCGTGGCAAACTATAATATAAATCAACGACCATACGACCAAATCCTGCAAAAAATTTTGAAGACTTGCAATCTGTTTGTCAACCAAGCCACAGACATACGAAATTTTACGTCTATTTCGAACCGATTGATGGACAGCAACCCCGTTTTTGGGTGGTCATTGGAACTAGATGGCTTAATACGAAATGATATGATTGATGGGAAAAATTGTTTTTGTTGAAAGAAAATTCGGAATATTTGAAAAAACAAAAAAAAAAAAAAAAAAAAAAAAATAAAAAAAACCAATAATAAAAAAAAACAAATTTTACATTTTTTCGCTTTTTTTTAAATCTTTTCACTTTTAAGGGAAAACGCTCAATGCTTCGTTTGGGATTTAGCATATTAAGGCAGCACCTTGCAGAGAAAAACTTCGGACTCTTACAGAATACAATTTCCATTAAGGGGGTCTTCTCATTGAAAACCCGTTTTTTGGAGCCTTTTTAAAAAAATTCTTATTTGAAAACGCAAAGAATAATTGAAAACTTTTTTTATTTATTGTATTACAAAAGGTTCAAAGTAAATAAAAAAAATTTTTTTGCCTCGATACGTGGGCTGTTCAAAAAGTAATGAGACTTCAAAGTTGGTGGTGAAAAAAAAGATGCCGTCACGGCGGCCACGATTCCGGGTCTCCGGAGCGTCCGAAATGGAAAAAAAAAACGGGGTTATAATCAGTATAGATGTAATTCTCGGGTGAACCTCAAGCTTAATTTTGTGATTTTTTTTGACAAAATGGCGGCCATTCAAAAAAAAATTTCAATTTCGGGCTTTTTTTTTGTAGTTTAGTGTAAAAAAAAAAATAGTAAAAAATTTTTTAAAATTATGGTCGAGGTTCACCCGAGAATGGTGACAATTCTGCGTCGATTCCACTTTGTTTCATGAAAATCGGTTCAGTTGAACTGGAGATATCATGGCCGCCAGTTCGAAAAACGTGGTTTCGAGATAAACGCGTTTAAAGTTTGAAGCAACGCAAAAATTACTCGTTTTAGCGCAGATCTTGCTCGACAAAGAAGGCTATATCCTCTAAACTATTTCGAATTTCAAAAAATCCTTTTAGGGGCATATTCACAACTACCCAAGCTATAAATAAATGCAAAAAAAAAAAGTCGAAAAAAAAGTTGCTCAATGAGAAGACCCCCTTAAGATCACCCTTTGGGTTTCACGAAAGAAGAGGTCATAAGCAGGGACGTGAACCGGTTTCGAACCGGAAAACCGATTTTATCAGCTGATGTACCGAACCATTACCCGAACCGAAGTTTTTCACAAATGTTTGAATCGAACCCCTTTTTGTAAAGGTTCAGGGTTTCATTTTTGCCTGCAACTATGCACAGTGGTCGCTCCCATAGGCCAAAAATAAATAAAAAATCGAAGTCGATATTCTTATAAAATTAGTATCGATATCTAATATGATCTAATATGAGTAAAGTAACCACCACTAACTTTTTATTGTGCAAATTTTATCCGTAAATGGTAAAAAAATACGTTCAAATGGGGGACCACGTGCTAACAAATTTTTTCAGTTTGAGAAATTCCCGAACCGATGAACCGAACCGAAACCCCGGTTCAACGAAGTAGAAAAACCGCTTTGACGAACCAATCGAACCGGTCAAATTTTCCACCCGATTCACGCCCCTGGTCATAAGAATAAATAGAAATAAACAAAGGACGGACGGGCCAATAATATTATGTGGGTCTGGGAGTCACATCTCTTGCACTCCCAATCTCTAGGTACACGGCTGGATGGCGATATACATACATTATAACTGTAATATGGAAATTTGTTAAGGACACTTCGGAAATTTTTGTAGAAAATTTTGGCATTGTAGAAAATCAAAAATCATTCAAAAAAAAAAAAAAAAAAATTGAAAAAAATTTGTCATTAAAAAGCGGAACACCGGAATTGAAATCAATTTGTAAACTCATTTCCTTCTTCCTTTAGTTTTTTTAAATGCATTTTCTTTCTATTGCATCTATACACAGTTGTGTTCAAAGCACTAGGAAGAGTTAAGATAAATTCAAAAAAAAAAAAAAAAAATTAATAAAAAAATATTAATTTAATTTCCTTCATTCACAATGAAAGCTATAAAAGAATTAAATATCTTTTTTTTTTTTTTTTTTTTTGTATTCAATTGAAAAGCAATTTCCTTTTAAACAATATCATATGACATTGAATGGAATTGCCTCAATTACTTGGGAACAAAACCGCATGTTTATTCTTTTATTTTGGAATATTAACTAGAAATCAATCGTCTGCACTCGAATGCCGTAAATTTCAGTCGTAAAGACAACGAATCGAGTCGTCAGGCAGGCAGGCACTTCAGGCAAAATAAATTAGAAAATCGATTCCCTTTCAACGTCTTCTCGGGGGGAGGGCGGTATCGAATTTCTCCATACCGTAATCGGCAATAAAGTCCGCGACAATTATGAAAATTTAGAAGAAATAAATAAATAATGACGGAAACGAATGAACATGAAATTGCAGTCTTAAAAAACGGACGAGACGGACTAAGCTTTTCACTCCCGAGACAAATCCGACTTGACGTATTCACGCAGCCCTCGTCGATTATGCGATAACGTCGCCGTCGTCAAAGGTGCTCGCATTCTCAGACGTTCGTGTAGAATACAAAAAATAAAATAAGACTATATACAACATATGTATATGAAAAAAAAAAATTCCGATGGAAATTTGCTAATTGAATTAGTGCGAAAAAAATTCGAAAATAGCAGCTGATGCCATAACTATTTCAGATTTTTACACTCTTCCTGAATGCGAACGTTTTGTAGGTGCCGACATTTTACATTTACGGAAGGGCCTTTATTTTATATGTAACGACCATTAAAAGCATTAAAAGCAACTTGCTGAGTTTAGAAACGCTTGATTTATTTCTGCTGATCTGTTCGCCTTTCGAATTCGCGATTTTCGATTCGCCCTATTCTAGAGACTAGGCTTTCTCTCTAATCCCTCTTATCCCTCTAATCCTATAAAATCCATTTTAAGCTCGTAACCGATTAACAACGTAAGCGACACAGAATTTTCCCCCACATTATTCATACAAACGATTTGTAGCATTTTTATAAAAATACCTATATAAATGCTGGAAATCGTTAAAATTATGCGCTGACAAATTCTGTGTCACTTATGAGTTAAAGGGTTAAGCCGCACCATAGAATAGTTCTGAAAAATTAATACTCCGAGGCTTCTATTCTATTCGAAATGTTTCTAATTTGACTGATTTTTCTTTCTAAAAAAAAACTTTGGGGTATCTGTAATGAACTACCCCCCGCCCCCCTCTGCATCACCATGCTCTTTAGCGAGGTATGAAAATATTTTCTTCAACTGAGAAGAAGCTGAGAACCGAGAGATTTTCTCCCATATTGGGTATTTCCAAAAAAAAAAAAAAAAATTAAACTTTTTGTCACGTCCGAGCATATCTAATTGCCTTTTTGATCTGCATAATATTTTGATAAGTATAAAAGTCCGGAAGAGCTGAGCGATAATAGTTAGAAGAACAAAAATTCCCATTTTCCATTTCCCATTCTTCAATCTATCGGGACTTCAAATTGCTAAAGTAACTGTCACGTCCGTTTGGAAATATCCATATGCAATTTTATTTTCTTGGAAAGACAAAGACCTAGCAAAGCGGAAAATTAAGGCTCTTCACCAATATGGAAGCAGTCCACAAAACTTCAAACTTTCGACGTCTTTATCAAAAAAAAAAAAATAAAATAAAAAAAAAAAAAAAGATCTTCTGGATCCCCGAACACGACCCTTTTTTTTAACAATCCCTTCCTATCTTTATGGAAAAGCTATAATACTTATATTTAGGTACGGAATAAGTTCACAAAGGTCGGTCTTAGAAGAAATCGTGTCCACGATTATATCCAATGTACAAGTGGAAAAGTTTGGCAATCAACACACATACATACACACTCACCCGCACCGATCGGATGAAAACGATTTATGGATCTTTTAAAAACTGAGATCGAGTGATTATGTGTCCAATACATTATGAAATATTCCCTCTTCTAAGTATTAAGAGACTCATTTCGGAGTCATTTTTTCGAGCTTCCTATTTCGATCGCTTCTGAAAGGTTTGCTGGGTTCGATATGAATTGAACTACCCTGGCAGTAATGAGCCGGTCAGTTTTCTAAGAAGGATTGGTCTTTGACCGGTCCAAATTCGACCGGTTATATTATGGCAGTTCGCTCCATCGAAATCGGCTAGCCGGCGGTCGGTAATAAAGGGGTTTGGTTTAAGGGTAGTCTATAAATGACACTTTCATCAACTTAGAATATGTATATATAAGAAATTTGTTGTTTATTTTCCTCATTTGACTATCCTAAAACCAAACAAAATTACGACAATTGACCCAAAAAAAAAAAAAAAACTGGCCTATGTTCAGCCCTTTTACGGACTAGTCCCTCCCCAAGGACAGGCCCAAGTTAAAAAGGTCAGTTGAATGCATTAAAAATGAAATTATGAGGGGACTAGTACTGGTAACAGGGCTACACTTGGGTCAGTCCATATTACTGCAGGGTACTTACTGGGATTTTCAATGTCAGTCGTAACCGAAAAACGTTCCTAAAATCATTTTTCTTGTGGATTTTTTCCATCGAAAATTACGAAACAGGAAGAGTAAATCCGAGACGATAATTTGCTGAAGTTGGTTCACTTTCATGGAATTTTGTGAAATGAAATTTTTTATCATTATTAGGTATACTTAATTATTTTTTTCTAAACATTTAAAAAAATTTTTTTTTTTATTTCAAGCAGTTTTTGTAATTTTTTTCTTAAAACAAAAAGCTACGCTTTGTCAGCAAAAAATGAATGAAAAAAAATAAGAAGCCAATTTGCCCAGGTTTTTTGTTGTTGTTTTTTTTTTTTTTTAAGTAAATTCAGCTTGAAAAAATTTATTGTTCTCAGTCTAATTCAACAAAAAAAAAAAAAAAAAAAATAAATAAAAAAATCAACTCTTAAGCCATTCACTGGCCAAAAATTACTTTTAATTGGAGGAAACCGTTTTTACGCGATCAATTTTAAGATAATGAGCGAACAAGCGCATTGAAAGGGTCAATGAATATTTCATGGATCATATTGTGGATCATAAAAAAATATGTTTAAAGCAAATGTATATTCTGAAAATAACAGAAAACAACTAAGTTCGCCAGAAATCGAGTTTGAGATGATGAAAAATCAAGTCGATTTTGATGGATCCTTTCTTTCGTCCGTCTATGGGTGGATCTCTTGGATCTCAAAAGGCTGGCACTATTAATAAGGCGTAGTGCTCTTAAATGAGTTTTCTTTTATTTCTTCTAATAGGACATTTGAAAGCGTTTTTTTTTTATTTTTTTTTTTTTTCGAAAGCATGAGCATTGCTATCAGATGCATCATGCGGCATAATAAAGCGAGTGTGCTTCCGAATCGAGCACTTGCCGTTAACACTTTGATGCAATGCTTCAGGAATTTTGAAAAGCCCCCGATCGGTCAATGCCAACTAAGTACTCGGACTCGTGCACCTAAACAAGACCATCAACGGGCGTCAAATGCGACCATTGAATTTCGTTGAATGTGTTCGATGATTAAGAATGATTTGAGAGAAGAAAAAAAAAATTAATAAAAATAAAATATAAAATAAGCCAATTCATTGAGGGGGGTTTTTTTTTTCTTTTTAAAGCGATTCGGCGATAAAAGTCTTCAAGGGGAACTTTGATACGTAATCAAAGTGGAACAAATCAAAGTACAATGAATCGATTTAGCGCGAAATTCAAAAATATTTACTGCTCTCATTGTGGAAGATGTTTTGTTGTTGTTGGTATTTTTAATTTTTTATTTAATTTTTTTTAAATTTTTTATTTTTTATTTTTTTTTTTTTCTCTTATCTTTTTTTTGCCCTGGGAATGGCTTTTGTCTACGAGTCGGATTTTGACACATTCAGCATGATAAAACACGTGATTCACAGCGAGTTTGCGTCAGACTATTTATGAATGTTCTAACGTGTTTCGCGAACAGCTCTCCCGCATGCTCCCACCCTCCTCACCACGTCCAGTCCACGTTCTTCGACTACTTTTTCACGTACATAAGAGAAGAAGAAAACAAAATTGTTTATTTTACTTGTTTGAAACAGTTCCAAGCGTGGGCAGCGTGTTGTATTCCCACAGAACTAACATGCAAAATAGTCTCTGCCGTATAAAGACATGTATACATACACATGTACATATAAATATACAATTTTTCAATTGCATACATATCTACATGTATGAATTTGAGAGCCTTTCGAATCTATCTGCCGCATTGACTAAATTCATTTTATTTTATTTAACCGTACTTTTCGCGAAATATTCTTCGAAATTTTGGCAAGAATTCAGAAATGTTTCAGCAAAACACAACAGTGAGTGCTGAATAGGCGGCGGTCAGGAAATTTCTAATCACTTATTCGGTATAGGTACCAAAAGAGTTTTCTCCTTTTCACTAGTAAAAAAAAAAAAATTATCAATCAACTCAATAAAAAAAAAAAAAAATACAAATAGGTACCAAAGAAGTCGATAATCCAAAACCATGGTCCCGAAAAAAAAACTAAATAACGGAAATGTTTTGTATTGAAAATAAAAAAGAATTTGTGCCCAAGCATTTCATATCATACAAATATTTCGAAAGCATCAATCCGTATATTTTGAAATTTCTGAAAGAAATATCATTCGCAAATAACGAAAAAACCTCTGAAGAGGAAAAAAAGTATACCAACGGATGGTTTCAATATCATTCTTGCGTGCTTTATCGAAAAGAAACCGGGATTTTTCCCTCGACAATTTGCGCAAAAAAAAAAACACGCTTCAGCAGTATTTTGATAAGCACTCACGACTGAGAATTTCCATGAATTTGACTATTATCTGTATAACTTTTGTCCTCCTCTGATACAATATTTCCTGTCGCTTGCTTTGCCTGTATCAATAACGATGAAAACTGGCGCAATAAAATCCCTCAATCAGTCTACAGAATTGTGCCGGTTTTTGCACTGTTTGCGAACATATTAGATCAACTACACTACCCTACCCTCCCGCGAGGGGAATTCATTTATGATTTACGGGATTGACAAAGCCGCGGGTCCTAGCCAAAAGTCCTCCAATACATGATTCGGTAATTATGACGTGAATTTATCACCGGAACTGGATCCAGGTTCTCCGATTCGGTCCATGCCCCTTAATGAGGCGAAATTCTATCTTACCCTGTTCTATCCTATCCTATTCTATCCTATCCTATCCTATCCTATCCTATCCTATCCTATTCCTATCCTATCTCTATCCTATCCTATCCTATCCTATCCTATCTCTATCCATATTCCTATCCTATCCTATCCTATCCTATCCTATCCTATCCTATCCTATCCTATCCTATCCTATCTATCCTATCCTATCCTATCCTATCTCTATCCTATCATCCTATCTATCCTATCCACTATCCTATCCTATCCTATCCTATCCTATCCTATCCTATCCTATCCTATCCTATCCTATCTATCCTATCCTATCCTATCCTATCCTATCCTATCCTATCCTATCCTATCCTATCCTATCCTATCCTATCCTATCCTATCCTATCCTATCCTATCCTATCCTATCCTATTACACTTTCCTATCCTATCTATCCTATCCTATCCTATCCTATCCTATCCTATCCTATCTACCCTACTCTACATTACGCTACCCTTATGACTAATTGCAGTAAAAAAAAATTTTCAATCTGGGTCAACCCATCGTTGATAAAGTTCCTGTCATCTCTTTGTTTTGTTGGATGATTTGAAACATTTGTAAATTCGTCAAAGGGTGTGGGTGTAATTTTGAAGGAATTGTGAGTGATCGCAAAAGAACGTGTGGATAGAGTCACCCCCCAACTCCTGCGTCCACACTCAGCCAGCTAAAGATTTTTCTGTATACGCACGTGCTTCAGTCGTTAAGAAGAAATCATAATAATAATGAAGAAAAGGAAAAATTTATACCTAAACATAAAATTTAGCTATTTCAGACTCCATTTCGAACCCATTTTTCAGACCATATTTCTTGAAAAAAATTCGGACTCATTAATACGATCACTTTTTAAATGTTTGCTCGGTGAATGCAAAAAAAAAAAGTTCGATCGCTAAAACTATGGTTCGGGTTTTAAGGGTAAATAGAGAATTTTTGTCCTTCTCGAATTTTATTCCAAAAAAAATTTTTTTTTAATTTATTTTGAATTATTCTATTTTATTTAGACCGCAGACGTCACACATTTGAAGAACAGACAAATGCCGGTCGTATAGGAAAAACCACATGTTAACGTGAAATTTCCTCTTCAAATCGTGCGCTGCGGGAAAATTTGAGTTTTTTCTTTCTTTGCGCAGAGAGTGTCAGTTTAAAATTATTAAAAAAAAAAATAGTAATAATAATAACAATAATAATAAAAAAAATAATTTATATGAAAATATTTGCATTTATACTAAAGCGATTGTTTGCTGCAGAAGCCAGCGAAAAAGCTACGCCGAAGGAAATTTAATTAAATTAGGCGACAAATTACAAAAAAAAAAGGAATTTTTATTCGAACAGTTGCTTCTTTCAGCTGCCTCCACAGATTCATACATATTCATATACAAATACATAAATATATAAATATATGTATATGCAAATGGATGAAGAGTATTCTTCTGCTTTCTTATGGCCAAAAGAATTCGAAATACTTGGACAATAAGCCGAGCCTATCGAGCCTGCCTATCGACCCCCTATTTCATTCGATCGTATAGACGGACTTGAGATAATCGAAAAAAAAAAAAAAAAACCTTTCGAAGAGATAGAAGAGAATACATATGATGCTCTTCAGGCTGCCTTAATGGTTATTATCACGAAATGAAGTCATGCGTTCTTGTGATACTCGTAAGCCAAAGCAGAGTAGTGATTGCCAATTTATGAGGGTTATTTCGAACATGTGTTGTTGGTGGTGGTTAGTGACCAAATGATTCAGCCTGGCAACATTTTTTTCTTTATCAAACAATTATTATTGATTTGCAAAATTTTTTAAGCTTTTTGCTTAGGCGATTTTTCATTACGGGCCTTGTGCGTCGATTCACAAAGCTTACGATGGTTGGTTTCCAATAGCGTAACAATTCCCGTAAATATTCTATACTTGCAAACATATGCAGCCAATTACAATCCAAAGCGTAGTCGATTGAAACTGATTCTATATATTTGGATGTGTTGAAAATATATTTGCAGGAATTATTGCGGCACTGGAAAACCAGCAGGCATTTTAGTGGTACTCATGCAGCTTCGCAAATGCCTTCGCAACTTTTGCCATCGTAAATTTTCATATAAATTTTGACAGTTGTGTGACAAATTTCTCATTTACCACAATTTGCGAAGCTGCATGAGTCCCACTATTATTTTTTAGTAGAGGGCAAAAACGAAAAAGCCAGTAGGACAAACAAAAAGGCAGCAGAACAAATAAAAAACTAACATATACAAAGGACGAAAGAATGTACAAATCAACAATCGGGAAGCAATGAAAGAATGACGTTAGTCCTTTCGCTGGTGTGCGAGATCATGCGGCCATTTTAGCATTGTCAATCAATTGCACGATTGCATGGAGAAATGAAAAAGAAACAAATAGAAAATAGAAAAAACAAAAAGCAACGTAACAATAACAAAATAGAGTGTTGAAAAAAAAAATATAATAAAATAATAGATTGCAAAGATTTTCCGCTTTCCGAAATTTTTAATTATTTATCGACGCTTTTTTTTGGTTTTTTTTTTTTAATTGTTTGACTCACCTTCACTGCCATTGGGCTTGGAAGCAGCATTTGCCAGACAACGGGGACAGGAAGCGGTCAAATCGATTAGACTATGTTCCGGCGCAACGAATGGTAGATTTTTGTATTTGAATGTGGTCGGTGTCGGCGGAGCTGGCGTACAGTTACAGATAAACACAGTTTATTTAAATAATTTCTAATATTATTTCTAATAGAATTTCTATTGAAAACGAGATATAGCAGCGACGACAACTATAAATTGAAACATTTTTGTTTTAAAGGTGGTCTCCTCTAAAAAAAAGCGATGCTCACATGTCGAGTCGGATATACAATTTTATGAATTTTTGTTTGTATTTTATTCCAATCACTTCGTTTGGCGATTGGAATTATTAATCCATAAAAATGAACTAATTCGAATCTGATATGCTTAGCAAGAAGTGGAGGTGCGGCAGATGGCGGTGAAGAGGTGTAAGAATGGGTGGTTGGCATTGAAATTCCAAGATTTGATGATGATATTTTGTAAATGCCAATGGCTTGAAGAGGGCGCGCGTTTATCTACTTTAGTATCTACCTACATCGATATTATTTCGAAATATATTCCCGATTGTCGTCGGGTGGTACTACATGAAAAATCGATCTACATTTGCGCTGTTCCATCTAATTTATGTGTTGACAACCGAAATAATCAAAGTTCTAAAAATTCATTCTACAAAAATCTTAAAAAACATTATGATTTCCTAAGTAAATAATGAACATTTTCTTCAGAATATCTAACGTTCTATCAGTCTGATTCTAAATATTCCAGCGGAATTAACCCTTTCGCGCCGGAGTTTTTTCTCGAAACACAGGCATTTTTTTTTTTTTTTTTGAAAAACTGATTACAGAATTGGATAAAGGAGCAAAAAAAAAAAATGCCTGTTTCGAGAAAAAAGTCCGGCGCGAAAGGGTTAAGCTCAATTTTTTTTTTTTAAATTGATTACAGAAATGGATAAAGAGCAAAAAAAAAAACATATTCTGCAAACTCAAAAATTTTGAATGTCCTTCGGTTATCCTGGGATATATAATCCCAATAACAGTTTTAGATGGGACACATATGTCCTAATAGAAAAAACAAGTTTAAACTTTGTGGGACCTATTATCCCAGTAGGCGCGAAAGGGTTAAAAAAAATACCCATAAAAAACACCCATTACAAACACAATGGGAAAGGAAAATTAAGCGAGCAAGAATTTCGAGCATTTTTCCTCTTAAATTAACCCTCTAATTCCTGGCTCCGTCTCTAGACGGACTTTTTTCGAACAAATTACAAAAACAAAAAATAATACCTACTAATTTCAGATTCATGTTTCTCTACCCTAAATTAGTCTTATCTGAACTTTTCAAAAAAAAAAAAAATATTGTGGCATTTGAGGGTTAACACTTAGAATGCTTCGTTTTTCTGCGGAGAAAGACTTCCTGGGGCAAAAATTCCAGAGGAATATTCACTTAGAATAGGGCTGCATAACGTATTAATTGGCAACACATTTTATGGCAGCACTTCTTTTTTCATTGAAAGAAAAACAAAAATTATATGTTTGTGAGAACTTTCAACCTCTTTCAATCCAGTGATGCCAGATTTAGGGATTTTTCGCTTTCATTTTTAACCAGAAGCCATTTCAACTGTAGGTATAAATGTATTTATTGCGATCATTTTTCTATAGGAAACCGAGTAAAGTTGAAGATTTTCAGATTATTTTGAAATTTACATTTGAAATATCCAAGAAAGAGCTGGCGCCAATATACTTATACTGGCAGCACTGTTTCAATTTTTAAGTACAAAAGCTGGTTACACTTTTTTTTCGTTTCATTACGACGAGGATCTTGAAGCTGCCTTAGCTGACAATGTCTACAAATCGAAGCTTAATGCCTCTCGTACACTATGACATCAACGCACGCACGCAACTTTTCAACGAGTTCCTAAATTAAATCGCTTAATTTATGCCCTCGTACACATGTGCGCATCTGGTGGCGTTTCAGATTGATCAACGCGTTCTTATACAAGATTGAACTGCGATGCGTTGAACGCGTTGCGATCCTCGTACACCTAGTTGATGAACTTCATCAATTGTTGAAAGATCTCGTACACCTAGTTGATCACGTTTAACAAATTCGGCCAAAAATAGTGTGTAAACTTGAGTTGCACGCATTTCAAGCACTGTGTTGACGCACGCGTTGATAGCCTCGTACAAAAGACGAAGCATTAAGCGTTTAAAAACTCAATAAACATACTGTGCAGCTAACAGCTGTAAATAGTGAAACGTCAAAAAATTAAATCAGTTTTACTTGAGATATTAGAGTGCGTGTCTGTTAAAAATGATTTCGACCGAACGGAAGAGAAAAGTAGATGCCGCTTTAATAATTCTAGTTTACAAAAAATCCAAAATTTGTTTTCTCATATGGAAACTTTTTTTTTTGAATTGGCGAAAATGTCCCTAATAACCAAGCATATTTAAAAATTTTTTTTAAATAAAAATCTACTTGTAGTTTCACTATTCAAGTTATTTATAAATTGAAACTTATTTATATATGTTTGGTAATATTGGCGCTTAAAGAATAAACTACAAAAAGTGTAACAACTTAGGTACCAATATTTTGTTAATTATAATATTTTGTTAATTATATAAAAAAAAAAGGTTTTGGGTATTTTTTTACATTTCTCGATTATGGCTACAAATAAAAATTGGCCACGGCAACGCTGGTCATGCTGTCATAAATTTCTCAACGCATGAATAAATTCGCGGAACTAACCGCACACACACTTGAAATCGCTCAACGCAATTCACTATCACGCAAAATTTGCCAAACGAAATTGAGGAACGCGTTGATGAGATAATGTGCAGCACATTACTGTTCAACTCGTGCTTCAACGTTGTTCGCATCGCAACTTGAGCCTCGTACACTTGATGGGGCACTCGTTTAAGAACGGTTGCGCAACGCGCTTTTTTCGTTGGTTGATTAAAATTGAATGCCTCGTACACTAGCGTTGAACAAGTTGAGGAACGTATACGTGCGTTGATAGCGTAGTGGACGAGGGGCATAAGATAGCTTATCTCAAAGAGTATATAATCTCGATATATATAATGCAGTAATTCCTACTACTCTCCAACTATTCCCTGACTAGTCTCAAAAATACCAGGACTAATCCCTTAAAATTTGCCAGCCTTTTTCTTTTCTTTCTTTTTTTTTTAACTATTGACCTGTCATTAGAAAATAAGCACCATTCCCACATTTAACTGCGTAGAACTCCTGTTGGATGGTCGTCAATGGTCCCATTTGTTCCAGTTGGTTCTAATTTTTTTTTTTAACTACACTTCTTCTAGACCACTTGACGAAGCTGTTACTTAAGGTCTGTTCAATTCTCATATATAAATCACTCAGCATTTTGACTCTAGTCATATTCCAAGTAACCTCAGAGAGTAGTCCTTTTTAGTAAGCTGACCTCTTCATTACTGCTGGGTATCGTTATCAGTACTGTTACCTTATCGCAAAAACTCTCACAAGATAGCCCAGCGGCCAAAATGCTGCTTACAGAAACAATGAACCGCAACACATTTCGTAGGTAATGGATACGACGGCCTCATATACCATCCTAGTATACTTTTGTTCGAGCGAGGCCGTTTTTTTAAGAGTGAACGCCGACCAACTAGTAAGCTATTGATAGGCAGTTCGCCTACAATTTCGTATACTTTGTGGCTATTAATAGGCAGTTCGCTTACAGTCTCGTATACTTTGTAGGCGGCTGGGAAAATTCGAAAGCAAAAAAAAATGTACCTAAACTGCGAGAACTGAAATCTCTTTTCAAATCGAGTCTACTTTTCAGACTGAGACAGGCGGATGGATCTCTCTAATTTTGACTTGATCATGCTTGGTTTTTAATCAGCTCTTGCAAATATTCAACAAGTGCAAACGTATGAAAACAGTTTCAATCCCCAGCCAACCATATGCGGAGCGCTCCGAAACAGGAGTTTTAAAGGACTCCCACCTAGACACCTTGAAGGATCGTTTTCGGAGCGCTCCGAAGTAGGAGTGTAAAAGGACTCCCACTTGAACTTCTTGAAGGAGCGTTTTCGGAGTGCTCCGGCAATGGGCTCCTCAAGAGCACCGTCAAGGAGCGTTCAGAGAGTCATGCTTTAAAATTTCATTATCTAGTTGGTATGGTTTTTTTCATTCTTTATGGTTTGCAACTTTATGCAACTTATGGTGATGTTACTTTACGGGAATTTCCCTTAATTAAATGGAATAGAGATTTAGGGGAAAAAACCTTTTTGGGTAACTTTTAGAAACTAACATTTTACAATGTCCTAAGAAAAAGTAGTTGATAAAAATAATAAGAATTATTTTTTTTTGGAATGCCTTAGAAATTTTTAAAAAGGAAAATGGTTGTTTTTTTTATTATTTCTCAATGTACAGGAAATCAAGCAATCCTAAAACACTCCTCCTGTGTTATCTTTGGATTAATTTAGGAGTCCTTTTTTTGAAAATTGTAGGCTAATAGAGGAGTCCGCTCGGAATCCTTGCGGTTTATCTGAGGGAGCATTTTAGGACGCCGAAAACGCTCCTTTTAGGAGTCCGCAGGGCACACTTTTTTCATATGTTTTGAAAAGGCCCTTTTCTCCCGCAAACACGCTCATTTAGGATCCTTTTAGGAGGCTCCTTAGGAGTGTAAACGCACCGCATTTAGAGTCCTAAAGGTACACCGTGTGGACTCCAATGGTTGGCTGGGTCAACAGCTTAGTTTAATGAAATCGCTTCGATGTGTTTAGATGTGTTGAATATTTAAACGAATTTTTGCGCTATTGAAAACCGGGCATAAATCTTGACGTTGCTGCCCTTGGCTCTTCAAGTTTTTATACCCAGCGTAAGCGGGGTATATTAGTTTTGTGCAAATCTTGTAACAGGGGAGAATTAAGCTCCGGAGATATGGAAAAATATATATTGAAATGATCAGGATCGAAAACTGAATCGAGTTAGACATGTCCGTCTGTCCGCTCCCGTCCGTCTGTCCGTCTGTCCGTCCGTCCGTCCGTCCTGTCCGTCCGTCCGTGTCGGATCTCCTCCGAAACGGCTAAACCAATGAAGTCGAAATTTGGCACACATGTATATCGGGGTCCGAGTATGATCCTAAGTAAAAATGGGAGACATCCGCCCACTGCCACGCCCACAAATGAATTTATTGTGTTTTCAATAAAATGCTTGTAACTTGCGAACCGCTCAACACATTCCATTGATATTTGGTGTGCTGGTAAACTACGAAAAAGGGACATATCCTGGCAAAAAATGGACGCCGCCCTCCTCGAGCCACACCCACAAATAAGCCCAAAAATAAGGGCTTATCGTAACTTGTGAAGTAAAAGGCGTAGAAGCTTTAAATTCGCAGCATAGGTTGACCAAGGCAAATGAAAGGTGTAGGAAAAAATTTTATGCGGCACGCCCACTGCCACGCCCACAAATGAAGATTGTTCGTAACTTCCGAAGTAAAAGGCGTAGAAGCTTCGAATTCGCAACAAAGGTTCACCAAGGCGAATGAAAGGTGTAGAAAAATTTTTTTTTTTGGCCCGCCCACTGCCACGCCCACAAATAAAGATTTTTCGTAACTTCCGAAGTAAAAGGCGTCGAAGCTTCAAATTTTAACATAGGTTCACCAAGGCGAATGAAAGGTGTAGAAAAAAATTTTATATGGCCCGCCCACTGCCACGCCCACAAATGAAGATTTTTCGCAACTTCCGAAGTAAAAGGCGTAGAAGCTTCAAATTCGCAACATAGGTTCACCAAGGCGAATGAAAGGTGTAGGGAAATAATTTATGTTGCCCTCCCACTGCCACGCCCACAAATAGAGAAGCAAAACATAGTGCGCTCATAATGTCGGGACGCTGGGTATTTCAAAGTCGGGCTTGACCGACTTTAGCTTTCTTACTTGTTTGATACTAAAAATAGTCCCAAAAAGCTCTTTGGATAAAACTAGGTTTTTATAATTTTCTCGTACGATTGTACGGTTTCAGAAATTTAGCTCAGTCCAAAGTGAAATATTAAAAAGAAATTATTAAAAAAAAAAAAAAGAACAAATAAATAAGGGAGAGAAAAAAATTAAAGGAAATTCCATAAAAACTTTGTAAATCGTTAAATTATTCCTCCAACAGAGCCGAAAGCCCCGTAGCTAGTGCTCGCGTTAAATTTATGCATTAATTTATTATTACTTAAATAAATAAATAATAATAGTTAATAAAAAATATTCCTCGAACAACAAGTATTATGTCACGAAAATTCTTTAGATAAAACCCGACCAATCTATGTATATATATATATAGTACTTCGATTACTAAACACGATAAGAAGAAACAATGGAAGACATCGAAGAAGGCGTGCTGGGCTCTTTTCATTCGAAAATATGTGCTTTCCCCCGCGCTCATTCGACAAGATTGATCGTGTGATTCGGCCGGCCGCAGAGCGAAATTTTTTATTTCTTAATTGCTTCAATTTAACAATTTTCTTTTATATATATGTATATACCTAGCCGTAATTAATTGATTCGGTTTGAAATTGAGTCATTTTTAATGCACCAAGCCTTCGGTTAGAGGCTCGAAAATCCTCCTCTCTCTCTCTCTCTCTCTCTCTCTCTCTTTTGTGAAAGCACAAGGACTTTACCAAGGGCAATTGTTCACATCACAAATGAGGGGAAAAAATGATTCATTTATTTTAATAATTTTTTTTGGGGGGAGGGTTTTTTTTTTTTTTTTTTTTTTTTACTGAAATAAATTTTTCTGACGTCATGAGAGTGGAGTCTTTATACAGGTGTGTGATTGGATTCCCGGGAATTCATTTCCCCGGGAAATTGAAATAAAAACTCGGGAATTTAAATATGTTCGAAATCTTTTAATTCGAAAACTTTATCGTATAGCCGCTCTTTTGTTTTTGACAATGTCATTTCTTTAAAAATTGCCATACAATCTTCAAAATATTGGAGGAACGAAATTCCCTTTCCCCAAAATTTGGGGAAAGGGAATCCAATCACATGCCCGATAAATTCACTTTTAAAAGAAGTTCATTAATTAAAGTTGATAAAAAAATTTGCATTTCGAAATCGAAAAACTTGTCAATTTTAATTGACTTTAATCATGCAATGTCAAAAGTAAACAGGAGGAAGGAAGAAAGTCGAGCAGAATTTCGTTTAACATTCACTTTCGCTTCCTTCGACTTATTTCCTCCTGTCGCAATTTCTTTGACAAAGCGACTTTCTTTCCTTTTTCATTGAAAGTCTTGTGGGAATCAGACACGCCAAAAAAGCACGTCAAGGAGATAAATAGATAGATAGACAAATAGATAAATAGATAGACAAATAGATAAATAGAAAGATAGCCCGGACTACGTGACAACGTTATGCAAAGAATTACGAAACTTTTCACTCTCAAGAGAGAGGGAGAGCAAGAGAGAGAAAGAAAAAGAAACAATGGGAGCAGACACAATCGCATTGTATCTACAAGTCTGCGTATCTTTTGTTCGATATAATCTTGTTCTTAAGATTTTCACATTTTTACATTTTCTTTTTAATCGTTTGATTGTATTTGGTGGACATTGAGAAAGAATAATGCAAAAAAAAAAAAAAAAACGCGCGAAATGATACACAAATATTTCAGATAACATTCGCTATCTTCGGCTCTACTAAATCCTAGTAATCTACCGAAAAATCTTTATGTATAAGTATATATAATGTTTGTCATTCAGATTTTTTTTTTTATTTTATTCTTTAATATTTCTACTATTTTTTGCAAAAATGATAAATTTTCGAAGATCATAACCTAATGTTATGATGGTGTGGTTGGTTCTACTTATATTACTAATGTTTGATGTGACCAAGAGTTCTGTACGTGATTTCTATCAGAGATCTTTAAAATGGTAGTCAATGAAAAATGCGAATTTCCATTTTCTCTCTATTCTATGTATCCTTTAGCTAGGACAATTCAACACATTTCACAATGATGACTAATTTTTATTAGCGGTCTTCCCATTACGTTTCGCCGCCTCAATTCGGTAAGAAATACCAGTGAAAATTCCTAGGCTATTTCGCCGAGGAAAAAAGGTATCAAAAAAATATTCGAAACAGCCCTGGCGGCGGCATTAACAGCTGATTTAAATTTCAATTTGAGTTTGAATTTCGAAATGTCAACTTATTTGTATCTAAGTATTATTAAACCACCCTCTAAACTGTCACTTTTCTGCGAGAAACAATTCAACTTCAATTATTTCTGCTAGGAAAGCCTGGGTTGCGATGTGCAATTTTAGGCAAAAAAGTATTAAAATTTTATGCGACTTTTTTTTTTACTGAACTGCGGCCAGCCGTTGGAAATGGCGCGTGAAAAATTTCTGTCAGAAATTTTCTGAAGCTTTTTTTTACATGGAGTTTTTAATTCCTTCGCTCAAAATGATGAAAATTTTCTGTTAATTTTCAATTATAAACTGCGTACTTGGAGTTAAACGGATATACATATTTTTCGGTCCCGTTTCGTGTCCGATTAAGAGAGAGAGAGAGAGAGAGAGAGAGAGAGAGAGAGAGAAAGTACACTCGATTGTTATTATAAATTATTATTTTATTATTACTAAAGAGATTAGAATTGCAAAACAGCTGTGATTGATAAGAAACTTTGACTGAAAAAAATTTTAAGAAGAGATAAGAAAAATTCTCTAAGATCGATTCTTTTTATTACAATAGGTCTGTGTTCCCCCGTACTGCACGAAACTGCCCAAAACTGCGCAATTTTACCAAAACCTGTCTCTGAACTACACGATTGTGCAAATGAGAGAGATTTTGACAGATTACAATTTGTCTTCTTATTCTGTCAAAATCTCTCTCATTTGCATAATCGGGTAGTACGAGAGCAGTTTTCCGTAAAATTGGCCAGTCTTGGGCAGTACGGAAACAGCCTAATAACGGAATGGATGCGAAAAAAAAAAAAAACGAAAACGTCAGTAAAAATGATTTTTTTTTTAAATCCTATTATACCAAATATTTTCAAAATGTTTTCTAGAAAAATAAAACTATAGATATATTATGCTATGTTCTCACTATAGGGGTTAAGTACTTAACCCGATACTTTAACTCAAAGCGTTCATATCAGGTTAGAGCGAGTTAAGGTTTAAGCGGGAATTCCAATTACGCGTGAGCTGCGGGAAAATCGTGCGTGTGCGTGCGCCTCCATACATTTGAAATTTCAAATGTACCCAGTAGTCAGTAAGTCGCCCCCGATATTTGTGACATGCCAAAGTGCCAGTCCTTGATGACTAGCCATTTCACCTACCACATGAACCTGAAAGAGTAGATAGGCCTCAGCTCACATTTCCCTATTCGCTGCGTATGATTGTTTTTGCTGTTGTCTGCTTTTAGCTCGCATTCTGATAATTTGCCCGTCAAGCGTTCGATAGCTCAGTGGTTCAAACTGTGACTCGACAGCCGGGAGGTTCGGGGTTCAATCCCTGCGGGCGGCGAGATTTTTTCCTAAATTTTTTACTTTTTTTATAAATTAAAGTTTTTTTTTTTTTTGTTCATAGTTCAGTTATTTTGGAAGACAAACATTTTCCCCTAAATTTTTAAGGTTTTTTTAATTTTTTTTTTTTTTTTGTTAATGGTTCATTTTCAACTAAACAATTTTTGGAGTGAAAAAATTCGTTAAATACGTTTCCTAAAATCTGAGCAACGCTAAACTCAAGTGAGCATTTTGACCAACAAATTAAATTCGTTCGTTTAGCGTAATGGTTAAGGCGTTCGCCCAGCGATCTGGTGGTCAGCGGTTCGAGGCTCGGTGGAGGCGAGAAAATTTTAAGAGAAGTAAGATAAAAAAAGATTTAAAATAAAAAATAGATAAACAAAAAATATAATAATTAATAAAATAAATAAATTTAAAAAAAGTCAAAACAAAAAATGAAAATTTTCTTTTTTCTCAGTCGCTGGTGCTAGGCCATTTTCCTGCCCCTTTTCGCTAGCGAAATGACTGGTTAAAGGTGGCGCATAAAAGGCAACCTGTCCCCGGCAATGAGATCGTAATGTTAAATTCGCCAGCGTCTTGGATAGGAAAGGGACCGATCCCCGACACCCAGTGACTAGTGAAATCGTTAGTGCTGTGGTGGCTCCGCTGACTACTGGGTATGGAGACGCACGCACACGCACGATTTTCCCGCAGCTCACGCGTAATTGGAATTCCCGCTTCACAAACATCGTATGACCCAGGCGGAAATTTCACTACTTCTGCACTACTTCCGAAGTGGTGAAAATTCATACTGCGACTACTCGCATTATTAACCCTTACATCTAATGAAATTTGTAAGTAGATGGCCGCTATTTTCAATACTTCAAAATTAATGTGTTACTCATTAGGAAAAGAAGTGGATGACCCTAGTCCGTATGAAAACTTCATTTGGGCAAAAAAGTACATGCTGGCTGGCTAAAATGGATCAAACGTGCATGATTATTTCATTTGAAAAAAGAGTATATGCTGCTAACATGAATGAAAATATCATTCTGAACAAATACTATGGTGCCAAAGAATTATATTTGAAATAATAGTATATGCCGCGGAGATCTGAGAAGAGAAGAAAAAGAATATTTTAAAGAAATTGGCGGATATGGTCATATTTTGTCACTTCGTGACTGTGACACATCAGCGCCTTTGGAAAGAATGAAGAGTTTGAATTCTTGAAACATCTTAAGAAGAGCATTGCAATGTCCGCAGGAACAAACAAAAGATTAATGGAGCTAATGATGAAAGCGGCATCACAAAATGTTCCAAGACTTGTGATCAAAATTTACATTTCCAAACACATCCTTCACCTCGTCATTTTCTGCACGGGAAAGCTTCCCTGTCAGTGCCGTATTAAATATTAACCCGGTTTTTGTATTCGGTGTTAGCAAATGTAACTGAAATTTTCAAATGCAACTCTGCGCTAACCTCAGAGTTAAATGTTAACCCGGGGTTTATTTTCGGGTTAGATGATTTTTTTTATATTCGTTTTGACACTTGAAACCCTGGGTTTCGCCGATAACCCTAACCCGGCCTAGTGAGAACATAGCATTAGGGGTCTTCCCTTAAACGTGTACATATTTGCCTCGAAAATTTCAAGAACTCGTAAATTAAGAAAGCTTCGAAATTAATGAACGATGATGTTTTGTATGAAAAATTTCACATTTTTCCGCTTTTTCGATCTTTTCACGTTTAAAGGCAGACCCCCCTATTATTTATGTAGGTACATACTATATCAAAGAACAAAATTTTTGAGTTGTCGTTTATGAAGAAATACATATGTACACATATACGTATATGTAGGTATGTCTTGAAGAAAAGGATGGTCACCACATGCATTCTATCCTTGCATTTTCTGGCAAAAGCCATGCGATATTAAATTCTTTTTCCGTTTGTTTATTTACACAAAATTCTTTTCGAAATCTATTCAAAAAAAACAAAATTACTACACTAGATATATATATATATATATATATATATATATATATATATTGCGTGTATGGATATATATTTTTACACTGAAAAGCTTTAATTTGAATGTTCTTACCTTCTTTTTCTGTGAGGTCCGAGAATTTAACGCCACCACTAGACATTGAAAGGAAGAGAATTTAAAAGAATATTTACGAATTAATCCTTTTTTTTTTTAATTGTTTTGTGTTTCACTTAAATAAATTCCTCTCATAATAATAAAAAAAAAGGCCGTACACCAAAAACAAAAAAAAAATTTTTTTTTTAAATTTAACAAATTAATTCTTGCTTGGTTAAATGTTAACTTTAAATTTTAGTAATACAGTAGAATCTCGCAAAAGTTAATCGATTTGTCCCAGGGGTAATCAACTTTTCCGAATTATTAACTTTTCCAAATGTCTTTTAAAATCGAAAAAATTAATGAAATAGAGACTACATGCATAAAAATATGTTTATGCAAACATTACATGCTTATATTATTCAAAGTTTTTATTTTAAATCAGTTTTACACAGATATAGTTTAACTCAATTTTTTTTAACAACTTCTATTTCACAATAAGGCTGCACGCTTCGATCGAATTTGTCACTTTAAACAGTTACCGTTATGATATGCGTTGTCTTATTTTGTTTTTCTTCGCTATTCCACGTAATACACACGAAATAGGGGTGATTTAATAAAAAAAAGGAAAAGAAAAAAATTACGCTCAGAAAAGTTAACGCCAAAATTAACATTTTAGAACGCTACGTGGGAGCTGAAATTCGATTAACTTAACCAAGCGTTTAACTCATTCGAGCGGTAACTTTTGCGAGATTCTACTGTAATTTAATTATAATGTAAACTATAAATGATTATTCTTTTTCATTGTAAGTTGAGGTACAAGAGTAGGCATGACTGTGGCTGTGGCTGTGGGTATAAGAGTGGCATAAGAATTAAACAATTTTTTTTATTTGATACTTTTGCTTGATTTCCAATAGCACAAGAAGTATTCAACAGATGCGAATATATGGAGCCAGTTACAATCGAAAGCGCATTCGATTGAAACTGTTTCGATATTTTTGGATGTGTTGAACTTTTTTCACCGATTGTGGCGCCATTGGGAACCAAGCATTTCTCAATCACTTATCTTGCTCGCGTTGAAATGCTTTTGAGGTGAAAAATTCAATGGGAAAAAAGTTTTAAAATTTTTAATTCAAAATGAAATACGATAAATACGGAGACGTTGGTGTACGGTTCGCAGTTCTATGATTTTTTTTTTTTTTTTTCAATATTTTTTTATATAATAATTCTGCTTGGTTTTTTTTTTATTTATTGCTATATTCGTTCAAGATTTTTTTTTTTTTTGATGTTTGGATGTTTTTTTCTTTCTTAGTTTTTCGACTTTTGTTTAAATGTTTGGTTTGTGCATTTACCTGAGAAGCACTGAAGCCGTTTCAGGCACGCGGAAAACCTGGAAAAATGAATATGCTCATTCGTTTTTCTATTTTGGTTTTTTTTTTTTTTTTTTTTTTGTGGTTTCGTAATAACTAAGTTTATTTTTAAAGAAAAGTGAAGCGCAGCGAAAATTCTTTGAATGCAAAGTTATCCCAAAAATGTTCTTCCTTTTTAAGATATAAAATTTCTAAATAGAAATCACTCTAAAACACTAAAACACTTATGATCTTATTGGACTTATATTGGAGTTTTGCGGACCTTCTGTTGCATAATACTAGTCCGCAATAAGAGGCATAATTATATCGGATTGTAACAAACAATAATTTGAAATTCATTTTCCTCCGGTCCTCAAGGAAAAACACAAAACTTTTTTGACGTACAGCAAAAAAACTTTTCGTAACCGGTCGAGAAGCTTGAGCTAATTAAAGAAAAAAAGATCGAAATCCGTTTAGTAACTGAACATATATAATGTAATATATGGTCTGACATCAGGCAGCGAACGAGCAAGACCTATGTCGGATGAAGCAAAAAGAGAGAACTGAAAAAGGCGAAAAACGTTCTTCAGTGCAATGCGCACACACACTATCGCAAGCTTTCAATGTAGTGGTGGGCATCCCTGGACATAACCCACACCAACGCCAACTCTACGCGACAAATTTGTCGAACTCAAACAAAATCCAAGCCAACAGCTTTCTGCATCCTTTTTTGTCGAAGCTTTCTGTTTTGCTCGTGTCGCTTTCAGTGTGCGTTGCGCCGTAAGCTTACATGAGATTATCGACGTCGATAAGCGTTCGCAACGTTTTGTCGAGTTCGGTGTGGGTTAGCTCTATGGAGTGCCATGTACGAACGGCGTTCGAACAAATGCGTTGACCAACAAAATGTTGTGTCGTACTCGGTGTGTCTTGCTGGATAAGAAGCAATATACTTTTGTCGAATTCGACATGAAACAACGTTTTGTTGGCTTTGGTGTGTTTTCAGCCTAAAAGCAGGCAGTGATCGGATCTAATCTGAAACAACTGTGTCTATCAACTTGGCAATATGATTAGGCCTAATGTTAACTCCCCATAGTCCTTATATCTAAAAGTTATTTTCAAATTTTGTTTAAAAATTCCAAAAAATTCATCAAACCTAACATTAAATAAGTTAAATAAATTTAAATAAATTTAAATTTAAAAATTTTTTTTAAAAACGATTTCCTTTGGGATATACAGTGCACTCTCCCTCCCTCTCTCTCTCTCTCTCTCTGTCCGCTTAAGAGGGAACTGTTTGAGAACCAGGAACACTAGATCATTCCCAAAAAGTGTCCATTTAAGAGAAGTGTCCGCAAGGAGAGAGTACACTGTACCAAATGCTATTAATTTAAAGAGTAGAATAACTTAAGGGGGTCTTCTCATTGAAAACCCGTTTTTTGGACCCTTTTTAAAAAAATTCTTATTTGAAAACGCAAAGAATAAAGGTGCCGTCAGACGAAGCAAGGAAAGTGCTTGCACCTTAATTGAAAACTTTTTTTATTTATTGTATTACAAAAGGTTCAAAGTAAATAAAAAAAATTTTTTTGCCTCGATACGTGGGCTGTTCAAAAAGTAATGAGACTTCAAAGTTGGTGGTGAAAAAAAAAGGTGCCGTCACGGCGGCCACGATTCCGGGTCTCCGGAGCGTCCGAAATGGAAAAAAAACGGGGTTATAATCAGTATAGATGTAATTCTCGGGTGAACCTCAAGCTTAATTTTGTGATTTTTTTTGACAAAATGGCGGCCATTCAAAAAAAAATTTCAATTTCGGGCTTTTTTTTTGTAGTTTAGTGTAAAAAAAAAAAATAGTAAAAAAATTTTTTAAAATTATGGTCGAGGTTCACCCGAGAATGGTGACAATTGTGCGTCGATTCCACTTTGTTTCATGAAAATCGGTTCAGTTGAACTGGAGATATCATGGCCACCAGTTCGAAAAACGTGGTTTCGAGATAAACGCGTTTAAAGTTTGAAACAACGCAAAAATTACTCGTTTTAGCGCAGATCTTGCTCGACAAAGAAGGCTATATCCTCTAAACTATTTCGAATTTCAAAAAATCCTTTTAGGGGCATATTCACAACTACCCAAGCTATAAAAAAATGCAAAAAAAAAGTCGAAAAAAAAAGTTGCTCAATGAGAAGACCCCCTTAAACCACGACCACTAAGATCGCTGAAAATTATACATACAATGACTTTCCTTCAATTGGACCTATGAATTTAAACAAACAGACGAACAGACGGACCGACGCATATGAATACATAAATCACTTCGCCTGCCTATATTGACATATCTCGAGTCATACTCGATGGATTAATTTAAAAAATAAAACACCTTTTCAGGCATAAATTAAAATTCTTTTGTTAAAACTTTTTGACGGGCAGTCAAAAACTCTCTAAAGAGTTTTCTATTTCATAATATTAATAATAATAATAATAATAATAAACGAGCATAGGAAGATACTTTCGGTGGACATCAATGTCCAAAAGGTTGAATTTTCTTTTTATAACAATTACTCCGACATTATTCCCACACATCAATTCAATTAAATCACAATAAAACTTAATCTGATCAAAAGATTTATAAAAACAGAACCGTTTGCAATGATTCCAATTGAGCTTTTTTTATATTCATATAAGAAAAAAAAATCAAACAAAAAAAAGAATATAAAGAAAGCTCCCTAAATATTAGTTCAATTCTTTAAAGAGAACTCACCTTCCAACCCAAGTTTTCAAAGAAAGTACAAAGTCGCGATTGACCAGTCGTCTTTCCACCGCAGGGACCTGCAAACCAGAAGGGGAAAAAAGTCAAAATTAATACAAAAACAAGTAAGGGTGTTATAGTCAGGCGAGCCTGACAATAAATACCCGACACAGACACATATGTTTAAATAATTTTCAAAACACGCCCAAAAAACAGGACCACTAAGTAAGAATATTCAAGAGGTTTTTAAGGCCATTAGGGGCCCCATATACCGACTTTTGTTAAATTCCTTTATGAAAACCGCCCTTTGCCACGCCCACTTTTCATTTTTTTTTTAATTTTAATTGCAGACATTAAGTCTACGCTCAAATTCTGAGTTTCATTGAAATATTTCGAAAAAGTCCGATTTTGGGGCAGTTTTTGGATTTTTGTGACCGACCCTAGTACTGGAGGTACCCTTAATAATGTACCGATCAAGAAAATTTTTTGGAAGATATTTAAGGCTACAAAGGAATCATACATGCCAACTTTCGTTCAAGTCCCATTTGAATTTCGAGTGTAGGAGAGAATTTTCGAAAAACGCCCTTCTGCCACGCCCACTTTTTATTTTCATTGGCTTTAAGTATATCCAAATATTAAAAATCATCCAAATTTCTTGAAAAACTCCGGTTTTAGAGTAGTTTTTATGATTTTCATAACAGACACCAGTACTGGAGGTAACCCTTAAAAATGGTCCATTCTCGAACTTGTTCTTACTCATGTCCCCGTGAGCACGCATACCAAATTACATCAAGATTGTATCTCAACTCCTTCGATAAGAAAACTGTATGCAGACAGGCGGACGGTGACGCTGATCATTTCTATATACATACATTTTGTATGGTCCATCTCAACTGGTTCTGGGTGTTACAAACAACCACACAAACGCAATATACCCTCGAGTATACAGAGTGTGTCGTGTATAAAACGTTTTAGGGGGCTTAATTAACATTAATTTAAGGAATAGTTTGTCCAAATCGGTATAATTTACTGTCGAATTATGCTGGAAAAAACTTAAAAAACTCACATAAAAATATTTTTTTGTTAAAAAATCAATATTAAAAACAAACTATTCCAAAAATTCTAATTTTTATAAACATTTTTTTTAAGTGTTTAGATAGAAGACCAAAGTGCAGTTAGATGTGCTGGAAAAAAAATGCTGTAACCTAGTGTAATTTATAGGAAACAATTAACGTTCATACGGCAGAGCAAGAGCATCGACAATTCGCATTTATTGCAATAAAATTGAACTTACGCAATTGGGGAAGTCGTTCGAGTGGTAGGGGTGTAATGGAATCGCACTCGCAATTTTCCCCTTCTAGATTGTAGCCTTGATAATGACACGTCTCGAATGAGAAATTCAGTCAAACAAAAAACTAACCAAAACGAATCGCTTTCGAGAGAGTGTGTTAGAGAGAGAGAGAGAGAGAGAGAGAGCGAAAATTTTTTTAGAGGCATAAAAAAATGTTTTATTGAGAAATATTCATTTTAACGGATTCTCGACTGTATCTCTCCTTTTGTTTTGCCAACGCTGCTGTGAACTTTCTTTCTACTTGCGACAAAAATGTGAAGAAGAAAAAATGTCAATAAATTCAAATGAAATGATACAATCAATCTCGCTCTGAAATGGGAGGAGAAATGTCTTGAACCGTTGGCTAGAGGAAAAGAATAAAAAGAAGGGGAAGGGAAGGGGTTATGGAAAGGGGAAGGGCAAGGCGAAAGATGGGATTGTGCAATATGTTTGATGAGAATTGATTGATAAATAGTGTGTTCACTTGTATTTCCCCCACCCCCCCTACTGCGATCAATATTGTAATAAATTTGAGCAGACCTTTACATACTTCAATTGTTTGCCACATCTCAATTGTAAATGCCTTCTTCAAGTTGTTTTACTACGTCTTAAAGTAGTGCTTAATTTAAGTAGCGTTATCTTCTTTTTTCCTCAATATGTATCTTTATCCTCTGACTTGCAAATACCGATATTAATAAAAGTTACAATATATTTCAGTGTTTTTGTGTCTCACAACGAAGTACGATGATTAGAGATTAAATTATACTTTGTGATCGTTCTATGGCTAATGGCGGCTCGCTAATATAAAACAAGTTTTTTACTTAAAATAAAAAAGTAGTAAAATATCGACTTTTACGACGTTATGCAATATCCTTTTGAATACTTATGATAAACTCTATTCATTGTGCACGTATTTAAAGAAGATCGTTTCTCTCGAAAAGCCAAAAAGCGCCCGAAGCCAGACCTTATTCAATGCCTTCAGATAGCAGGGCACATTTTTCTATTATATTGAACTATAAAACTGGCATTTCACAGGGAGTACAATTGAGTCACACACTTGTTCTTCTTCTTCTTCTTCTTCTTCTTCTTCTTCTTCTTCTTCTTCTTCTTCTTCTTCTTCTTCTTCTTCTTCTTCTTATTGCGGTTTCAATTGACCCAGCCTATCCCAGGGTCCGCAAAACAGCTGTGGGAACTTGGCGAAAAAAAATGTCCAAATCGATTAAAACTAATGGAGACAAATGACCATTTTTTGACCACTTTTGACCACCCAATAACTTTTTTTGACCACCCACCCAAAAGGGAAAAACCCTCTTTGAAAATGCTTGGGCCAACTTCACGCATGCCGCAAAATTTTTTTTTTTCCAATTTTGAATACTTCTTAGAACTGACCATTCCGAGACCTCCAATGACCACCCAATAACTTTTTTTGACCACCCTTAGAAATCGAGATTTTTCAACTTTTACCCCCAAAATACCCTTTGAAGTATGAAATTCTATAGTCGATCGACCAAAAATTCCGAAAAAAGTTCATTGGTCAAAAAAAGTTATTGGGTGGTCATTGGAGGTCTTGGAATGGTCATTCCAGAACCCCCGTTGGAAATTTGAAAAAAGTAAATTTTCGGAATTTTTGGTCGATCGACTATAGAATTTCATACTTCAAAGGTATTTTGGGGTAAAAGTTGAAAAATCTCGATTTCTAAGGGTGGTCAAAAAAAGTTATTGGGTGGTCATTGGAGGTCCGAATGGTCATTTCTAAGAAGTATTCAAAATTGGAAAAAAAAAAATTTTGCGGCTGCGTGAAGTTGGCCCAAGCATTTTCAAAGGGGTTTTTCCCCTCTTTGGGGTGGTCAAAAAAATTATTGGGTGTCAAAAGTGGTCAAAAAATGGTCATTTGTCTCCATTAGTTTTAATCGATTTGGACATTTTTTTTTCGCCAAGTTCCCACAGCTCCGCAAAACACGACCAGTTCCTCGATTTCGTTCTGTCGGTTTCATCATCCGAGGTAAGACCTACAGCCCGTTTATTGTGTTCACCCAACGCTCTGTCGGACGCCCTCTTTATCTGCAACTTTGTATTTTTTTTTTTTTTGGGTAGCCATTTTTCGCCAAGCTGTCCTCATTTGATCTCAGGTCCTCGTGTCCATACAAAGATTATTGCTATTTGAAAAGCCTCCTTCGCAATTATTCGAGGGTGTCATTGAAGTCGACTCGATTTTGAAAAAGTTTCGAAATTGAAAACCGAAATCGATTTGAAATGGAGTGATGAAATCGACTGGAATTTACACGTATTTTCAACCCAAAAAAAAAAAAAAAAAAAAAAAAAAAACCGATATTCAAATATATTTCCACAAAAATCGAAAAAAAAAATGTTCGGCTTCGATCGGGCTCTAATAATATGTAATAATTTTTAAAAATCGAATTATATTTCCATGTGGTTAACACCGGGTTGGCCATATCGACAATGGGTTAACATTGTATTTGTTGGGCTATCAGTTAGAAATTGCAATCGACTTTATTAATCTTCTACGACATGCAAAGAGAGCCGAGTCCAACAAATCGAGATTATCAACACCTTTGGGCATCATCCTCATTATTTTCTAAATGGAGAGTTGAATTCAAATGATAAGAAACATTGTCGATATGCAGCCTCAAGTCTCAAAATGATAAGGAAGGGAAATAAGTCGCGAGACGATGAAAAACAATCCATAAATAAATAAATATATAAAAAATATATATATAAAAAAAAAACACTGTTGCATTCTTAAAGTTTACTTATGAAATATTCAGCTGCATCTTCTGCGATTTCTTTTATGCAAATCGGCTTAAGGAGCCCGCGCGCGCCTCATCAGTCAAGCTTCTGGGGATTTAATTAATTTAAAACTTATCGCACACAAAGCTGACTGAGAGCTAAATTAAATTCAAATATAAAATATGTAATTACTTTGATCGAATAATCAAAGAAAGGGAAATTCTAAAACGCAATAGAAAACAAAAAGGCAATCAACATGAAAGGAACATGAAGAAATGGCAACTCGGGTCTCTGTACTTATATGTACCTACCTACATACCATCAATAACTCAACAAATCTCAGCATGCCTCTCCGTTCGCGCCCTGCAGAGAATTTAACTGGTGCAGAAGTACTCTTCGACTGTTCCACAAATCAACAGTACCTAGTACTCTCGCTCATAACACAATGCTACAGCGTTTCGACCATTTTTTTTTTCTGTTGGTAGGTAAGTAGGTTCTCAGTGCGTATACGTAACGTAAAATCGTATGCTCGCACAATACCCAAATACCCCACGTTTTAAAAAAAATCAAAATTCCGTTTTTCGCTTATAACTTTCACATTTGTCATCATCCGATCATTGAGTTCTGTGGCTTTAAATGTTGTTTTTACGATTCTAGCAAAAATGGGTATGCTCTAATATTGGGATAATTTGCACTGCTTGCTAAGATATGGCTCGATAATTGAGTAAAAAAAAAAGTGAAAATTTGAGCGAAAAATGGCCTTTCTGATTTCATAGGAGCCACAATTATAGTCGTAGGGTGGCGTTTAGGTACTTAAAATTTGTCTATTTTATACGGCAATTGAGTTATGGCCCGAAATATGGGGCAAAGTAGAGAAAATTGACTATTTTCACATTTTGGGCCATATCTCGGAAACGCCTACTTAAATCCATCAAATCATTGACCTTTCCGGAATGAGGGAGCCTTAAACTAACATAAAATAACCAATAGAAAAAACGGGTATAAAAAATGTGTCGAGGGTATATTGCGTTTGTGTGGTTGTGTGTAACACCCAGAACCAGTCGAGATGGACCATACAAAATGTATGTATGTACCTATATAGAAATGATCAGCGTCACCGTCCGCCTGTCTGCATACAGTTTTCTTATCGAAGGATTTGAGATACAATCTTGATGTAATTTGGTAGGCGTGCTCATGGGGACATGAGTAAGAACAAGTTCGAGAATGGACCCGAACGGACCATTTTTAGGGATACCTCCAGTACTAGGGTCTGTTACGAAAATCACAAAAACTCGTCTAAAATCGGGAGTTTTCAAGTTATTTTGATGAAATTTGACGTTTGAACATATTTAAAGGCAAGGAATGTGATTTCCAAATATTGGAAAAGTGGGCGTGGCAGAAGGACGTTGTCTCCTACACTTCGAAATTCAAATGGGACTTGAATGAAAGTTGGCATATATGCTACCTTTTTATCCATTATCATCCTTTCCAAAAATTTTCTTTACTGGTCCATTATTAAGGGTACCTCCAGTATTAGGGTCTGTCACAAAAATCCCAAAACTGCCACAAAATCAAATTTGTAAGACCTTAAGTGGACCATCCGAGGAAAATTAAAAAAAAAAACGATCGAAAGTTAAAAAAAACCACATGACTACAAAAGTTTTTGAACTTTTATTGAAAGGCAAGCGGTGTCATTATAATCATTAAAAAAAAACGTTTGCTAAGCAGCGTCGGATTCAGTGTCATTACCCGAGTCACAATGTTTGTATGTAAAAAAAAAAAAACCCTGTGATAGTGATGCACTACTCGACGACATGCCCAAATGCTATTTAACCCGGTAGCGCCAGAATTAAAATAAATAAATATAAAAAATAAAATCAAATATGAACTGGTTCAGGTATGGGGATGGCAGAAAACTCACCCATTCAGTAATGCCATATGGCATCGCTAGGCGCTACCGGGTTAAAAATCACCAAAAAATTTAATAAAGCTCATAAAACTAGCTATAGTTTCGCTAGCAATGTTAACAAAAAATTCCCAAATACTCAAAAAATTACATTTTTTCTACTATGAACAGGAAATCGAATACTGAAAATATGTAGGGGCCCAAATACCAACAATTTCCTGGTAAAGAGAAGTATTTAGTTTTAAATTATATAAAAATTACCCAATTGATTCTTACAGTACTAGAAAAGCGGTAGTTCGGTAATACGACACTCTCACTCAATGTTAATTTTCTACAGAGGAATGCATTGACAGGGGTATAAGGAATCACGACATGGTACTGGGGAAATTTGAACTAGTAAAACGCTACAGTTACACTGCTTGCATTTCCTTGAGGGTCTTGACAGCTTCGTCTTGTACATACATATCGCACCCGGTCCACTAAAGTGGCACAACTCAAAATTTGCCATTTTTTCAGAAAACGCGATAAAATAAAATTCGTCGCAGTGTCGATCAAAGCAGGAAAAAAGACATTACGGCTTTTTTTCGGCCTTTTATAATGAGAAAACTGGAATGGAATTTTTCCTGTAGGTAGACGGATGACTTGGGAACAAGATTCATAGCATAACTCGAATTTCAGAAATTTTGAGTTGTGTCAGTTTTGTTGTCAGGGTGCGATATGTATATTGGCAAGTCATGTGTAAGCTTCGCAATTTAAAAATCATTTTTCTATTTTAAGCTCTTTAAGCTTAACAAACAAATGAAGCGAAAGGGAGCAGAGCAGAGCGGAAAAAAATTCCCCCAAAGCTGCCCCTTAACGATAATGTTTCTGTGGCCAAAAGCGGTAACCGCTCAACTTCACTCAAACGGAGACAGTATCTTTCTAAAAAAAAAAAAAAAAAAAAAAAAAAAAAAAAAATAGCAAAATAATGAATGGCTCATTAAATCAATCATGACAGTGAAATTTAGGAAATCTTTTCAACCTTCGTCTTTCTATTTTTTTTTTCTTTTCTTTCCTTTTCTTTTCATTTCTTGCGCAAATAGAATTAAGTAATCACAGTCTAAAGTAATGAGCTCCACTATGAATAATAAAAGCGAACTAAATTTGTTCATTTTTTTCTAAAAAAAAAAAAAAAAAAAAAAAAAAAAAAAGGGCGAACGCAAAAAGAAAAAATCACAATCAGTGCACTACATAACGCGTAGAGATGATGAATGATAGACAGCTTCCCTATTTTTAGTGGGCGTCGCTGGGGGTGGCGGAGTCAAGGCAATAGCCAACGACCTTGACACTGAAACGTGAATATGGATACACAATATTATGTCCGCAATGCAGAATTTTCAATTTCAATTTCAACTCAATGCGCAATTCCTTTAACATTTGCATATAGAGAAACGTCTAGATTCAAGGCTCATCAACCAGAAAATGGAGCAAGAAAAATATACCTAGTATATATTGCATTTATGTATACTTATGGATCATAATTGAATTCCTACCTCCGGTCAGGACGATCTTATAGACGCGCCTTTTGTCTTGATCTCCAACTTTGCTCATTTTCATGGCCGTCGAACGGGGATTGACGATTTGAAGTTGCTGAATCGAGTTTTGCTTTTCCGCCGTATCCTTTTGCAGCTCATCCGAAGTGCTGTCCTGTTTTTGAGGTTCCATTTTCATCCAGTTTCTTTTTGTTCAAGGAACGCAACAGCTTGGTTGTTGGTTAGTTCGGTTAGTTCAGTTGCTGGTGCGTGAATGTAAATACGGACTTGTGTGATTGTGTGCTTTCTCTTCGCTCGCAGTTCTTGTTTGCTGGTATTTTTGGCTTTTTATATTTTGATGTTGATTTTTTGTTTACTTTTCTTTTCTTTTTTGGCTACCGCGTGCTCTCCTTTTTAGGTTAGGTGATTATCCAAGAAGTTTGTCTTTTCCTTTCAAACTTCAAATTTGCAAAAGCATCTTCGTGTTGTTCTCTATCATTTGCTATATACTATTTCCTTGTCGTTTGGTTGCCATTTAATAATTACAAATCCGGACGGACATTTTTGAAAATTCCATTATGATTTATGGTTGTGTTGATTTGCGGATTTCATTTGCAGCTGGGGTGTCGATTGATTTGATGTTGAATTGTTGAATTTACGTTAATTGAATTTTTCCGAGTTTTCACACACACTTCCTGTTTCTCTTTTATTTAATTTTTTTTTTTTTTTTTTTTATCAATTTTTACAAAGTTTCTGACTTCTACCACTTCAGTGGCAGATTTTCACTTTCACGCTAGGACCAAATCTACCACTTTGTTTTATTTTTAACGGATTTAATTAATAAAAATAAAAATAATAGTTTAGCACACTGTCTCAACTTAACCAACCGTCCTCACTCGAGTCAAATGACAACTGCTTGTCTTTTTTGCCATACGAAATGGCAATGCAACTCTGATTCGGCTGCGGGGAGGTGAAATGTACCCCTCTACACGACAAACCTAGTTGCGGGGAGTGGAAGGCACCCACAAACTGTTGGCGGCAGAGCAACTTTTCATGGGAACATTTTAGCGGCAGAGCTACTGGCAGAGGAATATATTTTGAGCAGAAAAACTTGTGGAGGAAGATAGCGGCGGGAGCGGAATTGGTAGTTACTCTCACGGCTTACTCTCTTTCTTTTTGTTCAGAGCAGGGCTGCCAGATGATTTTTGGCTAAAACCGTCACTTTTTAACAGAAAAATCGTCAAAATCGGCATTGAACTTTAAAATATCGTCAAAAAAAACGCAGTTAAAAAAAATATGTTTTAAAAAGGAAATTTGCCTTTATTGAATTCATTTTTGTACTCAAAAAAAGATAAATAACAGAAGTATGCTTTCAGCGTTTTTAATATTTGTTTGCAACGATAACTTTAACTCTGGATGTCACCGTTAATGCTGATAAAAATTATAAGTTTTTTCGAAAGGAAACGAAATGACAAAAAACCAGAAGTTTGCGAAGTTGGCTGTGATTGTATTGAAATTGACACAGTTAGTTTCGAATAATTATAAGAGTGTCATATGGAACCTACAGTGACCCGAAGCCAATTTTATTAGCCCAAAAAAAAAAAAAAAAAGAGTGTCATATATGTCAGTATCTGCTTAAATTTAATTTTTAATAGAGTTTTACATCAAAATCTACATTATAAAATCCTTTATTAAGGTGCATTCACATGGTGGCTCGCGCCAAAATTTGCCCGAAGTTGCAGCTTTAGTTCTATATGGTATGAATCGTGCAAATTTGATTGCCATCTGTTTTATTTTTACTATTGTTACCACACCTGGTCAGATTGATTTAAAAAACGTCAATTATTGGGTATTTTTGGGGTAAAAATCGTGAAATCGGTAAAATGCATATTTGGCATAAAAAATCGTCAAATGACGATAAAATCGGGCTATCTGGCAGCCCTGGTTCAGAGCAGAGCTTGCTCTCACGGCCTGCTCTCTTCTCGGGGTTTCTCTCTTTTTTTTTCTCTCCTTTGGAGTTGCCGGAGTCAATCAAACAGTTCTCGGACTTCTACCACTTCAGTGGCAGATTTTCACTTTCACGCTAGGACCAAATCTACTTTGTTTAATTTTTAACGGATTTAATTAATAAAAATAAAAATAGTTTAGCACACTGTCTCAACTTAACCAACCGTCCTCACTGGGAAACTTTTCCCGTCTGATTTCCTCGTAATCATTTAAAATAAATTTTCCGCAGCCAAATGAACGAGAACGAACGAACGGCGAAGAACTGAAATTGTCGCACGTTGTTTGTTTTGAAATTTCCTTATTGTCTCTCTTCAGTTCTTCTTAAGTGCTGCCAATTTGAAAATTTGTGTGCTTCCCTTTCTCCCCCATACTTTTTTCCCTTTATCATATTTTGAGGTACTTAGGTACGGCGCTGCCGGTTGGTTAAATTTAGCTACAAACTGCTGTTTTGACTTACATAAGAAAATTTTCTTATTTAGCTATTATTGATTTTGGTGAGAAATAACAATTAATTTAATGAAAGCCGTAAAAACACCTTCTTTGCCTTGTGTCAGCAGTGTTATGCTTTTAGCCAGGGCCAGATTAATCACAAATGCCATCCTGGATTACTGTCAAAAATACCACCCTATTCCCTAAAGTCTATATTATCTCTGAGAACGAGTGCCTTAAACTTAAGAAATTTTTTTTTTTTCATCGTCATTAAATTTACGCCCCCAAATATCTGAGACGCCCTGAGCATATGCATTTAGTGTAAATCTTAAGCTTGCTGAAAATACCAAGCAATCAGTGCTCGGATTTCTACCACTATAGTAGTAATTCGACCAATTCTTTCAGTTTCTACCAAGAAAAGGTCTAAAATCTACCACTTTTTTCATCTACTTTTGAATATATATATTAATTTGCTTATTTCTTATAGTTATTAAAAACAATTATGTACAACATTAAAAAATTAAGTTTAATGTTATGTATAAATGCGATCTATTTTATAAACAAGTCGGCAGAGTCCTATTGGTTTCAAAACGTCATGTTTGCTGAAAAGTATGGCAGCAATGGCACTTAACAGCGTGCAATAAACATTTGAGTAATTCAAATAATTACAGAAGATGGATACAATCCTAAAAACAGGGAGTTTCCTGTTTTTTCATTCGGTTTACTTCCGAAATACTATACTACTTTTTTTTATACCATTTTAAATCTACCATTTGCAAAAAATGTCTACCACTTCTTTTCTTATCATTCCATAACCAAGATTTTGCCACGGGGCTCCCTTATTACCTAGATTTAGCTTATAGCCTAGATTTTGTCAGTCACTTTTCCCCGAAAAAAAACTAACATCCCGTAAAAGGGCTAAGCACACAGCTTAATGAACACCCTTCGTTAAGTCAACATTTTGTCGTATAATATTTAAACGGAAATGAACCTAATTCGTGTGCTTGCTTATCTGTACTATGAAGAATTTGTTTGCTTATCTGTCAGTAAATCTGTTATTAAAATTGTTCCCCGCAGAAACCAATTAGAACGGCAGCACTAAATCAGTCCGGTGTTGGCGTTGCCGCCTCGGTGAGAAGTAACTTAAGCTGGTGACTTTTTTCATCCACATTTACGAGCTATTATACACGAGGTATTTTTTAACGCGCGTGTCGAGTTTGTAGGATAGTGATGTAGAGATGTAAGCGGGCTAGGCAAACACGCAAGGGCAGCTCTACCCCGCCGTCCAAATAACTCGACACACGAATGAAGAAATGCGCGTTAAAAAAACGCTCGTGTATAAGATCACTTATTTGGCTACGAAAAAAATAAAAATGAATTGAGTGGCAGCGCTGTATGTAATCTGTTTCTCTTTCAACCATACCCGCTAAACATTTTTTTGAGTCTGAAAATTTTAGAGTCTAAAAAGAGTATATTAATTTATACTTATTTTTAAGCCCTCATATATAAGAGTCTTAAAAAAGTATAAAAGAATTATAAATTTGACCGTTTTTTTACTGTATTATTTTTGAGTATAAAAACACTCTTAACAGACTTTAAAATCGGAACGCTCAAAATGATGGAGTTTAAAAAGAATCTAAATTTATATTGTTTTTAAAGCCCTCATAAATAAGATTGAAAAATAACTATCATTAATTTGAGTATTTTTTGATTGTTATATTACTTAGTGAGCGATGATTTGATTGCAAATGCTATATATATATAATCTCGAAGAAAACAGCTGCGTCAGATTTTCGCCAGTGAACGAGGATTACTGCGACCATACCGAAAATATACCACCAGAAGAAAACAAAATCAGCGATGTTGACCATGAATCAAATGAGAATGGTAAGGATTCAGAACACTTCTTCACTCTGTTTCTTATATATTTATATTTATAAATATGTGTTACTACATACAGGTAAATTAGAAACAATAGCAAAAAAAATATAAGAGAAAATCGTACGAAGCTGAATGAGCTCACTGTGGAGATGAAATCAATAGAGAAGGTGCAGCAGCGGATTCTGCAGGAATTGATAGCCATTAGAAAACAAGTTGCGGGCTCGAAGCAGGAAAATTCTATGCCGATGAAGCCATTCAAATCTGAGCGTCCCTTTGAGGATTTCGAAACGAGACGAGATATTGGAAGAAAATAAAAAAACTACGTGAAAAAATTATGATTTTAATTTCAATGAAACGAAGAAAAATTGGTAAAAATAGTGGTAAAAAGGCGAGTTGATTAACGTCTCATTTAGACTGCAAAAACACTCTTTTCATACATAAAAAAAGAGCATAAAAAAACTGTAAAACGAGTGCAATAACACTTTAAAAACGTGGTTTTAAAAGTCGAAAAAGTGTCTAAATGTATCCTGGGAAGAGTATAAAAAAAGTCTTAAAAGAGTATAATAAAACTCTAAAAACACAGTTCGATTATACTTTTTTTACATTCTTATTTTAGACTCTAAACGTGTGTCGCTTTTCAAACAAAAACACACCCTTTTTAGAGTCTTTTTGAAGTTCAATGTAGACTGTTTTGCTCAAAATTTAGAGTCTAAAAGTAGTCCAAAAATTGTGTAAAAGCTAGTACACAAAGGCAAAGGATTTCACTGGCGGAATTGAGACTGAATAAATTTTATTTCCTCGAAGGAATGTCAGATTGCAAGATACTTAAGGCGGTAAATTTGAATTCAAATATATCAGCTGGTTTAAGCTTGATAATATTAATATTCAAACTCAGTATAACCGTACTCCATATTTTTCCGATAGAATCAGGTGCTTATGTCAAAATTCCATCGCAATTTATTCAACTTGGCCAATAAATGGCGAAGAAATTCGCTTCAGCGCCATCTGTTGACAATTTTTAATGTAAACGCAACGTCAAATTCCTTCGCTCTTTTTTTCACTCTTGTGTACTAGCCGAATGAATTAATTCTAGTTGTAATTTCTTTGAATTCCGCGAAGGATTTGTCCCATACATTTTTGTATGGAATGTCAAATTCCTTTACTTTTGTGTACTAGCTTTAAATGTTTCTGGGATGTCTATCAACAGTGCTGCCAACTCCTCAAAAGCAAAAAGCGCTGATTAGTTTTGAAAACGCGATAAAAACCACCGGAAATCAATGATTCTCAATTTCTAATTTCGAAAAAGCGCTAAATCAACCAAAAGAAAGCGTTTTTTGAATTGAAAAATTGAAAAAAAAAAACTTACTTCAAAACTTTAATGAACGCAACGAAAAAGCGTTAGATTTTGCGCTAAAACTACCTTAGCCCGCGCCACGGGCCTCGCAAAAGCGCTAGATCTAGCGCGAAAAGAGCTAAGTTGGCATCACTGTCTATCAATATCATTTTGTTTTGGTATCTGGGCGGTGGTGACGTATGTTGAATTGTGCGCGACGGCAATTCGCGAAGCAATAAATAAATCGACAATAAATAATCGATAATTAAGAAAAAGGAAATACGAAAATTATTTATAATTGAAGATACATTTGCATAAAAGTATGATTGGCGTTTTGGCCACATTTTTTAAAGCGATTATAGTGAATTCCGCGAATTCTGCGTAACTGCGTAATACGTTCAATATGAAAGTGAAAAAAACTATCAGCGACAACACAACATCAACAACAGCGAATACAATCAAATGAACACAAAGCAAACGTGAAAAATCAGCTGTTCGAAATAGAGACGGAATTTAGCAAATTATATTTCATAAGTTTTTTTAAAATTTGAAATTTTTCGTGCTCAGTGAAAATAGAAGATATATCGATCCAAAAACAAAAAAAAACGAAAGAAAAAAACCAACCCAGAAACTAACAAAAAACAAAAGAAAAACGAAAAATTTTCGGGACAAAAAAGTAAGCTTTGTTCGAGTTCTGGTTGTGATGATATTTTTAAATTTATTCAAAAGAATAAAATTCCATTTGAAAAACATAGTTGAGAAAATCCAAGAAAAAGTTTTGTTATTGTTCGCGATTCTTGCTTGTAGTACAGGATATTTAAGTCTTGCTTTGAACATGGATCAAGAGGAAATGGCCGAACAGCAAGCGGACATGGACATGATTGTCGACGTCGATGCGTTCGTTGAGGACGACGACGCGGACATCGATTTGGATTACTTGGATGAGCCATATGAATCGGATGATGAATCATCGGAGAGTGAGAATAATTTCAATATGAACATCGATGAGCGCTCGGAATTAAAAGAGCTAAGGAGCCGTATTCTTAATAAGCAAATGGATGTGACTTGTTTCACTGACAAACCATTGTACGAATTTAAGCCGCTTTGTTTGACGCGAGATTTTTTCTTAAATAAGAGTATAACCGATGTTCCGTTGGCACGATCCGGACATCGAATTATTGCCAATGCCAGTAATATGTATTCGTTAGGCGGTTATAATCCACGTGCTGCAACTACTGCGGCACGCGATGGACGTTGCATGCTCTTCCAGGAGTTATGGTCGTACAATTTCGCAACGAAACGTTGGAAACTCCTAATGAATGGCGAAGCAATGCCAAATATGCCCCGGGAGCTAGCTTCCAATGCGCTGGTGATGTACAACAATGTTTTGATTGTAAGTTGACGAAATTCTATTGTTCCCCCTCATTGAATTTTTTTTTTTTTTTTTTTTTTTTTGGAAAAAAGGATGTGGGCTTGTAAGAGACAACGCCCTCTTTATTCGCAACCTATTATCACACTTCATTTCGGGTTCATTATACATATGCGAGAGCTGCATGAGTAATGTTTTCCCCTCTCAATGGAATATAATATAGCGAGAAAATGTGTCTTTTGTGATAGGAAATAGAAGAATACTGGTTCATATTTAGTTTTTCTTCCTTCTCGTTTTTCATCTTTCTGTCGAACATTTCGAAGACAATTTTGATAACGAAATGATTGAAGAAATTAAAAGGTGCTGCTGCTCAATAATTTCGCCATTTTCAAACGCTAAATAAATCGACCTTCACAAAAAAAAAAAAAAAAAAAAAAGATGCAAAGCTCTCTTATGAATCTATCTATCTAGATGATGATGATGAAGAAAAAGCGAATCGAAATCACCGTCTGAATATTTGAATGTTTGAATTCCCAAGGCGACTTCAATTAGTTTCGCCTTAGTGCTTCATTGAGAGTGTATAAAATAAATACCTCTATATTGGAAAATAATTTAAGCGTTAAACTTATCGGCTTAACGGTGCAGAATTGCAAACCCAGGAGGTCATCTTGAGTGGGATTTTCAAATTTTCGCATAAACTTGGTTGACTTATTTCTATCGGTGTTTCTTCTCAATTGTAGTGAACAAGAAATTCAAATTTTGAATGTTTTTTGCGATATTATCCATACTAATCACCAGGGGCCTTACTCTGTATTGCGATGCGATACGCAAATCGATGCGATAACTTATTTCGAGTCCATTGCGATGGTATTTATAGTTTTATTTTTATCAAGTAAAAATGAACTGAAAGTCTCGGAAATGCTTTCAACATACCAATTAAAATGAAAAAGGATATAAGCAAACAACCATTCCAATTGCTACTTGAAATAAGCATGCATCGATTTGCGTATCGCATCGCAATACAGAGTAAGGCCCCAGGGTCAAATATTCTAAGGAATAGGAATAAGTTGAACTTTTGTAAACTGCATCAAAACGAAAATGTCGATTATTGATTTTTGGATCATCTTTTAAGCTTCCGTTTTACAATATTTTCTCTGAAGTTTCTTCTCTCTCTCTCTCACCTCTCTTTGATTTCGTATTCAATTCTATGTTGCTTTATCATTTCATGTCTTGTGTCTGCACATTCTAAACAAAATTAAATCCGAAAGAAACACGTTGGCAGACTAAAAGCAGCAACACAGCAGCGACCCCACAATCGATTATGAATAATTACGTCATTTGCTGGCATTTGAAGCTGTTCGGTTGCGATTTCGGCATGGGTGCCACATTACATTTCAGTATTCCATCGTGTTCATCAATCATCCGACTCTTCATCACTTTATCCTATTTCAGGCGTTATCTTGAAGAAAGTGGTAATATACTTATGCAAGAGTTTTATTTTTCTGAGTAAAAAAAAAAAACTCAAAAACCAATTTTTATTTTTTGAGTAATAAATAAAAATCTAAGATAAATTTTTATCTTCAGAGCAAAAAATAAAATTCGAAAAATAATTTTATTTATGAGTAAAAATTAAAAATCTAAAAAAAGTTTTTTCTTCTGAGTAAAAAATATAACTCGAAAAGTAATTTTTATTTCTTGATCGAAAAAAAAATCTAAGAATAAGTTTTATCTTCTGAGTAAAAAAATAAAACTAAAAAAATAATTGTTATTTTCTGATTAAAATAATAAAACTCTTAAAATAATACTTAAATTGTAATTTTTAAAATATAATTTATAACAGTTATGGTCCCTGATTTCTATCGGTGTTTCTTCTCAATTGTAGTGAACAAGAAATTCAAATTTTGAATGTTTTTTGCGATATTATCCATACTAATCACCCAGGGGCCTTACTCTGTATTGCGATGCGATACGCAAATCGATGCGATAACTTATTTCGAGTCCCCATTGCGATGGTATTTATAGTTTTTTTATAAGTAAAAATGAACTGAAAGTCTCGGAAATGCATTTCCAACATACCAATTAAAATGAAAAAGGATATAAGGGCAAAACAACCATTCCAATTGCTACTTGAAATAAGCATGGCATCGATTTGCGTATCGCATCGCAATACAGAGTAAGGCCCCAGGGTCAAATATTTAAGGAAAATAGGAATAAGTTGAACTTTTGTAAATGCATCAAAACGAAAATGTCGATTATTGATTTTTGGATCATCTTTTAAGCTTCCTTTTTTCATATTTTCTCTACAAGTTTCTCTCTCTCTCTCTCTCTCTCTCGCTCTCTTCTTTGATTTCGTACTTCATTCTATGTTGCTTTATCATTTCATGTCTTGTGTCTGCACATTCTAAACAAAATTAAATCCGAAAGAAACACGTTGGCAGACTAAAAGCAGCAACACAGCAGCGACCCCAACAATCGATTTGAATAATGTACGTCATTTGCTGGCATTCGAAGCTGTTCGGTTCGATTCGGCTGGGTGCCACATTACATTCAGTACGAATCGCTAACCAATACGCGAAGCAAAGCAATTCCCCCTTCCAACAAAACAAAAGCAACAACTTGTTTTGCTTTTTTTTTTAGGTCCAAAAGAAAATTGCTATATATACTTATATATAAATATATATTTATATATGTATCTATCCAATTTGTGCTCTTTCAGTGGCCATTGTACCAACGCTTCCTCGCCTTGATATTGGCCATCAGCGTAAAGCATTTGAAATTAAAAAAATTTTTCCTTTTGTTTTTCGTTTTTTTTTTGTTTTCTCGCTTCTTGTATCATTTCCCGTTGCATGTGTAGATATTTCGGTTGAATATGTTGGCATCGAGTCGTGGTGTCTGAGTGCCAAAAATGACAACAAACAAAATAAAACAAAAAAAAAAAAAACTATTAAGTGAAACAAAGAATTCATTTTCACATAGGGCTGTTTCTTTTTCAATTGTTCAGGGATCCCGCTCGAACCATGATAACATAGGTACCTCACAATCTAACCGATGATACCTTTAAACAATGAAAACCCCGAAACTATTTGCTTATGCTTTTGGTTTTAATTTTAATTTCAGTTTTGTGTTCTCAAACATTCATTTGATAAGTTTACGCGGATTGGCACCCACCCACACACACACACACACACACACAGACACAAAAACACATACACAAACACGCCATGATGAATTCGATGAGTCGTCCCCTATAATCTCACCAAAATTTCGTGCGTTCTGATAAAATAAGAACAAATTTTTTTTTTTTTTTTGTTCGTGGTTTCTCATTCGGATTTTGATAATAGTTTCCCTTAAGCAGCGAAGTTCAAGATCCGATTTCCCAAGCACGTGTGCAGTCGAACACGTACAGCGTGTACACACACACAATTATGAATGTGATTGTATCGGGGCTGGACATCACTGCCCTAAAGTCACCATAAGTAGATCATCATTTGAGACCGACTTGCAACGACGTCATCACAATTGTGCTTTGTTTCTTCACTACTTTTGAATCTTGTCTAACGTTGGTCTGCAGCAGTGCGTAAAATTTTGTTTTTTTTTTTTTTTAAATATTTTTCATAACATTTTCATTGTTTTCCTCGCGTGGATCTCGGGAGAAAGAGAGTGGGAGAGAGGGGAAAAAATACGATAGGAAGAGAGAGAGTGAGTGATAAAATTAGGGGGCTGGAAGGTGGGTGAGAGAGAGAGAGAGAGAGAGAGAGAGAGAGAGAGAGAGAGAGATGTTGACGTACGTGAAAACGGGGGCAATAATTAGAGCTGAAGAAACATTTGATAGCACTATCGTTACTATCGATAGTTTTGATTCATTGACATTTACATTAACTTTGAAAAGGTGGTGCTGGCAGTGATAGAGGCTATTTTGTAATGGACAGATAACTAAAAATATCCAGTTTCGATTATCGAAATTATCGATTATTGAAATTATCGATTACTGAAATTATCGATTTCTGAAATGATCAATTATAGAATTTTTCTATTACTTCAATTATCGATTATTGAAACTTTCGATTGATTAAATTATCGATTATTTATCGATTTTTGAAATTTTGAATTATTTAAATATGTAACCCAATATTTAAACTATCGATTATTGAAATGGTCACTTATTTGAATAATCGATTATTGCGACTTCAATTAGTTTCGCCTTAGTGCTTCATTGAGAGTGTATAAAATAAATACCTCTATATTGGAAAATAATTTAAGCGTTAAAATCATCGGCTTAACGGTGCAGACTTGCAAACCCAGGAGGTCATCTTGAGTGGGATTTTCAAATTTTCGCATAAACTTGGTTGACTTATTTCTATCAGGGACCCAAAATAATAATTATTTTTGAATTTTGAATTTTAAAATCGATATAAAATAATTTATATTTAAAAATTAGTTTTTAAGTGTTATTCTTAGAGTTTTATTTTTTGATCAAAAAACAAAAATTAATTCTCAAGTTTTATTTTTTGATCAGGAAATAACAATTATTTTTCGAGTTTTATTTTTTACTCAGAAGATACAACTTATTCTAAGAGTATTAGTTTTAACTCAGTAAAAAAATTGCTTTAAAGTTTTAATTTTTGCTCGGATGATAAAATTATTTTTGGAGTTTTATTTTTTACTCAGAAAACAAAAATTATTTTTCAAGTTTTTTGTTTTACTCACAACATTATGCAAACACAAGTATTATGCAATTTTTTTGGATTTGAATTGTGGTTGACGATTTCGCATCTGGCCTTTTTTCATTTCCTCGTGTTCATCATCATCCGACTCTTCATCACTTTTATCCTATTTCAGGCGTTATCTTGAAGAAAGTGGTAATATACTTATGCAAGAGTTTTATTTTTCTGAGTAAAAAAAAAAAACTCAAAAACCAATTTTTATTTTTTGAGTAATAAATAAAAATCTAAGATAAAATTTTTATCTTCAGAGCAAAAATAAATCGAAAATATTTTTATTTACGAGTTAAAAATTAAAAATCTAAAAAAGTTTTTTCTTCTGAGTAAAAAATATAACTCGAAAAGTAATTTTTATTTCTTGATTAAAAAAAAAAAAATAATTTTTATCTTCGAGGTAAAAAAATAAAACTAAAAAAATAATTGTTATTTTCTGATTAAAATAATAAAACTCTTAAAAATAATACTTAAATTGTAATTTTTAAAATATAATTAATAACAGTTATGGTCCCTGATTTCTATGGTTTCTTCTCAATTGTAGTGAACAAGAAATTCAAATTTGAATGTTTTTTGCGATATTATCCTACTAATCACCCAGGGGCCTTACTCTGTATTGCGATGCGATACGCAAATCGATGCGATAACTTATTTCGAGTCCCCATTGCGATGGTATTTATAGCTTTTTTTATAAGTAAAAATGAACTGAAAGTCACGGAAATTCATTTCCAAATACCATTAAAATGAAAAAGGATAAGGGAAAACAACCATTCCAATTGCTACTTGAAATAAGCATGCATCGATTTGCGTATCGCATCGCAATACAGAGTAAGGCCCCAGGGTCAAATATTTAAGGAAAATAGGAATAAGTTGAACTTTTGTAAATGCATCAAAACGAAAATGTCGATTATTGATTTTTGGATCATCTTTTAAGCTTCCTTTTTTTCATATTTTCTCTACAAGTTTCTCTCTCTCTCTCTCTCTCGCTCTCTTCTTTGATTTCGTACTTCATTCTATGTTGCTTTATCATTTCATGTCTTGTGTCTGCACATTCTAAACAAAATTAAATCCGAAAGAAACACGTTGGCAGACTAAAAGCAGCAACACAGCAGCGACCCCAACAATCGATTTGAATAACTACGTCATTTGCTGGCATTCGAAGCTGTTCGGTTCGATTCGGCTGGGTGCCACATTACATTCAGTACGAATCGCTAACCAATACGCGAAGCAAAGCAATTCCCCCTTCCAACAAAACAAAAGCAACAACTTGTTTTGCTTTTTTTTTTAGGTCCAAAAGAAAATTGCTATATATACTTATATATAAATATATATTTATATATGTATCTATCCAATTTGTGCTCTTTCAGTGGCCATTGTACCAACGCTTCCTCGCCTTGATATTGGCCATCAGCGTAAAGCATTTGAAATTAAAAAATTTTTTCCTTTTGTTTTTCGTTTTTTTTTTTGTTTTCTCGCTTCTTGTATCATTTCCCGTTGCATGTGTAGATATTTCGGTTGAATATGTTGGCATCGAGTCGTGGTGTCTGAGTGCCAAAAATGACAACAAACAAAATAAAAACAAAAAAAAAAAACTATTAAGTGAAACAAAGAATTCATTTTCACATAGGGCTGTTTCTTTTTCAATTGTTCAGGGATCCCGCTCGAACCATGATAACATAGGTACCTCACAATCTAACCGATGATACCTTTAAACAATGAAAACCCCGAAACTATTTGCTTATGCTTTTCGTTTTAATTTTAATTTCAGTTTTGTGTTCTCAAACATTCATTTGATAAGTTTACGCGGATTGGCACCCACCCACACACACACAGACACAAAAACACATACACAAACACGCCATGATGAATTCGATGAGTCGTCCCCTATAATCTCACCAAAATTTCGTGCGTTCTGATAAAATAAGAACAAATTTGTTTTTTTTTTTTTTGTTCGTGGTTTCTCATTCGGATTTTGATAATAGTTTCCCTTAAGCAGCGAAGTTCAAGATCCGATTTCCCAAGCACGTGTGCAGTCGAACACGTACAGCGTGTACACACACACAATTATGAATGTGATTGTATCGGGGCTGGACATCACTGCCCTAAAGTCACCATAAGTAGATCATCATTTGAGACCGACTTGCAACGACGTCATCACAATTGTGCTTTGTTTCTTCACTACTTTTGAATCTTGTCTAACGTTGGTCTGCAGCAGTGCGTAAAATTTTGTTTTTTTTTTTTTTTTAAATATTTTTCATAACATTTTCATTGTTTTCCTCGCGTGGATCTCGGGAGAAAGAGAGTGGGAGAGAGGGGAAAAAATACGATAGGAAGAGAGAGAGTGAGTGATAAAATTAGGGGGTTGGAAGGTGGGGAGAGAGAGAGAGAGAGAGAGAGAGAGAGAGATGTTGACGTACGTGAAAACGGGGGCAATAATTAGAGCTGAAGAAACATTTGATAGCACTATCGTTACTATCGATAGTTTTGATTCATTGACATTTACATTAACTTTGAAAAGGTGGTGCTGGCAGTGATAGAGGCTATTTTGTAATGGACAGATAACTAAAAATATCCAGTTTCGATTATCGAAATTATCGATTATTGAAATTATCGATTACTGAAATTATCGATTTCTGAAATGATCAATTATAGAATTTTTCTATTACTTCAATTATCGATTATTGAAACTTTCGATTGATTAAATTATCGATTATTTAAAGTATCGATTTTTGAAATTTTGAATTATTTAAATATGTAACCCAATATTTAAACTATCGATTATTGAAATGGTCACTTATTTGAATAATCGATTATTGAATGGTCCATTCTTGAAATTATCGATTATTGAAAAAATCGATAATGTAATCGATTGGTTAATGTAAACCTGATGCGTAATGTACAGGAGGCCAAACCTTTTGCTAATAGTCTAAATATTTCAAAATTCTGGACTTTATGTTCTATTTTACAAACCAAATGGAATTTGCTACATGCTAACGTCGTGAACTATGGTTAAAAGGTATGAAAAATTGAGTATGAAAGGTTTTAAAATTTGAGAATTTGTATATTACCGCTTGATATAAATTAAAGGATGGAATACTTTATGAAATATTTAATAATTTGGAATTTTTATATTTAGACACCATTTATCTATTAAAACTTAAATGGATAACTTTATGCACAAATGCGATTGGTAGAAAGTTTAAGTTTGATCTAGTTTAATTAATTATTATATAGGACCACCATTTATCTTTAAATTTAAAACTTTAAAATGGGGGATATTTTAATGTTAAACAGCTCAAAAATCCTTGATCGAAACCACTAGCAATTTTCCAACCCAATGAGTTTAAATTGCAGAATGTAACTTCCGATAGTACTATCGATACTATCGATGGTTCAGGCTATCGACTATTTATACTATCGACAATTCAAACTATTACGCTATTTACATGTTAAGACATTTCGATAATGAAACAAATTTTCGTCGACAAGGGAGGCAGGGGAAAGAGAGAAAAACGCTACCATACCACATCCCCGTGCGTCCCTAGCCCACAAAAAGTGTGTTTCATTATCGAGATGTCTTAACGTGTAAATGGCCTCTATCAATGATCGCAACTAACGATAGTTCTTCAGCTCTAATTAAAATACCATAACCATCGGTAGTTTTTTTCTTAGAGCTGCCAGACAAAAATCGACTAATTCACGCTTTAATTTGTGCATTTATTTAATCAAATTCAAGTCAAATGCACGACATAATGCAAAATTAAGCCGTTGAGTTGCATTAATGGTGTAATCTGTTTAGGGTATAAATCTGCTTTGCAATGTAATTCCTAGATCACAACACGAATTTCGGTTATCAGTACTTAAGAACAGCCTCTTCGGATTCGCGAAATCAGTTCCGATTCGTATGCTTAGACCCGATTTCACCAAGCTATTTAAATGATCCGCGAACTGTCAAATTTACTACTTATTTTTGAAAATCCTTTCCAGCATCTTATAAATTATCTTATCTAATTTGATCTAAAATGAAAAAAAAGGTTAAAATAATGTTTTTCTCTCTCCTTTCAATTTACAGTCTTATGGTGGTACTGGCTTCCCATTCGGTGAATCTTGCTCAAATGATTGTTATATGTTTTCGACTGGCCAGCATTATAGCAGGCCAATTTTATCGCGTTTATCAGTTAATGGTGATTTACCCACACCGCTGTATGGTCCTGCGATTGTGATACACGAAGATTATTTATATACTATTGGTGGAACGACTGGATTTGATTATTCTTGTGATGTATATCGTTTGAATTTAAGAACTCGTGTATGGGAGAGCGTCTATAAAAGTCGACCGGAAATGCGTGATGATCCGGACGGTCGCTATCGACACGAGATCATTTATGATGGCGTATATATATATGTTTTGGGCGGTGGTACATCGTTAAATGTTTACGATTTACAACGTATACCCGCATTCAATTTGAAAAAAAATCGATGGGAATACTTCGAGACACTGGGCGATCGAACGGGTTTGGGTTATCCAAAACCGCGAAAATGTTTTTCATGCGTCCAACATAAAATGGAAAACGGTGATATTGAGGCTTTTATAAGTGGCGGACTGCAGGTTAGAAAATTTCAAAAATTCAATTTCAAGTTCGAAAGAAATTTTCGAAAAGGTCACGTTTGGTTTCAAAAAATTTTTTATCAAAAAAAGAAAAGTTTTGTTTTTTTTTGCATTCACTTTACTACAGGGTGACTTTTCAACATATTTCAATGATGTTTGGAAGCTTAACGTACGTACGATGCAATGGACTTTAGTACGCACAGCGAAGTTACGGAAAGCACTCTACTTTCATTCGGCAGCTGATAACGGTAATGGGCTTATGTACATTTTTGGCGGTATCGAATACGATAAGAAGGAAATGCGTCGTCGCAATCGTGTTTATAAAATGTGGATGACAATACCAAAGCTAAGCGAAATCTGTTGGGAGGCAATAACATACTATAACGATCATCTCAGTACCTATAATAGTAATAAGCTATTGTCATATGGTATACCAAAGCGTTTTGTCGATCGTGTTGATTTCCTGCCGAAAAAACGTCAATACAGTCTAAATCTGAGCGCCGAAGAGAACCGGCAATCTTCGATGGCATGCACTTCGCTTTGAGTACAATGCAATGGACTTATAAACGCGATGGAGCTTCGATAGTCTGGATTTAGCGTTATACGTTCGTAGGTAGCATTCAATAAATTTCTTATTCTTTCAATTGGAACGAAAACAGCAACAACAGGAAAGTAACAATTCTTTTACTGACCTCTCTTAATACAAAGACATTACGAAGCAATAAAATTCAATTCTTTAAAATCGTATTTTTGCATTATTATACATGTATATATATACATATATATTTATACTTATATATATGTATGTATATATATAGAAACGTGATCTTTACTTTATTAGCATTAAAATTAACAACAACAACAACAACAACAACAACTAAATCAGCCATAAAGTAGTAGTTTTGCGATAATTTGCTTAAGTAAAAATTTTTGTAATCCAAAACAAAGAAGAAAAAAATTCTTTTTCAGTTTTTAAAACTCACTTTTTCTATTTATATTCTCACAAAAAAAAAAAAAAAAAAAAAAAAAAATCAAATGAATTATCATTTCGCCCAAAATCCGATTTCAATTCTAAATACATATGAGCTTAACTCCTCTCGAAAAATTCATCTTTATTCGGTTTGTTTGTTCTGCCTCGCGTCCTTTTATGCAGGAGCCGAGAGGACAACAAATCAAATTGCTTTTCATTTATAATGACGCTGTTTCCTCTCAACTTATCTTCAGGGTCTCGTCGTTATCGACTCAAGGTTGAGTCGAATCGATTTTTTAAGGCTAGAGTCGAAAAGGGCAGCATATTCGCTATGAGATTGAAAAAGAAAACTTAAAAATAAAAACAAAAAAAAAAAAAACCTTCAGAACCTTACATTTTTGAAACTGTTTTCCCGTAGTGCTTAACAAGAAATTTCAATACTTTTTCCTTTTTAAAGGAAAGTTATAAATAGAGCATCACTTTGATATTATTGTTACTATAATGTAACGCTTGAAATGAGTTTAAAAATACCTACACACACTCGCTCTTTCTCTCCCTCTGTCTCTCTCTCTCTCTCTCTCTCTCTCTCTTGCATAAATATTAATATTTTCGCATATTGTGTTGTAACCCATTTAAGTTAAAGCATAAAATATTTGTTTTGTTAAGCATTTTATTAAAGAAATCTTGATATTAATAAAAATAAAAATAAAAAATAAAAACAAAAGAAACTCATTCTCAGGTGTTCTTTTATTTTGAGAAAAATTTTTATAATTTTTCATATTGCCTACTGTGCCCATATGTCAGTCATCTTTATCGCGTATACCTCGAGCTAAGATTAATAATTATTCATTTTATTTATTCATTATTGATTATAATCAAACGAGTTCCGAAAATGCCCCCTAAACTGAATTTTGAAAACGTATGTTTGAAAATATTATTCATTAATTTCAATTGAATCGGTAATAATTTCTAAAACCCCAGTCAGTAGAATTTTTCAGGAATCAATTAAAAACTGCTCCATACTTAAACTAATGAGTAGTTTTAAAGTACCATTTTTTTTTAAAGCCTTAATTCAGTATTAAGGAGGAAGGGGGGGTGTTTTAGCTTATGTGTTATTTTTCCAAAATACTCAACTATTTCCAGCAAAAAAAGAATTGTATTTTGGAAAAAATTTGACTAAAGAAGTTTTTGAAATGGCCTATTCCAATTTGTATTTGGAATATGTATTCTTATCGAATCCTTTGATTATGTGTTAGTTATAAATCGGATCGATGTTTTGTCACGTTTGGACTATAGGTTTATAGGCTTTTCTTTTTGCTATCCCTCCACCCACTGAAATATTTTATGGTAATAGATATTGACCTAGTTACAAACGGCCATGCTTTCAACCCTGAGTGGAATCCTTGCAGAAATTTCAAGGCTCTACATATTGCGTCGTACTTGAAAAAGGCGAATTATTTTCTCTCTTTCTGTCTCTCGGTAGCTTCTTGTTGTGTTGTAGCTCCCTATATCAAATGACGTTGCAACCCCAAAACATCCTTCAGATGTGTATGTATGGTTTCATAATTTTTTTTTTTTTTTTTTTTACTCCGGAAATGCGTATTTCTCTCATAGCTGCGAAGAGAATATTCGATGCCATTTCATTTTTATTCAGAAACTGTTGCTGGCTATTCTGATGGTGGTGGTTTATTTTGTTGTGTACCTATAAATTTTTCGTCATAGAATTGAGATGATTTTATTCTTACTTTTTTTCTCTCTCTCTCTCTTACTCGATTGAAGGGATTTGTTAATTTAATCATTGCATATGCGTCACGGGATACAATGCATTTTCGTGTGGGATGAGTGAATTGCGTATTACTTTTTGGATTTTTAATACGTCATTGAAACTGCGTCATTATTTTTCTGTTTGATAAGAAGAAAATTCTATCGAAATAATGCAAATGTGAATGCAATGAAATTTTTCCCCGCGGATTAAAAAAAATTTTTTTTTATATATCTACCTATATATATATATGTATACAATATTTACCCATTCTAAGCAGTTTGTGAAGGTTATATAAAGGGAGCAAGAATCTCGAACATTTTCCAGGCAAAGGTCATAACATTCTTTCTTAAATTGACCTCTAAAGGACTTGCTTTTTCAGCGGATTAAAATTTCTTGGGAAAAACTCCCCAGAGAATATTCATTTAGAATAGGGCTGATAAAAAACTCAAAAAAAAAATGGGACACTTTTCTATTTCGGATAATTTTTTCATGCTTCAAGGAACTCTGTGAAAGGGGAGTCTATCGAGCAAAAGTTGGAACGATTATATGGGCCAAAATTCTTTTTAATGCCTTAACTTCTGTCCCTGTCAACGAAATTCAGTTTTTTAAAAGGAGCAAACCAAATTAATAAAAAATTAGTTTTAACAAAAAATTTATGAATAACGAAATAAAATACTCTAGTCGAATTGAAAAAAATCAATTATTACCAAAACTCAATTTTTTTCCTTCGCAAATTACGGTAACATTGTTGTCTTATCTTCTCATGTCTTGCCAAACAAGACAACAATGTTACTGTAATTTGCGAGTAAACAAGATGGAAGTTTGGTAACATTCGATTTTTTCCAATTGAACTAGAGTATTTTATTTCGTTATTAATAAATTTTTTGGTAAAATTTATTTGTTATTAATTTGATTTGCTCTTTTATGAACACTGAATTTCGTTGACAGCGACAAAAATTTAGGCATTAAAAAGAATTTTGGCCCATATAACATGTGAAACCATATAGCCATAAAGAAATAGCCATGACCTACCTTGCCGAGGTCGGAAACAGACAAGTTTTTTGAGGATAAATAATTTCGGTACACTTTTGAAAAAAATGCTCTTTTAAATGGTCACGGGGGCGGTACATGAAGTCTAACTCGTAGGGACAAAAAATTATATTTTATAAAGGAATAAGTTAAAAAAAAAGTAAATCCTAATTAAAAATATTTGTTACGATTTAACGGCAATGTTAATTTTTAATGGTCGTGGTCCATTCGATCTTATTTTTCACAGAAAATTTCTTCCTCAATTAAGGCATTCGCTTTCTAAAAACGAATATAAAACATAAAGTGGCCGATTTTACTGCGTTCTTATTCGACAAAACCTTTCGCTCCGAGTATAGATTTGTTCAAGAACAAAAAAAAAAAAAAATTCAAAAAACTAATGGAAATGGTTTTCTGAAATACTGGCAACATTGTTGGAATAGTTCACTCACGAATTGCAGTCCTCATACGTTCAAACGTGCTCGTTGTCATGTCAAGTATTAGACTGGGTACTACTCACCTGAACAGGTAAGAGCAACAAAAAGAATGCACAATTGATATTTTGTACTTTCAAGAACACTAGCACGTTCTCCATTTTGACATTGAACCGATTCAAATGTCAAATGCAATCAGCTGTTTGATTAACCGAGATTCCTAACTCGCCGGTCACACGTATGAAAACATGTTTCGAAACAATTTGGAAGTAGAGAAAGATTTGGGAAGAAAAGAGATGGTTGTTTGTTGTATGTTACGAAACAATCTTTGTTGCTTTTTCTTTCTCATGCATTCAAATGGGATGTTTTCGAAACATGTTTCATAAGTGTGACCGGCGAGTAAGATTCTTGATTAATTGTGAGAAACTAGATCGTTTTCACAAACAAATAAATGCGAAATAATGGACATGTTGATGTATGTATTTCTGTCAAGTTCGCTTGATCAGGAGCCATTTTTATTGGCTTTTATCGGCTCGTGAGTATGGCAACAAGAAACAGTTGAGCTGCAGTTCGTCGCCATATATTTTATATGGGAGTTTACTTCCCTGTTCAGTTGAGTACTTCCCGCTTCAGACACACGAACATGTTTCGGAACAATTCCATTTGATTGCATGAGAAAGAAAGAGTAGCGCAGAACATTTAACAAACAACCGTCTTTTTTCTTCGCTCGTCTTTCTCTACTTACTTAATTGTTTCAGATCAATTTTTCCCTTGTCGTTTTATGCTTTGCTATTCCGTGATCGACAAATAAGTAAAAAAAAAAAAAAATGTTAATTATCATTAATTGATTTCAGAAAATGGAAACACTGAAATTACTTTCCGTCAGTCATGCTTGCGAGCATGTTCGAACGTTTGTGAATCGTGCATCGAATAATTTATTTACGTCGGAGGGTGGTATCAAATCAAATTGCAAACTTTAAGAAACTGCAGGACATCTAGTCATGCTGAAACCACATGCATTAACGCAAGTGCTTAGCCAGGCGAACACTGGTGGAGTGGTCTATACCTTGTGAGTAACAACTACTTTATATATAGTATACTATAATACTAATGCGACAGATCGACTTTTAGACTTTTTAGTCAAGAAGGCGCCCTGCTCGCTCACTCTGGTTCAGTTGATAAGGAGGAAAAGATAGCCGATAAGGCAGCAGCGATAGCTAGCAATATTTGGGCAGCCTATGAGAAACATGGACGCAATGTCTTCCGAGAAGATCGTCTGAATTTCGTATTAATTGATTTGGAACATGGCCAAGTTGCGATAACGCAGGTGGGTGCGGTCATTTTGTGTACTTATATACTGTGATAAAATTACATTTTGTATTTGTTTTTGTTCATTTTTTTTTTTGTTACAGGTTGCCAGCCGATTGCTCTGTCTATACGCGAAAGAGAATATAGGACTTGGTCTTTTAAAAGAGAAAACGATGGCTTTAGCCAACTACTTAGAGTCGCCGCTAAGTCAAATTGCTGGTTCATAGGAACATCGAACTTTTTTTTTTATCTTAATTACCTTCCCGTGTTTGAAGCGGAGACTTTGTTTGTTTTTTTTTTTTTTTTTTTTGTTTCGAAATATTTCTCCATTAACATTAAGAGAGTGTAAAATAACGCTTTAAAAAATATTTAACTATGTAATAAAGTGTAGTGTATCTTATAAAGAATTTCGATTAAATATAAAACTTTAATATTACCATAAAAAAGTTAATATTTTGAGGAATTTTCTAGAGCCAGTTCTAATGTTGTGTTGTAGCTGTGTTGCTCGCACGGCTATTGAAATGTCTTTACATCCAAATCTAATCTGTTTTGAATCGTATGAATATAATGCAAATCATTACTAGGAATTTCTAGCGCATAAGAGAAATCAAAACTTCCATTTCAAACGCATGACATTCCCACCAAAGAGCTATAGTATGGCTATATGAGAAAAAAATATTTCGCTTCCTCATGGATAGGGCTCGGGAAAAATTCTCTAAAAATTGCGTTATACAGTGCATAAAAAAACATTTCAAATAGTTTTTGCCTATTCTATTAAAATAGGAACTGGTCGCGTTTTGCGGACCCCAGGATAGGCCGGGAATTTAAGGGGGTCTTCTCATTGAAAACCCGTTTTTTGGACCCTTTTTAAAAAAATTCTTATTTGAAAACGCAAAGAATAATTGAAAACTTTTTTTATTTATTGTATTACAAAAGGTTCAAAGTAAATAAAAAAAATTTTTTTGCCTCGATACGTGGGCTGTTCAAAAAGTAATGAGACTTCAAAGTTGGTGGTGAAAAAAAAAGGTGCCGTCACGGCGGCCACGATTCCGGGTCTCCGGAGCGTCCGAAATGAAAAAAAAAAACGGGGTTATAATCAGTATAGATGTAATTCTCGGGTGAACCTCAAGCTTAATTTTGTGATTTTTTTTGACAAAATGGCGGCCATTCAAAAAAAAATTTCAATTTCGGGCTTTTTTTTTGTAGTTTAGTGTAAAAAAAAAATAGTAAAAATTTTTTTAAAATTATGGTCGAGGTTCACCCGAGAATGGTGACAATTCTGCGTCGATTCCACTTTGTTTCATGAAAATCGGTTCAGTTGAACTGGAGATATCATGGCCGCCAGTTCGAAAAACGTGGTTTCGAGATAAACGCGTTTAAAGTTTGAAGCAACGCAAAAATTACTCGTTTTAGCGCAGATCTTGCTCGACAAAGAAGGCTATATCCTCTAAACTATTTCGAATTTCAAAAAATCCTTTTAGGGGCATATTCACAACTACCCAAGCTATAAATAAATGCAAAAAAAAAGTCGAAAAAAAAAGTTGCTCAATGAGAAGACCCCCTTAAATACGCAAGAAGAAGAAGAAGAAGAGGAATTAAAACTTTTTTTCCCTGAACTTTTTATTGTAATGAACACGAAGAACGAAACCCCCCGCAAAATAAAGTATTTTCAATGAGATTTAAACCATAGCACAACGACCTTAAGGCTATTTTTCAGAGGAATGAGCTTGGAGACTTTGCCAGCATTTTTTTAATTGGTTTTAACGCAAATATTTGTCATTTTTAGTGCATCGTTTTCCGAGCCCTACTCATGGCTATCGATTTAATATTGAACGATATTTTTTTTGCATTAAATATCCTTGGCAACGACTTTGTTGGAAACCTATCATAAATTGCAGTTTAGTCTTTGGAAAATTCTTCAAGTTTTGAATTATAATAGGTATTAAAAAAAAAAAAAATATGTGGAGAATTAAAAAGCCTAAGAAAATTTATCGAAAGTATGAAGGTATGAAGGCATAGAACTTTCAGGGATACATCAATATCAAATTGGATTATAAAAGGACTTTGTTTTTTTTTTAAAGATTTCTACACAGAAAAGGATTTACGCGATGATACTTACATGCCACCTTTGAACATATCGATAGCGGACTTTAACGCGGTAAGACCAGCAAGCTCATACGTATATCTGCAACAAGATAAGTGTGATTCTATTTGTACAGGAAGGTCATATTGAAAATCCACGTGCACCATGTGTTGCGACCGTTATAGATCCGGATTATATAAAGGATTCACGTCTACAAAAGCTGACAAGGAGATTCCGTGTTAAAAGGTAGGAAAATTATATGAATATGTACTTCATTGTTCGTTTGTTTGGAAAAGTTTTATTTTGAAATTAAATTAAAAAAAAAAAAAAAAAATTATAATTACGTTTAGCCATATGATGACATCATATCTTAAAGTATTCGAAACGAAGTCGAAATTTTAAGCGCCTTTTCCATGAACAAAGTCAATTCTCTTATTCCATCGCATACAGTTTTAGAGTCCGATCCATGCTAGTGGAAGCGATGTATTGAGCGTGTTTTCCAAAGCGTACACCCGTAGCAAGCGCAGTATGATCATTGAAAAGTTTCAACTCCTGCCATTGTTTACATAAGAAGACTCTGGAAAGCAGAAAGCGTTCAATGATACCGATAAACATTTATTGATTGTATAATACATAAATATATGATTTGTCGATCGTGCTGTCGATATTGTTTCGTTTAAAAAGCATATCTCTCCCCCTCCTCATGTGTTTATGAAATCAATATAATCAAAAAGACTCAAAAAAAGCCCCTCCTTCCTTTCTTTTTTAATGTAATTTTTCTACGTCAAGTGATATCCTACAGCTACGTGAAATTATGCGCAGAAAATTTATGATATACGCAACGAAGGAAACTCAATCCCAACAACAGCAGGACGAAGAGCTTCATGAGTGCGTCTACCGACGTTTATTGCGTTTTCATGAGGTATTAACTAAATTCCAAAATTTTATCCTCGAATAGATATTATAAAGGGAATTAAATAAAAAATAAGTTCGCAGAAGAATGCCTTACGAAAATCAAGACCCAAGCATTTAATGAATTAAAAGAAGCACAGACAGAGCTCGATAAATTGAAAGAAGTGAATCTGGAGAAGAAATTAAAGGATATAATGGCAACACATCAAAGCATTCTTGTCGAAGTGCGTGAGCTGTATAGTAAATTTTTATATCTACTAAAATTGATTGTAGGTTTAGTTTGTTTTTCATTGAAATTTTCCACATATTATCCAGTTAAAAAGAATCTCATTTTAGAGCTATTTCGACGATATAGTTATTGAAGAAATTAAGGACTCAAACAATCCGGATCGTACTAGATTGATTAAACCACCAGAAATAACAGATCTAGAAATAACCGACAAAACCAATGGAAAAGTGGAGATCCAACGTATACAAGAGTATATGGATAAAGTTGTTCGACCATATTTAGAGCAAAGAAGACATTTGAATGCTGAAATTTGGTACAGAGGCTACGAACATACAAGAAATAAAATCTTCAGCTATTATCGTCGCTACATGAATCTGGCACTACTTAATCATATTCAGAGAATTATTTTTCAGAGATTTGTAAGTTCCATCGAATTAAATTAAATTAAATGAATTTCAATTGTGGAAATTTATAGCAAAAATTCCACGCACGTTGCACAATAAAGCCGATATTTCTTAAGGATCCGGATTTTATGCGAAAAAGAGCCGACGATCTAAAGCAGAGTGCTAAAAAAATTATGAATGATCTGGAAGCCAAGTACAAAAATGAGTAAGAATTTGCTATGAAAAGTTTGCGATAACTTCTATTGATCCATCCATATATAAATTATTAACATATATATATACATATAATTTTATTTGAAAAGCAAAATTCTAATGGAGTTAAACGCAATTGTTCCTGTTATTTTGGAATATCTTGAACCAAAAACCAAAAAACCGAAAGAAATAAAACATGATAATAAATTGAAAAGCTCTATAAAAAGAAATAAAGTAAAACCCGAAGCAGCTTCACTATTGGAACAAGAACAGGAAGATAAACTGCTGGTCAACGTCGAAAAGATACAAGTCCATGTATTCGTAAGTACCTTCAATGTAGTGCAATAAATATTAATTCAATGACCTTAAATTATATTTTCTAGTCCTTACTTAACAAACTAGATTCGATTCCACCGCATATTATAAAGAAAGCGGAAAGAAATGTTCGCCGGCGTATTTATTTGGAGCAGGAAGCATCCCGGCGTGCTTTGGAGAAACAAAACCGTATGCACAATTGGAAGGAACATATGAAAAGACATGAGCTGGAGCGAGCAAAAGGTTCCAGAGTTTAAAAATAATAAAAGTCAACTTTTTTTTTAAAACTTAAAATGTTGAACTTTTTCTTATGGCTTTAGTTACGAAAATCGACTGCGAGTATTTACATCTACACTTCTCGGTTATATTTTTTGGTCTTGAAATTATTAACCTTAAAATTTATATTGAGTCATTCTTTACTTACCTAACATCTGTGCCAGCTATAGCCAAATATGTTCCACTCTGATCGAAGCATAGATCTCTTACTTCGTAGCCATCGTCTAGTTGTATTGTCTTGAAATTTTTAAGTTTTCTTAAATCCCATAGTTTGACACAAGCATCGTCAGCAGCTGTAGCTAAATAATAACCGTTTTCAGAGAACGAAATAGCCGAAATGGGACCAGTGTGTCCAGGGAAATTGGCCACATTTGTTTGTTCTTTTAAGTCCCAAATTTTCACTTGAGAGTCATCGGTGCCAGTGCCAAAAATTAGACCATCTGGATGAAACTGTGCTGTTGTCAGACCAACTTCAGCGGTATCTATTATCTAAACAATACAATTATATTATAGGCTACTCTTCAGTTCGGTATGGTAAAAAGAATACTTACTTTTGTAAGCAAACGTCCCGTGCGTATGTCAGAAAAAGCCCAATGCTTATCGGAAGAAGTTGATAGAACATAGTCACCCGTGGGATGTAACGATAGGCCCGTTACAGGTCCATCATGACAGCGTAGTAAAAGTTGAGTCTGAGACGTTGGAACGTGCCAAATACGTATTGACATATCAGGTGATGCTGTAATAACTGTATCCTCATTTGGATGATAAATGACTTTTGTTATCTTCTTAGTATGGCCCTTTAGAATGGCTACAATCTGTTCTGTATCTTTATTGAATACGGTTGCATTTTTGTCATTTCCACCAGTTAGTATTTTACTTTGATCAGCGCAATTGATATCCAACGCCAATATACCAGGAACGGAAACCGAATGCAATCCAGGATGAGAAGCTAAAGTCAGATACGATTTGATTTGATCAGGACCTGCTAATTCTTCCGGTACAGTACGTCCACGCTTCTTGCGTTCTTGTGTCAAAACTGTAGCCTTATCCTGTAATTTCTGTATGACTTCTGGGCTCATTCCAGCTTGCTCGACTGGATGCGTTGCTACACCAGCTGCTTCTGCAGCAATTGCTGGTTGCGGTATATTTTGTGCCATTCCAGCACCGATTCCAGCTTGTGGTTTCAACGTCGCCAAGGCCTCTCGTGCAGCTGCTACTTCCTTGTTCAAACGTGCAATAACACGACAGGCAGCATCATGCTGGTACAAGGCATGAGATAGTTCTTGTCTTGCTGTTTGAAGCTGCTGTCGTTGAGTAAATGAATGCAACATCAGGGCATCCCATTCGTCTTGCATTGTCTTCAATGTTGCTGGAATACTGGTCGCACTTGGTGGCTTCGGTTTGACAATTGGTGGCGTCTTGATTTCGATCAAATCTTCGGCTTTCATTTCATTGCCTGTTATGGGATCGCAGCCATTCTCGAGTAAATATTTTTCGATGATGCGCTTCTCAAAGATAGCACCGGAGTGTGGTGAGATAACTGGTATGTCTGGTACTTCGTTCGAAACTAAAAAAAAAGGATTGATATCGAAAAATTTGTTTCGCGGTCAAACATAACCTCAAATAGTAAAATCCAAAGCGGCTTTGCTTACTTGCACAAATTAATGACATTTTAATGTGGTTTTGGGGTTTATGATGAAAGAAATGATGTCCGTACAATCAAATAGAAAAATACTTCGCTTAAACACTATCTTATTCGTTTTTTTTTTTTTTTTTTTAGTAAAACCTAAACGTTGATAAATGCGATTGTTTTTCCTATTTTCAGTATTGCCGGACTGAGAGTAATGTTCGCTTAAGCCCCATTTACACGATTCGACATATGCATGTATTATTAAACACGAGCGTTTTTTAACGCGCGTTTCTTCACTCGCGTGTCGAGTTAGTAGGACGGCGGGGTAGAGCTGCCCTTGGCGCCCGTTTAGACGTGCTTCAACATCGTTCAACAAAACGCAGTTCCTAGGAGAGACGCTAGCGGGGAGAGGAAGATGGTTTTTGTTGAACGTACTCGGCTATTCTCTTGTGCCTATATTCTTAGCGTGAAACTTGAAAACAACCACTGTGCGATTTTTACATTTGCTTCAAATATTTTTGTCATTCGAGCGGAAAGGTTCGAATGCCTTCGCTTAAAATTTTATTTATTTTTTTTTTAGCATCTCGTTTGATATTTTTCATTTTATTAGCTTTTTAATTATTTTAAATTCGAAATTTGATTTTTATTTTTGAACGAAAAATAATATAATTCAAGCAATAAGATTTATTTTTGATTTTTTTAAATAAAACTTATAACTGTTACAATCTCTCCTATTTATATATTTAGATGAAAATAAAAAAAACATATCCAAGCAATATTAAATAGTTTTTGTTATTTTGAAATTACATTGTTGTATTTGCGTTCAATACATTCGGAATATCAATCCATTTTGAGAGATGCATAAGGAATTTATTTTCTTTCATTTCTAACATCGTTCCTACGCGCAAGAGGGAAACGTCGAAATATAAAATGTTGAAGCATTTGTTGAACGAAGCAGTTTTTGGCTGTGTGGACACGAACGAAACATGAAAAGGGAATCTGATAATTTGTTGAACGATGTTGATCATACGTCTAAACGGGCGCTTGCGTGTTTTCCTACCTCGCTTACATCTCTACACCGCTATCCTACAAACTCGACACGCGAGTGACGAAACGCGCGTTAATAAACACCTCGTGTATAATAGCTCTTAGTTTATATTTTGGAAGAATTATAGCATTGACAGATATATGGTGTAAAGTCTATAGACTTCACACTACAATGGAAAAAGTCTATGTTGGGGTGACACACTACAAATGATTGTGGATTTCTATTGTGGACTTCTTTAAAACAGCTGATAATTGAAAATTAAAACAACAACAAAAACAATAAAAACATTTTGGTAGCATTTAGCCTCGATTTTATCTCAAAAGAATCCATGAAAAATCGTTTGTTTGTTATATAAATCCATACGATGGAATTATTTTCATGCATTTCGCATAAATTACTTGAAATTAGAAATTTAAACATCTGGTTTCCGATAAAATAATCGATATTTCGTTTAATTTTGTGCAGCTTGCCATATCAATCTAAGAAGTCCACAATAAACCTCCCTTTCAATGTAGTGTGAAGTATAAAAAGTCTATGTTGCTAAGGTAGACTTTTGAGAATACCTATGTGTCACCTGACTTCACACCATCATGGTGTAAAATACCTATGTCTGTCAGTGCTATTAGTTCCTTTTGCACAACTCTGGCAGCACTATTGCGGCTCAAAAATTGTTCAAGTTAAGATATTTAGTTTTTGTTAAAGTATTTATGAAGTTAAATTCTTAAGTGACGTTAAAATATAAAACATAGGTAACCATAATGGAATCGTCCATTTTAACTTGAATATTCTGCAACGATAATCAGGTTTTTTCTTAACTCATTTTTATAACTTGTAACTTGTAGAAACTGCACGTGGTCCTTTAAAATGTTAAAGAAATGTTTTAATGCATCATTACGATGGTGTCAGGCCGCACAACTGAAGCAGCGACTTCAACAGAATCCAACTCTTCCCACAAGAACTTACGCAACAACAGTAAAGAATCCATTTGCCGATGACACCACACATTCTATAGAAGCTGAAGAAGGCTTAAGCAATGAAGAGCGAGAACGTCGTTTAAAGGTGAAATATTTATTGATTCGAATGGTAAATTTTAATCCATATTGAAATTTCTATATCTTGTCTATATAATGTAGGTGCTTAAGCTTGAAGCCGACATATCAAATCAAGAAGGACGACGTGTACCGAGATTGGATTTCTTTCAAGACCGTCACTGGGAGTACTTGTTGAATCTTAAATCAAAATCAGCGAGAATCAAGTATTATACTTATTTATGGCAACTTGAAAAGAAGCAAGAATCGAAGGAAATGAAAAAGCAATACCGAACTGAATACGGTGTCAAACGCAAAGAAGAAATCTTACGAGAGATCGAAGAAAACAAGCATATTATTTATGGGCTTTCGCATACGTCAATGTTTTTGCGTATATATGATTCAACCATAAATCATTGGCAAAATAATAGGTAGGTGGGGTACGCTTGTTGAAACGCTTTAAGGATTTTATCCATTATTAATCAATTTACTTTAGACTCACACGTGCCATGCAATTTGCACCAAAAATCGTATTGGATTGCTCTTACGATGATTATATGACGCCCAGAGAGGCTACCAATGCTGCTAAGCAATTGATGCTTTGTTTCGCCGATAATCGTGCGAACGATGATCCCTTCGATTTACATTTCTGCAATGTGAACTTTGAGAGCCATTGCATAAAGGCACTTAAACGTCATATACCAACAATGCTTAATCCGGAATTTCCAATGAACGTCCACGAGGAATGCTTTACGAAATTGTTTCCAAAAGAGCGATTAGTATACTTAACGCCACATTGTCGTACAGATTTGGAAAAATACAATCCAGATGATATATATATTGTGGGGGCTATGGTGGATAAAGTGAGTTATTTATCGAACGATTCTATAAGGTTGAACTCCAAGAAGAAGGTCGAACGTTGAACGTCTTGGATGTTCAAGAGTAAATGTATTCATCAACTGCAACTGATTTCTTTCCTTATTGTTTTCGTTTCAGATGAATAACGAACCACTTTCATTGGCAAAGGCGAAAAGATTAGGTCTTCGAATGGCGCGACTTCCACTTGATCAGTATTTGCAATGGGGTGCTGGTTCGGGAAAATCCCTGACATTAAATCAAATGACAAATATATTGCTTGATATTAAGAATACATCCGATTGGAACAAAGCACTCATTCACGTGCCTCGACGTAAAATTTTTGATGAAAAGCTCAACTTTGAACGTGAAAAGAATTCCCTGCATAGACGGGCTGTACACTTAAGTATGGATTCAGATGGTATTGCTGTGGAGCATAAAAACTCAAGATTTCCTCGCCGAAAAGTCGCATTCGACTCGAATACATGGCCAGCGTCGAAGGATAGAGCATTAAATCAAAAGCATCGTTGATATTTCTATTTTCTTGAAATACATTTTTTTTTTTTTTTTATTTAATTGTTTAAAGAAGAAGCATTGAAAATTTGTTTTTTTTTATAGATTCTCAAAAATGTTCATTTCTGTTGTTGAGCATTTTTGTACTTCCAAAATTTCAAAATGGAATTCTTGCCATTGAGAGCATTGTAATTAAGAACGCTCAACAAGTTGGCACAACGTGCATAGTCAATTAAGTCAGTCTCGAATTCCTTGATCCGATTCTTGATCTCGACGCTTCGTAATTTTGTTTCGAATATGAGCAAACTATCCTTACGCAATACCTTCGGGAACATATCCGTCAAAGATTCAAAGTACTTATAACCGACGAAAGCCATATGGAAGAAAATTCTGCCATTTCGGAGCACCTTTACCAACTTGATGGACATCGTCTAATGGCAAAAAATGCACTTCAATGCCTTCGACTTTGATCCATGGCTGATCGTAGGCACTAATATTCTTAAGATCGCATTCATTGTGTATAAGACGTTCGCCCATTTGAAAGCGAACGCCACCATATTTCTGGAAAAGCTCATTATTATGTTCATATGCGGTACCGGTCTGCAGCTCATGGAAATATTCAAGTAAATTACGTTCAGTTACATCCGTAGCGCGATAATCATTTTGCCCGTGTGCAGAATGATGCATTCGATCCTCTAGCGATCTGAGTCCAAATGTACAGAACGGTCCAGTCTGTATATCACCTACATAGCCATGATGTAGATAATGTCCACCGTTACGTGTTAGTCCGGCAGCTAATGTCTTATTCGGCTTACACTGTTCGTATTCCGGGAAGGTAAAAGCTATTCCTGTTTCTCGCCAATAGCGATACTCCTACAAATAAGAAAAAAAAAACACACACACACACACACACACCAAGAACACACGAGTTCGATTAGAAATTACAAGATCAATTAACGATTCCATATAGACTGAGTGTTCATACCTGCGAGCAAATCTGCTCACATCCACGATCCTTCAACGACATATTCAAGTCCCAATCGAATACACCATCCCGTGAATCGTAACGTACGGCAAGCAGACGTCGCAAGCGTCCCAACCAGTAATCTTTCATTTTGAAATCATAGCCCGGTTTCGGTTGCCAAAATTCAAAAGCATCCCGAAGTGCATCGATTTCACGGTATTTTAAATTTTCAAGATGAATGAATGGAGCGAGTCTTTTGAGTACCTCACGATCGGAAGCCATTTTTAATAAAGTCGTACCCTTGCTTATTAAGTACTGATGGGAAATTGGTCTCAACAATGAGTTACCATAGATGTCCATAAATAAATGAACCTTATTGCGCAGGCTCAATTGTTCGGGCTTCTCCAATGCGATTCCCAATAGGAGAATATTACGGGCAACGATTTCCATGCTGCCATCGACAATAAAGAATCTTAATAAAGGAACCCTTGAGGCATTTCCTTCATTTTGGCAATGCGTATAACGTTTCGCCATCGTCTTAATAATGTGCCTGGGATCACCACCGCCAAAAATCAGTATGTTAAATGTCTCTCGTGGACATCCATCCATCACGTATTTTTTCCCCTCCGATTTGCATTCAAATTTCATTTCCTTATCTTCTACAGGTTTTTGTTCCTCTCCGGCCTCTAAACGCTCGGCGGTGTTGCGAAGATTATTATCATTATTTTCAGTCTCTTGATTGCTTCGAATCGCATTTTCACTAGTTTCCGATTTTTCTACGATGCGATCCTGCTCTTCTTTTATCTCTGATTTATTTTCATTTTGAATTTCATTAACATCGTTCGAATGTTTTTGAATGTCTTCCTCCTTCTTCAATTCACAATCAGCCCTCCTGATGGTTTCGCAGGATTTCATCTCATTTTCAGTCACATTTTTTTCATCGAATTCATCAATTGCAGCTTTTTTGGAATCTTCATTAGTTTGGTCGATGCCGCTGCCCCTTCCGCCGCCGCCGTCCGTCGTCGTTTTTCTGCGACTCATCTTTGAACACGGTTGGCTGTGCATCCTGATTTTTTGATTCTGAAGCGTTATTGTCGCCGATTTTTGTTTCCCGTTGTTGTTGTTGTTGTTGTTGTTGTTGTTCGGCATCAACGTTTTCGGCTGTCTCTGCATTCTCATCGTTGCCATTGGCATCTTCATCAGAATCGATGTTTGGCTGAGAATTAAATGAAATTATCGGAATACTTTCATTTTTCATTTGAAATGCGAACTCTTGGCCAGCATTTTCTCGATTTGATGGCAGCTTTGAAGCGATTTGTTTCTTAGCTTCAACATATTCGCTATATAAATCCAAAGCGTCGGAGACTCCCCAAAATAAATTCGCCATTGTAAAATTTCTCAAATGTATATTTCTCTTGTTGCTTTTAAGGCAGAAAGGAATTTTCCAAATATTCGTTCAAATAAATAATAATAATAATATTTCTCTATTTATCGTTGCTATGGTTTGCTATGCATGTCTCTGCTTATTATGAGAAAGGCTCCATTCCATTCGATAACAATTAAGGCATAGTTTGCTATAGACTTTCAAATTCAAAGAAATTCAATGTCAGAAGTGAATTTTTTTTGTATTTTTTGAAGGATTTGAAAGGCTGTACGTTGGGGTATTGGACAGGTATCTGGAGCGAAAACATATGAAAGATAATTTTGAAACAATGATGCCTGTTCTGCAATGGTGCGAAGGAGTATGCCTGCGCACGAATTCCTGAAAATATATTCAGCATATCGCAGCACATCCTCTTCAAAGGTGACACAAATCAAAAATCGTCAACTTTTGGGTTAACATATGATCATACTTGATTATAGTTCACCTCTCTACCTGAACGTTTTTCCTACCTATTCCGGTTTTGTTATTACAACGAGCCGAAAAACCCCGTCAATGCCTTTCTTCTGGCTTTGATTGACAACACTGCGACGCATTTTTTTTTTTTTTTTTAGCGATTTCTGAAAAATGAGAAATTTTGAGTTGTGTCTCTTTTGAATAGGGTTTGCGATATCCAAACGTATGGAACCAATTTTCAATCAACTGCGGATTTGATTGGAACTGATTTCATATGTTTTCATTTGCTGAATATATTTATAGCCGTTGTTATGGAGAATGAAGTGGCTCTGGGATAGCGTAGGGGATGCGTGCTATGCTCTTAATCCCAGGGTCCGAGGTTCAATTCCCGGCACAGGCGAAACGGAGTGTAATTTTGCAAGCTTAGCACTGGTTTTTCAAAAAATCGCATGTTAGGGGCACACCACTATATAATAAGACACACGCACACTCACACAAAACACAAGAAAATCTCCTTGGTATCACACAATGGGCCGATCAACGGCCTAAGTGGCAACCACTTTAACCTATCTATGGAGAATGAAAGCTTATATCGTCGGCTTAAAGTGTAAACGTGCTAACAATTTCAAATGGGGGAATAAAAATATTTTTTTTTTTTTCAAGACTTAAAGCTTAGGAAGGAAACCCAAAATATGGATGGTTAATTTTGTTCCTATATGAAGTCTCTTCTGAATTCGATTCGATCTTCACTATCAGGCCGATTCTGAATATTCTCGGGGAACGAATTCCCGGGGAATTTACTTTTGTCGATATAATTTATAATATTTGGTCGAAGAAATTTAATGGGGAATGGGTATTTGACCCATACCCATAATTTTCCTTACCCTATCTATTTAAAAACGGAGAATTTTAGTCTCGAGAAAAGTGAATTCTCCGGGAATTCGTTCCCCGGGAATATTCAGAATCGGCCTGTATACAAAAGCTACGTTGGAGACACTTGTTGGTGTAGGCTGTGAAAATTTGACCACGGTTGGACTTAGCAGGTTTACTCATCACCCATTTCTCCGTATTTACAATATGAAATGAAAAAAGTTGGTTTTTTGCCTGACGATGCAGTGTGATTTTTTCTTTCGAATGACATCGAAAAGTCAGAATCGGTTAAATGTGGACTTATGTAGATACATATGTACATTATACCGTACCACTTATGTGAAAAAAAAAAAGTGCGCCGATACCACAAAATACTTTTTTGCATAGACAATAACAAAATGAAAAAAAAATTTTTTTTCGATCGAAATAGAGGTCGCGCATTTGGTATATTTCTCAATATCTCTAGTGTTTTACAGTCGATTTATAAAGTTTGATACATCAATGTTTTTGTCGCAAAAGACCAATATGGCCTCTTTAGAAGTCATTTGACCTCAGGCAGTAACCGTTCTAGTACTTACCCAAGAATCTACAGTGCCATACCACCTTATGTACCGTAATATCAAAAGACAATAAAAACCCTTTAAATATATCAAACTTCTCTATCAGGAAATATAACGATATTTCCAACAAACTATTTTTAACAAAATTTTGAAATTTTTTTAAGTTATTTTGTTCACTGTTTGGTCCCTATCTATCTATGACATTTAAGTTTGGTGTTCCAAATTAACATCAAAATGTACTTCGAATATGCCAAGTAATTTTTCCGAAACACTGTTTGTTGTAAAATGAGCATTAGGGAACTATAACCGTTTAATATCCAAAAAAAGCATTCTCCCTGAAAGTATGCTATTAAATATTTTATTTAAATGTTCAAATATATCGCTCATATACTTCAATAACGTCATATTTAAATCGTCCGTCTGTGGTCGGATCTCCTTCGAAACGGTTGGACCAGTCACATCGAAATTTGCCACACAGGTATATCGAGCCCCGAGTATGATCCTAAGTGAAAATGGGAGCATACTTTCAGGGAGAAATTGCTTTTTTTGGAATATTAAACGGTTATAGTTCCCTAATGCGTCATTTACAACAACAGTGTTTCGGAAAAATTACTTGGCATATCTCAAAGTACATTTTGATGTTAATTTGGAACACCAAACTTAAGTCATAGATAGATAGGGACCAAAACAGTGAACAAAATAACTTTAAAAAAATTTCAAAATTTATTAAAAATAGTTATGTTGGAAATATCGATATACTTCCTGAAGAGAAGTTTGATGATATTTTAAGGGTTTTATTTTTTTGATATTAGAGCGGTACATAAGGGTGGTAGGCACTGAGATCTTGGGGGTAAGTACTAGAACGGTACGCCTGAGGTCAATGACTTCTAAAGAGGCCATATTGGTCTCTTGCGACAAAAACATTGATGTATCAAACTTTAAAATCCGACTGTAAACACTAGAGATATGAAGAAATATACCAATGCGCGACCTCTAGGTTCGATCGAAAAAAAAAATTTTTTTCTTTTTGTTATTGTCTTGCAAAAATGCGTCATATTCGCTGGTATACGGCGCACTTTTTTTTTGAGGTACGGTCTAATGTACATATATCATTGTGACAATCCCGAAAACGATTATTTTTTTATATACAAGGTACTTTGAATCGAACTCCGAATGAAATATCACTAGTGATTTCTCAATTCTGGCTTGGCTTTTAATCGAATTTAGTAAAAATGTGAAAGGTTCCCAGTTGGAAAAAGACAAGAGCAACGTGAATTTTTGTCATCAAAAGTCATTTTCCTTCATTATAGACAGTAATACAGTCGAAACTTTATATAACGAATTCCGAAAGGACCGGAAAAACCATCGTTACAAAGAGAATTCGTTATAAGGAAAAAAAAAAAATGGCATTAAAAATGTAGCGAAAAGACTTTCAAAACATTCGTTATACTTATACCACGTTTATACGGACACATATGCCCGTTTGATTGAAACTGCTTTAACTTAGAACGCATCCATAAACCGGCTGTCAAAACGTTGTGAAAGTTCGAAGTGTGTTGAGTCCTACTCATTTTCAAATCGCTACATTAGTGGTATTCAAGCAGTTACGCAAAATTTGCGCCCTCGGAAATTTCGCGAGCTCGGAAATTATTTTGTATGAAAAATAGTTTCCGCATCCTCGGAAATTTTGCACGCCTACTGTGATGCGCAAAATATGCGCGATATTCGCTTCTCCTTCTTTCACCAAAGAAAACATTGAAACCAGCTGTTTTCGCAAAATTTTTACACACGCTTTGCATAACGCTGCGCCTCGACGGGCAATAATTATTGCTAGCAATCTGTCAAATTGCTTTGCCAGGTAGAGGCAATATTGCCAGGGTGGGATTTTTATGTTATGCTATCTTCATATTCAAAATGACGTCGAACAGGCTACTAGGCTGCGCACGCGCTCTCGATGCCTTGAAACAACTTTGCGATGAGTGTGATAAAGAAGAAACTCTCTTATTTTTTCTTCTCTACGATATAGGCAGTTCGCAAATTTTTAATATTTTCTTTTTATTTTTTATTTCAACGTAGTCCTTTTTAATTTCCTTCGCCATTTGAAGCCACGCATTATTTTTTCATATCAGTACATTTATATGATGAGGTTTTATAGCCCAAAGAAATTCGAACTATCGGTAAAGATTTATTATCTTATAAATATCGGCGACGCACCAATCCATTTTGACGATATACACACTTTGAAAAATTCATAGAAATGAAATTCGGCTGTCAAATAGCAAAATGACAGCTCATTGCCAATCTCAAAGTTGGCAATCGCAGCGAAGCAATATTGCTTGCCATATATTGCCATCTTTTCAAAATGAGCGGTCTCCATTGGCAATATTGCTCAAGTTGACAGATTGCTAGCAATAATTATTGCCTGTCGAGGCGCCATGTAAGGGTCGTTCAAGCAATAGTGGTATTCAAGCAACAGTGCAAACGCAGTGTGCAATATTTGCACTTGTCAATTTGCGTACAAAAAAAGCAGTGCAAATATTGCACACTGCGATTTGCACTGTTGCTTGAATACCACTAATAGTTCAAAATTTCCGCGCGCAAAATTTGCACCTAGCTATTTCCGAGCCTGCTTGAATACCACTATTATTTCTCCGTTCGCTAGCTTCAATCGTATAAATCATCGATAGTTTCAAATCGGTTTGAAAAACAGTTGACGCTTGTGAATTTTTCTTCCCGTAAGTTGGCCATGCTTTATGTTAATAATTTCAAAGCGATTTTTCTGAGTTCACTTTATGAGAGCTTCCATAAACACTAGCCAAAAAAAGTGATTTGAGTGATGCCGGTTCGAGTCCAGGCGATTTAACAGTTCGTGTAAACAAGGTAATATAGAGTGAAATTCGTTATAGATATTCCAGAGAATTATTGAGAATTCCATAGCCATATTCAGGAGAAAACAAATCATTATGTCTGTTCGAATTTTATATTATGCCAGGTAATTATAACTTCATTGGCGGTAAATATTTTCCGATGAAATTTCTTTAATGATCCTTAACGGAAAACCTTTTGCCAGCCTTTTTAATTCGGCTCCGTTGTGACTTTGAATCAATTAAAAGTCTCAAAAAATCATTATATATATATATATTTTTTTTTATCCCTTACAGGATACGTACATATCGATTGCAGGTAGCAAATGCTACAGGTACTTATAAAGAGCTTGCGCTACTCTTTTCACTTAGTCTCGAACTGAACACCGTTATGTGCTAATCAAATTGATCTTTTATTATGGCACCGCAATCGAAAGTCGATTTTGTTTACGTACATTTAAGTTACGTACCATCCCAGTAAGTCGGAAAGTAGAGCACTTATATATATCGAAATTTATATACAAATGTGTATATGTTATTGCAGAAAAGCCGATGAAAAAGTCTGTGAAATTCTTGCAAGACACGACAAGCGAAGGATGAGCGATTTTCTGATATCTCAACAGGACTGGGTAGGACTTAATGTAGTTATCTATGTTTCGATTTCTTCTTATCGATTGATAATTGGCCATAGCTATGTACATATATTCACTGTATGTCGGATTTGATTTTTTTTTTTAGGCTTCGCACATAATATCGACGGAAATAGCGAAATTGCCGAAAGCCACAAATGTCCGATACACCGAATGGCGATTTCTCACAAGCGCCTTTGAGCTCTTCATGCTGGGCAATATATTCTACGATAAAATCCTTTTAATACTGGGCGAAGATTCCGTCTATTGGACGTTCTATATGCATACACCATACGGGCGGCGGGCCCAGGGAAGAGCGTCATTGCCGCTCGTTTATTGCGCTTGCTGCATCAATGAACAATATGTGAGAATACTGAATGCCATTAAGGAACATGCAAAGAAATTGGAATAACTCCTTTGGAGGATGGGATCGATAATTGTAATTTGATTGTGTACATTTTAGTAGTAAGTAAGAACATATATTTAATAAAAGATCGGAAGTCTTTGCCAGATAATGTCTATAGTTTACTGAGTTATAGTTGAGTTGATAAAAATGTTTCTTTACGCAATTTCATTGTTTTGGGCGAAACATGTTCTCTCGAGACTATATTGTCCGCTTTGAATGTCGAGATAAATTTTCAATAGACCAGACAAAATACAATGTCTGTTCATCCGCCTAGTTGTATGCAATTTTCTTAATAAATTATTTTAAATTATTAAAATTTCCCATCAATCTTTTAGAGGGAGGCAGGGGGCCCCATGGCACGGTCACGGGCTTGACGGCCCCGCCTTTCATGAGTCGCGGTGCTATCGGATTGCCCCAGTCAAATCATGCAGACTGGTAAATATAATTTTTGAAGCGGGAACCGGCCGAGAGTTTATTTCAGGGAGCGTCACCTTTGACGAATTTTGGGCTCTAACCCGAAGTAATGCCACAGCGTTTTGAGGGTAGGAATCCCAACTGGAAGAGATGGGAGATGTTTTTTTTTTTTTTTTTGTGGAATCACCACACACCCAGCACTCACGGATTCTGTAAGTCCGAAAGGATTTTTGACCTCCTCGCCGCAAAAAAAAAAAAATCTTGGTAGAGGGAAATAATCACATCAATTTGGGAGTGGAATTCATTTCCCCGGTAAAGGGAACACAATCACATACCCGTATGTGTTTTTAGGGTCGCGAGCATACGCAATTGGGTTTTTGTTGTTGGTTTAAATCCCCCTCTCCATATGCGCCTCTTTAGGGGTGCAATACAAATATTTATTTATTAATAACTATGGCAACATAAAATATTTAAATACAACACCTAAAAGTATGCATTCGAATATTTAAAAATCAATTTATAAAATTTCGATTCTTTAGAAACGGATGAGTATTGCGACTTTTAGAAGATTTTCCCAAAAGCCTTGCTCGAGATGTGTTTAAATGGAATTGTGTACAAGGATTAACAGATTTCTCACTAAAGGATATGTTCATCATATTTATATGCATATTTTTGGGTGCCGAATTTAAAATTGAACATATGTAGTTATTAGGATAGATCGATTTTCTAACCCCCTATTCCACTAGCAGAACATTATTATATGACACATAAGTACTTAATAATTATGCCGAAGAAACCATAGGTCAAATGTGAATTTTGACCTTGCGCATTTGTAAACAAAGGTTTTCCACGGTATATTTGACTTATTTTTATCGCCATTGTTGGTAAAAAAATAAAAAAAAAAACATCTCAAAAAGCAAAGAAACAATCACTTCCACATCTCTCGAAACTGAAGCCATGGAAATCATTTTATATTTTCTGTAATAACCAGGGCTCGGATTTTGTTGACTTTTATAAATTTAAAGCATACTTTAAGGAGTAAAATTTTTGTTCAACTCACACAAAGTTAATATTCAAGTCGATTTTTAACTTCAATATGAATTTTTTTGAAGTTACAAAAGCGGTTTGAAGTTCAACTTCGCTTAACTTATTCGTAAAATGTCAGTTAGAAAAAATTTTGCTCCTTTAAGTATGCTTTAAATTTATAAAAGGCAACAAAATCCGAGCCCTGGTAATAACTATTTTAAAATTGCCGATTAATGTTGATTTTTCAAAGCAAAAATGTATGTTTTTCTCATGCCTAAAATTATGCTAAGTATAGAAAAAAGAAAATTTCAATTTATAAACATTTTTGACTAGGTAGAAATTTAATTTTTTTCTGTATTAATTAGTAGCATGCATTAAGAAAAATTTAAAAGATGGACCTTATTTTGAAAAAGCGCAAGAAAAAATGTCGATTTTGACCTATGGTTCCCTGGGCATTCCTTCTCAAAAAAAAAAAAAATCTTAGATTTGAACTTTACTAGTGGAATTATAATTTTTTTTTTTTTTTGTCGAACAAAACGATCCACCGTATTACTCATATATACAGGCCTGTAGAGAGGGGAGTGGAAAAAGGGGATTTTCCCCCGGGCCCGGGCTTTATGAAGGGGCCCACAATTGGCAAGGGGATTTTTCATTTTTTTTTTTTGGTCGCACATTTCTGTGAGTACTCCGGAAAAAAATTCCCCGGGCCACAAATTTCTCTCTACGGGCCTGCATATACATGAGTCTGCTCATGAAAATCCTCTGCTATTATTTCATTCTTGTGGGCGTGGCAAGAGGTCAGATTTTACGGGAAAATATTTTTCTCCACTTAGGGCTTGTCTATAAATTACATAAGGGAGATTTTGGCAATTTTTCGAACCCCTCTCCGGCCACGTAAGCATGCATTTTTAAGCATGAATCAGACTCCAATGAAAACGAGTAATCGATTTTCCGAACTCCTTCCCCCCTTTTATATATATGGTATGTATGTATGTATGTATGTACGTAGGTAGGCTTACCTTGTAATTGGTGGCTTTTGTATTGTGACGTTTGCCTCTTGTTTCTTCATATGCATTGTACACAAGTGAGTGATTCGAAGTAAGGGATTTCCATTCCAAAGGATCCTTTTTATGATCTCGAAATTTTCATTCTATAATCCTGTATTTGTATCAGTATCTCTTGTTGGTCTAGTGGCTGATGCGTTGGAGATGGTCGGGGGTAAACGAACCGGCTACCTAAAATGCGTACACAGAGAAAATTATTTTGCGATCGGTTTTCGGCAGTATAACAATGTATAGTGAGCTGAAATATAAGTAGTGACATTTTGGGTGGCCCTTGAACCCCCAAGACGGAGGGTGATTTTATGCATACAGTCTAATTGTTGCGTAAGCTAAAAACAAAACAAAAACGCAAAAAAAAAACACTTTTCCACTTGAAATTATTTCTCAAAATTTCAATCGAAATTTTTTTGATTTTTTTTTCTTCTCCAGCCCCGCAAAAACTGAAAAATCGAAACGAAATATCGTAATTTTAGAATTTTTTGTGTTCGTTGAAAAATAAAAGAAAAAGAAATCGTGTGCGCTCAATATTTTTTCGTGTGCCCGTGTCATTCGTTCATTTTGATTATAGCGTTAAATAAAAAAAAAAAAGAAAAAAAAACAAGCGAATAAAAGCATGGACTTTTCAAAAGCAAAGCCCCAAGCGCTCGTAGTCTTCGGTGCAATGATGGCGGGAATTATCGGAATGAAATTAATCGCTCATATTTTTCGCAAAAAACGTATGACCAATCCTCAGCCGTCAATTGAGGAAATGAAAAAGAAAGAGCTCAATGCCTTTAAAAAGGAGAGAAAGGAGAAATTTTTACAATGTATGCACGCTGGCGAACGCTGCCTTGCCGAAGGCCGCACCGAGGAGGCCGTCCAACATTTCGCCAATGCAATCATACTTTGCGATAATCGAGAGCAATTGAATGAGATATTCCTAACGTCGTTGCCGCGCAGCATTTACGAAATGTTCCAAAGTGCATTGAAAGCGAAAGCCGGAACGCAATTGATTAGGAAGTATTAATTTTCGTTTAAGCCGAATGCAATCAAATTTTCCCCGGCAATCACAACTTCATGCGGTCAAAACTGTTTGTGATATCATGTTTCGGAACCAAAATTAACTCCTCAGATTAAAATATATATATATATATACATATTAATAAATTTATATATATATATATATATATAAATGCATATAAATATATATAAGGTATATAGATAGATTTCTTTTCAATTAAGAATTCGAATCATTTAAAGAAGGTCCTTGCCAAGACTTCGATGAACACTGAAAGATACCGGAAACAATCTCAGGTTATCTGTTTAGTCTTGAATAGCAGTGAGATTTCATCAATCAGCTGGTTCGTATCCATTTTGACAGTGTAGTCCAGTGATGGCCAAACCCATGATACAAAAGATAGCGCGACTTCATACCGCTATTGAGGTCCTTTGAGAGCGAAAATTGAGTGTGACGTCACTGACGAGAAATTGTTGTGTTTCCCATGCTATTCAAAAAATAAAAAGCCGGTTAAACATGGGAAACAACAACAACGAATCGCGATTTTGAGTTTGTGACGTTTCCTCTCTCAAGTGGCGCTATCTTGTTTTCTTGTATCATGGCCAAACCTATACGAAAATATTCATAATTCTGTGTGTGTGAATGCGCTGTCGACTTCGCTGTGAGCTACTGCGACTGCTGCGTCGGCAGAATTCGGTCTTTCAAGCACAAGTGCTAGGAAAATCGAAATTTGGCCAACACTGGTGTAGTCATATAAGGATGTCGCTCATCTCTAGCACGGTAGCCTTAAGTCCTTTCTTATATCTGATATCCAAAACATTTGAAGGAATTCTGGTAAATCGGGAATCGGGAATCGGTGGCATAGAAAGGCATTTAGGCGCCCAGGAAACAATGGAGAAAATGCCGCCGCCGCCCTCCGACCTTAATAAAAATACCTTTATAAAAATAATTTGGATCCCGGGGCGGCTGCCCACTTTGACCCACTTTAAATAACTCTAAAAACCATGACCATCTAGTTTTGACCCAGGTTTTTGCCTTTCTCATTTCAAATTTGAAAAAAAGATTCCGCCTTTCCAAGCACCTTGGGATGAACTACGCACTCTTTTAAAGACAAGAACTTGTGTGGTTGGGCGTTAGCATATTGGCTATCTACCATAGATATATGTATGTATGTACGTACGATCTAGATCTCTTCAGTTCAATTCAATTGGTATCCGGACAATTCCCATCAACATAAGCTAGCTGAGCTTGTCCATAGAAAATATTTTGGAATATAGCTACCCTGCAGGAATATGGACTGACCCAAGTGTAGCCTTCGGTCAGTCCTTAATGAGGCCTTCTACACTAGGCAATTTTAGTTGCGCAACTCATATCGAATTCTCTTTTGGAGTTGCTTTCGTGTCTACATTGGGCCAGCAACTCGAGTTGCTCGATCGTCAAAAACAACCCCGACGCCACTTTAACGTTTGAAAGTAAGAAAGACATGCACAAAGCGTATCGCACAAAATTGCCTGTACGAGCAACTCGCGACAGCAATTTCCCCCTTACCTTTCCCGTACCTCGTCTCTCCCACAAACTCGCGAGTTGCGCAACTAAAATTGCCTAGTGTAGAAGGCCTCAATGTAACCAGTACTAGGCACCTCACAATTTTACCTCAAATGCATTCAACTGACCTTTCTAACATGGGGGGCCTGTCATTGGAGAGGGACTAGCCCGCAAAAAGCCGTTTTTTTGGATCAATTGTACGAATTTTATCTTGTTTTAGGATAAGTAAAATAAAAAACCAATTTCGAATATACATATATTCTAAGTTGACGAAGGTGTCATTTACAGACTACCCTTGAACCATCCCAATTATTACCGATTTAGATACAGCAAACTGCCATAATATGTATAACCGGTAGGATTTTGACCGGCTCATTACTGCAGGGTTGCCATAATTACACGACTTCAATAGCGATAAGCACAAGGACTCTAGAATATATTCATGTATAAATCCTTTTTCTATTTAAAAATCCTTTTTTTTTTTTTTGTTGAAAACCTAAATATAACAAATGTAGAAACTGACTTACAACTCGTTGCTTATCTTTTGGGATTTTTTTAGTTTTTATTTTTTTCTTCTTTTTAATTGAAACTACTCTCCTCCAAATGGCATTTTTACCAGAGTTAATTCGATTACCAGCCTCCGCTTACATTTCCTTCATAAATTTTCAATTTTAATCATCAATTAATTGAATTTGCACGCCGAAGGCCAAAAAAAAAAAAAAATAAAATAAAATAAAAATTATTTCAAGTGACCGCAATAAAATCCGAGCTTGTTGAAAAAAATCGATTGAAGTTCGGATTCGAGTGTGTATATTGGTTCACGCAACGCAGTGCCGTGTCAGTCCAAATTGAGGTGCAAATAAACATTTTTGGGGCCTATATAAAAAGACGAAAAAATTGAAGAGAAAACCTGCACCGTTGATACTGGATCGATTGGAAAAATATCGATAACGGATATTGGCAGACTTTGAACCAGTGATGCCAGATTGGGGGTTTTTCCCCATATTGTGGGATTTTTCACTCAAATATCGTGACATGGGGAAAGTATGGGTATTTTATATCGAAATTTATGCACTACATTTAAGGTATATTTACTACTTATGAGAATAAAAATCGTGTTTTCCCTCTTCCAGTACCATGCATGACTCTTTTTGCTGTATCTAGTCGCGTGTTCCCTAAGCGTTGTAAAGAAACTTGTTTTTTTTTTAAGTCATGAATAAGACTGCAATTTTAAGTTACTTTTATTTTATTATATGTTATTTTCTTGATACTTTTATTAAAATATTAAAATATTGTGTTTAAATCCAATGTTCAATTTTGAAATCGGTACGCCCATATTTTCAAAAAATCATTCTGGGTTTTTTCGTGGGTTTTTAGTTTTTGAAAATGGGGAAGAAGTGGGTTTTTTTTTCCAATATATGAGGGTTTTTTTTATCGATAAAATCTGGCATCACTGCTTTGAACCGATAACAACCAGGTATATTATCGACTATTCGAGTCAGAAGAATATTGTCAGAAAACTTTTCATTAAGGGTTGTAGCCTTCGACTCGGTTTAAGAACTGACTAAAGTCACAATTCTTTAAGTCTTCAATGCCAGTTTGACTCGATAAAAAAAAAATACCTTTATTCGAACTTTTCAAAAATTTTCATATAAGAGTAATAAACCTGGCTTAAGTTCTCCTGAAGACTATCATTTGAAAGTTTGAACCATCAGAAAGTGTAAGCTTCATTGAAGACTATCAGCCGTAATTTGAAATAAATTTTATATAGATACGTCATGTGTATGAAATAAATTCTCATAGTTAAGGGCGCCTTGCGGCCGTTTGGTTTCCATAAAAATGGAAAATCCGCCACTGTGGTCATATGTGGTTTATGTTTTCCTGTTTTATGCTGTCCCTCCTGCCTCAACACATAATCACGTAATATGTGTTCACTCAAGTGTTGTTCGTCTTGGATGGCGTAAGCCAGAAGCAAGCATTGCGAGTGGATCGAGACTTGGGTACAGGCGAGAGGCGCAGTTTTGGCCTTGAGGCATTATAATTTCAAGAATAAAGTGCTATTCAAGAGCCATTCTCACCTACTCAGAAATACTTCCTCAAGTGTTATTTTTTTTTTTTTTTTTTGCCGCCGTCGTCGTCTTCTTCATCTCCTTCTTCTTCAGCGATTTCATCATAAATTCTCTGAATCAAAAGAATGTCTTTTCGTCCATGAATAAGTACCTACCTACAGAGCTGATTATTGAAATAGGAGTATTGTGAAAGACTGACCCATTAAAATCACATTGAAGTAAAGTTTATAAATAATTTTTTTTTATAGTTCTTATATCCATTTGTAGAAGGACTCCTGATTTATTGAACACAGGTGTATTTGAATTAGAGCAGATTTCTTATTTTTGGTTCTCCGGATACATAGAGAGTCGATTAAATTTTGTTAAGAGAATGAAACAGAATGAGGATTCCAAGCGGAGTTCTGTTGCATTCTGTGGAAGATAGCCTACTCCAAAGCCTAGCATCATGCTTTTTTGAGTTAACAGCATTTCTCCGCAACATTTTCTTTACATTTCCCCAATTCGCCTTTAATTCGGGCTTAAAGGATCTCAATGCTTTATACTTAAGTCGCTCGCTCGTTCAGTCTATTCGCTTTTCCTATCACAATCAATTGAACAAATATAGAAACAGAAGCTAACATTTCAATATACTTAGCTCTTGCCGAAGGACATTTTTATTGTCGCAACAGTTTAAGGACTTAAAAGCCACAACAAAACGAAAGCCAAATTAAGCGCATTACGACATTACGGCGAGTGAGAGCGAATTATCACGACGCGTCGTGTACGAGGACGTGGAAATGTTTAAAGGAAAATCAATAAATTGCAAAGGAATCGTTTGTGCGGCAATCCTGATTGCAGGTGGTATTAATATGGCTTAAAGACCTCGATGACATATGTAGACCCACATGAGCAAATTATTTTGAGCATTGTGCCGGTTTATCTTTATGCCCATACGACATAGACACATTGGGGGAGAATTCATAGAAACCCTACAAAGAACTGAAATATCCGATAGTAGAAAAGGCGATAATTGCTGATTGAAAACCGAACGAAAGCAGTACATGAAAAGCAACAACAACAACAACAAAAACCATAAGAACAACAACAATACCAAAAATATATAAGAGGGAATCAAATAGTATTACATCTAAACTTCCCCCAAAAGGAGTCGAATCGAGTTGCTTCGGACACAAGTATTGTTCTGGGGGATTAAAGAAATATAAACACGCACGCAAGAGGAAAAGAAAAACGAGTTATTAAAGCTCAAGGTGAGTGTAACGAGAGAGAGAGAAGAAGAAAACGAAAAAACAAGCAGACAGTTATGTAATGTGATAGTTGTGAAGTGGGGGAAAATTCATTCAGGTTGGTGGAGTGGTAAAAAAAAAAAAATAAACACATTCCAGGAAGGTTTCTTAGATCATAATTATACTTTCCGTTGGATTTCTTAACAAAAAAAAAATTTTTTTTTTCTAGACTCGCAAATTTGTTGCCCGAGTCACACAAATTAATTGCAGTCAAGCTCAATCGTATCTAAATCGAATGAAAGTAGACTTAGACTTATGGCTCAATTTTTAAGTTGATGATCATGGACCCAACGGCCCCTGCCAAATACGTCCTTGGGTGCATCGGGGAGAGTTAGGAGAGAAACAATTTTTGGGCTATTTTTAGGAGAACTACTTAATTTAACCCTTTCGCGTCATACTGGACAATACATCCTACCCAGTTAAAGCTTGATTTTTGCTATTGGGTGCATCGGGGAGAGTTAGGAGAGAAACAATTTTTGGGCTATTTTTAGGAGAACTACTTAATTTAACCCTTTCGCGTCTACTGGGACAATACAAACCACTCAGTTAAAACTTGATTTTTTCTATTGGGTGCATCGGGGAGAGTTAGGAGAGAAACAATTTTTGGGCTATTTTTAGGAGAACTACTTAATTTAACCCTTTCGCGTCTACTGGGACAATACATCCTACTCAGTTAAAACTTGATTTTTTCTATTGGGTGCATCGGGGAGAGTTAGGAGAGAAACATTTTTAGGGCTATTTTTAGGGGAACTACTTAATTTAACCCTTTCGCGTCTACTGGGACAATACATACCACTCAGTTAAAACTTGATTTTTTCTATTGGGATATATGTGTCCCATCTAAAACTGTTATTGGGATAATACAAAATCCCAGGATAACCGAAGGACATTCGAAATTTTTGAGCATTTTTTTTTGCTCCTTTATCCATTTTTGCGATCAGTTTTTCAAAAAAAAAAGCCTGTCTTTCGAGAAAAAAACTCCGGCGCGAAAGGGTTAAGGGGATTTAAGGCCTCATTTTGAAAGCGATCAAGGGATGTAAAGAAAAAAATAAAAACTGGCAACACTGAATTTAGATCAAAATTTCCAAATGATTTTTTTTTTTTTTTTTTTTAGATATAACCAAGAGCGAAGACACGCATTGGCAGTTCTCAAAGCCGATGCGAATAAAAAGTTTTGCCGCACGTTAAAAATGAAACTTCAAAAATGATTAATACTGAATCTCGTCATTAATAATAACGACTCCGAGAGAGCGATTCAACGCAACTTAGTTTTTAATACAATTCTTGATCGCATTCATCGGAAATCGTATAAAAAATAAAAATAAAAAATAAGACCAGAGGAGAATATAAAAGAAATCACATACATACATATGTATGTGTGTATGAGGTAATCCCAATCCCATTCGTGTACACTTTGTTGTGTCCAAATCTAAATCTTAACCCAAAATATTCGTTCCTTTATTATTTTATTCCCTTATGCAAGCCTCTCGATATTTAATGGCTTTGATCGTTAACTCTTTCTGCTGCAAATCAAAATCTCAAATATTCGCTTGATTTGTATGATTGATACCATAATAAAACCGCAGAATCAAGTTCAGCAGAACGAGCGCCCCCGTCAATTCTTCAAGTCGCCTGCTTCCAGGAAGACGACGACGACGACGATTCTTCTCAAGCACCTCGAGAATCGAATCGAATTCGCTTTCATGTGGAATTCAGTGATTAATTATAAAAAAAAAAAAATGAAAATAAATACCTTTTCTTTTAGAGCTTGGGCCCCCCACCACACGTTCGCAAAGCGTTCATATAAAGAAAAGGATTCTGTCTCCACTGCGAGACTCCTCAATGTGCAGGCGCGCGCCCTTCAGAGTAGGTACATATATCAAGCGAACATTTTGAAAATGCAACGTTAGGGAATATGTATTTGGATGTGCTAACTTTGTTAGACTGATGTACAACACCCAGCCTATGATACCAATTAGGAGTTGTTTCGTCCGAAAGCCTGCCGAGGGCAGATCAATGTTGCTAGTTCGAAAGGGTTTCCTTATCCTTTTTTCGTTTTTAGATTTGAACGAACAATTCGGAAGAAAAGCTGAAGGCAACACTGGTTTAAAAACGCTCCAATTGTCGCATCCGGTGCTGCCATCTTGAAGAAAATTTCTTCCAATTTTCCCATTTTATGGAATTTATTTTGCAACGAGGGGTTTTTCCGTTTTGAGGGATTTTTCCGATTTTAACTTTAACCAAAAATCACTTCACTTGTATCGATAGTTCGATAATCGATAGTTTACTTTAATCGATTATACAAATTATCGATAATCGAAAATATCCATTCAGAAACTATTATCGGAATTATCGATTGTTAAAAATATCGATCATTGGAACTATCGATTGTTGAACCTATCAATAGTTCTGACTATCGATTCATTAACCTACCGATTATTGGGAAAAATCGATTATTGGACCTATCGATTATTGAAATAATCGATTCCTGAACTTACCGATTATCAAACTATCGATAGCTGCCCAGCTCTATCGAGCCAATAAATAAGACAAACTTACATACGTGAAAAATCTTTAGAAATTCTGCGAGTCTTATGTGTCCCATTTTACAAACCGAATGAGAATTATAGGCGTCATGCTAAAATTTTATTCTATGCACTGATGCCAGAACGAGGGGTCTTTTCCGTTTTTAGGGATTTTTTCGATTTTACCTTTTAACTAAAAATCACTTCAAATGTTTACAAGGGATTTTTACTGATCACTTTCCTAAAGAAAATAGAAAAAAAGCGATTTCTTTCCAATATCCAAGGGAAAAGAGTCCACAAAATACTGCCTAGCATCAGTGCTGGTTAAAAAGTATGGAGAATCGAGTAAGAAAGGTTTTAAAATTCGGCTTCTTGTATATAACCACGTGATATTAAATGAGAAGGGATTTTATGCACAGTATTTTTTTTTAGGACTACCATTAATTTTTTAAATTTAAAACTTTTAAATGGTGGATATTTTTATGTTAAACAGGTCAAAAATGCTTGCTTGAAACCACTACCAATTTGCCACTGATTAGTTTAAATTTTTAAAAATATATCTTCCGATAGTACTATCGATACTATCGATATTTCAGACTATCGAGACTATCGATATCGAGACTATCGATGGTCGCAACTATCGATAGTTCTCCAGCTCTATTGTGCCCATTTACATTTGGGAAACTATTGCCGGCAATTTTGTTGGTTTATAGGCGAAACGAAGCGCGGGAATGTAGAGAAACTACCCCTCCGCGCTTCATTTCGCCGCAAAACCAAAAAATTGCCGGCAATACTTGCCCCAATGTTAAAGGGCACATTGGCTACCAAAAGATCGCTCAGTTATCGATTGACGGACCACGAGCGGTGCTCTTCAAGATAAGTTCATATTTAAAACGATATTATTATACCAGTATTTGAAATTTATTATTCATCGTAGCATCAAGCCGTGATGACAATTAAAAAAACATTGTGCCAAAGAGTTTTTTTCTTTTACTAAATATATGAATAAAAAAAAAATTGGAAAATTTTGAAAAATTATCAAACACCAGTGTAAAAAAAAAATCATCATAAATATATGTGTATAATAAAATTTTCCGAATTTATGATGAAAAAATAAAATCACTTCTGTTCAACCGTTTCTGCCATACTTAGTTTTTTTTTAATCCTTTTTCGATTTATGAGTGTTCAAAAAATTGCTTTGTTCACATTGGATGGAATTTTGATTCGGATTATTGATTGTAATGATGATGATGATGTTATTTCTCCCCAATTACTTGGATCTCTTTGCCGGCGGAATCAAATGTTCTGGCAAAGTTAATGGCAATTCGAAGCCCTCCTTCTTTACGTTAACCAAATGCATAGCCAAAGCAAATTCATCAGCATCGAGAAAGCCATCCGAATCTATATCGGAGAGTTTCCATATTTTACTCAATACCGAATTGGGTAAATGCGATTTAATGAGTTCGGTCTTTGCCATTGAACCGGAAATTTTGCCATTCACTGGATCCAGCTGATTGAATATCATATCGGTTTTTGGCTTATGTTTCAAACAAATCCATTCATGATCACCAAAACCGGCATCGGCGCCCTCCAATTTCCTAAAACCGAACGGTGTCACCTTATCGCCCAAAACACTCTCGAATGCCCCGCCCTTAACGGACGGCTCGAGTGTAAATGTTTTACCCCGCTGCGTTATATCGATCAAACGACCAATATCGTTCTCCAACATACTATTGACATTCTTCATAAGGAAATTCTTTAGCGAACGGAATCGTGTGAAATCCTGATTTTGTAGAACATGTCTCATATGCTCGATGTCGGGAAAATCGGCCGGCTGAAGGCCATGCTCCTCTTGCAGATGCTCATAAATGACATCCAGATCTCGTATTAATTCTTTCTTTTTACTATCCTTACCGAATACCGGTGGCATTAGACGCTGTAATTCACCAATTATTAGTGCATGCACTTTAGCGATCCGAGCCCTTTTAATCAGATCGTTTAGCTTTCGAATTGTCGAATTCTTTGGCAGCGATTGAAGATCGAGAAAGAGATCTTGCTCTTCTTTTTCGAAAACCGATCGATTCGTATGGAATGTTAGTGGCTCGTTCGTAAACGAACCGATATAGACGCGTGCAGCCTCCGGTGTGGTAAGTACTTTACCCAGAGACCACATTAGCGCTCCGTAGACGCGCAACAATTGACGATATTCAATCAGATCGGCCTTATTAAGAATAATACGTATCTTTTCATCCTGACCATGAAGCGCCTCGATCGATCGACGAAACTCATCGGATATATCCAATTTATTGGCATCGAAGAATAATATAATTCGATCGACACGTTCGGCGAACCATTTGAGCACGCCGGGGAAATCGTATCCACGATCGATGCGTTGTTTCTCGCCCGAAAAGATTCCGGGCGTATCGACGAACGAGATGGCTTTCAAAACGGGCGAGTCCATTGTCGAGCATTGGAAGCGACTCAGGAATGCGCTACCATATTTCGATAGCGGACGAAATTGCCGCTTCGGATCGACAATTAACGCATTGCCCGGAACAATGCCTTCCTGCTTATCATACATAACAGCCATAAAACAATCCGTTGTTGGTTCCGGGCCAATACGTATGCCAGGGAAGTCACGCTCAAGCAGATAGCGTAAAAAAGTCGTCTTACCCGTCGAATACTGACCGAACAGAAGGACCATCGGCTTGGCATCAAAGTCCGCATCTTCCAATTTCGGCGAATGGAATTCATGGAAATTATAGTGCTCCTCCAGCGGCAGCAATTTCGTTTTATACAGCGTCTTCATTTCATCGGTAACATTTTGAAGCACTTCATGATTGTCGGGATCCTGTTTCATGAAGCTATACATCTTTGCGAAAACCTATTTTTTTTGTTTGTTTGTTTTGTTTTTGTTTTTTTTTTGTTCGTAGGGGGAGAACAGAGGGAAAACCGCTATTTTAGTGAACCACAAAATGGCAAGCAAAAGAAAACAGGAAGAGGCACAATCTTCGGATTACCTTAACGTAAATTATACCACAAAAAAATGACCAAGGAGATGAATGGGAAAAGTTTGAAAAGCGACAAAAATTTTCTTCCGATCAATATGGAAATTTTTTTTTTTATTGAATTTTTCTCTCTAAAAACGTTTATATATCTATTATTTGCAATTTTATTTTTTGAGCTATACAAAACAGAGGGAAAACGAAAATTTTTTTTTCACCGAGAGCCTTTCTCTGCCTTCTAGATCTCAAAGATATTTACCCCATTTTTTGACTTGTTTGAATTTTTTAAAATTTTTAATTTTTTTTTTTTTGATCAAGGATCTTAAGTGCCTCGACCGGGGTACGACGAGAGATTTGCGATAGCAAATGAGTGTTAGTGAAATGAGAGTGTATGCATCACATGGACGATGTCGATGGATGTTGGCTTCGTAGCAAGACGCTACCTAGAGGCCAAATTGCTGCTTACAGAAGCAATGAACCGCAACACATTTCGTAGGTAATGCATACGACTTGATATACCATCCTGGTATACTTTTGTTCGAGTGTGGCTGTTTTGAAGAGTGAACGCCTACCAATCTCGTATGCTTTGTAGATATTAATAGGCAGATCGCTTACAGTCTCGTATACTTTGTAGGCGGTAGGCACTATTGATCGCTGGGTAGCGTCGTCAACAAAGTCGTTTTGATTTTGCTTACGACATGTCCGGTTAGTTTGCATGATGTCGTAATGTTTACGCACGAGCATGCTTCACACGTACACGGCGGTGTAAGTAATAAGCTCTGTTGTACCGTGATCGAGGCACTTTAGTTTGAATCCGATAGGACGATTGTGACACACAATTGAGAACAACCTTTAAGTTACACCCACTTAGGTTCAACTGGTCGAATGGTCGAAACTCTCAATTTCAGTTTTGAAAGGACCGGAATTGAACTTGTCAATAGAGGAAAATAGTATAAGCTTACAAAGGGTTCATTTTAGAGATCTTCTCGACTGTAAGCAGCAAGTCCAGATTGGGCGGAATTTTGCTATTTACTTTTTGAATAAACATCACATCATATACATACTTGAAAGGCATATTTTGTGATCATTTTTCTTAGGGATGTGCCGGATAGTGAATTCGCCGGATAACCGGATATCGGATATCCGGTAAAAAATATGTAGCCGGATACATAGTATCCGGCCGGATATCTGAAAAATTTTTTCTCTGTTTGAAATTGTACTTTCGCTGGCCACAATTGAACAGATCAGTGCCGTAGCAACCATAGGGGCAAGAGGGGGCTTTGCCCCCCACGCATTTTCGTTTTTGCCCATGAATAAAATTGAAAAAATAATTTTCCCCCTCACGCAAAACAGAATTGCTACGGCGCTGGAACAGATTGTCCGAAATAAATGATTTTCTGTCAACGCCGTTCATTGGTATAATATAGAGCTGGAAAACATTCGATTCCACCATTGATATTATCGATGTTTTTAAATTTCATTAAACTAAATTAATTATTTATCACAAAAAGTAATAACCAAATCTAGTTTATGGTAAAAAATAGACAATCGCAATAAAAACTTGGATAATGCTTAAAATTAAAAAACAACAATCTGATTGTAAGTATCTAACTAACATCAATGTTTTTCAATTTCAAGCATTATCGAAGTTCATACTACGACCGTCTATCCTTTTCCATAAACTACTAAGTTTGTTAGGATTTAATTTAAGTTAATTTGACTTAATTTATTTCGATCAATATCTATTAAAAGAAAATTAAAAACATCGATACCATCGATGATAATATTGATTGCTTTTGAGCTTTAGCATAATCAGCTGTTCTGATTTAATTTGCACGTTCAACAAAAAACAAAACTCAAAGATGGACAAATCAATGTCTGCGGTATGTATCGGTATCCGGCCGGATAGTAGTGATATCCGGTGGGCTTGCCGGATATCTAAAAACCAGCCGGATACGCCGGATACCGGATAGTTACCGGATATCCGGCACATCCCTAATTTTTCTATAGGAAGCGGGACAAAAGGGATTTTTTATGCCCGACATACTTTATACAGGTTGACCATACAATATGTATACAGCTACGATCAGCATCGCCAGGAGATTCGATCTAGCTGTCTGTGCAGTTTTTTTTTTAATCGAAGGCGTTGAGCTATTCTGAAGAAAATTTTCTTTGCATCTTAGCGGGGATATGAGTATAATCGAGTTCGAGAATGGACTATATCGGCCCATTTTAAAGGGGTACCTTCAGTACCAGGGTTTCGTTATGGAAACCACACAAACTGCTTCAAACTCAGAGTCTTTGGAGATGCTTCAATGAAATTTGGAATTTCAGTTTATATTTTAGCCTCAAATCAAATTTCCGAAAATTGTTAAAGTGGACGTGACAAAGAAAATGAAAAAATCCGTCATTAGAAGCGTCTTGTGGTTTGGAAAATCTCCAGAGCACTTTGCTATAACAGTTGTGGTGTTTAGTTCTTTTTTTTAAAAGATATTAGAACACATAAAGCGCAACGCACAGCATGTCCCAGTGGAAAATGATCTCCGACATGACAATGTCATCAGTGATGTCATCGATGACATATAGGTGACATTGTCATGTATGACATCTTGGATGACATGTCATCGTGGAGGGATGCTGTTCACGTGCTTGAATCTCAATGGCTATTGAAATTTAAATAAGGTTTTAGCGTCAGTTCAGCATTAGCATGAAGTGGCGTAGATGATGAGTGCTCGAACCAGAATCCGAAGATCGCGGGTTCGATCCCTGGCTGAGCCGAACAAACATTTTTTAAAATAGATTTTTAAAAAATTTTCGAAATACTTATTCAAAGAGAGGACAAACCCGGTTTCTATAAATTGACATTTAGAGAGAAAAGAGCAATAATAATGTGCTGCTCTCAAATGCTTTTTGCGACATCGCACCCCCTAGCATGACAATGTCACCGATGAATTCACTGTCCAACTCCTGTATAATTGTCATACAAAGTGTCATATGAATTGTCATGCATACCGGATCCAAAGTCACCGTGAATCATTCGATGATGTCAGCGGGACATTTGCCGCTGGGGTAGGCTGTAATAATACTAAAGGGATTTGTTTCCACCAAAAAGTTTGTTGCAAGGATTTTTTACATTTTGAGAGAATTTATTTAAAACCAATTTTTTTTTTTTTTTTTGTATTATTAGGGAACAAGTCCAGCAGGGTTAAAAACCCTGCATTTTATTTATGAAAATCGAGCAAAAGACAGTTTTTCAAAATCAATACTGAGCTGAATGCAACACTGGTCTATAATCGTTCAAGCTGCCTCAAATAGAACTGCCATTTTGAAAAAATTTCCCGATTTTTGAGGGAATTCTACGAATTTTATTCTGAAGTAAAAACTTCAAATATTCAAAACCTAAATCGATTTGCCATAACCAGTTTTTCCTCATGTTATGGGGGCAAAAGGCAATTTGAAAAAGATTTTAAGAGAAAAGCTGCAACAAAATATAAACAGCACAGGAATGGGGATATTCATCGGAGAAAATATCGATAGCTTTTTGATGAAATTCAAATATCTAAGGCGGAATGTAAAAAAAATCATTCGTTCGAATCTTAAAATCTCTCTCCGATATACTATTACGGATCAGGTAGGACGATTGACGAACGACAACCATGGATATATTTTGCCTGTCAAGCAGCCACATAAGAAATGGACCATGTCGTTTGAGAACGGAATTATTGTTGCTTGGAAATATCAAAAATTATCCTTTTGAACTCTTCGGCTCAACGTGAAGATCTCTTCTAGTCAAAAGATAACATTTTCCACTCAATTCACGATTTTTGTTGTTGTGTTTTTTTTGTTTGTTTGTTTGTTTTATTGTGAAAAAGTCTACAAAGAATTATTGGCATATGTCATAAATTTGTGGTGTTAACATGTTGACGGATTTCTGGTCATAAATGTTTTCCACACATAAATCGCAATCGCAGCAGTCGCTTGCCTCTTCAACGTTACTCGACTGCTGCATCGGCGATCATCCGTTGCGGTGCAGTGCCGCGCATGCGTATTGGTGACAAACACCTTTGGTCTCAACATGAATTTTAGTGCAAGGTTTGCACACAAAGCGAAAGTCCATGCGCTGCGCATGCGTTATTCTGTCTGAATTAATATTTCATCAAGTGAGAGAGAGGGGGGAAAAAAAGCAACGATTGTAAAAAGAAATGCAAATACATACATATGTACCTATGTACGTACATATGTATATGTATTGTATGGATATGTGCATCATCTGCATGTCCGTGCTATTGTATTAAGAAATGTGCGGAAAAGAGGAAAAATCGTAAAACCGCGATTATTCGACTCCATCGCAAATGTGATGGAATGCAGCGCTATACGATTCGCTGTGGATCATTTATTTTGTATTCTCGCAAATGGCACGCACGACACTTGCGACTCTCTCCATGAAATCTTTCAAAAATGACATAAATTATGCAGCAATCAATAATGCCTGACGATTACGATGACGACGTCGACGACGACGACGACGACGACAATGACGACGACAATGACGATGACGATAATGATGAGGGTGTCGATGCCGATAGTGATGATTATCGCGGCATCGCGACGAACCAATGGCTTTAATAATAGAGTTCAAAGTTTGGAAAAGTGAATATTGCCTTTTGCTGACCCGCTAATTGATTTTCTTGGCCTGGTATTTTCAAAGGGGAATTTTTGTGACTTACATAAAGAAAGTAATCGTTAAATTTCTGGGCGGTTACTCATATGTCATGATGTCGGCCAGGCGACGACACTGTGTAATTGCCATCGCCATCGCCATCGCCTTTCGAATCAAATGTATGTATGCATGTATGTACATATGTATGCAGTGAAAACTAACGAGGACGGATACTCGGATCAGGGTGTTATTTCATGGTGCGAATAGTGCAGGTCTCCCCGAAATAGAATCAGTTTATTGCAGCATTTCATGATAGTTGGCCAACAATCGCCTCACGCAAGAGATGAATAAGAAAGAAGTCCTTTCTAACATTCAGCAGGAAATGTTTCTTTCTTAAGGAGCCTCCTTGGAATTGAGGGTCTCCAAAGCCCTCTATCTGCTTATGGGTCTACTCGAAGCAGTGGCGTGTCCAGAGAAAGAGTGCTTTGATAGTGCTTATATTTGCCACAGTGGTATATTGAACAATTATAAGACATTAACCCAAAAAAATTTCAGTGGGGGCTAGAGGAAGTTTAGAGAGTTATGATTATGGACCAAAAACCAAAAAAAAAAAAAAAAATCCGAAAAATTCATGGCGTCCGATTTGGATGAAAATTTATATATAGAATAAGTGAAAATTTCTAAGAATTTGAGCACTAATTTTTAAAAAAAACTGGTCCTTTTTGGACCAGTTTGGAACTAGACCAAAACTAGACTAGTTGTAATGCGTTTCTTGAAAAAAATGTTGACGCCGAAATTCTTAGAATTTTGCACGTATTAGATCATATCGATGTAAAATCCTGGCCTCATGACTCTGTCAACCGTCGTTGTTTCTATTTGTGTGTTAATTGACCGCGTTTAAGTCTTCTTGAAAGATCTTGAACCATTTTATAGGTACCTACTACTGGACTTCTAGGTATAGGAAGATATTAATATGGGTATGTGAAATCATGGAAATGGATTGGGAAAAAATGCAATCAAGAGAGATTTCCTGATGGCGGGATCTTTCATCCTTATATTTATGTTAATACTATGCCAGAGGCGTACACTGGGGTAATGGGCTTATTTACAGTAGGGCAGGGAGGGGCAGCTGACCCCCTATAAATATTTTCTGCTCAGTATACACCGCAAAAGAGTTTTCCAGGAGTATCAAGAAATGGGACAAGGCCGGCAAGATAATTTTTTATGTGACAACACCTATGAACAGACGCCAAAGTGTTACCATACATATGTATAGAACAAACTGTTTGTATCTTGCCCCTCCCTGACTGAGATTCTGGATACGCCCATGACTGGGGGTACTTTTGGGGTATTCACCGATATAAAGTTTTGTAGTGTCGAAGTAAATTTCCAATCGCGCGACTCTCAGTGCCGATTCGAAATGGATATGTGGGGGGGAGGGGGTATACTCAATTCAAACACTCCCCACGCTTAGTAGTAAAAAGGAAAAAAACAATTTTTTATGATTATTAAAAAAACTGATGCTGATTCCTCTGATTCTCTGATGATTCTTCATAAAACGATTGCTCTTTTTTTTGTTTTTTTTTTTTTTTGCACTTCGGACACTCTCTTTTTGTGCATTTTATTTTTTTATTTTTTATTCTTTTTTGTTTTTTAATTTAATTTATTAGTTTCATTATTGATGAGGACTTATGGTTGAACTCATCAAGCTAAGAATTCATCATCGACGGTTGATGCGAGCGTTGCATCGCGTCTCCGCCACCACCGCCACCGCCACACTTGAGCACTGACTTGCAAGTCCTGCTTTTAATAAATTAAACGTATTGCCTGGGGTAGAAAACAGATCAGCGGAGACGCAAAGGCAACGAACTCATATAAATGATTTAAAATCTAGATTTTTTAATGCGAAAATGTTTGCCCATAATATTTTTTTATGATCGCAGTCGATTAGGCACCAAATCTTGTGCTACAACGATTTACGCCTTCAAAAACGTTCAACGCATATACCCCCTCTCGCTCGAGCTCTCTCTTGCTCGAGCTCTCTCCCGCTCTCCCGCTCTGTTGCTCGTTCTCTTTCTCTCGTCCTCACACATATTTTTATTTATTTATTTATTTTTTTTATTTTATTTCATTTTATTAAAGCGGAAGGAAGGATTGATGGTCTTTCATAATGCGATTCGCGATTTTTCGATTTACTTCTTGCTCAGCAGATTTTCACGTGTGCGAGTGAGTCGGACTTGAAATTTTTTTTTTTTTGTTTTTGTGTTTGCGTTTGCGTTTTTGGATTTGTTTTTTTTTTGATTCATTCGCGTCGAGTGTAAGAAGAAAATTATTTGGAGGCCTTTAAACATGAAAGTAATTCTGAAGGATTAATAAAAATGGCTCGTAAAAAAGTTAATGCGAAAAGTCTGAAAAGCTTTTGGTTGTGAAAATGACTCGAGTTTTGATTGATATTAATATGACACGCCCACATTACACTCCTAGTCATGCATCAGTCTGAGCATCGTCGACAATAAGTCTTCCAATCTTCACGTTTCTAAGCTTAGGCAAGTTAGAATGCATTGACGTTTGTATGTAGCATGCATGTAAGATACAACAATGAGGATCGAAAGCGACGGGGATGAATATTCTTGTTATGATTGCACGACATAGGAACGAAATAGAAAAATAAAATAAATATATACCTATGTAGGTGAGAGAGGGAGAGAGATGGATAGAGAGCAAGAGAGAGGAAGAGAGAGAAAGAGAGAGGAATAGAGAGAGGAAGAGAGCGGAAGAGAGAGGAAGAGAGAGGAAGAGGGAGAAAGAGAGAGGAAGAGAGAGAGGAAGAGAGAGGAGAGAGAGAGAGGGAAGAGAGAGGAAGAGAGAGAAGAGGAGGAAGAGAGAGAGAAGAGAGAGGAAGAGAGAGGAAGAGAGAGGAAGAGAGAAGGAAGAGAGAGGAAGAGAGAGGAAGAGAGAGGAAGAGAGAGGAAGAGAGAGGAAGAGAGAGGAAAGAGAGAGGAAGAGAGAGGAAGAGAGAGGAAGAGAGAGGAAGAGAGAGGAAGAGAGAGGAAGAAGGAGAGGAAGAGAGGAGAGAGAGGAAGAGAGAAGAGAGAGAGAAGAGAGAGGAAGAGAGAGGGAAGAGAGAGGAAGAGAGAGGAAGAGAGAGGAAGAGAGAGGAAGAGAGAGGAAGAGAGAGGAAGAGAGAAGGAGAGAGAGAGGAAGAGAGAGGAGAGAGAGAGGAGGAGAAGGAGAGAAGAGAGAGCGAAGAGAGAGGAAGAGAGAGAAGAGAGAGGAACGAGAGGAAGAGAGAGGAGAGAGAGAAGGAGAGGAAGAGGAAGGAAAGAGAGGTACGGGGGAGAAGGGATGAGATAGATAGAGGAGGATGGGAAAGAGAGTAGAGAGAGAGAGGAAGCAATTAGGAGAGAGAAAACGAGAGAATTGGCCATAGAGGCGAGATTATTGCGAAAGAAAAAAAATTTCCATCGACGGTCCATATTCCCTGCCAGCCAATTTTCGGGTCCTTTCCTTTATACTGAAAAATATACATACTCGTGTGTTTCTTTTTGTGAAACCCCTTAATAGCCATTCCTATTTATGGCAATGCAAATTGAAGTTCTTATAGGAAAAGCAACTTCTTATCTTACGATATGTGACAGGGATATTGCCAGGCAAATGGCCCATACCTCGAAATATAAAATGGAGAAAAAAAAACACGCACTAATTCTACAAACGGTCTTTTACTGCGCTACCAACTTTTGTGTTTGTGTTTTTCTCTTTCCTTTAAGAACTGATTCAAATTAAGCGTATCTGTGACGTAAGCACTACAAAATGTGGACTTAACCAGAGCCGCCTTCTCGCAAAACAATTGAGGGCGAAAAATTTATTGAAAAATATTCGATTTTTATTTAAAATAACTTTTTATTTTTTATTGAGATCTTTTCATCTGAAATAATTTAAATGTCCTCACGATAAAAAAAAAAAAACGTCCTACAGAAACGCGATTTAATGCTGATTAAAGGCGCAAAAGTTTTTTGTAGCCCCCATCGAGGCGCCGAATAAAAGAAAAAACTGACTTCAGATTTCAACAGCCTTGATGCTTCGGTGCAACTTTTGAAAATTCTTGTCGTCTGATGGTAATGAGACTTCCTGGAATTTTCTGCAGAAGTCCAAAGACCATGAAAAAGCTAACTTGTGTTCTATTTTGAGCTGATAAGGATAGGGCTCTTGTGTGGGAAAATTTCATTTGTAAGTTACCTACATGACAATATATGTACATATAAGGCTTAGTAACTATATAAAGGAGCTTCGACCATGGATGTCAAAAGTTTCAATGTAAAAGGCCCAAATAGGCATAATTTCATTGTTTTTTTTTTTTTGTGGTGAAAAAGGCGAAAAAAGTTATGCAAAGAATTTTTCTTAGGGGCTCTCTCCAGCTCTGTCAGAAATGAAAAACTTGATACAAAAAACCCTTCATAAATGAATCAGAAATTTTATGTGTTTTTTTTTATATCAAGTTTTTCCATTTTAGTTTCATTTCTGACAGAACTGGAGAAATCCCCTAAAAAAAGCTAAAAAAAAAAATAAATAAATAGATAAAAAAAAATAAATAAATAACTAGGTAAGTTGTATATGTACACATATATCCGTATGTACACCTGTCTCCAATGCACTTCGTTTCGTTTCCAGCATTCCTACTGCGCATAGTCATTTCCCCATGCGTGGTGAATTGAGTCAAGTGTGCTGTATTGAGTAATATAAATCGAAAGAAAAAAACAGAATTCTCTCTCTCTTGTTCTCGCTCCCTGTTCTTTCTGATATCAAATTGAATTTATTGCTTAGCAGTCATTTTCCTGTTTTGTTGTTGCTTTTCTCTGGCCATGGAGGAGAGAGCTGTTTGCCAATCAGCATCAGGCTATGCCTTCCCATTAACAGAATCGAAATAATTTAAGGGCGTTGCTTAATATAAAACAAAATTTACTTCAATACGATATTGAAAGGAAATAAATAGGGGGCTCATTTATTTTATACAGATCTACAGAGCTACAGACCTATTCTCTATTTTTTTTTTAAATATTTTTTATTTGCTCAACAGCGACGTTCCATCCATCCGATTCGATACGCTCCGATCGAAGGAGGATTGGAAGAATTTAATTGTTTAGTAATTTTAATGAAAAATTTTGTTGCTGTTTTATTTTACAGTAGAATCGGGATATAACGAATCCCTGAAATACGGGCATGTGATTGGGAAAGGGAATTTCGTTCCTCCAATATTTTGAAGAATGTATGGCTATTTTAAAAGAAATGACATTGTCAAAAACAAAAGAGCGGCTATACGATAAAATTTTGAATTAAAAATTTCGAAAATATTTAAATTCCCGAGTATTTATTTCAATTTCCCGGGAAATGAATTCCCGGAATCCAATCACACACTGATAATGAACAGTTGGAAATAGTGAACGCTTTTTTGTTACAGGGACTTTTCTAAACACCTACATAATCAGGCCTTAAGAGAGCGGGTTGGGAATGCGGGATTTTCCCCCGGGCCAGAACTTTCTGAAGGGGCCCACAATAGGCATGGGGATTTTTTTATTTGGTCGCACATTTTTGTGAGGGGCCCAGAAAAAAAAATCCCCCGGGCCCGAAATTTTTCTCTACGGGCTTGTAAATAATGAACAAAACATTCAATCTCGCTAATACGAATAATCTGGATAAAATGAACAGGACGTGAACAAATTAATTCACTATATCCAGATTCGACTGTATTTCTCAAATTATAATTGCAGTAGTAATGACCCTTTTACCTGCACCATGGCTATTAACATATACAGTACAATCTCGTGGGAAATATTTGGGAAATTATTTAATAACCGTTCACTCTGAAATTTCGCATGACATGAGTTTTTGATTTCGAACATTATCAGGAGAAAATTTTTCCGAATATTTGTGACACAATCCGTTGGAAAAAAAAACAAAATTATTAAATAAATAAATGTTGATTATGTACCTCAAAATCAAAGCAACGCTCTTCTTCTTAGAAAGCCTTAGATATGCAAAGGGGAAGTCACACCCACACAAAGTAGAGTATTCATTTTTTTTTTTCAACTCTTCTTGAACCCTTAGAACCTTGGAATGAAACTTCTTTCACTCCTTATCCGAATTCGGGGAACTTAATCCTTTGAGGATAGCAACAAGTTTTATTGAGCGAACAAACTGGCTTCTTAAATAGGTGGCTTCTCATCTTCTCTTCTGATTGATCAACAAACTGAAAGCCCGAAAGCACGTCAGCACTCTTTTCAGGAACTCCTTTTGCAGTTTCAAGGCACATCTCACGCATGTGGGAGATTTCACCAGGCATTGGTATATCAAATTGCAAGCCTCTCTCCACCCAAACTTGTCCGAATATTTTTAATTAAAATAAAATTTAAAAAATTTCATTAACGACTTTTTTTCATTCACACTTTCCCCGATACTGTTCCTATATATGTAAATAAGCAAGTGTATTTCATATTATTTCTGCTGATGGCTGAAGGCTGAAGGCACACTCACCGCAATTCGTGTACATAAACTTCACGATCCATTCGTGTTTTCATTTAATTACTTTCTCACTTCATCATTTATCAAGAAGTCATTAGTCACGAGGGTGGCAGTCGGCTAGTAGGCAAGCCTAACCAGCAGAGACTTGTAGGCACAAAAAAAAAAAAAAAATGGCATACAGCAATGCACTTGGATGGCGTAAATTGATATTCAAAACAGTCACACTACTGCGAAGCGCCTCCGAAAATTAAAACAAAAATAAAATATAAAAAAAAACAAGAGAGCAAAGAACACAACACAACTCAAAAAAAAAAAAAAAAAATAAGCAAACGAGAATTCATTATAACTGAGTACATTTATCTTGAGCCCCTTCAAATTACCCCAACATATTGATTTGAACTCATCAATTCTGGATTGAAAGAGCTGAAGTGTGGGAGAAATGCTGCTCGTTTACGTCAAAAGTGATAGCAATTAGTGTTAAGGGCACGTTTGAGTCCCTCATCTGTTCGTCTGTACAAATCGCTACACACAAACACACACACACACACACACACACAACACAAATAGACAGACATACCCCAAGCGTGTTAGCAGCGTCTTCAGGTTGTTGTTGCTTTCACCATTGCGGGGCATTATTTATTTTGCGAATCATTAATCAGCGTTTGGTTCACCTTTCTATTTCGGAACTTTTTTTTTTTTTCGCACGGATGGGTTTCCTTCATTTTTCCCTGCAGCCTTAAATTATCCTTTTTTTAATTGATATTTCCTTTTGATATAAGATGGTTCCTTTATTTTCGGTTTTGAAAGTTCATTTTGCTCTTCAATATCCTTTCGACATTGAAATAATCATTTTCGTTTAAATCTGTATTGGTAATCTCTCTTTATTAATATTTGTTCTCTGGAAACTTTGCTGCTTCGTTTTCTTCTTTCAAATACGCTACATTCTACATCATCACTCAACAAAAATCTTCTTCTCTCTAACATTCATCTGAGCTCTTCAAAGTCATTTGATTTTTACTCTCATGTCTATTGAAAATAAGTTAAAATGCTCTCTTACGTCATGATGCTTGTGTTAAGCACGTTTATCGCCTATCTGTTCTCTGTACAACATGTATTCAGCTTAACCACTTTCACCTCACGCCTAGCGACATGCCATTTTCTAATGATTTTCTTGAATACTCACTTTAAGCAGCGTCTTCAGTTGTTGTTCTTGTCACCATTGCGCGGATTATTGTATTTTGCGAATCATGTAGATCGCTTTGTATACTTTCTATTCGACTTCTTTTTTTTCGCAACTGTATGGGTTGATCCTTCTTTTTCCCTCAGACCTTAAATCTAAATCTTCTTTTATTCGTTGTCTCTTGAATAAGATGGTATCTTTATTTTCGGTTTTGATCAAGTCATTTTGAATCTCATTAAGTGATCTCTTCTCGAACAACTTGAATAACAAATTATCGCTTTCTTTATACATTCGCTTCATGTACCTCATCTTTATGCTTTATTTTGTTCTCTCGAACTGACTTCTGTCTCTCTCGTTCTTGTTCTTAAATCGCTCATCTTACTTCTCTCGAAATCTCTTTCGTTATTCATCGAGCTTATCTGTTCTTTTTTCTCGCTCTATCTCAGTCTTTATCGTTCTGCTCATTTCTCGTTCATTCGACTCTACTTCGGCTTTCTCGCTTCTTCACTCTCTCTGCTCTCTTCGCTGCTCATCGCTCTCTCTCGCTCTCTTCTCGCTCTCTCTCCTCTCTCTCGCTCTCTATCGCTCTCTACTCGCTTCTCTCGCTCATCTTCGCTCTCTCGCTCTCTCTCGCTCTCTCTCGCTCTCTCTGCTCTCTCTCGCTCTCTCTCGCTCTCTCTCGCTCTCTCTCGGCTCTCTCTGCTGTATCTCGCTCTCTCTCGCTTCTCTCGTCTCTCTCGACTCTCTTTTCGCTCTCTCTCGCTCTCTCTCGCTCTCTCTCGCTCTCTCTCGCTCTCTCTCGCTCTCTCTCGCTCTCTCTCGCTCTCTCTCGCTCTCTCTCGCTCTCTCTCGCTCTCTCTCGCTCTCTCTCGCTCTCTCTCGCTCTCTCTCGCTCTCTCTCGCTCTCTCTCGCTCTCTCTCGCTCTCTCTCGTCCTTCTCCTCCTCTCTGCTCCTCCTCTCTTCGCTCTCTCTCTCGCTCTCTCTCGCTCTCTCTCTGCTCTCTCTCGCTCTCTCTCGCTCTCTCTCGCTCTCTCTCGTCTCTCTCTCGCTCTCTCTCGCTCTCTCTCGCTCTCTCTCGCTCTCTCTCGCTCTCTCTCCGCTCTCTCTCGCTCTCTCTCGCTCTCTCTCGCTCTCTCTCCGCTCTCTCTCGCTCTCTCTCGCTCTCTCTCGCTCTCTCTCGCTCTCTCTCGCTCTCTCTCGCTCTCTCTCGCTCTCTCTCGCTCTCTCTCGCTCTCTCTCGCTCTCTCTCGCTCTCTCTCGCTCTCTCTCGCTCTCTCTCGCTCTCTCTCGCTCTCTCTCGCTCTCTCTCCCGCTCTCTCGCTCTCTCCCGCTCTCTTCCCCCGCTCTCTTCCCCCGCTCTCTGTCGCTCCCGCTCTACCACTTTTTCTCTCTGCCTCAAGCGTCTAACGACAGTGGTCCATCCAACCATTGAATTTTTGTTCTCTGCTCCATCGGTCCTTCGAATCAAGCCTACGTATACATATATCCATTTTCCTCCATTCTATTATGAACGTAAAAGGTACTTAATTAAAGATAATTCTATTAAGAAGACCGAGAGCACAAAAAAAAAAAGAAGAGCCAACCTCAAAACCGCAGATGAAACAATGTTGTAAAATAGCGTTCAACATGCTTCCGCTCGATGTGTGATGCTGCTTCACGACGATGAAAGATGCCGAATGTGTTAAATGTTTTTTAATAATTTTACGACTTTTCGACGAAGTATGCTGAGCGAAATATGGGCTGAGCGAAGCATGATTTACAGACACCTCGTAACACAAATGCTTAAATGACTATTTAGCGTGATTGCAGGCTGCCTCGATGGTCAGGCCACATCGAGATCGAGATCAACTCAGCTCAAGTCAACTCAGCTCAGCTCAGCTGAGCTCGGATCGGATCGGATCGCATTGGGCTTTCCGATTGAAGGACTGGCTGGATTAAGAGAATTCGATTGTTTTAATTTTGAAGGACATACATATGTATGTACATACATAAAAGCTAAGAAGTAAATTTGTCATTTTTGCAAAGTTATCGATGGAGTCTCATTGGGCGGCGGGGTACTGGAATATTTCCACCACATTCAGTCCTTTCTTTCTCCTTTGTGAGTAGGTACGTCGATTGCCTGGGGAGAACTGCATTCTTTTTGGCTGGTTCATTTTATGAATACATATATACATATATCAACGCAAGGGATGGGAGGGGAAGTGAAGGGAAATTAGACCCCAGGAATAGGTCCATGCATAAGTGATCGCAGGAGGACTTGCTTGCTTTACGGCATAAATTGCAGAGCCATGTCGATGCATGACAATAAATTCTATAACGAATGCGCATGAAGACGTAAAGCATGAATAAAAAGATTTATTTAAGATGTGCTCCGCCAGATTTGATTTGCTGTTGATGAGGTTAGTAGAAATGGCAATGGAAGTTGAAGTACTCGGTCGGTTGGTCGTTCGTTCGGTCGTTTGTTCAGGCGGTCAGATCCTCTTGAAGCGTTGGCGTTGGCGTTGATACCTACACTAAAGCTGACGCGTTGCGCTGCCGCTCTCCGCTCTCCACACTCTTCACTCACCACTCACCACTCACTACTCTTCACTCTCCAGCCTCCACTCACCGCTCTTCTCTGCTGATGCAAAAGTTGATGGAACAAGCAATAAAATGATCTAAAAGAGATGCCGATTCTTTTATGTTTCAATATTTTTATGTATTTTTCGACGAATACATGAACATTAAATGCGTTTTCATTTATTCATTCCTTCATTTATGCAATAATTTTTAATAAGTTGCAAACATTTCAGTTCTGCGTCGAGCATGTCGTATTGCAATTCTTCAATTTAGCAAAGAGCCACAACTAAATACATACATACATATGTATATGCGCACAACTATTCAAAATAGAATGCCAAGGATGGAAAGAAGGAAGACTGCACACACACACACAGACACACGCAGACAATTGCCATGAGTGGCAGCGAATTGAGGAATTGAGAATTGTTGCGGGCAATTTCGGTGCGATTTGGAATAAATTTGTATGCGTTTGTTCCTTCTTAACGATTAATGCATTCCGTGTTTTCTGCAATTGTTCTTCGAATAAATCAAAGCGAATTTCCGTATGGAAGTCACAGTTCATTGGATTCATTTTAAAACGAGATAGGCGGGGAGTACGATACGAAATACATAGACAAAAAAGGGGAAAAAGTAACTATTCCGCTTTGAAGTCTTGCTGTATCGGAAGTATTGCATGAAAAGAATTCATACATACATACATACATACATACAATGTGTATGCAGAGCTCAATTAGTTCAACTGAAAAGGATAAAAAAGTTAATTAAAATTTTATAAGTTGGGGGCATTTCTTAAAGACATCAAGACCAATTTAACACACCCCTAGCCATTGTCTTAAGAAATATATTTAAAAACATACATAAATGCCTTTTATAGAGTGCGAGAGAGCCTTAGAACGAAATAGAGTGAGAGAGAGAGATAAATGTAGGCGAGTGTGAGGTAGAATAGAAAAGCGAGAAAGGCATGAGATGGAGAGAGAGCGATAAAGAGAGAGAGAGAGAGAGAGAGAGAGAGAGAGAGAGAGAGAGAGAGAGAGAGGAGAGAAGAGAGAGAGAGAGAGAGATGAGAGAAAGGGAGATGAGAGAAAGGGAGATGAGAGAAAGGGAGATGAGAGAAAGGGAGATGAGAGAAAGGGAGATGAGAGAAAGGAGAGAGAGAGAGGAGAGAGAGGAGAGAGGGAGATGAGAGAAAGAGAGAGAGAGAAGGGAGATGAGAGAAAGGGAGATGAGAGAAAGGGAGATGAGAGAAAGGGAGATGAGAGAAAGGGAGATGAGAGAAAGGGAGATGAGAGAAAGGGAGATGAGAGAAAGGGAGATGAGAGAAAGGGAGATGAGAGAAAGGGAGATGAGAGAGGGATGAAGAGAGAGAGTGAGAGAGGAGATGAGAGAAAGGAGAGAGAAAGAGAGATGAGAGAAGGAGATGAGAGGAGAGGAGATGAGAGAGAGGAAGATTGCAGAAGAGAAGAGGGACATGAGAGAGGATACAGAAGGAGATGAAAGAGGTTAGTGAGAAGTCCAGGTATAGACTTTTTGAGACACAGTTTCGAGGGACTGCGAGGGATCGAATTGCTTAGAAGTTCGAATTAAAAGAGGTTAGCTTTTGGACGGAATTCAACTTATCGGTTCGATTTTTTCTTATTCGTTTCGCAATTATAAAAGGGTCGACGAAGTAAAAATTTCCAGGTTTTCGAGCTTTTTTGACAACTATTAAATTAATATTTGGAATTTCGAATTTTATTTAAAACATCTTTTATGTATTCATAAATTGCAGAAAAACATTGTATATTTTGGTAGGAATCATCCTGATGAAGGAGAAACGAAATACCTATAGATTAATATACAAAATAAAGCGGTTGAAATAGCAGTCAAAATTCCAAACTTTTCGATTTTTCTAATTTTCTGCGTGTTCGAAATTCTTCTCTACTGGCCTCGAAATTGATGGCATTGCAACTTTTTTATGGAAAAACAAACAAACAAAAAAACAATCTTTTATGTTTATAACAGAAGTCATTCCTCAATCAATTTTTCCAATAATTATAAAAACTTAGAGAGCATCCTGTCGGAGTCCAATCCAATATTTCAATAAAATTCTGCGTAAACGCTGGCTGAAGCGCCCCCCACAATATTTTCCTTTAATTCTAATTAATCAAGCAATGCAATTTTGAAGAGTCTTGACATGTTTTTACACGCCAACTTGTTGTTCACACTTTTATGTATTTCACAGAATGCAATTCAATATTGTAGAATATGAACAGTGGCAAAGCCAAAGGGGTTGCGATAACAAAAAGAGCATCCGCTTTTATGTGAGTCATATATTCTATATGGTACATATGAACTGTGGGCAAATTCGGATTGAACAAGCTCCCCTCACCCGTCTTAGTGTTTTTTCCCGCAAATGCCATGTATCGCTTAGAGTATTGTAGGTACATCCTTTCTGCCATGAAACTTGGATTCTCATGATCTTAATTCAACAATTTTTTCAGACAGATTTTACAGATCTTAGATTCTGATCGGAATCAGTCCGAAAGGATACTCAAAAATGATTTGTTTAATTGGTATATACCATCACAGAAGATTTTGCACGAACGGGACTTCTTAAAGTCGGTGATTGGCCCAACCAAAAGATGAGTGGAGAGCGATATTGGGAGGGGTAGTTCCCATATCTTTTCTCGTGATAGGGAGCGCTAAGAAAACGGTAAAAAAAAAAATACCATCGAAAGATTCCGAAGAAGAGAATTTGAGCACCTAACTAAGCCCCGTTTTCCCCACACTGTAGGTACAGCGCCACTGCGAAAATTCATAATCATCAAATGAGCAAAGAACTAAATCCTCACACGCACACTGAAAGGGGTCCCCGCTGACGTTTATAATTTTTTAATGCTCACCATAATCCAAAAATATCGCCACAAATTCACTGTACCACTGTCAATGTAATACACTCGGTCGGCGCGCTCTGGATCAACAAGATGTGTAGCATATGTTTGATTTATCAATGTCTAAAAATAATTTTTAATGGAAATTTGATAAAGTCCTGACGTGACTGCAGTCAGTCGGATTTTTCACGTGATTGACTTGTCAAAATAAAAAATAAAAAGGCTGTCAATTATTTGAGTACAATTTTTTGTTATTGTTGTTGTTCTTGTGCTGATGTAAATTCTCTTATGATTGACAATGCGTTTCCGATGCGATGTATGACGATGGGAAGCGAGGAGAGCTTTTTATCAAAATTTTTTGATTATAATTTTTTTATTTTGTTATCGTATTTTTTGTTTGTTTGTTTGTTTTATTTTGAAAATGGAAGTTGATTCGATGTCTCCACGTTTGTAAAATATATACATATATATAAAAAAAAAAACTGAGAAAACATTCCATCCGTGATTTGGACTTCTTCTGAACTGATTGGCATATCTACAGCTATGTGCAACTATAAAGCATTGCTGCTAAAGATTGAGCAGCCTCGTGCAGAGAGTGTTAGAAAGACGGAGATAGATAGAATGGGAGGGGGGGGAGGGGAGAGAGGGGAGAGAGAGAGGGAGAGAGAAGAGAGGAAAGGAGAGGGGAAGGAGGAGGGAGAGAGGGAGAGAGGGAGAGAAGGGAGAGAGGGAGAGAGGGAGTGGGGAGAGAGAGGAGAGAGGGAGAGAGAGGGAGAGAGGGGAGAGAGAGGGAGAGAGAGGGAGAGAGAGGGAGAGAGAGGGAGAGAGAGGGAGAGGAGAGGGAGAGAGAGGGGAGAGAGAGGGAGAGAGAGGGAGAGAGAGGGAGAGAGAGGAGAGGAGAGAGAGGAGAGGGAGAGAGAGGGGAGAGAGAGGGAGAGAGAGGGAGAGGAGGAGGGAGGGAGAGAGAGGGGAGAGAGAGGGAGAGAGAGGGAGGAGGAGGGAGGAGAGGGAGAGAGAGGGAGGAGAGAGGGAGAGAGAGGGAGAGAGAGGGAGAGAGAGAGGAGGGAGAGAGAGGGAGAGGAGGAGAGGAGAGGGAGAGAGAGGGAGAGAGAGGGAGAGAGAGGGAGAGAGAGAGGGAGAGAGAGGGAGAGAGAGGGAGGAGAGGAGGAGAGAGAGGGGAGAGAGAGGGAGAGAGAGGGAGAGAGAGGGAGAGAGAGGGAGAGAGAGAGGGGAGAGAGAGGGAGAGAGAGGGAGAGAGAGGGAGAGAGAGGGGAGAGAGAGGGGAGAGGGAGGGAGAGAGAGGAGAGAGGTGAGAGAAGGGGGAGAGAGCGTGAGAGGATAGGGGTGAGATAGCCGTGAAATAGGGGTGAGATAGCCGTGAAATAGGGGTGAGATAGCCGTGAAATAGGGGCGAGATAGACTCGAGAGAGGGACGAGAGAGGATTGAGAGGGGTGAGAGAGGATTGAGAGGGGTGAGAGAGCGGGGTGAGAGGATCGAGAGAGGGGGGAGAGAGAGGTGGGCGAGAGGGGCGAGATAGAGGCGAGAGGGGGGCGAGAGACGGGCTAAAGTTGCGAGAGAAGGGCGAGAGAAGGGCGAGAGAGGGTCGAGATAGGGGCGAAATAGGGGCGAGAGGGTGAAGAAAAGGTCGAGAGCATGAGTGTCGGAGAGAGAAATAGGGTTTAAGCGGTTTATTACCCTGGGACCGGACTATATAAAGTGGCTGATCATATACGGCGTATTTCTTTCAAAGCGTCACGATTGATCATTTTTTGACGTTTTCAAATTAGCTGCAAAGAGCCCGCACTTCCCCTTCTATTCCGGGAGTGTTCTACGTCCTCCGAGTGCGTTTGAGGCCCCTTTTTTTGTTTTACGTTCTCTTGCGAAAGACTAAACGTAGTAGATAAAATGAACTTTGGACACGTGGCGTTTCCGCCTAGACACAAACATTGACCAAATCAAGAGATCATCATTCTCTTACTCTGGGGTATGTCGGTATTGAGAGGCCGCTGCCGGAGCCACCATACCGAAAAACAAAACCGTGACCATCCAGAAGTCGCGATTGGGGTCAATCAATCCCGTGGTCTTCTACAAAATGATGCCACCTAAAAGAATTTCCAACTTTATTTCAGTATTGCGATCGAATACTTTACGGCGATAAAACGTTAAAAAACTTTCAACAAAACAAAAAGGCTTAAAGGGGAAATTATTATTTTTTTGGTTTTTTGATTTAAATTAGTTTAGATTTAAGGCTCGACTTTCAAGTTGATTTCACCTTAAAGTGATGAGAGGGGATGAAGAAGAAAATAGCTAAATTTAGCTTGAAAATGCCACAACGTGTGTAGCACTTCTATATTATTGAACACAATTGTATGTGCTGCCAAAATGGGACCGACCGCAAGAGCTGATCTCTCTCAACATGATGATATTTATCATAATCAGATTAAGATTGCGCACTAAATTGCTCGTCCTTAAACTTATCTTTCATCGCAGCAATTAATACGACCTGAAGCAGACATAATTATTTGTCAAAGTTATTATTTTTATGTTGCTGGCAGTTGTTCAATGCTCTGGAAGTGACAAAAATAGTGACTCGTGTGCGAGGTGTGATTTGAGTCTACAATATTTTTACTTTCTAGCTCCTTTTTTAAATTTATAATTTTTTATTTTTTTTTTTTTTTAAGTCATTTAAATCGAAACGTTCTCGAGCATGTCTAGCAACAATGTTGCAATGTGTTTTGTGCAGCTTCGTTGAAGTTGAAGCTATGTAGATTTAAGCGTTCCGTATTTAAGGTAATTTCTATTTTGCTTAGAGGAATAGAAATCATTTAACATTTCTATGGAGTCTGTGGGAATTCCAACAGCTTCGATGATCGTAAAAATTTCTCAGTTTATTCGAGTTTAAATGCTAACACAAAACGCTAAGAAGAAGAAAATGTTGCTGTTCTTGTTGATGTTGCGGAAAATTTGGTTGAGCTGGTGAGTTGGTGCGACGATTTTACGGATAATGAGAAATCATTTATTCAGGGATTGTTTCGAGCCTTGTAGACAGTGACGGATTAACCATATAGCCAACATGGGCAGCTGCCTGGGGCGGCATATTTTCAGGGTCGGAAAATTCGAGGCGGCAAAATCGCAAATGCCTAGGGCGGTAAATTGTCTTAGTCCGCTCCTGCTTGTGGAGTAAGCGAGTGTGGGAGTGGGAGGGTAGTGGGTGGAGGGGAAAGGAATTTTTATCTTCGGGATATTTCTAGAATATACCTAAGGATGTCCTTCAAAAGAAGGTGATAAGTTTTTTTTCTTTTCAGCTGATATTTTGGACAATGCCAGGGTCGCACTTTACACTTCGAATACGCGCCAAAGGAGGGGCCAAGAGGATTTCCCGAGAACTTTACCATTTTACCATTTACCAGCCATCCCCCCGGATGAGGGAAATTCTTCTCGTTTCAATGAAATCATTCATTAAAAATGTTTTTCTTTTTTTCTTCTAACAAGCGAAATTTACATTTTTTTTATCTTCGCTGCTCTTTAAAATTCTTTTTGGTACTTCGGTGCAACAAATATGCTCTCTTTTACCCCCCCGCCCCCCATGACAATGCTGATTTCTCAGACACAATAAACCGAATTATTTTGGCAAAGTCATTGCTGAAATTACCAAATTCCAATGTCTTGTCGTGAAAAAAATTGCTAAACGCTTGTTCCTATGCGCCTTTATTTGAATGTGACTCGTTGTTGCCGTTGTTGTTGTTGCGAAAAAATTTTCATTGCTATCATTCGGGAGAGCTTATATGTATTATAGGAAAAGCGATATATCAAATCAATCTGTCCGATTGCATCATTAGCAAAAATGTTTGCGCATTTTCGCCTTCCGCTTCTTTCCGTTTGACAAACCGATGAGACCGAAGACAAGACCTTTCATGTCGTTCGGTGTCCAAAACTTTGTTCACCTCACTTCATTTCATTTGTTGTCAATCCATTTCACTTGTTCCGAGCGTGTTCCGGACATTTTTATCGGAATGTAGCACCCTTAAAAATGAAAAGCTTTCTTTTCGGTTGTCATTTTTAATTTGTCTCACCTCTTTGCTTAGTGTTTATGTGGGTTTCTTTTTCTTCTTGTTTGATTTTTTGATTAATTCCTATTTTGACAGCAAACCAAAAAAAAAAAAAAAAAAAAAAAAAAAAACTAAAAACTGCCTTGAAATTAGTTCGTCGCAATACTCGTGTTGAGTTGCGAATTTTTCAAATAAATTTTTCCTCATTTTTTATAATAAGTATAAATAAGTAGATCTTGTGAATTTCTTTTTTTATGCACGACACACTCTGTGTCCGATGGTATATTGCGTTTGTGCATATGTGTGTAACACCCACTACCAGTCGAGATAGACTATAAAAAATGTATATAGAAATGATCAGCGTCACCAGGAGATTCGATTAAGACATGTCCGTCTGTCTGTCTGTCTGTCCGTCGTCGTCTCGTCCGTCCGTCCGTCCGTCCGTCCGTCCGTCTGTAGGTATATAGTTTTCTTATCGAAGGAGTTGAGCTATCTTGACAAAATTTGGTATGCGTGCTCACGGGGACATGAGTAAGAACAAGCTCGAGAATGGACCGGATCGGACCATTTTTAGGGTGCCTCCAGTACTAGGGTCTGTTATGAAAATCACAAAAACTGCTCTAAAATCGAAGTTTTCAAGATATTTTGATGAATTTTGACATTTGAAAAATACTTAAGGCCAATAAATGTGATTTCCGATGATTGGAAAAGGGGGCGTGGCAGAAGGATGTTTTTAGAAAATTGTCTCCTGCACCCGAAATTCAAATGGGACTTCAACGAAAGTTGACAAGTATGCTTCCCTTGTGGTCATAAACATGCTCTCCAAAAATTTTCCATTATTAAGGGTACCTCCAGTACTAGGGTCTGTTACAAAAATCCCAAAACTGCCCCAAAATCGGAATTTTTCGAAATACATATTTGAATAAAGTTTAGAATTTGAGCATATATTTAAGCCTCCGATTAGAATTCAAAAAACGTGAAAAAGTGGGCGCAGCAAAGGGGGGAGGTTTTCATATAGAAATTGAATAAAAATCGGTAAATGGGGCACCTTATGGCCTTGAAAATCTCTAGAATATTCTTTCTCAATGGTCCTGTTTTTTTTGGGCGTATTTTAAATATTACTTATTTGAACATGTCTGTCTGTGTCGGGTATTGTATTGACTATAACACGGTAGATTGGGACCTCGAATATCCGAGTAAAAACTAATAATGTAAAAAAGTATACGTGGCTTATGATAAATTCGGGGATATATTCTAGAAATGAAAAAAATCGTGTTAAATAAAAAAAAAAAACTGTAGATTTTTTCCCGAAAAATCGTGCACGGCCCCTGTAGGCTTCTAAAAATCTAGCTATATCTAGCGTGAAAAGCGCTAAGTTGGCATTATTGGAAAATATCAACAGTAAAAATCTGGTATTCCCGGTTATGTGAACAAGCGATAAGGTAGAGCTGCTATATAGATAAGATTCTGAAGGACATAAACAAAATTTTGTCAAAAAAATGCTATGGGAATCGTGCTAAAAAAAATTCGTGTAAAAAAATGTCTTTTTTTTCTTTTTGGTGAACCGCGTTATTTCGTGTAAAATCGTGTAAAAGAAGGCCGTGTAAAACAGAGAGCCGGGTATACCTATTCATTACACTACGCCACGCCCTTATGCCAACGACCGAACAAATCTTTGATTCGTGTATGCTCCAGAGGCAACAACCAAATCCTCGCAATATTAGGTAACTGGTTTATATAAAATGGAAACCGTAATTTCTATTGACGACAGAGAGAGAAAGAAAACGAGAGCGGACGAGAGAGAGAGAGAGGAGTAATCAGTCTGTGTACAAATACCCTCAATCAATTGGCGAGCACAAATTCGTGGATGTAATAAATATTTTTTTAGTTTATTTATTTTCTTATTCGTTTCCATGGCCTCCTCGGAAATAATTAGTTTTTTTTTTTTTTTGGTGAAAATTTCTTATCGAAACATCGAACTAGCTGCTCGTTCTAATATCGAGCATCGAACATGTCTTGTTCGTGCCGAAACTCACCACCATACATTGTCAGTGAAATGTGGTGGAATGGGAACAGTTTAAGGAGAAATTCGGCATTTTTGAGTTCGCTTTCTTTTCGCTTGCCAAGAAACACAAAATAAAAAACCGCGAAATAAAATATTCAAAAAGAAAATATAAAAAATAAAAATCAAAATTATTTTAAAAGGCCAAGCGACTCTTTTGACTTTGAAAAAGCAAAAAAAAAAAGTATAAAAAAACATTGCAAAATGAATTGCTCGATAATTGAGGGAAATTTTTTAAACGAATTACTTTTATAATTTAAAATCAAATTTTCCATTTCGTATTTTTCGTATTCTTTTGGCCTTTTGGCGACGAGTTTCGGAACGCGACATTTTGAAAATAACAAAATTATTATTGAATTATTTTTGAAGAGTATGAAGACATAAAAAAGCTTTTTGTCATAAATTTCTTCAAAATAATTAAACGATTTACAGTGAAAACTTTCGTGCGGACTATAAACACTGGCGCTCCTCCACATGTTGCTCCTACACACAGTATTCAAGATATAGGGATAATATAGTGTACCCATTTTGCCTCATCAGCCGGCATGGACCGAGTCGGCGAAATTCGGTGGAGTTCTGGAGCTATCTTCACCTCATATTTACCAACAGCCCCAATTGATACTCTCCGAAGGGCCTGTACCAAAGAGACATATTCTGGAGCTATTGGTTCCCGCGGTATCATTTTTGCGTCTCGATAAAGGTGTGAATACAACTATAACTAGTATAACAGAAGGTCGTGTAAATTCACCAAAAAGTTCCTGCTCTTCTGATTTGACCCCATACCCGAATCATGTTTTGGTGGACATTCGTCTAGGGTCCGCGGGTTTGCCAAGCCCGTAAATCATAGAGATTCAGGTTTAGGTTTTCCTACGCAGAGCCAAAAGGCCACACAAAATACCCTATAAATCAGAACAGAGTTTCGCAAATTTCTCTATAGATTTTATGCAAGAAGATGTCCGTCTAAATTTTAGGGGGAATTATTTTTGGCCAATTTGATCGCCTGTCGATCTCCGTGGCGCATCATTTTATTTAGACGTCAATCTCCTTATTTTGAGATGACATTTTTCGCTCTGTAAATCATTGGCGTCCAATACATCGGGTTTGCACTGTATTTTTCCATAAGAACATTTTTTTTTAAAAACTTATTTAAATGGAGAAAATTAAAAATGCGGCCTAAAAAATTAATAAATAAATAAACGAAAAAAGAAATAAAAAAATGATTTCCTTCTAAGAAGATTTCTTGTTGCCTCACATCCGGGCCTCAAAAGAAATCAATGGAATGCCGCAAGAGCAAACAAGACCCATTTTTGATCTCTTTGAAGACATTCAACATCGAATTGACACTTTAAAATAAATATTTAAAATTATCTACATTTGAGTACGGGAAGGCAATAATTTGCTTTGCCGTATTACAGTTTTGGAGTTTAACTTCGATTTTGGTGCTGACACTGAATTTCTATTGAGCCGTTAGCCTGGCTACCAAAATATATTTTAAAAAAGCCATAGAGCACATAAAAATCATTTGATTGAGTTATGTGAATTCAATTTGGAACCGGTGGGATCGGAGGGGTTAAGACTATGAGCATATTTTCTTAACTCTTAATATTTTTGTTATATTTCTGCAATTTGGGAAATTAAGTCTTTTGCGCCCTCTCGTTTTTTCTCTACATTTCTCTCTCGTTTTTTCTCTCATTCTCATTCTCTCTCACTCTCGTTCTCCCTCTTTCTTCCCGCTCTTTCTCTTTCTCTTTTTCTTTGCCATTATCTTTCTTTGTCTTTGTCTTTGTCTTTTTCTTTCTCTTTCTTTTTCTCTTGCTCTTTCATTTTCTCTTTCTCTTTCTCTTTCTCTTTCTCTTTCTCTTTCTCTTTCTCTTTCTCTTTCTCTTTCTCTTTCTCTTTTTCTTTCTCTTCTTTCTCTTTCTCTTTCTCTTTCTCTTTCTCTTTCTCTTTCTCTTTCTCTTACTCGCTCGCTCTCTTTCTCTTTCTCTTACTCTCCCCCTCTCCCTCCCTCTCTCTTTCTCACCCTCTCTATTTCTCACCCTCTCTATTTCTCCCCCTCTTTATTTCTTCCCCTCTTTATTTCTCCCCCTCTCTATTTCTCTCCTCTTCTACTTTCCTTCTTTTCTCTCACTCGACTTTCTCGCCTCTCTCTTCTCTCCTCTCTCTCTCTCTCTCTCTCCCTCGCTCTCTCTCTCTCTCTCGCTCTCTCTCTCTCTCGCTCTCTCTCTGCTCTCTCTCTCGCTCTCTCTCTCGCTCTCTCTCTCGCTCTCTCTCTCGCTCTCTCTCTCGCTCTCTCTCTGCTCTCTCTCTGCTCTCTCTCTCGCTCTCTCTCTCGCTCTCTCTCTCGCTCTCTCTCTCGCTCTCTCTCTCTCTCTCACTCTCTCTTCTCGCGCTCTCTCCGCTCTTCCTCGCTCTCTCTGCTCTCTTCTCTTTTCTCACTTCACTCATTTTTTTATGTTATTCTCGCGCTCTCTCAGAGGCATCTTTAAATATACCAGGTTGTTTGCGAAGCTTCAATAGCTCCAGTGCTTTTCTCTTGCAATGAGATGTCCTTGTGAAGGATATGTAAAACAAATAGAGAGAGATTTCCGCTTAAGAGAGATATCTATTTCTTTTAAAATAATTAAAACACTGATTAAGTTCAGTACTGAATTAAGGGATTGGTGTTGTTTTTTTTTTTTGCGATTTCTCCCTGAGGAAAGGCAAAATTTTTAATTTGTGCCTCAATATCGTCTGCTGTTGATCCTCAGGGTGGATGATAAAATCAACTAGAAGAAAAAACACACACCGCACACGCCGATATAGAAAGATTTGCCATTGGCCTCTGTATTAAAAGGGGAAATGACCCCCATGAACTGCCCCCGTTATCAACAACACACTGAAAACAGGACTCGTAATGATACACAGCTGGTTCAGTTAAAGTAGTACCAAAAAGGATATTAAGAAAATATTTCGTGTTCCCACGCGAGCCGATGTCTTCACATACAAAAATACAATCGGCGGCTTCTCAATACCACAGACGATGAGTAAAAGAAAAAAAATAAAAATAAATAAATAAAAACATATGAGCGAAAGAAATATGAACGTAAGCCCAAACGTACCTTGGAATTGATAAATGCATATAATTAGGTGACGAATCGAGGTATTTACAACGCAATAATCGCATTCAATGCTGCGGTAAAAGTTTTGCCCCATTCAAATTGACTTCAAATTGCTGTTGCTGTTGTTGTTTTCGGTGCTGTTGGTGTTGCTCGTATTGTTATTATTGTTGACAATTGTTAACCTTTTTTTTTCTTCTTCTTTCCTTTCTTGTGGTCCCATGTGAAGCAAGAGCACGAGCAAGAGCAAGAGCAAGAGCGACAGAGCTTGGAGCAGCCAGCGTAAAGCATTGATTGATGTTGAAACTGGAAATGAAAGGAACGTAGCAATGATAAATGTGCTGGTCGGTGGTACTTGGTATTGGATCGCGTCGCATCGTAACATTCGGGGCACAAATTTTTAAAATTATTTATTTTGTGGTTGTATATAGATATGAACATACACACACACACACACACACATGCATATGTATGTGCGTAAGCCTTTCATGCCTTTCATGGATCTTTTTATTCAAAGCTAATAATGAAAGGAAGGTGTTTATTAAAAGATATGCGAGATACCGATATACCGATACCGATACAGATACAGATACTGAAACGAGCGACGATATGAGAGCTCATCTTTCATTTCATCGCGTAATAATGACAAATTATGTCTTTGTATGGATCTTTTCAAAAAGCTACATGCATACATTGTTGAATATCATATTTTAAATAAACCTTTCCGCGCGCTCTCATTCTCATTCATGGAGACGAGTCGACAGCCGAGAAGGCAACGCAACGCAGGGCAAGGCAAGACAGGGCAAAATGAGTAAGGAGTGAGTTAAAGAAAAGAAAAGGAACGACACGAAACGACACGAAAAGAAACGAAAAGATCAAATGAAGTTGTCTGAATGTGAATTTGAATTTTGTATGACAATGAATTGATGAAATCTACCGTAGCACAATGATGACATTATTTTGTAGTTTGTAATTGTCATTTGAACGCTAATGCGGAATTTAAATTTTCAACACAAAAAAAAAAAAAAATAACAAAAAAATACACCTATGTATATGTATAAAACAAAAAAAAAAAAATAAATAAAAATTACTATCATGCATATGTTCATATATAGGATAATTATTGTGATGACGTTGATGTTGTGCCTACATGAAGATGGATAGACGTTTTGCTTTTTTTTTCCTGGAAAGCGATACCCAGCAGGAAATTAGCTCCTGCATGACAAAGTCATCAGTGATATCATCGATGACCTATAGGTGACAGTATCATGCATGACGCCTTGGGGAAAATGTCATCGTAGAGGGGTGCTGTTCATGTGCTTTTGAAATTTAATTAAGATTTTAGCGTCAATTGAACGTTAGCATGAAGTGGCGTAGAGGATGAGTGCTCGACTCAGAATCCGAAAATCGTGGATTCGAACTCTGGCTGAGGCAAACAATAATTGTTAAAAAAAAAAAAAAATAGATTTTTAAAAATTTGCGAAATATTCAAAGAGTAGACAAAGAAGAGAGTTCTCAACTGGTTTTTTATAAATTGACCTCTAGAGAGATGAGAGAATGTGTTCGGCACTCAATTGATTTTTTCGCCAGTGAAATTTTCTAATCCGATTATGACAAGTCACCGGTGAATTCATTGTCCAATTCCTGTATTAATGTCATACATGTTGCATGCGTTGCGGCTCCAAAGTCACCCTGATTTCATCGATCATACCAGGGGGACATTTCCCGCTTGGCATTGATGCTTTTTGTGTGTGCGTGAGTGTGTGTGAACTTTTGAATTTGAATTTGAATAAATTTGAAAATGAGAATGAAAAAACAAGATGTTGAAAATTTCGAATTCCAAGTTCTTATTGTGATAACAAGGCGACGAACGAGCCTCTGCCTCAGGCTCTTCCGAAGCATTAAATAAAAATTAACAAAATAACAAAAAAAAAAAAAAAAACAGCCAGACAAAGTGATTAATTGATTTCGTGGCTGAGACGTGGTCGGGCAGGCCTATTTAATTCTTGTAATTGTGACGCATGTCAATCTTTTGTCACAGTTCACAAAATTTATAATAAAATTTACAATCCGCATCATCTTCGGAATGTCCTCTTTATGGCATAAATCAAACGTCCCAGCAAATATTGCCTCAGAGATTTAAATGAAAAAAAAAAAAAAAAAAAAAAAAAAAAAAATAAATAAAAAATAAAATAAATAAATAAATGAACAAATAAATTACGTCTTTAATCAAAGCTGCTAATTTCTACGATCGATAAGGTAACACGTCGGATTGTTGACAATTATTTTTTAATTCCTCCGCTCTCAAGCCTCCGATAAATCGAAGAAGAAAAATACGCTCCGTCGTACGTGTCAATTCGATGGCGATATCAATTTACAACGAATAAACGGATAATTCGATTACCCAAAAAGAGTATCGATATGCATGAATGTGTTATGGAATTATCACTTGATACGTTCATATCCCCAATGATAATTATTAAAAACGTACAATATTGATTTCCTATTAATGAAAATGAGAATGAGAAAAACAAAAAAAAAAAATATATATATATATTTATGTATAAATTAATTCCCTTCTTCATGCACACTTCGTTGAGTTCCGTCGAGTGGCATTGACGGCCACAGGATACCCCCGAAGGAATCGCTTGTGGAATCGACCATAGTAGGTCATTTTAGTTCAGTCAGTTCTTCTTCAATTTCCTTTAAATTCCTTAAACAAAATTACGAAAGTCAATTCGAACAGTGCCTGGCAAAGAGGGGGCGACGAAATAGAGCATTCGAGTCAACTTATCAGCATTTTTATGCGACAAAAAAATTAAATCAAAAAAATTTAATAGGTAGTAGATATTAGTTCAGTACTACTGAAAATTAAACTGAAGTACCAGTAAATTTTTACTGATATTGAAGATAGTAGGGGGTTTTTTTCTTCTTTCAAACATGCTCATTCATGTTTTCACCAAAAATAAAACAGAAGCCCTAAAATTAAATTAATCAAAATTGAAATATTTTCAAATGAACCGAGCTCGCGAAATATTTCAAAAGCTTTTTTCACGGAACAGTGAACATTGTTATTAGTTTAACGAGTACCCAATATCGAGTACTCAAAAAATAGCTACATCATTAACCTGTCAAATTGCATCGCGACGAGAAATATAAAAATTTTCAAAATTTTCTCGCTACGAGGTCTCGCAGTGCGATACATTGGAGCTTGACCATGTGATTGGATGTATTGAAATTTGTGTGCGTCTCGTCTCGCGCTCTCGCATCGGGCTCTCGCAATGTTGAATTTTAGGCAAGAACGTATTGCAAAATCATCACTCGTATTTTATGCAATACGAACATTATATGAAGATAGTGCATCAATTTTAAACTACCAGTATGTCATTTCAGTATCAGTAAAAATTTTCTGGTAATGCAAAATTTTTATTTTAATGAAAAGTGCCCATCTATGGAAGAATATATATATATAATAGGTATATATAAGAGGCTCATTCATTAAGCCTCGTCTAGAGCACGAAATTTAGGGTATTCATGATTTGATTAAGCAAATAAAAAACGATTTTCTAAGTATGCAGGCTTATTATATTCTTATTGACAAATAAAAATGTGTAATTTTTTTTGGTATTTTAAATGGCGTGAAGTGGACCTCTTGAATCTGTGTGAAAGATTTTGGCAGTTCGGTAACGAAATTTTTCTTATTAGACTGAATGCGGCTATGGAGGAACTAGTAATTTTTTTAATTGGACAAAATGGCGCAATTATTCAAAATCAAAACTCTATTTTTGACATTTTGATGAAATATGAAGTTTTGAAATAAATTCGATTAGTTGCCATCATTGATTATGAATACATATAAATTCCAGACATCGGTTCATGTTTGTTTTCATTCACAGTAAAAGTATTTTGAGTAAACGCGTTCAATTGCTTTGATGATTTGTTCATTCTAAAAAGTGTAGCAAATAAATATTGTAATATCTTCACGAAACTTTCAGTATAATCTTAAAAGTCTATTCTTCCGATATATAAAAAAATCAATTTTCAAAAAATTCTAGACCAAAAGGTCCCCTTAACTCCCATGTCATGAGCCGCTATCTACGCCATTGCACGACCATAGTAGTCGGTTGGACAGTCTTCTTATTATTAATTGTCGCCTTCTACTTATCCGATGTTTAATTCGGATTTTGTGGGTATTATTTTGTTCTTGTATGGCTTCGAAATTGCTTTCTGTTATTTTCCAATTCAAAAGCGTAAATTGATTCGATTTGTTCGATGTGTTTTGTGTGTTCCGCTTTGAAGTATTTCTTTCCTTTATTCCTTATTTTTTTTCGTACTTTGTGGATAAGGATATTAACTGCTTTGTTGCTAGTGCCCATTATCTTATGGTCAGTTGGCGTAAGCTGAGTGAATTGGGTGGCTGGCTATTCGGAACCTGTGGGTGTGGGTTTCGACTCACACTTGTTCTCAAAATGAAAATAATTGACTTAAGTTTTCTGGTCTGATTTCCTCAAAGAGCGGGCGAGATCAGGGGCTTTACTGAGGAAGAAGGATTTGCGAACGGTGTGATTATTCACAGGCCTGGATTTGTTCAAAGGACACCAAATTGCTTAGGAGCTCTGTTCGACGCTGGCTTGCGACTTTTTTGGCCAAAATTTTTTTTTTTTTTGGAAATAATTCTAGCCTTACTGCATGAGGCGTTTGTGATTGGCGGATACAGCGTACGTCGTGACGCGTACGTACCTGAAGAGTTTCAATAATGAAACATCATTACCTTAATTTTGATATTTTCAGAATTATAGTCAAAGTCTGTTGGTATATCCATGGAAAGCTAAACGTAGGCCAGCAGTTTTGGCGTTCCCTGGATATATGTACCTTCAGATTTTGACAATAAATCTGAGAATATTAAAATTTTGGTAAAAAAGTTTCAATATTGAATCTCTTTTGGCACTCCCAAAACAGTTCCCAATATGATATATGCCTCTAGCGTCTTGTGTCTGGTTGAAAGTTGCATTATCTTCTTTCGCCTTCATATGAATGTCTCTTATATGTACATAGGTACTACGATTATGAGTTGATAGGAGAACATTACCTCGAATGACCCCCGATTGAATATTTCTACCAGCTGCCCTTATTCTGTATTCGACAAGTCTTTACTTAATGGGACAGCCGGAATCAAAAGGCAAAAGGCATCGACTTAGCGGAGCTATACCTGATCTCTTTTGGGCTAAACTTCCCGAAGAACTCTTCAGTCTCTTTTTTCGAATAATCCGCTTCAAAAGTTTTGAAAAAGAAACACTTTTTTTTTGCTTAAAATACCTTCTTTTGTTTTGAAGAAAGAAATCAGGAAACCAAAATGTATCGTTTATAAAAGAAGGAAGGAAAAAAATATGATAATCAAAAGAGGAAAAAATAAGAACAAAAGCATACGACTAAGATTCTCGAGAAGATAATACTAGCTGAGCATGTTTGAACGCCCACAAATCCAAATCGCGTTAATTCTACGAGTCGAATGAATTAAAAAAAATGTGTTTCATTATTCATTAATGATGAATCTGTTTTTTGATGCTGGAATAAAATCCACCAAGTGGGAAAATAACATTTAAATTTAGAGCAAAGGCGGCAACAGTTGCTGCTGTCCATTCACTTATAAAATCTATCAACATCGCACGAAGTGTTTTATTAATCGCTACACGATTTTTAAAATTCTCGTCCCGCTAGTCGCTCTAGACTCTAAGCCGAAACAAATGAAAAAAATTTATATATATATATATATATACCTATATATATATATAAATAAAAATTAAAAAATTTGCGTATTTCTTTTATCAAAATTAAAGAAATAAAAATTATTTTTCTAAATATTTGATCAATTCCATTCCATCTTTCGAAACTCCTTTTAACGGACTCCTCTCATACAGGGTGTCCACGCAACTTTATGCATAATATTAATACGCGATACCTCGTGTCAAGGGCTATGTTTTTTTTAGGTAGCTGTACCACTTGCCTAAAAGGTACCGTTATTGAGATATAGTACTTTAAAAGTCAAGTCTTCTGGTTTGATATGGATGAAATTTTCGATTTCAGAGTAAAATAATTTGTACAACCATAGCTCTCAGCTCTGATCTGCTCACCGTGGAGAATATCTTCCGTTCCGTATCTATGCAATCGCTCTTCTAATCTCTCTCTTTTTTTCTCTTTCTCTCTCTCTCTTTTTCTCACTTTCTCTTTCTTTTATCTTTCTACGTATCTCTCTCTTACTATATTTTTTCTCTTTCTCTCTTTCTTTCTCTTTTTCTCTCTTTCTATCTCTTTCTCTCTCTTTCTTTTTGAATCTCTTTATTTCTCTCTTTTTTCTCTTTCGCTTTCTCTCTCTCTCTCTCTCTTTCTCTCTTTCTCTGTCTTTCTCTGTCTTTCTCTGTCTTTCTCTGTCTTTCTCTTCTTTCTCTGTCTTTCTCTGTCTTTCTCTGTCTTTCTCTCGTCTTTCTCTGTCTTTCTCTGTCTTTCTCTGTCTCTTTCTCTGTCTTTCTCTGTCTTTCTCTGTCTTTCTCTGTCTTTCTCTGTCTTTTCTCTGTCTTTCTCTGTCTTTCTCTGTCTTTCTCTGTCTTTCTCTGTCTTTCTCTGTCTTTCTCTGTCTTTCTCTGTCTTTCTCTGTCTTTCTCTGTCTTTCTCTGTCTTTCTCTGTCTTTCTCTGTCTTTCTCTGTCTTTCTCTCTTTTTCTCTGTCTTTCTCTCTCTTTCCCCCTCTTTTCCCACTCTTTTCCTCTCATTATCTCTCTTTCTTTCTTTATCTCTCTCGATGGCTGACTTTGCAGTGCCTCAATTTCGAAGTGGGAAGGAATCCTTAGAAGAAAACCTTAGCTTCACTTTATGTTAATTCCTTAATCGAAATTTCCCCTTTTTTCAAGTTAGTAATTTCTATGTCAAAAATCTCGGACTCAAAAAGTCAAAACAACACACAATTCCTTCTAAAAGAAGAAAACTCAACATACCGTCATACAAAAATGTCCCATTTTCGCCAAATATCATTTAAAAAATGCTAAAAAAAAAAAGAGCATTTTTCCAGCCTGCTCATAAATATTCACACATACAAATCGTATAAAATATATCAACTTTCTAAATACATCCATTTTAAATAAACTAATTTATTAAAGTCATATAAAATATTTTGTGTTCATAAATTATCAAAATTTAAAAAGAAAGCATTAGGCTAAAACGAAGAAACAAATTCATTTATAGCCATCAAGAAATCTTCATAAATTTCAAGTTCAGCGCCAAAGAAATTAATCAAATTGTTTTTTTGGTTGAAAAGGAATTTGTAGAAATTTATCGCTAAAAGCCACGAGGGACTGAATTTATTCGCTCAAAATAAAACAAATTGCATCATTGCCAGCACGACCACAAAAATACAAAGGAATAAAATTTGAGAATTGAAAAATTGAAAAAAAAAAAAATAAATAAATAAAAAAATAAGTTTTCTTTTTAAATTTTATATGAAAAGGCTTATTATGTTGCGGATTATGAATGGAAATTGGGAAATGGCTTAAATTTATTTTTTTTCGCTTAACACGGTTGTATCAGTGGCATAGATTTGGGATATATTTTATCACTTTTATATTTACAGGAGGAATAACATTATGCCCGAGTAAATATATATATATATATATCTACATTATTTAAGGTCAGGGTCTTCCGATCCACAGTCCGGTGGATATCGATGGGTTTCGGTTGGTCATCGAAAGAAATGGATCCCCGGGTAATTCCAGTACCACGTTAGGTTATGCCGCAGATTTCATTTATGAATTCAATCAAGAACGAACAAGCTATCCTTAGAAGTTTGAGCCTATCCAGGACGATTCCATTCGGAACGAGCCAACCTGGTGGGTTAAAGCCAACGGATAGAAGAAAATCCCCACCGCTGACGAATTATAATTCTGAGGGCGTAGGAAAATGCAGGATAACATTAAATATCAACATAATAAGTAAGACGAAAAAATGGAAAATAAACGAAAAAAGGGAGGTTCAATTTTTTTTTAACGCGGCTGTTCAGCTTAAAAGTTAGAGAAGATGGAAAACAAAACATTTGAGGTTTGACACAATATGTATATAATATAACCACCGCTATAGAGTGTGAGATAGAGGGAGAGAGGGAGCATTTAAAGGGACGATTATTCCATGACTCGCAGGGTCTATGGTATATATACTTTCGTGGTTATTGGAGGGTGCGCACTGATCACTTAAAGACCCCGAATTCTTTAACATCCCTGAGGATGTTTTAGGCTGTTTTTGATTTGTTTTGTGTGTCAACTTTATATAATACTACCAGACCTTGCGAAGTTTGTATCGCTTCCGAAGGATCTATCTACCTATGTGTCTATGTGGATATCCCTCTTTCTCTTTCCCTTGACGGTCAAAGGCAAATTATTTTCATTTTAAAAGTAGATACCTACATACATAAAAACCGGCTTTTTGGCCTCTATGCCATTGTTGGTTGAGATGGGTTCGACTCCCAACTGAGATGTTTTCTGTTTTTCTTTGCTTTCCCATTATTCGTGGCAACCAAACTAACCTAACATAATCTAAACATCTCTTCCTAAGTTCAATTATTATTTAATAAATAAAGAAGTTAATAATTAAAAAAAAAAGACGTTTACGTTATGTAACGGCCTACTATTTTATTTTATTCATATAACATTCCCCATACGTCGGGTAATAAAAATAAAAATTACTCGACCGGGACCAAATATTGAGGTTTAAGGGTGTGATAAATAAATGTTGGCCGATTCTCATACCTATCCTATATGCATAAAAAATTTCATCAAATATCGGTCCAGCCGTTTCGGAGGAGTTTGGTAACAAACATCACGACACGAGAATTTTATATATAAGTTTACTCAAGGAGGCCTCCCGGTATTGAAATTCTCTTCTACGGCCCTGAATGAAGCAGTAATTTTTTGAAGATTAGAGATTTCAGCGATGAAAATAATGGAAAAATATAAACCCAAAAGAAGGTGAAAATTAGAGCGTTCTTATAGATGTTGTTAAGAGGGAATTTAAATATTTTCCTAGTCTTTCTATACTAATAGATCCTTAATTTTTCCTCACAGAACAGTCATTAAAAGGGATGCCTATATTCCGACTATGCGTCATCATAATATGAAGCCAAGATTTTTCTTTTCCATAAAAAAATGCTGTGTACCTCACAGGTCGAATGGGATAAATGAAGAAAAAAATTCAACATTTTTTAAGTGAAAAAAAAAAAAAAAAACAAATAAATACTTCATAAGAACTATTCAAAATTTTCCAATTTAAATTTTCTTCTTCTGACTTCCGCACATCATTTTTCCTTCATGTTTTTCAACACGGCTTATGCGGCGTGTTCGTATTAAAAATATATGGGATAAAAATACAAATTTAGTTCATTAGACTATTTTTTGTGATATTCGCTTTTGTATCCCACGAGCAAGTTTGTTTTATTTTCAATTTTTTTTTTCAATTTTTTTCCATTTTTTTCTTATATTTATTTCAGTATTTAATGGATTTCTGTCAATCATGATTCTAGCTGTGATTGATTAAGTGACAAACAGACCGAAATTAAGAAATATTGAAAAAATAGATACATGGAGTCACAACCACGAAAAGTCACAATCATTATGAATGCTATAAAAGAAAATACAAAAAAAAAAAAAGAATTAAAATTAAAAAAAAAAAAAAGTGAGAAATCTGTTTGTCCTTTTATTTCATATTGAAGATAAGATGAAAGAAAATTAAGACCTGAATAAATATTTTTAGCTTTTCAAAGCCGCTTTTAGATTGTACCTATGTTACATATATTCGAGATTTTGTTCACGAATTTGCGTGATTTTACTAAAGGAAGACACAATAAAAGGCCAGGAGGGTGGGAGAGGGTGACGGAATCAAATGTGACGTGATGGGAACAAAATTATTTCGAATGGTATAGGTTCTAGGTAGTATAACGAAACTATGGGTGAATATCATGACTATTTTTTCGTGCTCGCCCTTTTGATTGCGGAGCGGTTTGAAACCTGAGAAGACCCCTTGTGATTGCGTGCATAGGGTTTTCAGAGGCCTCAAATAGTTCAAAAACGTGTGGTCAGTTTTCTGGAAAAACTTTCAATGATTTTTTCGTAGATCTTTGGATGACTTTGATAGGGGCACATATCGGCACATTTCGAAACGTCGAAACGTGGGTAGAATTTGAAAAAATTTGTTTGTTTGTAAATTTTTGCATCAGTGATGTCATCGATGACATATAGGTGACATTGTCATGTGTGACATCTTGGAGGACATGTCATCGTGGAGGGATGCTGTTCATGTGCTTGACTCTCATTGGCTACTGAAATTTAAATAAGGTTTTAGCGTCCGTTGAACTTTAGCATGAAGTGGCGTAGATGATGAGTGCTCGACTCAGAATCGGAAGGTCGCGGGTTCAATCCCTGGCTGAGGCGAACAAAAATTTTTCAAAATAGATTTTTTTAAAATTGCGAAATAGCCAAAGAGAGGGCAAAGAAGAGAATTATCAAACTGGTTTTAATAAATTGACATTTAGAGAGAAAAAAAGCAATGTGCTGCTCTCAAATGCTTTTTTCGCCATCGCATTCCCTAGCATAACCAGTGAAATTTTCTAATCTTCCGGTGATAATGTCACCGCTGAAGTCCCTGTCAGCTCCTGTGTAAATGTCATACAAAGTGTCACCGGAAATAGCATGCATTCCGGCTCCGAAGTCACTAGGACATCATCGGGGATGTCCGCGGGACATTTCCCGCTGGGTTGTTGGTTGGTGTGGTTGTGACCAAGGGTCAAACACTTAGGCCTCACATGGGCCCGTTGTGATACCACGAAAAGTGGGGTAAAAAAAAAAAAAAAAACAAAAACAGAATAGAAACCAAACAACGACACAAATAACATCCACGCCCGAGCAGGGAGTTGAACCCAGAGCCTCTCGCATGGTAAGTTGGCATCTCAACCAAATACATCCAGACATTGTTACATTAAAAACAAAAAAGAAACAAAAAGGGAAAAATGTGTCCTTTTTGATGGAAAACGATTTACAATTATTTTTGAAACTTTTTACTGGGGTGTGAATGCATTGTCCACTTAAATTATTTGATTCTCATATTGATATTGTGGGAGTTGTTTATATCTCTGCCGATCTAGCTCCGTACAAAATCGACGAATATTGTGCTATTTGTACAGATTGTAGGATCACAGCTTTAACAAAATGATTGAATGGAATTTTTTGTCATTTTTTTTGTTTACATATCATGCAGTAAAGGGTTAAAATCATCAATACAGTGTACTCTCTCCTTGCGGAGACACTTCGCTCAAACGGACACATTTTCGGAATGCTCTTGGTTTTCTGATGCTCAAATAGTTTCCTCTTAGGCGGACATATTTTTCGGTCCCATAGGTGTCCGCTTAAGAGATAGTTAACTGTCTATAGACCGCCACCCTGATAAAATTTCCTTTCGATGTTTCATTTTGCTGGTCTTTGACGTTTTCATTATTATTATTTTTATTTTTTTTTTTTATTCGTATACATATCGATTATCGAAATCTTTTGAAACGGAAAGGCATAAACGTTGAAAAACGCTTGGAAATTGTTGTCATTGAAATCGCATTACAATTTATTTCTCACCGAAAGAACGTCAGCCAATGAAGGGATTAAGGAAATCGTACAAGCGGAACCAATTGCACAAGAAAACGAGAAAATCTCTCAGAATGCACACAGAACAGAACAGAGCGACTTTGAATTGATCGAATTTCCCTTCGATGGTTCTTTAAAGGTTTTCTTTTTCTTTCAGTTTTTTTTCTTTCCTTTCTTTCTCTTTTATTTTGTGTATTTTAAATACGATTTTCAATATTAAAAATATATTCTAATTCAATTATAAAAGCAAAACAACAAATAATCAAATTATGAGCTTTTCCTGCCGCCTTCATTGTGAAAATTTCCTCTTTCCTCAAATGGCCGAGCGAAACGGCAGAACAGATTAAATGAAGGGTTGCAAAGTTATTGAAAAAAAAAAAAAACAAATAAAAAAACATAAATATTGATGCAAAAAGAGAAATTTGGGCTTCGTAGGCAACGTCAAACATGATGCATAATGAAATGTCATTTTTATTCAAAGTCAAAGAGTAGGCTTTGAGAATGTCGCATGTCCTTAAAAAAAATTTTCAATTGTTAGGACCTCATACCTGTCAGCTTCTGCATAGTAAGCATAGGTAGGGGAAATTATATAGTTATTTCTTTCCAAAATGATAAATAATCTTTCGAAAAAAAAAAACAACATTACGAACTTCATATTCCTCGGCCATCATAGCCGATCATATGCAATTCGATGCCATAAATTTTTTTTGAATTCTCCTGCCCTTAATATTTTCTTAATCAGCCCGATTCTGAATATTCCCAGGGAACGAATTCCCGGGGAATTTATTTTTCTCGATAGTAAATTTCTTCCTTTTCAAATATTTCAGGGAAGAAATTTGATAGGGAATGGGTATTTGACCCAAAATCATAATTTTCCTTACCTTATCGATTTAAAAAAGGAGAATTTTAGTCTCGAGAAAAGTAAATTCCTCGGGAATTCGTTCCACGGGAATATTCAGAATCGAGAGCTGTTTCGGTAGAAGGAATGAATCCATCTCGCGAAAAATCACCGCCTGTTCATACCCCTGGAATTTTTCGACTAGCAACGATTGTCAACACTGCAGAAGACAATTATATTCCATAGTTCGGAAGCCGGCGTAAAAAAAATTCCACTTCAAAATAAAAGCGATCATCGATGTACTGCTGAATGATCGTGAGTCGAGCGTTGACTCACAACACTCTGTATGTATTTTCCTGAGTTAAGGTCGTTTAATTCTAACGTATGACAAAGTGACAAAACCGACTCAGTTCCACTAAAAATGAAGCAAACCAAATTCTTGCGAAGTAAGTATTTATGTATCAATATTAAATGAACGAAGGTACTTAAATGCCGAAAACAGTTTACAAAACAATTCTCCTTTTTTTACATTTTGTCCACAATGATTAGCTGACATATTTACATATTTATATATATATATATTTATGATTGTGACACACGCATGGATGTTCTTTATTGATCGATGACTCTAAAGATGAAGTCCGAATGCAAAAGTGGGTCACAAACGACAAATGAGCACCTTTTGCGCGATAATGATAATGAAATTTGACAGTTCTTTTTGAAAGGAGATTTCTGTTTCAATTTTTTACATAAATATATATGTATATAATAAAATATTTATAAGTATAAATAAATATAAATATACATAATACGTATGTATATATAACTGTGAATATCGATGGCAATGGTACAGGATGGATTACGAGGATATTTTCCTTACAAATCTACGCATAGTATCAACAGGGCTCGATCCAGCTGTTTTGCCACTCTGGGCAAAAAGCAATTTTTTCCGCCCCTATAATGACACTAATTGGGTTCTGTTTTCGGGTATCACACACAGCTCCGCTCTGGCTTGCCAACTCATAAATCCGGGAACCGTGTATTCCCGACATAATTAAGAAAATCTCAAAGTTTCACCAAAATTGACCCCTCCCACCGCCCCCTTCCACAGTTATTTTTGCTAAAAATATGGATCTATTGGGGAAAGAGCTAGAGCAAATATAAGCGAATCTGGTGATCACCTGGGAAAATTAAAAAAACATGGATTTTTCATTGGAAATTTAAAAAAAATTTTAATCGCCGATATCTCCTAAAAAAGAAGAGCTAGAGCAAAAATAAGCGAATCTGGTGATCACCTGGGAAAATTTAAAAAAATGGATTTTTCATAGGAAATTTAAAAAAAAATTTAATCGCCGATATCTCCTAAAAAAGAAGAGCTAGAGCAAAAATAAGCGAATCTGGTGATCACCTGGGAAAATTCAAAAAATATGGATTTTTCATAGGAAATTTAAAAAAAAACTTTAATCGCCGATATCTCCTAAAAAAGAAGAGCTAGAGCAAAAATAAGCGAATCTGGTGATCACCTGGAAAATTAAAAAATGGATTTTTCATAGGAAATTTAAAAAAATTAATCGCCGATATCTCTAAAAAGAAGAGCTAGAGCAAAAATAAGCGAATCTGGTGATCACCTGGAAAATTAAAAAATATGGATTTTTCATAGGAAATTTAAAAAAAAACTTTAATCGCCGATATCTCCTAAAAAAGAAGAGCTAGAGCAAAAATAAGCGAATCTGGTGATCACCTGGGAAAATTAAAAAAATATGGATTTTTCATTGGAAATTTAAAAAAAACTTTAATCGCCGATATCTCCTAAAAAAGAAGAGCTAGAGCAAAAATAAGCGAATCTGGTGATCACCTGGGAAAATTAAAAAATATGGATTTTTCATTAGGAAATTTAAAAAAAATTTAATCGCCGATATCTCCTAAAAAAGAAGACTAGAGCAAAAATAAGCGAATCTGGTGATCACCTGGGAAAATTCAAAAAAATGGATTTTTCATAGGAAATTTAAAAAAAACTTTAATCGCCGATATCTCCTAAAAAAGAAGAGCTAGAGCAAAAATAAGCGCAATCTGGTGATCACCTGGGAAAATTCTAAAAAATATGGATTTTTTATATGGAAATTTAAAAAAAACTTTAATCGCCGATATCTCCTAAAAAGAAGAGCTAAGCAAAAATAAGCGAACTGGTGATCACCTTGGAAAATTCAAAAAACATGGATTTTTATAGGAAATTTAAAAAAAATTTAATCGCCGATATCTCCAAAAAAGAAGAGCTAGAGCAAAAATAAGCGAATCTGGTGATCACCTGGGAAACATTAAAAAAATATGGATTTTTCATTGGAAATTTAAAAAAAACTTTAATCGCCGATATCTCCAAAAAGAAGAGCTAGAGCAAAAATAAGCGAATCTGGTGATCACCTGGGAAAATTAAAAAAATATGGATTTTTCATAGGAAATTTAAAAAAAACTTTAATCGCCGATATCTCCTAAAAAAGAAGAGCTAGAGCAAAAATAAGCGAATCTGGTGATCACCTGGGAAAATTAAAAAAATGGATTTTTCATAGGAAATTAAAAAAAAAACTGTAATCGCCGATATCTCCTAAAAAAGAAGAGCAAAAAATGGACAACTCTTGACAATAATAAAAATCGATTGTTGAAAAAAGAATCCAAACTTTACCGATTGTAGAGTGAATGCTTCCAAATATAAACATCTTCAATGCATACCACGCCCTTTTCTACACAAAAAAAAGTATTAATTCCGTTTACGTTTTTTTTTTTTTTTGTATTTTTTATTCAAATAACGCGTCGTTTAATGATAATTTCGGCATTTCCCGATGTGTTAAAAATTCAAACGTCAAACGTGGGATTTTTTCCACAAGAAAAAAAAAAAAAAAACGAAGAAAAAACTCTTTACTAAACCGCACTATAATCATTATTTACTTCATAATTTCCTGTCAAATACTCGAACGAGCGTGACAACGATCAACGATCAACGCACAACGAGTCTCGGTCTCGGTCTCGCTATCCGCCTCGCAATCCGTTTCGTGCAAAGCGGAAATTCAAGCTCGTTTTAATTTCTTCGGTTAAGTTACCGTTGCCACTCTCTAGATGTTCTCGATATCCATTTTCGTCATCATCGAACACGAAAGTTATTCCATATTTTTGAATGTTTTTGCTTTTTTCCTAATTTATTGATTTATTAATTTTTGTTTTTTTTAGTTTCGATTTGGAATCTTAACCCTGCCATTGCTATTGGGATAATACAGCATAGCATATATGACATGAGTTTGGAAGCGAATGGATTAAAACGTATTTATAAAAAATGTTTCAAAAGCGAATTGTATTGAAAGTACAAAAAATGATAGAAAATACGAGCCAACAAAGACTCAAAAAAGATCACAAAAATGAGTTAAAAATGAAAAGAAAGGTTTATGACTCGAAAACGACTCACGACTCAATGTTGACTCCCCAAGAAGAGTCGCGGCTAGGGTTCCATTTTTTTCCCAACAAAAAAATCATGATTAGAGCTCGGATTTTGAATATTTAAATTTTTTTTTAATTATTTGAATTTATTGAATTTTTTTGAATTTTTTTTGCATTTAACTGTGCTTTTTGAATATTTTATTCACTGAAGTAGGCTTTTTTTGTTAATTTGACAATTCAATATTTAAATAGGCATACTAAATCGAACCAATTTGGAATTTTTTACAGTGCATTTTTTGAATATTTTGAATTTTTTGCATTTTTTTTTGAATAATTTTTTGATTTTTTTTTTCATTTTTTTTACATATTCAAATTCCGAGGCATAATCATGATCATAAAACGAGCGCATATGTATTTGAATATTTTAAATCAGAAAGGCGACTCGAAAAGGAGACGCTTTTGTTAAAGCAAGACAGCTGAGTATAGACAAATGAAATTTTGGAAACATTTCAATTTCTGGGACTATCTGAGAATAATTCGGTAGCGAAATCAGTGGCGTAGCGAGACATTTCGGCGCCCGGGGCCCGATGGGAGCACAATGCAGGAAATGCCGCCCCCTTCAAACGGCCTCAATAAAAATACATACCGTCATAAAAATTGAAATATGATTTGGCGCTTGGGGTGGCTGCCCCATTCGCTCCCCTCACTAAATGCCCCGATCATGTATATACAACCTGTTTGGTCCACTGTAAGACAACACAACTAACATTCGTTGTCTGCCATAATGATCAAATATCTAGTTACAACGCAACTGAAAAAGAACTAGTTCTTAAGATCGTTGTAAAACATAGTGCCGAATAATACAACTAGTTTTAGTTTAGTCGTCATACATAATCAGGGCATAAATTTTAGGTTTAAACAAACGATCAAACCGGATTGAGACCGCTCCTGCAAACAAACCGCTAAAAAGAAGAATGACACGAAACAACACATACATAGGTATGTACATATACAACAACAAAGCCAACATTCTATTCTGTCAATATTGTCTTCGAGTGATTATTGATTTCGAAAATTTGTTCGTTTAATTGATGTGTTAAACTCCTAAAAGCGGCGTTAATCACTTTGAAATTGTCAAATATTTATTTACGAAAATTGCAAAATACACTTGAACATCAACTTTGAAGGGTTTCTCACTCATTTCACACTTCAAATTGCAGGGGTGAGCGGGGAAGATTGAGCGGGGCAGATTGAGCGCGTGAGCGCGGGAGAGCAAGGTTAAGCGAGGGCGAGAAAGAGGGAGAGACAGATAACGAGAGAGAGAGAGAGAGAGAGAGAGAAGAGAGAGAGAGAGAGAGAGAGAGAGAGAGAGAGAGAGAGAGAGAGATTTTGTGAATTTGACGTTTGATGATTATGACTTTATGTTGGGGCGTATGCCGGGCCAGCTTTGAGGGTTAACGTGCCCTTCCAAAATGCAAGGAATTTCAAACGAGCAAGAAAAAGTGAACACGATATACATATGTACATACATACCTACATATAATCAGGGCAGCATTCAAGGATGGACCGGGCAGGGGCCATGCCTTAGGGCCCACAAGTAAGGGGCCAGAAAAGGCGAAATTAGCGAGTTATCCATGAAGGTCTGATGAAAGAGACTGGAGAAGTCAAGAGTTTATATAGGGGTTAAGTTTTACCGATATTTTGCGTGTTTGAGTGAGTTAGGACAAATTATATGGATATTCTGCACTATTCCGAAGTTGAAATTCATACGGGCTACTGCAACTAATCCAAGAATGCAAGTTTGTTTGAAGAGGCGGAAAATGCACGATAATGTCCGCTACATTGAAATACCCAATATCTATATCAAGGAATTGCAAATACGGGCAGGGAGCTGGCCTTAGGGGCTCCGCACATATTAGGTAATATGAAGGGCCAAAAAGGCTTGTTTAAATTTAGAGCAGTTATCCATGAAGGTCTGACTGAAACTGCAGACCTTGTGTAGAAGTCTAAGTGTATGAAAAACGGGCATAGTCCATACTATGATGAAGTGTCTCTGTTAGTATCTATCGCACATCTCTTTCGAAGCCAGTAAAAAATAAATTTATTTTATGTAAAATTCCTAAGGAATATCAAGAAAATTCCTGCTGATATTCCTTACAGATCTGGAGAGGGCCCATAAGGGAAGACGCCTAATACAAATTTTTGAATTGAATTTTCCTGCAGAAAAAAAAAACCAATGAAACATGAAAAAATTGATCAAAAACATTTGAATTTTGCCGGTCTTGTGTGATTAGTGTGCGATACAATAAAAGATCATAAGATAAAATATATATTTTCTTTATACAAACCGTATCTAACCCTCTCCCACGTTTACTCCAATTTATTCGATGATAAAATGTTAACCCCTCTGCGAAACGAAGCCGCTTGAAATCAATCAAAAACACATCGAATCAACATTTAAAATGATCCATCTCTAGAAACATCAACAACATCATTAGGTACCCTTTAAACGTTCAATAATATTTCGAAAAAAAATAGAGAGAGAAAAAAATAGAAACAATTTCAAATTGATGAAAGGAATTTTAAATGGATTGCCTAACGGCATTAATTTAAAAGAATCAAAAATTTTTCCCTAATTGATGTAACTGGTTCAACGTAACCTCGTTTAACTATCATCTCATCAATTCGAATGTGAAGAACCCTATCGCCTCTCTCCCTCCCTTTCTCTCGATCTCTCTCTTTCTCTCACTCTCTGTCTGTCTGTCTTTCTCTCTCTCTCTCTGTTCTTTGCACATTCCGAGGGACTCGAAAGCGAAACGTGTGGCATCAAAAAACCATCTGAAAGATCAGAGCCTCTAAACGCACCAACCTGGAGTTTAAGCAATTAATAAAACACCAGTTAAGAGAGATACCATTAATAACGTCGAATTCAATTTGTCATTCCAAGCATCCCGACACGAGAACAACAACAAAAACAGCAACACATCCGAAGAAAGAACGCCAATTTCCATAGCCGAGGCAAAGCACAACGAGATTCAAGATTGGCCGAAAACTAACGCTCGAACTCGAACTCAAACGTTCCAAAAAACGTTCTCAAGAGCTCCGTCTCTGTCTGGAAGGCAAAAACTCAACAGCTCATTATCATATGATTCACAGATATGTGTGAGAATCGTTTCTCCGTCTGTCCAATGTCTACGATCTATTTGGATTTTTCCCAAAGGATGAATCGATAATCGAATAGTACGAAGCTTCATTAATGACTATCTTGTTGGCAAAGGAAAACATTCAATGACAGCGCCGTATGGGGGAATGTCTTTTGCGAGGGGAAGGGGCCATATGTAAAAATCCAGGGACCATAACTGTTATAAATTATATTTTAAAAATTACAATTTAAGTATTATTTTAAGAGTTTTATTATTTTAATCAGAAAATAACAATTATTTTTTTAGTTTTATTTTTTACTCAGAAGATAAAACTTATTCTTAGAGTTTTATTTTTCGATCAAGAAATAAAAATTAATTTTCGAGTTATATTTTTTACTCCGAAGAAAAAACTTATTTTTAGATTTTTAATTTTTACTCAGTAAATAAAAATTATTTTTCGAATTTTATTTTTTGCTCTGAAGATAAAAATTTATCTTAGATTTTTATTTATTACTCAAAAAATAAAAATTGGTCCTTTGAGTTTTTTTTTTTACTCAGAAAAAAAAAAATAAAAATTCAATTGCATAAGGATTTAATGATTCCAACGTTATTTCAAAGAATAATTCGCCTGAATTAGGATGTAACTGGTTCAACGTAACTCGGTTGAACTGATCATCATCAGATTCGAATGTGAAGAAGGCCAGATCGCGAATCGTGCCACCCTTTCTCTCATCTCAAAAAATTATTCTGCATCACTTCTAGTCTGTCTGTCTTCTGCTCTAACTCTGTTGTTGCACATTCGAGGAACTCGAAAGCGAAACGTGTGATCAAAATAATACCTTTATTTCTGATAAAATCAGAGCCTAAAACTCACCAACCTGGAGTTTAAGCAATTAATAAACATCCGAGTTAAGAGAGATACCATAATAACGTCGAAATGCAATTTGTCATTCCAAGCATCCCGACACGTTAACAACACAAAAACACAACACATCCGAAGAAAGAACGCCATTTCCATAGCTTCTGAGTCAAAGCACAACGAGATTCAAGATTGGCCGAAAAACTAATTGCTCGAATTCCTCGAACTCAAAACGTTCCAATAAAACTTCTGAAGATAATTCCGTCTCTGTTCTTGGAAGGCAAAAAATCAAACAGCTCATTATCATATGATTCACAGATATGTGTGAGAATCGTTTCTCCGTCTGTCCAATTCTACGATCTATTTGGATTTTTCCCAAAGATGAATCATAATCGAATGTACGAAGCTTCATTATATGACTATCTTTTGGCAAAGGATTCAAACATTCAATGACAATAATATTTTTTGCGGTCCTGTAAAAATCTACTTCAATTTTGAACTACAAAAAAAAAAGAAAAAAATTAAGTCCTCCTTAACCATAGCCTAGATTATCCCCTTGAACGCCGGATAGAGTGAACACTTTGATAGTTTGAACACTTTGGACTAAGACTTATAAAACATATCACGCTGATATTCTAACCATTCGCGAGAAGGCCGTTCAAATAATATTAAGGGTACGTAACCAAGTAGCAAACGACCCTATTGAATTTTTTCAAAAAACTAATATTTAACAAAAAAAAAAAATTTTTTTTTAACCCTTTTTTAAATTTGTGTACATATTTGAAGGAAATAAAGCAAATTAAATATGCAAAAAATAGAGTCTCGATAGTGTGAACAGCCTCGGTAATATGAACAGGCTTTGCAGAAATTAATTCACTCCATCCAGACTCTCTACTGTAGTTACATATATATGTAAGCATGACTATTTAAGCGGAATCTCCGCGAAATTATAAAGACATTTATGATCTTTAATGGATTTAGGGCAGAAAAGTGTTCAGGGAAATTTTTAACGGGTCTCATGGGATCAAGTTTTTGTTTTTAGAAGATTTTTTAAATTAAATTATTAAGGAATTTGGACCCTGTTTTAAGACACTCAGCGGAATATTCCGCTAAAGAACTGGCAACAGTGATAAGCATATATGATGCGTCGTCACTCCTTTTTTGCAGTACTTTGTGCTTCCATGCACTTCTAGTGGGTGGTTTTGAACCACCAAAATCTAATCCCCTAAAAACGCCCCTGTTCGAAAGACTTCAAACAAGAAAAACATAGGAAAACAGTTCAAGTGAGTGAGCGTTAAGGAAGAAAAAAATCAATTACATTTGTTACATTTGGGCGCCTTATATATTGAGGGTCCTCCATTTTTTTTTTTTTTTTTGCTTCGAACGGAAATAAAATTCAAAAAATGGAGAACAAAAAAAAAAAAGAAATTAACATAATTATGAGCAATTAAGATCATTTAATTTAAGGTTAATGCACACCAGACTCGAATGATGAGTTAAGCGAACTCACTCCCCCCGCTTTCGTGCCATCGTGTTCTGATCACATCATCATCAAAAGCAGTCCGTGATTATCTTGTAAAATAATAAATAAAAAATAAAAAAATAAAAAATAAAAATCAAAAAAGGCGCAGTGAAAGCATCAACGATCATTTCGAATGAGTTATGACTGCGATTAGCAAATGCTTAAATATCGGCGCTTTGGGCAAAAGTTAACAGAAGACGGAGACTGAGATGAGAAGACGAACAAGACTGCGAAGAAGAAGAAGAATGAAATGACTTTCTGAGCAGACGTGATCATTCATGAATTTGTTCATTGATAAAAACCTCCGAACCTCTCAATATAGATATGTACATACCTACTGTGAAAAGCTTTCAAGGCGATGATTTTTGGAGAAAATATTTCTTTTCAAATTAAGAAAATTTCCTCTCTTCAAGACGTTTTAGTTCAGGTATGTGAGTGTGTGTGCATGTGTGTTTTCCGGGAGGAGCAGAGGAACGTCATGTCTGCCCTTTTATTTCCTCAACAAGAGAAGAAAGTAGGTATGTATCGCCCTGGAAGCATGAGCACAGTGTTGGCAAGGAGGGCCTCAATTGCAACGGATGTTCGCGTCAACAATTTGACAGCACGAGCAATAATTGTCGAAGCATCATTTATTTTGAATGTTTTCATGCAATTTTTGTTGTTTGTTTTATTTTGAATTGTAATCTGAAATGGAAGAGAATGGAACTCTTCCGTGTTTCTTCAATTTTTCGGAGAAAAAGTCAAAAATAATTAACCCATTCGCGTCAATGTTTCCGTATGGAACAATCTTTTCTCTTTTGCCGCTTGGTCGATAAAAAAAATCAACACACCTTATGAAGGAAGTTTAAAAAAAAAAAAATGTTGGCTATGAATGGGTTAAATAAATATTAAAATTTGCGAGCACTCTAAGGAATGGCTAAATCTAATTTCTTTGCCATTCAAAGCATTCCAATCGCTTGGTGAACGAAAACTTAAGACAATGGGCTGAGGCGGAAGGCGGGGTTAACGGACACTGAATTTTATAGTGGAAATTCCATGAATACTGTCCCACCCATGACACTAACACTTGTTAAATAGCTCTGATTTTGTTCCGCCCTTGCTGAGTTATCATTTAACGAACTTTCAATCGGCAGAACCCAGAACTTCAGAACAGTTGAAGGGCCTGATTTAGGATCGAAGAATTCAGATTCAGAGATTAATATCTCAGCCCGGATGGAAATTTCAACAAGATATTGTAAGGGCCCTGGCTAGATTTGCCTAGTTTATATATTGGGCCTGCCCCGAAATGTCTTGCCAGGTCCTTGCTAATTTGTTGATGCATTGGTTAGAATGGGTCTAGCTAGTAATTTCTGTCTAGGACCTAATTTCTAGTCTTAGGACTAGGCGAAAAAAGTTCACACAAACACGAGTTGTGTATAACGAGTAAAATCTAGTGAGTTACTGTCTAGATTTTTGCTAAGAAGGCCACTTAAGAGACGGGCTTTACCAAAAGACAATAACATATTCCCTGTCTAGATTATTCACGTCATCGCCATCGCTGGGCGATTCTACCAAGCGCCAAAGTACGCCCACGATAAGTCTGCCCGAGTCAACATTTGTTAGTTCAGGGCCTGTCTAGACTCAGCCTAGATTTATCTATATTGTGGCAAATCTAGCTAGGCCCAAGCTAATCACCAGACTTCTCTTAACAATTTTCCAGCCGGGAGACGAAAGCTTTCAACTTTCTCCTTTCAACGAACCGATCAGTGTCCGCGCATGAAAATTTTGCACGGTTTGCATTGAAGAAGCGTCAAGTGGAAACTCACATTCAGGACCCGATACAACGTTTTTGCCTCACTGCGAAAAAAACCCGTATTTGTCGCCCCTATGATGGCACTAATGGGGTCCTATTTTTTCATATCTCCATGAAAACGCTTGCCTGCTCACAATACAGGGTGTTTCGCATAAGGATGTATATCCAAAAGGAGGTGATAGGTGTGCTCAATATCGACCAAAAATCGTATGGGAGGGGGGGGTGGAAAATGCTCCCCTAAGGAGTTAGAGGGCCTTAAAGTTTTTAGGCAGTAAGTCGAGAAAAAAAATTCTCCGACGATAACGGTTCATCGTAGAAAAAAAACTGTTAAGAGGTTTGAAAGCCAATTCTATGGGCTTTTAGGCAAAATTAACTTCATGGTAAGAATTTAAGCCAATGTTGGTTAATTAAGCGGTCAAAGTCAAAAATTCTGAAAAAAATTATATTTTTTTACTTTGAGAGCCATTTTGGTATGAAAAAAAGTCCTATTAACACATACTTTTCTAATTTTTTTCAAAATCCTCGATTAATTTACTTCAAATCTGTGGTACATTTGTCATACCTTATTAGCGGTTTAAACCTCAGGAAAAATAGGATTTAAAAACGAACTTAAACTTTTTTTAAAATCAATTTAAATAATCTCAGCAAAAAATTACCAATTTTTCCAGTTAAAGTTCGTATAATTTTAAACCAAAATTTGTCTTAAATAAGAAATTGCTGGCTGGCCATTGTAAGCCAAAGATTGCTCTTTTAAGAATTTCATCACATAAAAAAAGTTCAAGTTTGTTTATAAATCCTATTTTTCCTGAAGTTAAACCGCTAATAAGGTATGACAAATGTACCACAGATTTTAAGTAAATTAATCGAGGATTTTGAAAAAAATTAGAAAAGTATGTGTTAATAGGACCTTTTTCATACCAAAATGGCTCTCAAAGTAAAAAAAAATAGAATTTTTTTCAGAATTTTTGACTTTGACCGCTTAATTAACCATCATTGGCTTAAATTCTTACCATGAAGTTAATTTTGCATAAAAGCCCATAGAATTGGCTTTCAAACCGCTTAACAGTTTTTTTTCTACGATGAACCGTTATCGTGGGAGAATTTTTTTTCTCGACTTACTGCCTAAAAACTTTAAGGCCCTCTAACTCCTTAGGGGAGCATTTTCCACCCCCCCCCCCCCCCTCCCATACGATTTTTGGTCGATATTGAGCACCCCTATCACCTCCTTTCGGATATACATCCTTATGCGAAACACCCTGTATAAGTACATATAGCCTTCTGATTTTCCCCACTTTCAAACTTTATTTTATCGTTAAGACTCCTCGGTTATTTTCATTATTTAGTGCAACCTTCACAGTCTTTAATTCGAATGCATGCATGATTTAAATTTAAAAAAATATTTTTTATATTTTAATAGGATTTTGGCCGTCATCCCATGGAAAAGAATAATAATAATTATATTTTGTTTCCTTGTTTTTCTCTTTCAAATTATTCATTTTCCTATATTTCAGGTAAATTTATTAGACATCATCAGGAAAATCTTCTCCTGTGAGTTGCTTTCGTCAACTTTTTATAAAATTTTTTTTTCTATTTTTATTGTAAGTACATACATATGTACTTATATGTATTAATTTTGTGTTCAATTTTGAGATTTCCCTTCAAGCCGACTAAATATAAAAATACAATTTAGCTCTAAATATGAACCTATGTACATATCTACAATACATTGGACATTTGTATGTACGTCGCCAACACTTCGGTATCTATGTACCTACTTACATGTGCACAAGCATTCGTGTGTATATTAACACGTTTCGAAACACACGAAACGAGCTACAACAATAACATTAGCAACAACAACACTATACGCTTCTCCTAACAACCAATAAATCGCACGTTCAAGCTTGCTCACGTACATTTAAAATCAATTGCGATAAAAGAAAAGTATTGCGAACAAAATAAAATTTAAAAAAAAAATGAAAAAACCAACCAACAACAACAATAGCAGCACCAACGAAAAACTGTAACAATTACAATCGCAATTCCAGCAATAACAACGTGCAACGTGGTTGGGAAAAAAAAGGTACTGAATTATAATTAAATTACACCACGCCCATGCGATTCATATTGAAATACTCGCGCAGCGAACGCTGATTGGTAAATAACGTCACCGTGAACGTCGATATAAACAACAAAAACAACAACAATCCAATAATGAATGCGAGAAGACATTAAGTAAGTGGAATAAATTGGAAATGGAACGTAAATCGACACGAATAGCCGAATACGAGCAAATGTGTTAGCGCGCACATCGAACATGTTCGATGGCGCTGCATGGCAATGGCTCAACATCATTTTTGCTCATTCTCATTTGAGAGCACTGGAAATTGCAATAGATTTTAATTATTTAAATAAATAAAACTATTTTTTTTTTAATAAAATAATTTCTTGTTGTTCTATTTTTCCCTATAAAATAATGCGAGTGGATAAAAAAAAAAAAATTAAATAAAATGGGGGGAAAAATTATTATTTTTCATTACTTTGTTGTACTCACCTTTTATGCGTGCTTTGTGTGTACGCATACGCAACGATCTCACCAGCACTTTTACACGCGCGCGCGCACACACACACTCGCACACACACACACGCCGCCTCGGTCAAAATGATTGCTTGTCCGTGCAGGGCAGGCTTTACGAACACATCAATTTGATTTGATTTCGATTCCAATTGAAAATTCTGCTTGCGCTGGCTGCAAAGCGTTAAGCCGAATGATTTTTCGTACCTCATTTCGTTGATGGAAGCCGTAGCGTCTTGGTGTCTGTAAGAAAACTGTGCGCGTTCTTTCAATCGTTTTCCATCAGAATTTTTTGTCTTCTTGTTGTTGTCAATTGCGCGCGGCATTTTTGTCTTCTTTTGTTTTTTTTTTTCCTTTTAATTTTTTTCTCTTCGAAAAAGAGAAATCGAAGAAGTTGAGGGACATTTCAACCCAACATGATATCACTTGAAATCTAAAAGAGGAAAAATTTTAAAAAAAAAAAAAAAAAAAAAAATTAATAATAATAATAATAAAAATACATATATAAATTAGAAATACTTAATAATTGAAAAGAAATTAATAATTAAAAAAAAAAAAAAACACGGAAATTATGGAATTGTGCGTGAAATGAAACTAAGAATTCATTGATAAAATGGAGATTCAGAAACAAAAAATAAAAATTAATTAAATAAATATATGCATATGTATATAATATACATATATAAGAGAGTGTTTGTCCACGAGCTGCACGAGTGAAGTTGAATTCGAGCAACACCGACGGCGATTTGAGCGCATTTGTGAGTGAATAAATTATTTTTCAAACTTTTTTTTCAATTTAAATTAAGACGATTTTTGACAAATCATTGAATTAACGCTTTCAATTTAAATCAAAATTTCAATCGCATTTTTCTTTTTGTTCTTTATGTCGGCTTTTATTCTTGACTTGATTGATTAATTTGAATGCTTGTTTGTTTGTTTGTTGTAAGCATCAGAAAACGGTTTACAAAAAAATTTAAAAAACACAAAAAAAAAAGGAAATACAAATTTCGATTGAAAATCTTTGCAATTGCAATGTGTACTGCGGATTGTTATGTTGCTGAACAGGATTTGGATTTAGATGAAGATTTGGTAAGTGAGCAAAATTTGTTTCGAAGAAGTCCTCCGCGACACTCCCCCACTCTTCTACTGAAGAACCGAACCCAACTGAAAGGGGTTTACATAAAAGCCTTTAACGACTGTTGTCAAATTTTTAGTTTGTAGTTTGGGAAATTTGTTGTCTTTAGCGCAGATTTCGGGTAGAAAAGCCTTTAAGAGAGAAGCTTTGTGGCACCAATTTCTTCTTATTAGAATTTTTCAAAATCAAATTTTAGGGAGTTCCTTTTATCTTCATTTGAGACATTTAGGGGATGATATAGCCTCTCAAAAATAAACCACAGCAACAGTGCATTCAATCCTCTACATCCGATTCAGTCATTAACATCGATATTTTGTAATTATATGATCAATTCCATTACTTTCCATAAGTCGTATATCCTTTTCCATTCTCATACAGTCAAACTTCCATAACTCGAACTTCTACATCTCAAATTTTCCATTTTTTCGAATTTTCGAACTTTGGATAATGGCGGTTGGAGTTATGAAAGTTTGGCTGCAATTCCATAGGTCAAGACTAAGACTGAAGATCTGTGCAATAAAAACAGATTTAACCACAAAATCTGCCAATCATTCGGAATACAGTAGAGTCTGGATGGTGTAAGCTATGAATAGAGTGAACATCTCGGTTTCGTGACCACATGGACTGAGGCTTATAAAACAGATTACGCTCGTATTCTACCTTTTCACGAGACGGCCATTACAAAGATCATTTGGACGACATTAAGAAACAAAGATCCCTATTGAAGTTTTTCCAAAACAGTGAGCTTTTTAACCCTGCTGTTAGGTGAAAAAAAAAAAAACTAAAAAATCTAAATCTAACGTACCATTTGGTCCATGGTGTATTTTTCATACCAAACCGCACTTCACTATATCAAATTGTTCATGTCCAAATTGGCTCAATACATAAGTATTAGTCATGGGATTTTCACACAAAATATTGTCCCATAAAAAGACTCCGTTAGTTTAAGAATTAAGTAATTTTAGAATCATATTCAAAATGTAGATAGCCGAACGCAAGAAAATCGGACCAAATTGTTCTAACATGACAGCAGGGTTAAGAAAACAAATTTCTTTTGTGACCCTTAATTTGTGTACTCATTTGAACCGAATAAAGCAACATATTATATAAACATATAAAAATTGTGCCTTATTAGTGTGAACAGCCTCGGTACTATGATCAGGAAAAAATCTATTCACTCAATCCAGAATCTACGGTATTAAAAAAAAAGTGTTCTTTTATCAGTTTGAATTTCTCGAGCCACATCGACCAATTGTCCTTATTTGAATGAGTTAAACATCTCTCTCTTTTTGATTCTCTCTTATCTTTCTCTCTATTTACCTAACACTCTCTTTACATCTAATTTGCTCTCTATTATGTACGCTCTCGTCTTATCGGAAAATCTTTCTCTCTCTCGTTTTTTCCTCATCTAAAAAGTTCTTTCTCTCTCTTTCTTCTGATTTCTCGACTCATCTCTTTCCTTCTTTATTCTCTCTCTTTCTCTCTTTTTCTCTCTCTTCTCTCTCTCTTTTCTCTCTCTTTCTCTCTCTCTCTCTCTTTCTCTCTCTTCTCTCTTTCTCTCTCTTTCTTCTCTCTTTCTCTCTTCTTCTCTTTCTCTCTTTCTCTCTCTTTCTCTCTCTTTCTCTCTCTTTCTTCTCTCTTTTCTCTCTCTTTCTCTCTCTTTCTCTCTCTTTCCTCTCTCTTTCTCTCTCTCTTTCTCTCTCTTCTCTCTCTCTTTCTCTTCTCTCTCTCTTTCTCTCTCTTTCTTCTCTTTCTCTCTCTTTCTCTCTCTTTCTCTCTCTTTCTCTCTCTCTTTCTCTCTCTTTCTCTCTCTTTCTCTCTCTTTCTCTTCTTTCTCTCTCTTTCTCTCTCTTTTCTCTCTCTTTCTCTCTCTTTCTCTCTCTTTCTCTCTCTTTCTCTCTCTTTCTCTCTCTTTCTCTCTCTTTCTCTCTCTTTTCTCTCTCTTTCTCTCTCTCTCCTTTCTCTCTCTTTCTCTCTCTTCTCTCTCTTTCTCTCTCTTTCTCTCTCTTTTCTCTCTTTCTCTCCTCTTCTCTCTCTTCTCTCTCTTTCTCTCTCTTTCTCTCTCTCTTTCTCTCTCTCTTTTTCTCTCTCTTTTCTCTCTCTCTTTCCTCTCTCTCTCTCTCTCTCTCTTCTCTCTCTCTCTCTCTTTCTCCATCTATCTCTCCCTCTCTCTTTTTATCGCTCTCGTTCTTCATTGCTCGTAAGGACCGCCAACAGACAGTTTTCTTTAGGTAAAATGCGAACTCCAGAGGCAAGAGTTTTGGTCCATACAAAAGAAAAATGTCCGCCTCGTATATTGTTCACAGGAAGATGTATCAATTTTTGTTGGACTCGACTCCGAAAGAGATATAACTAACTAACTATCTTTAAGGAGCTACTTATTTTTGTTTTGCACGAACTTGCGCGCAAATCGCATCCTATTTTATTGGCGCTGCCAAGGCTCCTACGCTCCCTACAAGCTATCCCATCCTGGACTTCTTACCTCATTTGTTAAGCGTATTCGTTGACCTATATTTGTCATCTGACTAACCAACGAATTCTTTTTCCTACCCCTTGTCCTAATCACCCTCTTCTAACACTACTGACAGCGCACTTTCAACTGGATTTGATTCGGGTCGTCTTTGGATATGACAATACCATGTTAGGACATGTTAGTACTGACTGGCATGGAAAATTTGCAAAAATTTGAATTTTGTCACTTACAACGTAATTCGCGGCACCGCAACTGTGATTCTCGGCTTTTTCATCTCAATTGCTGATATGAAAATGTTTTCTTAATACATTAGATTATGGTAAAAAGATCACAAAACCATCGAAACATTATCAGGAAAAGAGACTTTCTTTTATGACTTCAAAATACAATTGAAATCGATTTTTTTTTTTATATTTACCTCCCTCCCTCCCTTTTCTGTTTGATAATGTTGATGTGTCAACAAAATAATTATTGAGGCTGCATTAAAATTCATTGAAGAACGAATTGATCAATTTGTCGACGAACACGAAAAGTGAAGCTAATAAACGTTGAAAATTTTTGATATGGAAAATTTAATTTACCACATCACGAATGCCAGGGCAGCCCCGTCGAAGGAGACGGACCGTTAATAAATTCAGTTTTTCGCACGACATTTTCTGGTTTCTCATGTTTAAAAAACTTTTTTTTTTTGAAACGAACACCATCATGCTTGGACCACCACTTTAAAATACCACTTTCGGTTTCAGGGTTTATCTAGTCTTTTTTTACAGTGTTGTAGGGGTTTCCCCTGGGGTTTTTTTTTTTTTTGGCTCTAAGGGGGAGTTTAGGGGGAACAAATTTTTACGTATGTGTAAAAACATGTTGCATGAAATGGAAAGTTTATTGAATTTGGTATAGGGGATCTGTCAAACTCCTGCCGTTCTTACGAATTTTGTACTATTTACGGGGGAACATCTCGAATCTAGGGGCATTTAAGGAGCATTTTATGGGGAACGACATGGCAACACTGCTTTTTTATGGCACAGAATTTTTTTCAAATTTAATTTTTTTTTTTTTTATTTTTGTAAGCGTGAAACCTCGATCAAGAAACTCGATCAGAGGCACTTAAAATTTTTTTATCATGAAAATGAAATAATCACTTAAAATAAGACAAGAAACAAATAAACAAATAAAACAAAAAAAAAAAAGGAGAAAATTTTGAAATCAAAATAATGATAATTAAATAGGCATTAATAAAAAAAAAAATAAATAAATAAAAATTGAAAAGAAATTGACTCATTGCCAATAAGAAAGTCAAACAATAAAAACGAAAACGTTAATTACAAAAACAAATAAACGCAATTAATTTATGCAAAATAAAATTGCTTGATTCGATTGGATTCGATGCGATCCGATCCGATCCGATCAGATCCGATACGTTACGATCGGAGCGACGTTCATAAAAGTGGAATAGAGACGGCCGACGTTCAGATTCGACGCGCCGGCTTTGAATCGATTGGCCGAGTATTGTAGGTAAATGATCCGCGCCGATGACTGAGAACGATATTTTTTCTTTGTTTTTTTTGTTTGTTTGTTTTGTTTTTGTACTTTTTTTTGTTGTCTTTTATAGAAAGAAAAACATAAAATTAAAATGTTGTTGATTCAGTAATATTTTTAAATGATTTTATTGATATCTCTCCGCTGCTGCTGGCGCTGCTGCTGCAGTGTACCTATCTGAAAAAGCGCACCTTCAATCAGCTTCCAAGCTTCCATGCTCCCAACTCTCAGCTTCTGTACGTTCGGATTTATATCTTTATGGCGGTAAGGTATTTTGTTTATAACTTTATAACGTTCGATGACAGCCTAAACAATTGAAACAATTTACGTTAACGTTTCACACACACACACAACACACACACACACACACACACACATGCACGTACTGGCCTCTGAGATTGCCTGAGAATTGATCGCGCAATCGTTCGTTGGCAATTTGGTGTTGCCGTCTGTTCTTTCCACTCCACTCCACACCGCTCCATTCCATTCCATTCAACTTAACTCAACTTAGGTTAACTCAGATTGCCGCCTTTCAAATCAATCGGGCCTCTAACTTGGCTTAGTCCGATCAATTTTGATGGCGTATGTAAATTAATTGTTTCAATATTTGCATTATTTGTTAGTGACTTAAATGAATATTAAATGGGATTTTGTTTCCTCGGTTTCCTGGGCCTCCCCCCCCCTCTCTATCACTCATTCTATGCATATATCGCTCTCACTCTATCTATCGCTCTCGGTGCATCCCTTGGTCTCTTCTTGTGTTTGAGTCAACTTGATTCCCACTCGTTGTTTGCTTTTGGTAAGAGTTAATCGTATTGTTGGCTTATTTATTGGCTTCGAAGTTCGAACCAACCCGAACGTAACCGACGAGAGAAGAACAGAACTTGATATTTATTTTTATTGATGAACAATTTCTTTTTCGTTTTCTTTTCTTTTCTTCGGGCGGCTCTTCTGTCAGATTTCTATGAAAATCTTCATTGTTTATTGAGTCTGAGGGGTAAATGCGTTGAGTACTTCTTTTTATTCTTTTTTTTTGTACTTTTTTTTTTTTTTTTGTATTTTAAATGCTTCTCAAGCTTCTCAGGCTCCCTTAAGAGTTTGTTTTTCAATTTATGTTTCGATTCGAAGTTTTTCCCTTTTTTAAGGTAAATAAAATTAAAGTGCGATTTTATGATTGCGTTAATACAGTATGTCTATTGATAAGAGCAAATACATAAATGAAAAGGGCATTGTGTTCTTGTAAATATAAATGAAGAGACTTTTTCACCTTCGTTTTTCGTTGCGAGAGGACAAGAGAGAGAAAAGAGAGAGAAAGAGAGAGAGAGAAGAGAGAGAAGAGAGAAGAAGAGAAGAGAAGAGAGAGAAAGAGAGAGAAAGAGAGAGAGAAAGAGAGAGAGAAAGAGAGAGAAAGAGAGAAAGAGAGAGAAGAGAGAGAGAGAGAAAGAGAGAGAAAGAGAGAGAAAGAGAGAGAAAGAGAGAGAAGAGAGAGAAGAGAAGAGAAAAGAGAGAGAAAGAGGAGAGAGGAAGAGAGGAAAAGAGAGAGAGGAGAAAGAGAGAGAGGAGAGAAGAGAAGTGAGAGGAAGAGAGAGAGAGGAAATAGAGAGAGAGGAGAGAGGAGAAGGAGAGAAGAGAAGGAGAAGTGAGAGAGAGAGGAGAGTAGAGAGAAGAGAGAGAGAGAGGAGATAGTGAGGAGAGAGAGAGGAGAGAGGGGAAAGAGAGAGGAGATAGTGAGGAGAGAGAGAGTAGAGAGAAAGAGGAGAGAGAAAGAGGTGAGAGAAAGAGGAGAGGAGAGAGAGAGGAAAGAAAAAGGGAAAGACGAGAGAGGAGAGACAGAGAGGAGAGAGTAGAGAGAGAGTAGAGAGAGAGTAGAGAGAGAGTAGAGAGAGAGTTTAGAGAGGTAGAAGAGAGTAGAGAGAGCTTAGAGAGAGAGAGTAGAGAGAGAAGTTAAGGACAGAAGAGAAAACTTTTTATCGCCCTGAACATTTCCTCCAGCAAAAATGGAAGTGGAAAGATTTGCTAAAAACTTTTCGAAATTCTCTCGCTTCCTTTATATTAACCTCCCAATGTGTTTATAATAGGATAGGAAAACTTCAAAAGCTAACAACCATTGAGTGTGGAATATAAACTGCAGATTCCACTCCTCTCAAACAATGAAAAGGCAAAAAATTAAAAGAATTCTGGAATGAATATCCTCACTAAAGCCGAATATTTGCATCCAATCCAATTGAGGGGCAGACATGTGCCCAACGCGGGGGGCTCCCAATTTACAGTTACATATAGATATTCGGTTTTTTTTTTTTATTCAATGACTTGAAGCCCTCCAACTTTTTGTAATAAGAGAGAAAGAGCGAGAGATAGAGACCTTCAACTCTGCACGCGCTACATTTTCCGAGAGCATACTTAAAATTAAGATTTGACCACAATCGCACTAAAAGCACTCAGCTGAAGAGTAACGCATTAAGAACTTTTGTTTGCTTTTGACTCGAAATTAAGCGAAACAAATAAAAACAGGTGCAAAATGTTTTAATAAAAATGAGAAAACAAAAAAGAAAATAAAAATAAAAATAAAAAATTGAGACGATGGAATTGATTAATGTATGTAGCTGAAAAAGGCCTCATGTGATTTCTTTTTTACTTAAACTCGCGCACAAAATCCGAAAAAAAAAGATTTTTAAATAAAAAAAAAAAAAAAAAAAAACAGTATTAAGAAAAGTAGGAAAAATGGAAATTCAATTTTGATAAACGAAAATGTCAAAATAATGGAATCGAATGGAATATTCCGAAAGATATTGAAAGAGAAAATCTAATTTGTATTAATTGAGTTTTTTCCCCATCGATTTGCCTTTAATTTCTGCTTTTAATTTTTGCTTTTGGAAGCAAAATTAACAACCATAAAAAAAAAAAAAAACGAAGAAGAAAAAGCGAACAAAAACGGAAAATAATTGACGCTGATTTATATTGAAATATTGAAGAAAAGTCAACGCCAGACAAGACCGCACTAGACCATGCGAGAGACATGCAGTCGAACGCGTCCTAAATCGGCTTGTTGTCGAAAATATATTGAAGTGCCGAAAAACCAAAAAAAAAAAAAAAAAAAAATAGGTATCTTAAAAAGTCAAAAAGCGGTGGCCAAGACAATACAAACAGCAGAACGGAAAAGGACTGGGACGAAAACGGAGACGGAGACGGAGAGGAGAATTCACAAACACAGAATTAAATGGGAAAAGCCAAATATGATCGACGGAAAAAATCGAGAAATCCTAGAGAAACCAACTGCGTTTGCGAGTAGCTTCGAAGATTTAATGTGGGAATATTTCACGCTGACGCACAGCACGTGTTGCTCCGAGTATTGGGTCGAATTGGATTGGAGAAAAAACAAAACAAAAAAAAAAAAACATCTCTTTTTTCACTTGATTTTTCATTTTTCTAGGGTTTTTTTTTTTTAGTGTGACCGCCGACATCTATGGAATGCCAGCGTGAGGCAAGGGAATGTGTAAAATGCATTAAAGAGACGACAGAGAGCGATAGCGTGTGTAGGAGATAGAGAGGAAGGATGAAGGAAGGAAATTTCCTTACAAAGTCCACATATTATTGAATGAATTTTCATCTTTCCTTTTTTTGTTTTGTGGATTTTAAGAAGGAAAATTGCATAATATTAAAGCCCTTGTGGTTTTTTTTTTTACAATGTCACTGTGCCGGGAGAGGGTGACGTAGATAAGAGGGATGTGCATATACAGTGTACTCTCTCAAATAGTTTCCTCTTAAGAGGACGACACCTCTGTTAAGCGGACAGTTTTTGGGAATGCTCTAGTGCTTCTGCTTCTCGAATAGTTTCCTCTTAAGAGGACGACACCTCTGTTAAGCGGACAGAGAGTACACTGTAAATAGGTCCACTGCTTAATTTCTCCTATTTTCCCTGTTGAAACAAAAGCCATTATCCATTCCTAGACAGTTGTACCGTTGATGAGAGTGGGGTGAAGCTATTTCAAGGATACGTCCCGTTGGAAAATTTCGGCTTTTTTCCCCGAAGAACCTTAAATAACTTCGTCGCACCCTAACTGCAAATGAAACACACACGCTTTTCAGTTTAAAAACACGCCCCTTTATATCCAGTGGCCTGGGTGGTTTCCCAACCGTGCCATACGCCGCGCCGCTACTGAACACAGCCACAAAAAAAAAAGTTGGGGCTGTCACTATGCTTACGATAAGTTTTCGGGGTCGTTGAATCCGATTTTGAGGCCTAGAAAACTCCATCGTTGTAGAAATATCCGTAACCTTAAAAACAAGCATACTCTAGCTATGTTAAGGTTAGGGCTAAACCTAGATCCGATGAAGATATGTAGAAGCTAGTTCTTATAGTTATTAAAGGAAACGTAAAGAAATTTATGCAAATGCAAATATGTATATGTATACATTTGACCCCAGCGGAAGATTATCTCCTGCATGACAATGTCATCAGTGATGTCATCGATGACATATAGGTGACATTGTCATGTGACATCTTGGAGGACATGTCATCGTGGAGGTATGCTGTTCATGTGCTTGACTCTCATTGGCTACTGAAATTTAAATAAGGTTTTAGCGTCAGTTGAACGTTAGCATGAAGTGGCGTAGATGATGAGTGCTTGACTCAGAATCCGAAGATCGCGGGTTCGATCCCTGGCTGAGCCGAACAAAAATTGTTAAAAATAGATTTTTAAAAATTTTCGAAATATTCAAAGAGAGGGCAAAGAAGAGAAGTTATCAAACTGACATTTAGAGAGAAAAGAGCAATGTGCTGCTCTCAAATGCTTTTTTCGCCATCGCACCCCCTATGACAATGGCGTCCCAATGCTATATGAGGGCTCACCAGTGACATTTTCTAATCTTCCGGTGATAATGTCACCGCTGAAGTCCCTGTCAGCTCCTGTGTAAATGTCATACAAAGTGTCACCGGAAATAGCATGCATTCCGGCTCCGAAGTCACTAGGACATCATCGGGGATGTCCGCGGGACATTTCCCGCTGGGACAACTTCAATGAAATTGTGCCTTAAGCTGCTCGGCTGCTCGGTGTACCTAAATCACTAAAGAAGTGGAAAAGAGCCAATTGTTCCTAAAAACCCATGCCCAATCGATGGGAAAAATGTTGCTTTGATAGATTTCATAACACCATTTGAAACAGATATTGATTTCAATTCTGATTCTGATTCTGATTCAATTCTGTGTCAGTTTCCATAACAGCCCGGAGTGCAACCATTTCAAGGGCGTCAAGGGCGTATTTTATGGGGGAAGATGGGGCCATGCGCTTTCCCCATTATGACGGAATCAATTTGAAAATCGTGCCGTAAGTCGAAATCTAATTTAATTATGGACTAAAAAAAAAAAAAAATATCTCCCCCTTTATCAAAGCCTGGATAACGCCCTTGATCTACGTTGCTGTAATCATTCGATTATTTAAAGTCGGAAAAGTCAAAATTTTCAATTTAAAATCCATTCATTAAATACTGATTTACGGAAAATTCATTGTGCCTCCCTTTCAATTGAATCAAATCATTTGGTCACTTAGTCACATTCACGAAAATCATCCAGTGTGGGTTGTGTTTTTTTTTTTTTTTGATATTTTTTGTTTCTTTTAAATTAAAATCTCGTCGCACTCGTTGGTTTGATTAAAATTGAGAAACCAGTAAACCTCATTAATTTTAACATTTATGGCCTTTTGACAACCCATATGAATTGATGTGGTTAAATACCATTCGGTTTTCGGCATTGGATTGCGGTTTTGACTTCGATATGAACCGAAAACAATTGACATAATTGAAATGAAGAGTTTAAAGGAGCATTCAAACTGACCCGTACATATTCGTGGTCGCACTACTACGGAGCGAGTCAATAAATATACTCACGATAATTAAATTATGAAGGATCATAGATTTTGTGGTGGGCGTCGGATTGAATCGATTATGTGTGTTTGTATTTTGATGGTATCAATTTGGGAGATTTGAATGCCATTCAATAGTTTCCATAGTCGAATGAGGAAACACATGGTGACAGTCGCAGCAACATTCAAATTATTTTATATATACATATTTGATCCGTTGACCCCAGGGACTACCAATATACGGCCGGACAGCGATTGTTTATGTACGAGTATATTGTACTAAATATGGGAAAAAATTTCTTTAAAGAATCTCCATAAGGCTCATAGTCTCCAACCTAGTTTAAACTATTTGAAGGTTTAAACTTTCAAATGATAGTCTTAAACTAGGTTTATTAATTTTATATGAACATTTTTTTAAACTTCAAATATAGCCAAAGTATTTTTTTGACTTAAACTGGCATGAAGACTAAGGGAATTTATTAGAGAATTTAAACATTCGAAGCGCTTAAACCGAGTCGAAGACTACGACCCTAAAAGTATAGCAAGATCAAGATAAAATAATTTAATATGAATAGAAACGACGAGATTAGAGCAAGATGCAACAAAAAAAACCTATATATCCTTCGCGGTATCCCATTGCAGTCCGAAACATTTTACGTTCTATATGAGACCCAAGAGGATATATGTACATATGTATATGGCTAATTGGCGGTGCAACATGCCTCGCCACGGTCCCTAAAGATTTCTCTCTAATCTAGGCTGGGAGTTAAAACTATTAGCAAGCGTTTGCTTGGGACAAAACACGATGTTCCGGCATGGAAGACCAAGACCCAATCCAGTTTATTTGCCGCATTCCTATGTGCCGCTCTGGGCATTCGCCTGGCTTGCCTAACCCTAAATCAGGGCCTCTGCAAGTCTTCTCGACCCTGCTCTGATATACCTACATACCATTTTTTATTTATTTTTTTTTATTTATGGATTAATCCCGAATATTTTAGAAAGGTTTAAGGGAAGCTCAAAACATAAGGAATTATATTTTTTTTTTCTTAATAACTCTTGCCCCTTTTTTGGAAACAGTAACCAACGGACCATACAATTTTAATTCAGGCTCGATCAATACGGGTTTTGAAAACCAATTTCAACCTTATGTGGACATGGTCATGATTAAAAAAAAAAATAGAAGAAAAAAAGCAGTAAGACCATATTTCATAATCTTGGGCAGCACTAGCGGACCTGTGGGCTAGCTTTTGAAATTTTTTTTAATTCCTGTTCTCAATAAAATATTTGCATGAGAATAGTGGCATTTACAGTTTAATATGTGGCCGTGCTTACATAATTAACTTTCGCGTTTAAAAAGGCTTCGTCCCCCTTACAGCCAGCCATCAGAATAGGCGTATAATAATAGCGGGTGAAACCCCTCATCAGACGGTATTTCTTCTTTGGATTGTGTGCTTTCAATCCTTTTTAGACATTTCAAAAGTTTTTTTTTTTCATTTTTACAAAACTAGAGAGGACTGTTGCCAGTTTGTTGGAATAGCCTCTAAATTAAGACAATTTCTGGACATTTGGGGCCGACCTGTGGGAGACAAACCTTTTGGTGAAATTCTTATGGAAACGAATTTTTCTTTTTATAAGATTTCAAAATCAAATTTAAGGTCCTTTTTTAGGTTTTCTTTTGGGTCACACAGACGGTATATCGCCGAAAAGGCTGACAACAGTAGTGCTGCGGCCATCAATTGAAAAACTTATAAATAAATAAAGCTCCAATCATATTTTATTGGAGAAATATTTATTCAAATTTTATAACACTAAATTCTTATGCACATTACTATTTCGGTTCGAGTGCCGATGAAGCGCGTCTTCATACCGCTGCGTGACTGCAAACATGGCCGCATGGCCATGAGCCTCCAATCAGCTTTTGGGCGTTTGAATGGAGTGCGAAATCGCTTAGGCGATAATACTGCTATAATATCTCGCTACTTTTGGTAGCTAATATTGATGAATCTGAATTTGTTATTTCAATTTTTTTTTTCTCCCTCATTCGTGTGTCTTTTTTGAGCGTTGATGGTTTTCCGCCATCATGATCGACGCATTTCATTTACATCAAAACAAAAAAAAAATTTTTTTAATAATTAAAAATATTTAAAAAAAAAAAACATCTCTGAACTTCGCGTCGTCCATGCAGAGAAAGAGCGAATAAACGTTCGCGGTTTCCCATTCAGCGATCCCATCCCAACCGCTTCGATACGTTACGATCCAATCCGATCCGAACCCCGATCCCCGATTCCCGATCCGATCGACTTGTTTGCACGTGTGCATTGCATGCTTGGTTCGGTTTATGCGCGGCGCGCTCATTTTAATTTCGAGAAACAGACAGATGCATTTCTTGCATTTTTTTCCGCCAATTTCGTTTCTTCCATTTTATTATATTATATATTTTTTGTTTTCAGTTTGTTGTTGTTGTTGTTGTTGCATTTGTTTTGTTTTTGTTTCATTTTTGTGTGTTTTTTGCATGCGTATTGTCGCTTGTGCAATGGCCGCCATAAGCTGCACCGCGGGAAATGTTATTAACGCACCGAATAACCCTTAACGGGCTCTACTACTTCAACTTATCGGCTTACATTCACATATGAATGTACCTACATATGGATGCATGAGCGTCGGTATGAACACATAAAGTACACATGAATGTACCCGAGTGAAAATATCGGGCCGAAAAAACACCGAAAACACGCCTAAAAAGTGAAACAGGGCCGAATAAACATCGAAATATTTCAAAGAGCGACGTGAGGCCGATTTAAGGCCTACGAAAGGCCGACTTGAGGCCGAATTGAGGCCGAAAACACGCCGGATTTTTTTTAAAGAAAATGACACCGAAAAAACACCGAAAAAACGCCTAAGACCGACGTGAGGCCGATTTAAGGCCTACGAGAAGCCGACTTTAGGCTGAATCGAGGCCGGATTAAGGCCGATTTTAGACCGATCTGAGGCCGACGTGAGGCCGATTAAAGGCCTACGAAAGGCCGACTTGAGGCCGAATTGAGGCCGAAAACGCGCCGGATTATTTTAAATAAAATAACACCGGAAAAACGCCTCAGACCGACGTGAGGCCGATTTAAGGCCTACGAGAAGCCGACTTTAGGCCGAATCGAGGCCGAATCGAGGCCGAATTGAGGCCGATATGAGACCGATCTGAGGCCGACGTGGGGCCGATTCAAGGCCGATTTAAGGCCTACGAAAGGCCGACAACCGTGTTACTATCCACCACTGCTGCCGTTTTATCATCCACCAACAACAAATAATTACCCATCGCCTTCAGTATCATACAGCTATCAAGACATACCACCTATGCATTACCCATCAGAACCGCAATCAACGTCATCATCTATGTCACTACCTACTACCTACTTCTGATCAAAATGAACCCTATACAGATTTTCAAAAATTTGTTAATTTATAATTAATAAAAATAATATCATATAATATAATTATATTCAAACACGATTTAATCCATTTCATTTAAAAAAAGCTTAGATATAGGCGTCTCACCGGCCTCATATAGGCGTTTTTTCGGCTTCATATAGGCGTTTTTTCGGCCTCATTAAGGCGTCTTTTCGGCTTCATATAGGCGTCTCACCGGCCTCATATAGGTGTTTTTTTCGTCCTTATATAGGCGTGTTTTCGGCTTCATGTAGGCGTCTCTTCGGGCTCATTTAAGCGTATTTTCGGCCTCATATAGGCGTTTTTTCGGCCTTATATAGGCGTCTCTTCGGCCTCATATAGGTGTTTTTTCGTCCTTATATAGGCGTGTTTTCGGCTTCATGTAGGCGTCTCTTCGGGCTCATTTAAGCGTTTTTTCGGCCTTATATAGGCGTATTTTCGGCCTCATATAGGCGTCTCTTCGGCCCCATATGGGCGTCTTTTCGGCCTCAAATAGGCGTCTATTTGGCCATGTGTTCACTACCTGGGCTAGATTTCGGCGTCGAATCGGCGTATTCGACAATGCTCGAGCAAAGTCAAAAATTCGTAGATTTATCGGCCTTATATTTTCACTCGGGTATGGAACATGTTTTCTATGCATGAATTTCGTTATGAGTCCAGAAAAATCTTTTTTTTTTTCTTTCTGTTTCTGTTGTTTTTAATTAAGACAAAAAAAAAAAAAAAAACAACAACAACGAAAGCTTATATATTTTTTTTCAACTTGACATACAAAAAATTTCAATGATTTCATATTATCGGAAATTCAAATTTATATAAGTAGGTACACCCAATAAAAAAAAAAAAAAACAGAGAAGCGAAAAAATATAAAATAAAATAAACTGGGGAAAAACAAAAGCTCGCGAACAAAGCCAATGTAAGTTAAGTACGTTTTATGTACTTAGGAAAAATTATTGTAAAATGCTTTAAATACAAAATCGCAGCGTGTCAATGCAAAAATTCAAAGCCACAATTAATGCGCTGGCATGTCCTTTGTTGATTATAAAACAATTTTTATAGCTACGCTTAATTTTCGTAGAAACAATTTCAATTTTTTTTTTTTTTTTTGTGTCAACCAAACGAGCAGAATGACTCGACGGCAAAGACGGTGAAGAAGAAAGAAATAAAACTAGAAAAAAAAAGAAAAAACAAAAACAAAAAAAAAAAAAAAAAAAACTTAGCTTTGAATATAAAAATGTCGAATAAATTAAAAAGCGATAAGAAATAATGCGCACCCGCCTCGAGCCGATCCGAACGGAGCCTCGCCGCAACCACAGCAAATCATTGAAATGATTCCAAGGAAACATTTTGATACACGTCAACGTTGACGTCGTCCGATGCAACTGCAACAACTGCAACAACAACAACAAAAACAACATAAACAGCACCAGCAACAACAAAGTCCATATCAACGAAGTGCGCACACGTAGGTATGCAGTGCAAGTACAATGTGCATTGTGACAGGTGAATTACGGGCAAAAACTAATTTCAATAAAGCGGATTTCAAAAAGAGATAAATTTAAAAAAAAAAAAACAATCAACCGAAAAAACATTTCATGAAAAACTTACAATGTTCGACTTAAAATAGTGTAGTGCTTCTATTTTTCTTTTTTTCCTTTTTCCCCCAAGTACCATCATAATGTTGAAGCGCTTTGACATATTGAGACGCTCAAGGCACAAAACTAATTTGAATAAATCAATTTCGCTACGGTAAATCGAGGTTGCACAATAAATCTGTTATCGAAACTTTGAATTAATGGACGGTGTAGTAGGTAGTAGTCGAATGGCTCGGCTCGGTTAGTCTCAACTGAACAGCAACTCAAGCCAAAGATGACAAAATTCGAATGAATCAGATGGCTATTAATTTAAACTAAACTAAATCCCTGAAAACATTCTGAGTCCTAAAAGAATCATATATGACTCCTAATATAGAATCGCAGCCGTCATAATCAGCTCTTTTGTAGAATCTAAAAGAGCGTGCTTCCATTCTTGCGAATGTCATAATCAGGGATTTTTTTCGTATATACATACACGGAGAGAAATAAGTTCCCGAAATATAATTGGAACCAATTACATATGTGATTGGAGCCTTGCCCCGATTGCATTATTAATTGGAGCCAATTACAATATAATTAGAAAATCAAAAATACTAATTGTGCTCAATTACTTATATAATTGCATTTAAATTTATCATATATGTAATTACATCTGATTACTTTTACAATTTAAAGCATTGATGCAATTATATATATGATTGTATTTATTTTACAGTTTGTTCTTATATTTCTCAAATGGTTTATAATTTCGATCGTATATAACGTGTTTGAATTTTCAAAATCCTTATGCACTCCAAGGGGCAGGTGGACTACGAATATGACGTGGTGAAATATATTCCGCCCAATCGTGGAGAATGTCCCTTTTTATATTGCTATATAGAATGTATTTTAAGTTGCAGGGGATCACAAATTTAATTAGACGCAATTATATATATAATTCGATACAATTACATACATCTTTTCAGCCGATTATATATTTAAATGGACGGAATTATATATGTAATTGAAATTATTTTTTTTATCATTTGATACAATTACATATTATATATAATTGGAGGCAATGAAAACTATAATTGGACGCAATTATGAAAATATAATTACATCATACCCAATTACATATGTAATCCCTGCAAAATATAATTGGGTATGTGATATTTTTTCTCTGCGTGTATGTTAAGTTTAAAGTCAAATTGAATTTCATTTTATTTTTGCTTATTTTCTACATATTTCTGGGGACCAACCACTTTCAGTGGACTACACCATCCCTCAGACCTTTTTATCGCGAGACTTTCAGACCGTCATCCCTAATAGATAATACTGGAATAACCGAACTGATCGTACTCCCAACTCCGTGGAGGTATTCACGGATGGCTCTAAGCTTAATTGCAAAGTTGGAGGTGGAGTTTTCTCGGAGGAGCTCAACCTTAAACTCAGCTCAGCTCGACTGCCCGATCACTGCAGTGTCTTCCAAGCAGCGGTAGCGGCAATCAATAGGGTGACCAATTGGTTTCTGGGTAACAAGATTTTCCCAGGCGGCCATAAAGTCCCTCTCGAGTGGGGTAACCACATCTAAGATAATCCGCGAGTGTCGTTCGTCTCTTCAGGAGATGACTATGCACTTTTCGGTGACTCTGATGTGGGTACGTGGACACAGGGACATCAAAGGTAACTGTACAGCGGACGATCTTGCGAGGGCCGGTACAGAACTTGATAAAATTTTAATGGAGCCCGAACTGGGTGTTCCTTTTGCCTCAGTTAAATTAAAGATTAAATCTGATTTCTACGGGCAAGCGCGCAAGGCATGGGCAGAGGAAGATTCTTGCCTAACTTCAAGGTTGATGTGGGTAGACCTGGACTACAAAAGGACCAGTCAACTCCTGGCGCTGGGCCGCGCCGACATAAGGCGTATGGTCTTCATAATCACAGGACACTGCCTAATAGGCAGACACGCAGAACGCCTTGGCGTTCCTTACAATGACTTCTGTAGAAGTTGCGGATCGGAGGAGGAAGAAGAAACGGTGAGTCACCTCATGTGCCACTGCCCGGGCTTGGCCAGGAGAAAATTCAGGCTGCTCGGTTCTTTCTTCTTCTTCTCTCTCACTGAGCTGTCATCTGTTCGAATAAAAGACATAGCTCGCTTCATTAATGAGTCCAAGTGGCTTCACCAAACGGGTAATTAGGGAGGCATGTCTTCCCATGTGGTACCACAACGGGCCCATATGCGGCCTAAGTGTGTCCCCTTAAAGGGGGCAGCCACTCTAACCTAACCTAACCTGACCTACATATTTCTGACTCATTTTGGACTCATAAATATGTGCTTCATATTTTCTTCATATATGTATTTCTGACTCATATTTCGAAGGACTTTGAAAAAGTTTGCCGGGATGATACGTTTTTTTTTGGCTTTGTAATTTTTATTAGAGGTGATTTGCGAATAGAAAACGAGGTCTCTTCTTCATTCAATGCAACTTAAATGATGTCTCTGTTGTCTTACGCTATGCAATGCCATGCTATGCTATGCTAAAATCAAAGTTATCAAAAATTAATTCTCTTCGAAGGGAATGAAGCATAAAAAAACAAGATCACAGCACAAAATCAATCGAACATTTAACGGAAATAATTTCGACATTTCTTTATGAAGGGAAGGGGGAAGAAAATTCCATAAGCATCACTTAATTGTATATCAAGCTCAAGGTTAGACACCGTTGTGAAGAATCGCCTTGCCTCGGCGATTTTTCTCCTTCTTCGAGGCCCCTTTGGGCATTAGGAAAAGACAGAAAAGAAAGAAAAGATAGGAGGACATCCTCAGAAGAAAGGACATCATCAATTGTCTCTCTGATGTTGTGGTTCCTCTTTTCGTATTCTGCTTGCCCATTGTGCCGAGCCGAGCCGAGCTTCATGAAAGCGCATTAGTCAAATTCATCAAACTTTTATTTTAGAGGGTGGTCTTCGCCTTGAACGTGTATTTGCCTGCGAAAACTCTTAAATGGGCAACTTCCACGAGAAACGGTCGCACCGGTGACACCCGTGACAGTCATTCCGAGCAAAAATTGCGTAATTTCAGTGCCTAACTATTTTAAAAGGCTTTCAAAAAATAAAATTTTTTTTAATCACATCCTTTTTTTCTTCATTCGAATGAGCTAACCCACCCAACATTTGGAAGACTGTCTTATAAGAAGATTCATTTACGAGTCTTTTTCGAGCCCCCTTCATGATTAGAAAATGATCGATCGATCACATGCACGATTAAAAGAAGACTCGAAAGTGACTCTCTAATATGTTTCAAAAGCGAACCGTATTCAAATTACAAAAACAAAATATTGAGCAATCGCCAATTAATCACGTATGGGATTGAAATATGATCATATGATCAAATTGTTGGTATCCTATATTTCACTCAAAATTTGACTCAAAATTGAATTGAATGGAATTTGACTTTAAAGTTATAAACGAAAAATTTCCATGACTTTCGATTTGGAAAACTTGGTGTCGACGGGTGAGCACAGGACTAGAAAACGAGAGTTCCTAGGTTCAAATCCCACATATAGCAAAGGAAAAAAAAAAATTGTTGAACGTATAATAATAATACATATAACATATACACGAAAAAGCCGAATAAATGTGTATTGATTAAGAAAATTTTTTTATCTTCTTTTTTTTTTTGGAAGAAATCGATTATAAATATGAGTCGTAGAAGACTCCAAAATGATAGCAAATATGAGTCGTAGAAGACTCCAAAATGATAGCAAATATGAATCGTAGAAGACTCGAAAATAGTAACAAATATGACTCGAAAATGATATCAAATATGACTGCCCAAGAAGAGTCGCGGCTATGGTTCCAATATCTCCCGACAAAAGTATCATTTTTGATCAGAAAACGAGCGCATATTTGATCTTTTTAATCAGAAAGGCGACTCGAAAAAGACTCGCTTTTGATAAAAAATTTCGAAAAATGCTAGCTGGGAACACATAAAAAATAAGTGTTACATGTGGGAGAGTATTCATGGAATTGCCCAAATCAAGAAGGCTTAGAAAATGCGATAAAAAGATAAGCGACCGCTTAAAATCCAAAATTTACCGCACAGTCATCAGGCCAGTCGATTTTTATAGTACCGAATGTCTACCAGCAACGAAAGTAGCAGAAAGAAAGGTTAGTGTTATGGAAACAAAAATGCTTCGCTGGATATCCGGACTCACTCGTCTTGATCATGTTCCAAACGTAGACATCCGTAGACGCTATGGAGTTGCGCCAATTATTGGGAAAATGCGAGAAGCAAGGCTACGCTGGTATGGACACGTCCTGAGAGCAAATGAGGAGACTTTGGCAAAGAAAGGCTACGCACTGGAAATCCAAGGTTGCAGAAAACGGGGGCGTCCGAAACAGCGCTGGATGGACACAATAAAATGGGACCTAGAGGCTGTAGGACTTACCTCGGATGATGCAACCGACAGAACAAAATGGAGGAACTGGTCGCGTTTTGCGGACCCCGGGATAGACCGGGATAGTTAAACACGCAAGAAGAAGAAGAAGGCTTAGAAATTAATGAACGATGATATTTTGTATGAAAAATTTTACATTTTTTCGCTTTTTCGATCTTTTCACGTTTAAAGGAAGGCCCCCCCTTTGTGTTTTATCTGTTCGACTTGTGTCGTGTCGAATCTTGTCGATCTTGATCGAATTGAGGTTTTAACGGAATGCGATGAAAGTGGCCCGAACTTTTTGGTTTTGTATTAAAGGAAAGGATCGCGCTGTGCATTTCATTTTATTTCTCTTTATTTTCTCTTATTCATTTATTATTGGTGAATTCAATACAAATCGAAATTCGTATGCCCACTAAAACTGATAAAATATTGAAGTGCATTAAATAAAAAAATTTGGACTGTATTCGATATATTTGACTTTTTTGTTTTGTCAGGGTTACACTACTTTACTCGTATGTCATCAAAAAAAAAAAAAAAAAAAAAAAACTATATTTTTTTATGGGAAACTGAGGACTTCTTTATCTTTTGTGTACTCTATTCTAATTGTGTAAATTACTATAGTTTTCAATTACCTTTGTCAATGCTAGAAGAGGCTATTTCAAATTGAACTTGCCTTATAAAAGACGACGCGAAGCACACAGTCGGGGAATATGAACATTAAAATGTAATTACCAGCATGGAACACCGAGTCAACCTGTCGCATTACAATGCGGTACGAGTGTAAGTTTTTTCTTTCGTTCTTTTTTTGTTTTTGCAACACTTATCTATCAGCACAATATCAGCAAGAAGTACGGGCATATGATAAAAAATTTCTTGTAATGAAATGCGAAAAAAATTAAAAAAAAAAACTTTTTTTTTTATCAACAACATAATTTTTTCTTACTTTTTTTTGGATGTGTGTGTGTCTGTGTGTTTGGCTTTTAATTTAATTGGAATAATCTAGTTGTGGTCCTTCCTTTTCATCGTTTCTACGACGTTCTTAAAATACTTATACTTAATATTTTCACAATCATAAATCGTTCAAGTTAAATTTTTATTCAAATCTGATTGGTGTGTTTTGTTAGCTCCGATTTATGGGGGTTGGATGCCGGGCAAATGCCCATAGCGGCAGAGTGAGGGTTAGAAATTTCCTGTAGGTGTGCAAAAAACACTAGGTACCCCATTAGTGCCGTCATAGGGGCGGCAAAAATTGTTTTTGCCCAGAATGGCAAAAAAAAAAGCTGGATCGGGCGCTGGTCTTGCCACCTGGCTATATCAACATACAGGATCTTATATTCGACTTACAATGAAAATAAAGAAATTAAAATTTATACAGGGTGTCCCGTGCTGAAGTGATTTTTTTTTTTAAATAGAGATGGTAGGGGAGGCCAAGATGAACAAAAAATCGTCTGGGAGATGGGGGTCGCAAATGCACTCCTGAGGAGTTATAGGGCCTTAAAGTTTTTAAGCAAGAAGTCGAGAAAAAAAATCTCCCACGATAATAGTTTATCGTTGAAAAAAAAAAAAAAAAAAAAAACTGGTATGAGGTTTGAAAGCCAATTGCATAGGCTTTTAGGAAAAATTAAATTGATGGTAAAAATTTGATCCATTGAAGGAAAAATAAACGGTCAAAAGGAAAAATTCTGAAAAAAACGTTTCATTTTTTTTTTACTTTGGGAGCCATTTTGGTATGGAAAAGGTCATATTAGCACATGCCTTTCAAATTTTTTTCCGAATCTGCAGTCGATTATTTCCTTCAAAACCGTATCACATACCAATGCTATACCTTTTTTGCGGTTTAACAATCGAAAAAATGGGATTCAAGAACGAACTTGAACTTTTTGGAGTGAATTTGCGACCCCCACCTCCTAGACGATTTTTTGTTCATCTTGGCCTCCCCTACCATTCCTATTAAAAAAATATCTTCCGCACGGGACACCCTGTATATGTGTATAAATATATTTACATATTATATACATATATACTTATATGTATTGCTCGGAATTTGAATATGTAAAAAAATGAAAAAAAAAATCAAAAAAAAAAAAAAAAATATTCAAAAAATATTTAAAAAAATTCAACAAAAAAATGCAAAAAATTCAAAATATTCAAAAAATATTCAACAAAAAAATGCAAAAAATTCAAAATATTCAAAAAATCCACAGTCAAAAATTCCAAATTAGTTCGATTTAGTATGCCTATTAAAATGTTGAATTGTCAAATTAACAAAAAAAAAAAAGCCTACTTCAGTGAATAAAATATTCATAAATTACAGTTAAATGCAAAACAAAATCAAAAAAAACTTCAAAATATTCAATAAATTCAAATAATTCAAAAAAATTCAAAATATTCAAAATCCGAGCTCTACTTATATGTATATGTTATAATAAAAATAATAATAAATAAAGCCAACTTGCGCTGAAAGGAACATGTCCATGCATAATGCATGTAAAGAAACCTTTCTTTGTTTTTATTTTTATTACTTATTTTTTTTTTTTACAAATTTGTAATTTATTTAGCGACGCATACGCCGCTTCACCTTATCATCATAAAAAAGTCTTTGTTCCCCATACAACTTTATATATATATATAGACTTGACTTTAACTAGACTTAAAGTCTGCATTTGCAATATACGGTCTTCACGGTCTATGCAACATATTTGCAATGAAACGTTTGCACTTGCGCAGACTTCAAAGATTTCTTGGAAATTTGCTCTCTTTCTCTTTGCACGAATCTCTCATCCAGTGCAGCCACCATGCCATCGCATACACATGCAAACGCGCACACATATTACACCACAATGTGTACCATGTACCATGTAACCATGTAATCTGCCAACCTATGTCGCTAGACGATAAATACTTCATTATTGCACCACGGATTGTGGTGGCCACGATTTGTTGCAAAGCTTAAACGTTGCATTTCTGCGATGTTTCTCTTTCTTTCTTTTTATTTCTTAATTTTTTTTATTTATTTATTTTTTTTGTATTTTTTTTTTTTGCATCTTATTTTTGCTTTGTTTCTCTATTCGACTCTATTGTGTGTGCTTAAATTGAAAATTCCCGATTAGCGATAGTCACAGATTCGCTAAATTAGCGCCTCTTCAAAAGGAGCACATAACGATCTTTTTGATCACACGATTGTGACCGAAATCGATGCGAGCTAACAGAAAAACTGAGAAAGCAAAAAAAAAAAAAAAAACAGAAAACAGAAAACATTTTATGTCATTTGAAAGTTTAGTTAAGTCACTTAAGGGTTTAGGATTCGACTCACCAGTGGAATTACACGATGTGGGGGAATTCATAATTATAAGTATTAACCCTCTAATGGTAATTTGTTCGAAAAAAGTCCGTCTAGAGACGGAGCCAGAAATTAGAGGGTTAAAAGTTCTTGAGAGTTTCGAATCGCGTTAAGGATCTTTCATAATTGATATCATCATCGCCCTCAGTGGACATCTCTCTCATACATACATACATATATATGTTTATATTTGGGCCTTAGTTAGATGGTCTGGTCGGTTTCAATGAACTCATAACCAATAAGATATCGACTTTACAAGGGTAACCGCCTAACCGTTATCAAACGGCTAGCGCAGAAGCGGCAAAACGGAAGTACTCGAAATGGGATATCAAGATGGTCAAGCCCAGGGTCTGATCCAGTTTTTTTCCCGCTCTGGACAAAACCATTATTCGCCGCCCCTGTATCGGTTTGGAATATCTATGTGAAACTGCCACCCCTTGAAATTCCAGGGAAGAGGGGGAATCTCCCCAGCTTGCCACCCCTAAATCGGGGCCTGGTCAAGCCGTCATTAGAGATAAAAATGTCGACGTTGATCTGGCACCGTACAATCTAGCCACGCCAAGCCTTCGTCCTCTATAATTTGAGCGAAGTTGCTGATGACCAGGCCCATACGCACAGGGGGAATTTTGGGGGTTCTAACCCCCGATCCACAATTATTATGCAGTGCATGCCAACTGAATTGAGATTTGAATTTGTGATCATTTAACGGGCGGTGTTAAGACTCATCCAACCCGAACGGATTTCCGAAAGCCATCAAAACCCGCCTGTTTATTTATTAATTTTTTTTTTTTCGATTCACTGTCATTTTCGCTTCAAGAGCTTGCTCGCAAGAATGCTTTATTTATGAACATTTTCAAAAAATTGTACATTTTGATTTTGATATAAAATTTGAAATTTTTCAAGCACTAAACTATTCACTGATTTAAATTCATTTTGTTCATTTTGAATCCGCATAAAAATATTCGATTTCTAGAGCACCTGAAACTGAAAATATTCACTCGATTTCAAATTGAATTTCGATCCGAAAACGATTCGATTTCTAGAGCATGCCCGATAAATTTACAATCTTACAATCTTTTGAGATTCTAAATTGTTCAGGCTCAAAAAATGTTTAGCGTATAATCGGTGTAAGCTTTTTCGACAACACTGCTTTATCGCCTTAATATGACGTTTGGCTTCTTCGCTCTCTGCTTTGCACACTTATGCCGATATTACATGGCACGAAGGCAAAACGGTGGATTGTCCGTATTTAGACTAGGGAGAGAGTCGATCGAAAAATTTTGAAATTCTCTTTCGATGTCTCCTTTGCGTCTACACATTTAAAAATTTCTCTCGGCGACACTTCATTTTCGTTTGCATTTTTCGCCACCATATTGAATTTGCATTGCATTGCACAAAGAGTGTAGCCGGTGCGGGCGACAAAAACTCCTCTCCTTTCCCCGTACGTCTCGCATCCACAAACTACGTGTCACGCCGCAACAAAAAAGTCTTCTAATCTAAACAAAAAATATTTCTTTCGAAATTATTCAATTATTAGTAAGGACAGGTGAGATGAAGGGAAATTTTTTCTCTAACCCTTCTTAGTCGATTATTTGGATCGAAAATTTTGTGTGTGGAAATTGGGAAATAGTGAAGCGTTCCTCATAAAACTCCGAGAGACTAACTAACATACATAGATATCACATCAAGGATCGATCGGAAAATGCTAAGTCGAATCACCAGCGACACAATTTGGTTCGAGTCCGAGGAACGTTTGGGAATGTGGTATGGGAGTGTTTCCCTCTTGTTTGTTGATTTGTCGCCTAATATGAACAGCGACTAAGAAAATCCCAAATCAAATGGCAATATATATAAAAAACAATTAAGGCAAGCCATAAATAAAAGCTAATGCTAGTATTAAATAGCTTAAATTGGTGGGAAATAGCTGAGTACCTAGCCGAAATATCAGCTCGAAGCTGCCTTTCTACTTAAAAAGGTGGGATGTCACAAATTAATTATGTATTATAAAAGCGGAATGGTTAAATTTTGAATTATTAAATAATTTCATCGATATGAAAGCATTTATTATTGTCATTATTTTTTTTTTTTTCGTACGTAAAATAGTGTCTTTTTATCTGGTAAATTCATTTGAAACTTCAGAAAGGAATATAAAAAGGAGTGTGGTACGAAAAAAGCGATCGAGTACTCTTTTTCAAAGAATGTTGGCAATCATTTATGGTTTCATAAAAAATATCAAAGGTCATGAAGAAAAGTTTTACGATGCAGCGCTCCGGAAAATCAAATTTGATCATTCAATCAAACAAAACTTTATCACAAAAAGCGACACAACTCAAATTTTCGTATTTCTCCAACAACCATCGCACCATATTGTCGGCTTAAAGTGTAAACCTGCTAACTAACAATTTCAAAACTTACAAGGAAACAAAATAACACTTTTTTGAGTGATTCACGACAATGTCAAGCTAGGGAAGCGATGCCACAAAAATGGATGCGACATTATTTTGTTCTCTAATATGTTAATTTTGATCTTTATAATTCTCTCTTTGATTCTGTGCATATTTTTTACAAAATCTACTTGTACATTGTTTTGGTGTGAACTGGAATTATTGACGACACAATCTGAGACTTCATTTTACTCATCACGCAATTTCATTATTTAGAATTTCGAAATGAAGTCAAAAAAAGTTTTTACCTGACGATGCAGTGTACTTCATTCAATGACATCGAAAAGTCAACATGACTTCAAAGATGGACTATCACGGTATTCACTTTCATGCGACGATATTCAAATTCTCACCATTCTCACTTATGGAAGTAGGCTTTATATTGAATGTATAGTTATGATCAGTGGCGTAGCGAGGACTAATCTAGACGTGGGCGAGATGAACTAGCGAGGCCCTATAACATATTTTTTTACACTTACTTTCAAAGCCAGTGGAAAATAGTTTCTTATGTATCAATTAATTTTATTCCTAGTTAACAGCTGAATCAATCAATATAAATTTTAAATTCCCAGGTGCGAATTTTCCTGCAGAAAAACCAATCAAAAATATAAATATGTATTTATAAAAAAAAAATTGAGTTGTGTCGGTTTTGTGTTTAAAATCCGATCGATTTTTTTTTTTGTTTAACTATTTTCTCTGGCTACGTTCTTTCTTTGCTCTTTTTGCCTTATTCGGCTTTATTTTCAACATTCGCATTATTTACACGGTTACTTTCGTGCTTGTTATACCCGACACATACCCGTGTCGAGGTTATATTCCGTTTGTGCGGCTGTGTGTAACACGCAGATTCGATTTAGCCATGTCTGTTTGTCTGTCTGTCTGTATACAGCTTTCTTATCGAAGGAGTTGAGCTATCTTTGGTACGCGCATTGGCGGAGACATGAGTAAGAACAAGTTTGAGAATGGACCAGATCGGACCATTTCAAGGGTACCTCGAGTACCTACATAGCTTCTGTAATGAAAATCACAAAAACTGCCCCGAAATTGCTTCAGTAATATTGATGAAATTTGATATAGATATGGAGATATTTAAAGACATGAAATATAAATTCCGAAAATTTAAAAAGTGGGCGTGGCAAAAGGGTGTTTATCGAAAATTGCGTCTAACAGCCGAACTTCAAATGAGACTTGAACTGAAATAGGTACATATATAGACTTCCTCTACCAAAAGTCTGACTGACTAGGTGGGTAGCTGCAGTACTTGGGTGTGTCAGAAAAATCCCAAAACTTAAAAAATATATTACGTCAGCATGTTTTTGACCAATTTAGACCCTTCGCCTCTCCCTCATCTTCAATCATCATTCGAGAGACTCCCTCCCTCTCTCTCTCTCTCCTCTCTCGCTCTCTCTCTCTCTCTCTCTCTCTCTCTCCTCTCTCCTCTCTCTCCCTCTCCTCTCCTCTCTCCTCTCTCTCTCTCCTCTCTCCCTCTCTCTCTCTCCTCTCCTCTCTCCTCTCTTCCTCTCTCTCTCTCCTCTCTCTCTCTCTCTCCCTCTCTCTCTCTCTCTCTCTCTCTCTCCCTCTCTCTCTCTCCCTCTCTCTCTCTCTCTCTCTCCTCTCTCCCTCTCCTCTCTCTCCTCTCTCCTCTCTCCTCTCTTCTCTCTCTCTCCTCTCTCTCTCTCCTCTCTCTCTCCCTCCTCTCTCCTCTCTCTCTCCCTCTCTCTCTCCTCTCTTCTTCCTCTTTCTCTCTCTCCTCTCTTCTCTCTCTCTCTCTCCTCTCTCTCTCTTCATCTCTCTCTCTCTTTCTTCTCTCTTTTTTCTTCTCATCTCTGCATGATCAAGTAATATATGGACCAAATGTTTATCTGCGTGGGGTATTGTATTGTCAGGTTCGCCTGACCATAACACCCTTAATTGTTTTGGTTTCGTTTTTGTTTTAGTTGCAATATTCGCAATCATTGGCTCGACAAAGAAAATGGAACGAGAACAAAAACAGAATTAAACAAAAACGCAAAGGTTAAGGAGTTGCAATTGAAGAAGGAAAAGGCAAGAGGAAAATTTGTTAGAAACATAAAACGCGTCACAACAATTTACATATTTCGCGCACATTTTCCCGTAAGTCCCAGAGAGCCCAGAGTTTTATCCATCGATCCATCCAGCTCTATAACATCTAATGAGCAGCAATTTATGCAAAAATCACGTTTTAATCCTTACATTGATAGCGGCCATTCGATCACAGCAGGGGCGTTATGTTGACATTACCATGCCGGACGCCCGCCGCACCACGCCGCGCCGGTTCTCTGGACACAATGGGACCTACTGGGACACACTGGGACACACATTTGCCTGTGAAGCGCGTCGTTTTGGTTTTTTGTTTTTTGTGTTTTGCATTTTGTGGGCTTAGAATATTACAACAATGCTCGTAAATGTTTTTTGTTGCTGCCTGATTGTTTTGTCGCGAGAGCAACAACAACAGCAACAACAGCAAGAGCAAGAGCAAGAGAATTATGCCGCGCGACTCGAAGTCTCGATCGATCGAATAAATGCTTATCGATTAAGAATTATTGGGAACACACAATTCTGTCTCGAATGGCTCAATTGACTCGCGTTTTTTGCTCGCATTTGGCGCAAAAATCTCATGAAGAAAAAATGAAGAGTGTTTGTTGGTTTGTTGTTGTTGTTATTGTTGTTGTTCTCGAAACGATTTGGAGCCTTTAATGTGTTTGCTTGTTGTACTAAATGTTGCAATTAATTTTATTTTACATTCGGCACGACTGCAGATTCTCATATTATTCTCCCTCTTTTGGGTCTCCTCTCTTACTCTTCTCTTCTCGCCTCGTCTCTCATTACAGTCACATGATGAGCATTTGGATGATGAAATGCGTGATTGTGATTCAGTAGAGGGCAACATCGAGCAGCGTCGTCATCAAGCGAAAAAGCAAGAGCAAGAGCAACAGCAACAGCAACAGCAAGAACAGCAACAGCACGGCCGAAGCTACAGCCACAGCCACAGCCATAACTTGCATCAGCAACAGCTCCAGTACTATCATCATCAGCAACACCATCTCAGTGAGGCAACACATCATCATCGGTCATCGAGGCGCTTGAATTCAACATCGAATAGCAGCGGCCGCAGCGGCGAGATGAGTTTCGTTGGTACCAGCGCTGCCTCTGCCGCTGGCGGCATTGGTAGCGGAGGCGGACGTAGTCCTGTGGAACAGACTGAACTGCAAATGAAGTAAGTAAGCGCAACAATTTCTCTATTCTTATTCCTCGTCATGCATACCACGAGTTCTTCATTCCGCATTCCGCCTACAACAATTTGTTTGTGCAAAATATTTCATTTTTTTTTTTTTTTTTAAATATTTTTAATTCTTTGTTATTTTTTTCGTCTTTTTTTCGCATTTATTTTCTTGCCTCTAAACTTGCAACTTGCAACTTGCAACTGCAAACTCGAAACTCCAAAGTCATCATCATCAATTCCCGCCAAATCATCCCCTCAATGCTTTGGGCAACTTTATGGGTATCGGTGGACTGCATGGCATTCCGAATCTGCAGCACAGCGATGTGCTAGAGAAATTAAAAATGCAAGTGCGTGATATGAAAGTAGGTCTAATGGTGAGTAACTTGAGCGCGCCCAGCTTTGACTTTTTACTGAATTTTTATTTTTTTTCCTCTTTGTGTGCGTGTGCGTTTGTTTTTTTTTTTTTTTTACTTTTAGGAGCAGGATTATGCTGCACATGCTGCCGCATTCGGTGCTAATGTGCTACCAACGCCGATAAATACTGCATTTACACTGCCACCGACGTCAACAATGTCATCCTTTGGTCACGTAACGGCGGTAAATAGCAGCGTGGCGAATGGTAGCGCCAGTACATCGCTTTCAGGAAGTAGTTCGATACCATCACATGGGAACGGTGCTAGTGGTGGTGGTGGGGGGCGGTGGAGGTGGCATAGCCGGAGGTGGAGGAAATGGTAATGGGAGCTTTTCATTTGCATCACCAACACCACCGAATTCGAAAGATGGTGAGTTGACATGCCACCTGAAGTAGGTTAAACGTTTCGTCATGTGAAAGCATAATGTTCATGATAAATGATTAATTGGAAGATTTTTCCCAACTCGAGGTGTTCAAAAGTGAAAGGGTTCCACTCAATAGTTTCTCAATTATACATAAAAAAAGATTTTTTTTTTTTCAAAAAATACTGATAACTTTTTTTTCGATTTATTTATTTCGTTTCATTGAAATCTCTAGTGAATCCAGCTTCGAATTCCTCAACATCCAGTGAGGCATCGAATTCTTCAACACAACAAAATAATGGATGGAGTTTTGAAGAACAATACAAACAAGTCAGACAAGTAAGTCCTTATATTCATTTACTTGTTCCTATATACATACATACATACAATGTGTATCTATCTATCATATATACATATGGGGCATTCCACGCGAAGCGGGCAACGAAAAAAAGGTGATGTTCTGAAAATCGTTCATATTCGGCTCAATTGTACCTCTATGAGATATGAATTAGGGGGCAAAAAATTTTGGCTGAAAATCCGTTAGTTTTGAAAATATGGGCTTCTAAACATTGCCGCACATGAAAATAAGGTTTTGTTTGAATGCAAATATTCTAACTAAATTTTTTTTTCTTAAAAATAAATAGTAGTGATTTGTTTAGAAAATTTAACAAATTTTTTAATAATAAGAACAAAATCACAAATATAATTTTTTTTTCAGTGTAAAATCAGAGATAAAAATTTCAAAGCAAAATCTAAACAACTTAGCCTTTTTTAATTTTTTTTAAATTTTTTTGTATTAAAGCCCAAAATGTTAAGAACATACTGTATAAGTTTAATAATGGGCCCAAAAGTGGTTTGGGAGCTAGAGCACTTAAAGCACACACGCATCGCCCTAAAATGGTACGTTGCGCTTATGCTTTGCGATGTTTAGAGCAATAAACAATCATAAGCGCCATCTCTAGGAATCGAAAGTAATTACTTTTATACTGAATAACAATGAGAAATATATTGTTCATTCATAATAAGCGATGCGTGTGTGCTTTAAGTGGTCTAGCTCCAAAACCACTTTCGGGCCCATTATTAAACTTATACAGTATGTTCTTAACATTTTGGGCTTTAATACAAAAAAATAAAAAAAAAAATAAAAAAGGCTAAGTTGTTTAGATTTTGCTTTGAAATTTTTATCTCTGATTTTACACTGAAAAAAAAATTAAATTTGTGATTTTGTTCTTATTATTAAAAAATTTGTTAAATTTTCTAAACAAATCACTACTATTTATTTTTAAGAAAAAAAAAATTTAGTTAGAATATTTGCATTCAAACAAAACCTTATTTTCATGTGCGGCATTGTTTAGAAGCCCATATTTTCAAAACTAACGGATTTTCAGCCAAAATTTTTTGCCCCCTAATTCATATCTCATAGAGGTACAATTGAGCCGAATATGAACGATTTTCAGAACATCACCTTTTTTTCGTTGCCCGCTTCGCGTGGAATGCCCCATATGAATCCTTTGTTTTGAAATCAATCGCCTGATGATTGTTACCATGTTGCCAACAATCAGGGGCGTACCGATAGAAAGAGTGCTTTAAGCCCAAAATCCAATAATGCGAGAGCCGGATGCGAGAGTGCGCGACGTCACGGAAATGTTTTGCGTGACGCATTTCAATCTCCAATGAGAGTTTTGCGTCACGCAGATGATAGCATAATTTCGCTTCTAGTAATGCAATATTTGAACCGAGTACGAATCTAACGAGTACCGAGTACTCATAAAAATTATACGTTATCACTTGAGTTGAAATTTTAATTCAAAATTTTCAAAAATTTTCAAAAAAATTTCAAAATGAACCAAAGCTCGCGAAATATTTTAAAAGCTCTTTTTTCACGGAACAGTGAACAGTTTTTGTTTTATTAGTTTAAACGAGTAGCCAATAGCGAGTACTCAAAAAAAAAAAATAGCTACATCATTAACCTGTCAAATTGCCTCGCAACGAGAAATATTCAATTTTTCAAAATTTTCTCGATACGAGGTTTCGCAGTGCGATACATTGGAGCTTGAACCATATGATTGAATGTATTGAAATTTGTGTGCGTCTCGTCTCGTGCTCTCGCATCGGGCTCTCGCAATGTTGGATTTTGGGATTTAGTAATGCTTATATTTGCCACAGTGGTATATTGAACAACTATAAGACATTAACCCAAAACAATTTTGTGGTGGCTAGAGGAAGTTTGTTGGGGTTGAGGATCAAAAACCCAAAAAATCCGGAAAAACTCATGACGTCTGATTTCGATAAAAATTTATACATACACATATAGAATAAGTGAAAAATTCTAAGAATTTTGGCGCTAAAATTTTTTCCAAAAAAAAAAATTTTTTTACAGCTAGTCCTTTTTGGAGTAGTTTGGAACTAAATCCAAACTAGACTAGTTGTGCCAACAATGAAGTTAAATTGCACCTTCTTAGAGCAGGCATCAGACGTTAGTTCCCAGCTCATTCCCATATGAAAAAAAATTGTTTAGAAAAAATTGTCGAAAAATAGCGCAGAAGTTAAACCAAAAAACTATTGATGACGACGGAGAATCAACAGTGGTACAGTGACAGACTTTCTCGCAAAACATGTTCGAGCTGTTCTACACAGTCAATCGAGTTTGACGAACCGAAAAAGTAAGGTGAAATGGGCTTAAACCATTTTCAACAACAAAACGACATTAATTTTGTTCGAAAAATCGAACAGCCGGTAGAAAATGGGTTAATGCCGCTTTCAGACTATTGAATTTAACTGATTTCTGCTGTATTACTTCCGAAAATTTTATTCTCTTTTCAAAAAAAATTCAACTTCAACCAAGTTTCAGATCAATCCGCCAACAGGAAGGAGATCAAATTTCAATTATAAGATTATAAGACCCCAAAAAACAAACAAACAGGACACACTAAATGAAACCTTTAAAACAAAAAAACCTTGGTTGGCCAATCAATTTAAATACCTACAAAAGGATATGTGGAGGAGGGAGTATGTTTTTCGGCAACTTCAACTCAATTTATCTTAATTAAGCGAAGTACAGAATTGTTTTCCATCAATTTCATGGATTTCTTTATTTAACTGTAAATCGTTACGGCACTCTCTCCTCTCTCTCTATATATATATATATATATATATCCACCATCAAACGTGCCACAATGATGGGCTAGAACTTTATCATTTTCCTAATTACAACACCTTAAACTGCAATTTCCCGAGCGCATCATCACCACCATCCCCATCACCATCACCATGAGCATCAACAGCGGCGGTAGTGGTAGACAGCAGAAGCACCAACACCAGGCAAAAACAAAACAAAACAAAAAAAAAAATTAGCCGTCGGTAATTTTCTCTGCCTCACAATATGGCGACTAACCGTTGAGCTCGATTTTAATTGAATTGTCCTATAAAAACTACTCTTTCCGACATTTAACTAATGCCCCCAACACGACAATTGAGATTCTTGTGAGAAAGCGAACAGATTTTCGCCATGAAAATGCTATAAATTTCCGCTCTTGAATTTAAGCAAAGCAAATATATACATGTATGTATGTATGTATATATATATCCAAATATATACATACCTTTTTTAATGGCTTGAAGAGAAAATTCCTTTTGATACGGATAATAAATTTTTCTACCTCAAACCCATATACCTATATTTCTTTATTTTTCATTCCTCGCTTTGCTCGAAATTCGAAATTCCTTGATTGATTTACGACTAAATGACGGAATGTACATATGTAGGTATAATACATTCAAGTATATTGAAGCAAAGATGTATGTACATATTTACGTACATACATGTATGCACTTGAATAAATCTTTTTTCCATATTGTTTTGTTTTTCGTACCAAATCCGTTGGTCGATCTCACTCTTTGGCTTTGGGTATGCAAAAATTTTTGTCACACTGTCGGAATTTGTCGAGTGTGAACTCCTCGGTCACCCGCTGCATGGCGGTCATATGACTGTGTCGGGCCAACTTGTTGGAAGAATCGTAAACTATGCAAATAAAAATGAATTATTAAGCATTACTTTCGCATTGCAAAGAAATTGTAGAGGAATTTTTGTTTGTTTGTTTTTTGATGAATTTATTTTCACCGTGATAAGTCAATTGTGAAATTTTCTTCTTTTTCTGGCGATGTTTTTCCTTCCGTTTTTTTTTTTTTTCAAAATGAGGTCCACTTTTTGGGATATCTCTTAATGAGACATGGGATATTTTACGGCTTACGGTTTGATTGTTGCTTAGCGTGTCGGTCACTGTTAATCATCCTATTCCTAGACCATGGAAATTGTTCTTCGTAATACTTCTATTCGATATTTGATATACAATATTCTTAGTTTTTGTGCTCATATTATTCGGGCTTGTTTGTGTTAGATGGACGCACTTCACTGTTGTTAGTTTAGGGGGGAAAATCCTAAATGAAGGGGAATTTCCTGTCTTTTGGGGGGGAGGCTTAGGAAAAGAAAATATTTAGGGCAATATTTATGCGACCAAGTTTTTAGTTTTAGAAGATTGAAAAAAAAAAAAAACGAATTAAGGACAACTTTGGCCTTCTTTTGAGACATTTGAGGGGATACTCTTGGCTTACACCTCTCTTAAACGGGAAATTTTTGAGAATGCTCTAGTATATCATGCTTCTCAATTATTTTCCTCTTAAGCGGACATATTTTCGGTACCGTAGGTGTCCGCTTAAGAGAGAGAAATACACTGTATATCCTTTGAAAAACTGCGAATAGTAGATGGAATTGCCAGAAAACTGCGCGACTAATGAGCGACGCACAGTGTCGAGTCCCCATACATCTTGTGGCCAAAAATAGAAGGATTTGTGCTAGAGCAAGGGATTGAAATTAAGAAATTTTGAAAAAACTGTGTAAATCGAAGCAGAACACCCCTACCCCCCATATAAAGGGGGGTAATTTCACAATTTGGGGCTTGCAGACCTAAAATTCGGAACAGAGATTACTGTTGTCCCCCAGAGTTGAAAACAACTTAATTTGATAACTCTGCCACGCCATTTTTTCCTACGCCCAGTCAAATTTGGTAAATAGAAAACTTTTTAGCCCCCGAAAATCGTACGAAAATTTCAAAAATATTTATATATACATATTTCAAAATTTTTTAAATTATTATTTCGGCTTTTGGGTCCCTCATTTTTCTCTTCTCATTTTCACTTCGAGTGAAAAATGTAATATTTGGCAATTACAAAATTGCCAAAATTGTGTACTATATGTTACAATGCGTTACTTTAAGGGCGTGAAAAATTTAAACTAAAACACTGAAGGACTTGAAATTTTGTTTTTCTGCAAAAAAAAAAACCTTTTCGAAAAAAACACTTTTGATTTTTTTTACCGTTTTTGGCCGCACTTGCGACACTGTGCGACGTAAGCAAAAGTGAGTACATGTTGGGCTTCTTCAATTCTTTGCTCCTTATATCTCCGGTGTTAATAATGATATGCAAGTGAAATTTTCGGTACATGTTTTTCAATTATTTTGGAATATAAATAGTGAGACGAAAACAAAGTAAAGGTTATAGGAAAATCGAGAACAGAAAACAGGCTGCAAGACCCACATTTAAATTAAATCGGTAGCAAGTGGAAAAAAATTATAAATGTTAGTAGATGGCGCATTGGCATAATGGTAAAAATCTCCAAAACATAAATCTCACATCTTTCCGATAACTTCACGGCTGTAGAGTCATCGTCATTTTCAATTCAATATAAAAAAAAAAATAAATAAAAACAAGTAAGGGTGTTATAGTCAGGCGAGCTGACAATAGAATACCCGACACAGACACACATCTTCAAATAATTTTTAATATCAAGAAGTGTTTAAGGCCATAAGGGGCCCCATATACCGACTTTTGTTAAATTTCTTTATGAAAACTGCTCCTTTGCCACGCCCACTTTTCCAATTTTTTTGAAATCTAATCGGAGGCTCAGATATACGCTCAAATCCTAAGTTTTATTGAAATATTTCGAAAAAATCCGATTTTGGGGCACTTTTAGATTTGTGCACTACTGGAGTACCCTAATATGGACCGACATAAATTGGAGGATATTTGTGGCCTAAAAACGGAGGCCATAATGCAAATGTTCGATCAAGTCCCATTTCAAATTTCTTAGGAAGAATTTTCGAAAATGTCCCTTCTGACACGCCCATTCCATTTTAATTCATATATGCCTTTAAACATGTTCAAATTCAAATTCATCAATATCTTGAAACCGCGATTTTGAGAGTTTTTTTGTTTGTAACAGACCCAGTACTGGAGTACCCCTAAAAATGGTCCGATCGGGTCCATTCTCAACTTGTTCTTACCATTCCATTAGCACGCATACCAAATTTCTTCAAGATAGCTCAACTCCTTCGATAAGATAACTGTATACAGACAGACAATCGGACAGACGGTCAGACAGACGGACGGACAGACGGACATGTCTAAATCGAATCTGCTGGTGACGCTGATCATTTCTATATATATTTTGTATGGTCTATCTCGACTGGTTCTGGGTGTTACACACAACCACACAAACGCAATATACCCTCGACACAGAGTGTGTCGGGTATAAAAAATTGAACGGGACCGAGAATTTTCCTAAAACACATTTGAATTGACATGACCAAACGTTCTATGTGATGGAAACCCTTTGGATATGACTAAAAGGTGTGTTCCGCTCGCCTCGTCTCGCGTCACCATACTACGCTATGTCTTGTCCCGCTTGGTTTCGGGTAGCAGATACTTGCGAGGGTGTAGCTCTTCGCTGTTTTGCATTTTATTGTTTTCCATTCTGTGGTATAAATTTCAAAATTACTTCTTTCCATGCACAGGATTATTCATATTCTTAATCCTTTACTTTTGTAGTTTCATTCTTCGCTTGTAATTTAATCCTTTTAAGGCTTTCTTCGATGCGTTCAAGACAGCGGACAGCGGACAAGGGACAGGTGCTTAGTACGTGTATTGCAATATTGCAACGTTTTTGTTGACGTGATTGTTAACACAGATCGATTGTTTCAGCAAAAATATCTACGCAAACATGTAGATACATAATATGTTCATATGTAGAAATGAGCAAAATTAAAAGGAAAACAAATTATTTAGCAAAAAAAAAAACGAATTAATTATTCCTTTTTCGTTGAATGGCATTCGTTTGGTCCCTCTCAGCCCTTAACCCAACTCTGCAGGTCAAAAAAATATTTTCAATTACCTTACTGTGAGGCGGTCTCGATTAAAATGTTCAAAAAAAGGTAACAATACAATTACAGTAAAGCTTCCTTACCACGAATCACAACAACTACCCAAATCGATCTATTAAAGTTCGAGTGTCCTTTTTATGTTCGAATATAAAATTTATAAGTTCGAGGAAGCTAACGAGATAATAGGAAAAAAAATCTATAGAGTCTGAGATTGGTTTTTTTTTTTTAAAACTAAAAATCAGTGGGAAATCGTATATGGGTATTTCCATGGTTGCGCACGTGACAGTCGTACGCATTTGATGCAAAAAATTTCGATGAAGTATCAATTTTTTCAACTCCTTGTCTCCCTTATCTGACAGTTCCTTAGCTGTAGAATAATTGGTGTAAAATGTGCTGGCCAGCGAATGTGCGGTCCAGAGATATTTTCTATTAAATGCTGAGGCGCACGTGACAAAAAACGGAAGTCAGTTTTTTCTTCATCTACTGCACTGCAAAAATCTTCCTAAATAATATGAGGTTTTTAAGGAAACTTCATGAACAATGACGAGAAATATTGCAGTTTTCGTGTCAAAACTTTTAATCCAGAAAATTCCTTTTACTTTTTATTTATTGAGGCATATTATGATACGTTACGTGACATACGTGACGTGACATTTTTTTTCAAAAGGGTTTTTGTCATGAAAATAGGCTTTTATTTTAACCTTTTTTCATTTCAATTCATCAATTCTGGTATTATAAATAGAACGGCCAATAATAAATTTTATCAAAAACAATATTTAATTGAGCTTGCGTAATTAGAAGATAATTATCAACTTATTCGTTAAAGATTTTTTGTTATTGTTGTTTTGGTTGATTCTTCTGAGTGGAATTATTAAGGACGATAACTTCCATTGATCAGGTTACTAAAATCGCCCAAATTTCATAGATAAAGCACTTTTAAAGGTAATTTGAAAAATACACATACAACAAAATAAGCCTTTCCCTATGTTTTACAAAAATTAGGGCTGACTATAACCACCAATCTTCTTAAATAGTGGAATTGAGATGTGTTACTATGATAGTTCATACCCAAAAATTGTTTTAAGGAACTAGGGCATTTTCATTTCCGGTAGACCTTTCTGTGGAAATGCCCATATGGACAATTTGGTGGCAGCACATACCACATTGACCATACCAGAGCGGTAAAGGTTGACTGTTGAAGACTTGTTGGTCTCTTTGAGGTTGTTTTTTTTTTAAATATTTTTTTATTATAAAATTCATTTTTATTGATTTAAATTAAGGCCACAAGACTACACATTGAACTTCTCATAAATAACTTCATCACATAGTAGGTATATATGATGGTATATATGTATGTATATATATGTGCATATTTTTGTGTCATTCGAGGCAGTAAAATTAAGCAATTATTGCCGGCTAATGAACTTCTGCGAAGCACCAAAAAAAAAAAAAGTAATAATAATAATAAATGCTGTATAAATTCGGAAACACTTTGAGGGCGTTTTAAAGAAAGCCACCAAAAAAGAAAGGAAAAAAAATTAGAAGATAAACGAAAACGTACTAATAAAAAGTAATTATTCTATACGCACAGCGTAATTGACTTTGATTAATGAGCTAAATGCGAAAAAGAAACTAAAAACTAAAAATATTGCAGCACATTTCGAAGTAAGTTCCTCTCGCCATCGCCATCAATTGCCACGTAGGTCTGGCCCGGCCCGGCCCGGCCCGGTCTGGTATGGTATGGTACGGAATGGTATGGTCTGTTCGGGTCTGACAGTTACAACACACAGTCGCATTCATCTATATATAAACTGAAACTAATTGAATGAGAGCATAAATGATTTTAATACGCACATATGAAGTATACATCGAACATCGTACATCGCACATACGTACAATTTTCTCATATCTAGGTATCTTAGCTTTTCATAAATTGAATATTAACTTGAAATATAATTATAGTTCGTCTGCAATACGCTATAATGTGCTGTCTAAGATGATGTGAAAAATCAAAAGAAAGATAGAAAGATAGACAGGCCAGAAAATGCACAGATATACGAAATGTACATACATGCATACATACGTACGTACATATTTTCCTATGCGCATATTATCTACAGCCAAAATGGTGGCGAAAATGGCGTAGAATTTATTTTTCTATTTATTAAAAAACCCCCTCCAAAAAAAAAAAAAAAAAAATAAATAAATACAAAAAAACCGGGAAAAAAAATCCAAAGAAAAGACAACAAAAAAAGTAATTAAGAAATGAGCTCTCATTAAATATGAATATAAGTATAAGTGGATCACATAGATATGTAAGTATATGAGAGCAGTAGGAAAATATGAATTCAATGCGAAAACAAGAAATTTTGGCATTATTCATTGTAGTTTATTGTTGTTGTAATTTGCTAGGGCTTAAGTCACTAAAGCTTGAAAAACATTTCGAAGATTTGAATACAAAAAGGCAATTAAAAAAAAAAATTAAAAAACTTTTTTTTTTTTTATAAAAAACAATCGATGGATAGGCATCCGAAAATTATATGTGAGGGACCAATCTTTGAACCTTCAAAGGTCTTCAATAACACCGGAACACAAAAAAAAGTCCTGTTACAGAAGGATGACTTACCCTACCCTATGTTTTTTTTTGGGTGCTGATCACGAATCCCACAGATTTTCTCCATCGCCATCAGTCTTCGCCCCAGCGCCTCCCAAAACCTCGCAAAGAGTTAAATTTCTAGAGCCATAAAATAAAAATCAAATATCCCAACTTACATATTTCGGTGTCCTGAAGAAGAACTTGAAGTCGAAATTAAGCTACGAACCTTAATTTTACTTCAACACCCCTCCGCATCCCATATCAAACCCCCCCGCCCCCACCAAAAAAAAGGTGAAATTTCTCTAACACGTAACAAATTAAAATACATGTCCTGGAATACGTTTTCGGATACGCTGAGCAAGAATATGCAGTCGAAATTACGCTACGACCCTTAATTTTCCCTTTTCAACACCCCTGATCAACTAACCCCAGTAGGGTGGAGTTGCTATAATGCAATTAACTTGGCTGTCACAATGAAGGTTGACACACTTGGGCCTCACATGGGCCCGTTGTGATACCACGAAAAATGGTCGACCAAAGAGAAAAACAGAAACAGCCCGATTTTGAATATTCCCAGGGAACAACTTCCCGGAGAGTTTATTTTTCTCGAGACTAAAATTTCCCTTCTTTAAATATATAGGGTAAGGAAAATTATGGATATGGGTCAAATACCCATTCCCCATCAAATTTCTTCCTCCAAGTAAATAAAAAAGAAGAAGTTTACTCTCAAGAAAGGTAAATTCCCCGGAATTTGTTCCCCGGTCATATTTAGAATCGGCCTGAAAAACTAAACAAAATTCACGACCTGAGCGGGAGTCGAACCCACGGCCTCTCGCTTCGCAAATTGGCATCTCAGCCAACGAGAGGCACAGCGGCACGTCTCATATACCGGGATGGGCATGAGAACTCCATGGAGATGTAAGAGTAAAAACTTGTGTTTAGCAACACAAAAAGCAGCGACAGAGAAGAGAACGAAAAATTTGTCAGTGAGAAAAAATTAACCAATCAGAAAAGGCTGTAGCTACATTCTAAAAAGAGAAAGCAAGCGAAAAGTTTTTAACGTAGCATGCTTTGCATAGTTTTACTTATGAAATACTTAATTTGTTTTCCACTGTGCCTGTTTGGCCGCATTCAAGTTTCAATTTTTTCAAAAAGTTTTAATTTTCTAAACATTTTTCTCAGTGCAGTGTAAAGCGCAGGCAGCACACACACACATGCAAAAGCTTCAATGTAATGGTGCCCAGCCCTGCTCATATACACTGTAGGTGTACATATAAAAGAAGATTTCGAAATGGATCAAAAATTATCAAAATGCTAATCCTTAACTCAAAATTCCGATGCACGAAACCGATTTATTCAATGAAGAAATATAGGCACCTCAATAAAAAATAAAATATTTTTTTTAAAACATGGGAGATGTTTTGAAACGTACTTTAGAATTTTCATTGGCGCTATAACGTAAGAACCATCGAGATAAAAAAAAAAAAAAAAAACAATCTTCTACAGACCAATTTTCGTGAAACCCGCAGTTTTTTTCTTCTTCTTTCTTCTGATAATTCAAAATCATCTCAGAAAGGTCAAACAGGACGACAACGACGACGTCTAAGGACGCTATGACACAAGGTCTTACCTAGAATAATCAATTAAGCGTTCGCTTGCAAGTACGTACGTAAGTAAGTAAGTAAGTAAAGCGTTAGTACGATAAAAGAGTGTATCTAGAGAATTGAGAAGGCGCAGGTACAATTGTTGCAACAGTAGCAATAAAACCATAAAACTAGGCGAGCGCATCACTATCAAAGCGAAAGGACTAAAGAAATCTCCTTGCATCGAGAATACTAGGTTTATATAATGGCGAAGTCTATATATGTTAAAAATAAAAAATAATTTTATACAAGCGATCCTTTGGATCTGGGCAACATGTGTGTTCAATTTTTCGTCTTTTTTTCGCCTTTTTTTTTTGGTTCCTTTTTCTTCGCTTTGCTTACAATATTTATTTAAGGACATCAAACAAAGAATAAATGAAAGAAAAGAATAATAAAGACGAATGCCCTATGCATATACACGAATTATAATAACTATGACGACGCTGGTCAGTTTTCGATTTAGAGGAAGGAATCTGCGAGAGGCAGTCCCGGACCCGAGCATACCATAGCACAACACACCACACCACGCCATACCATTCCATACCAAGCCAGGCCAGGCCAGGCTAGGCTAGGCTACGCTAGGCCGACAGACGGACGGACGGATAGGCAAAAGTACTTGATGCAGTGGCGTAAATTCAATGGAATAATTCAAGGATCTTAGGAATATAGTCCGAGTAGGTAAACGAATTGAATAAAGAAAAATCTCAATTAATATTAAGTTATGTCGCTTCAGATGCAGATACATTAGATTCTTAAGTTTCGCTGTTGTTGTTGTTGCTGTTATTGCTGTTGTTTGCTGCTGCTGCTGCTGCTGTGTTGTGCACAAGTAATAAATTAATCCCGGCTTGCAGACACATGTTTTTCCGCATCGGACCTTCTTCGATGATTCCGAGAATCTCGGATTCACTAAATCGGCTTCTATTACGGTTTCGGGTATTTAAAATAGGAAATCTAAGCGGAAAAACAATTGAAGAGCGCGTCTCTTTGGGCCCACTCAGTAGCTTAGGTAGTACGTTTTTAGTAGGAGAGTTAAGTATGCTAGTATCTATGTTTGTGTTAGTTCCTTCTATCGTTCGTTCGGTCGTTCGGTCGGTCGGCCGTTCTGGTGCTATAGGTCTCAAGTCGACATAAAATCGAGGATTAAATATTAAAGTGCCTTTCTTAATAAAATGGCAATAAATGCGACAACACAACGAAGAAACAGTACAACAACAAGAACAACATGAAACGACCGAACGACCGAACGACCGAAAGACCGAGCGAACGAACGGAACGTAGAGATAGTACAATACCGAACACATTTATATATGGTTTCGGGCGAACGAGCACGCATGCCGAGAGATACAATTTCCATATACATACATACATACATACTGTGCCGTACCGTGCCGTACGGCAGGGCATGACATTGTGTAGTAGCATATCATACATATCTTATATATGAAAGATACAATTCGTATCTCTGTGTGTATTAAGCGCATATCTCTATATATAAATATATTTATATAAATATATATGTATGTACATATGGAAGCGCGACGCTGGTTATGATTGGTCTACCGATTTTTTATATCGTTTTATTGTTGGTTATCGTTGCGCCGACGTCGTCATCGTAGTCATCGTCATCGTCACAGTCGCTGTTATGGTCATAGCGATGTTGCTGCTGCTGTCTTTGTTGTTGTTGTTGGTTGCTGGCTTGTTGCTGCCGCAGCTCGTTCTTTCGTTCGTTCGTTCGGTCGTTCGGTCGTTTATTACAGCTCCGGTGGTGGGCTATCTTCCAGGCGCTGAACCTTTTATGTCGCTATGCTTTTCAATTACGCTTACGCGCTGGGCATGAGGCCCGTTCAATTCAATTCAATTCGTATTGAATGGATTTTCCGCTGAGGGTTGTTTTCCACAGTTCTTCGGTTTTTCACTTTTGCTTTGTTATATCTTCATATTTTATTGCCGCTCTTCGCTAAAACAACTACAGAGATGATACCTACATACATACGTACGATTACTATATTATATGCCGTATGGCCTGGCCTGGCTGGCCTCGCCTGCCCTGGTCTGCCTTCCTGCCAGCTTGCCTGCCTAAATGACTGACTGAACGAATGACTGACTGGAATGCCTAAATGCCTATGTTTCGATATCAAGAGCAGAGCAGGTCGTTGGGCTTGTTGCAAGTCGTCATCGTCGTCGTCGCCTTCGTCGTTGTCGTCTTCGTCGTGGTCTTCAATGTACAACACATGAGAGTCCCGGTAATTGTATCTTATGACTGTGCACGTTCGTTCGTTCGTTCGTTCGTCCGTTGGTTCCTTCGATTGATTGTGACTGTGATTGCGCGCGTGTATGTGCGCGCACTCAAGTGTGTGTTCGTGTGTGTTCGTGTGTCTGTGTATTTTTCTTTTTAATTTAATTTTTGTAATTTTATTGTAATCGCTGTCTGCAGCATTGCTTCTCACCATTTTTAGTTGATTAACGACCTTTGATATCGTTGCATCGTATCGCGTCGGGTGTCTCAAGACGTCACAGTTCGTCGTCATCGTGTCGTCTCGTGTCGTGTCGTGTCGTGTCGTCATCGTCCTGCATTCGGTATCATTCGGATAAATTATTTATTATTTAATTAACACGTCCAATCAAAAAGGGTTAATTAAATCGAAAAATCTCAGACAAATTCAATTCAATTCTTTCAACTTTAATTCATTGCTTTTTAATACATACATTTGAAAAATTGAATTCGAAAAAGTAAAAAAAAAAAAAAAAATTAAAATACAAAAAAATTTTGAAAATTTTTGTGCACAATCGATCGCAAAATTTCGGGCATAAATGCCGTAATCGTTTATCATTTTGATAATTCCAATCAAATCGAGCGTTTTCTTCTACGTCTTCGTTTAATTAGTTCTTCAATTGATATTGTTTTATGGTCAGAATGTTACTCTCTGAGGATCAAATACAAGAGGTGAGTTCAAAATTTCAAGAAAATTGTAGAAATTTTGCGAAATTTTTTTTTTCGCCCTTTTAAAGTTTACGAGCATTTAACGCATTTAAAGCCAGGATGTAAGCCAAAAAATTTGTCTTAACTGTATGGAAATTCAGAAAATGTAGAACCCGCTATTGATTTTTTTTTTGTTCTAGACGAATGGCATTTCATGATGATCATTCGTGGGTTTCTGTTTGGATACAACGGTTGTATGTGGGTTTAAAAAATAGCTTTCTTTTTGCCTTACGAAGTTTTGGCATAAAGGAATCCAAGCTTGCGACGTCCACTTTGTGCCATTACCAGCGTGGGATTAAGTTTTTGGGGGCCCCTAGGCCGGCTGTTAAATGGAGGCCATCGAAATAAAAATTCTTTAAGCTTAGTTTAATTTAATTAGATTCAAATTTTGGGGCTTCTAGACCATGGCCTATCCGGTGAATCCTTTAATCCAGGCTCGAAATTTTTTTTTTTTTTTTTTGAGAATATAGTGCATAAAGTATCGGTTGGAAATTCAAGGTTGCAGAAAACGAGGACGTCCGAAACAACGTTGGATGATTGGCTGTAGGACTTTCCTCGGATGATGCAACAGACAGATCAAAATGGAGGAATGGTCGCGTTTTGCAGGACCCCGGGATAGACCGGGAATTTTAAACACGCAAGAAGAAGAAGAAGAAGAAGTGCATAAAGTATCGGTAAAGTGGCCCGACCTGTTCCGGTTCTAGCTCGTGTCATTCCTAATCTTCTAGGCTCATAGTCTTCAACCTAGGTTAAACTTTCGAAGGCTTCAACATTCAAATGATAGTCTTCAGGAGTGTTTAAACCAGGTTTATTAATTTTATATGAAAAGTTTTTGAAAAATTCAAATAAATCAAAGGCATTTCATTTAGTTTAACTGGCATGAAAACAGAAAGAATATATTTCCTAATTTAAACTGTCGAAGTTCTTAAACCGAGTTAAATAGGTACGACCCATAATGTTCATATTAAAGTTCTCTGTATACAGGATTACAACGGACGAGGACATGGCTACATACATCCATTTTTCTATAAATTTTGTATGGTAAATTTTTTGAATATCTCAAAGTCCTACATACGGACGAAGCAACGTTATAGGTACGCAAATATAACCTCGATACAGATACCTATAGATACCTACAGTATCTCAAGTCTCCTCTTTTCTCCATCATATAGTTTTTTTTTAATTCTATCGTATTCGTATCGTATCGTATCTATCTATCCTATCCTATCCTATCCTATCCTATCCTATCCTATCCTATCCTATCCTATCCTATCCTATCCTATCCTATCCTATCCTATCCTATCCTATCCTATCCTATCCTATCCTATCCTATCCTATCCTATCCTATCATATCCTATCCTATCCTATCTTCTATCCTATTCTCTATCTATCCTATCTTCTATCTATCCTATCTATCTATCCTATCTATCTATCCTATCCTATCCTATCTATCCTATCCTATCCTATCCTATCCTATCCTATCCTATCCTATCCTATCCTATCCTATCTATCTATCCTATCCTATCCTATCCTATCCTATCCTATCTATCCTATCCTATCCTATCCTATCCTATCCTATCCTATCCTATCCTATCCTATCCTATCCTATCCTATCCTATCTATCCTATCCTATCTATCCTATCCTATCCTATCCTATCCTATCCTATCTATCCTATCCTATCCTATCCTATCCTATCCTATCCTATCCTATCCTATCCTATCCTATCCTATCCTATTTTTCTGCTCGACTAAACACCGTGACATTCACTATGCCAGCGTTCATCTTTATTGCCTAGAGGGCATTCCCTGATTCCCTAAATCCCATGATCTCTTTCTTTGAAAAATCTCCCAAATAGACGGACCATTCCCTTAGAAAGCACCTAAAAGGAAAAGTCCTTCATAAAAAGACTAGGTGAAAAGACAATATAGAATAATCTCTTAGCTTTGTCCTCTGTAGAAATTGTTCAATCAAATCGAACCGATATTACAATCAGGCCAAAAAGCAAGCCAATCAAAAATCATTCTAGATTTGATTTCCTTTCTTCTTCTTGCTTTTTAAAAGTCCCGGCCTATGCTGGGGTCCGCAAAACGCGACCAGTTCCCCTAAATTTTTCCTATAGGTTGTATCCTCTGCGGTAGGTCCTACAGCTCCTAGATTTGGTTTTCTTTAAAAACAAGAAATCGACATTTTTTTAAATTGCTCCGACCAACTTTGAATGTCCTTATATTTGAGATTTTTACTCGATTTCAAATGGAATATTTTTAACCACTTTTCGTATATTTTTTTGTGCCGCTCTGAGGCTCAACCGTTTGCACGAGAAGCTTTCGTATATAAAATTTTTATTTTCAAAAAATATATATGTATAAAAAAAACTAAATACATTAAGGAAAGGAGTACATTCGCATCTTTTGATGGCCGTTTTAAAATTACTTTTGCCGATTCCCATCCACCCGAAAGCCAACCTCAGCTCGGTTTTGTCATTCAAAATAATTATAGACGATTTAAAATATTTCCAAATATTATAGTGTAAAGCTGATAATTATATCATTAACCTCTTCTGCTGAAGCAGCGGCGGCGGCAGCAGCAGCAGGCAACGAGGATGAACGACAAAGAAGCACCTACTATCTACTTACGATGCACGATGTCTGAAGACTATGTACATATTATGTATATGAGGGCTATTGATGGTGGGGGGTTCGGGTTGGCTATGGTTCACAGTCGTATGTGGCTTAGTTGTAGCTTAGAGCCAGTTGCACGTAGCCAAGCATATTTGCGATTTCTTCTTCTCGAAAGGCCTTTGCACACATCAAACAAAGTGGGTGTAATCGCACTTAATTTAAATTTTAATTGCCTTTGGGGTCTGCACTAAAAATTAAGCAAGAACCACCGCCACCGCCAGCAGCATACCAACATGGAATTCGTAGATGGTGGATACTTAGTTCACAATAGCGAATAGCGACTAGAGAGAGAGAGTAGAGACTGGAGTGAAGAACGGGTGTGGCGTGGTGCGCGGTATGTTGTGGTATGGATTGAAATGGAATGGAATGGAATGGCATGGTGTAGTGCACTATGCTTTGTGTACATAAATGCTTGATGACTTCGGAATCATTAGAGTCGCGTCTACACACGTTCCTGGGGCAATAAAGTCCCTTACCTATTGCATGCCACACTTCAGTGCACTCCATTTCTGAAGACGTTTTTTTTCTTCGTTTTTGTTTTTATTTTTCATTTTTCATTTAATTTTTTTATATTGTTGCTTTTGTTTTATTTTTATTTTTATTTTGTTTATTTCCTTGTTTGGTATTTTTTGTTGTTGTTGTTGCTTTTTTTTTTTTTTTTTTGTACCTATAAAACGTGCTGTTGGGAGGAGCAACACTTTATGTTGGACTGAAGAGTGCGATACCTTTTCTGTTGGCTCCATTGATTCTGAGTCTGATTCTGCTTCTGCTTCTGCTCGCTCTTCGGGCTTCCTCTTCGGTCTTCCTGTTCGAGTCGTTCTTTGTTCGTTTTACGGATTTTTTATTTTGTTGTGGAATAAAGTTTAATATTTGATGCGCGCCCGATCCACCAAACAGACCAAAATCCAGTAACAAGGGATCGCCATGCGAATGTTTGTACTTGCCCATGTGCATATGTTCATATGCTGCGCGGCAATGGCGGGCAACTGACCGCATATGAATGATGTATGAACTTTTTTGATATCTTTCAAGTTAGTGCAATAAATTAAAAGTTTCGTACATCCATCGAACCATCCATCGAACCATCCATCCTTTCTTACATGCATCCATCCGCAGCTATCGAGGAAGTCGTTTGCGAACGTGAGTGTGAGGTTCAGGCTCTAACATATGTCGGTACATATGTATGTACATGCCAGGGAACTTTAATTTGGTGGACTAAGGCACCACATGCACAGTTGCTTTGTTTTTTTCCCTCTCTCTCTCTCTCGCTCGCTGTCTTTTTCTCTTTCTCTACATGAGATCTGTTCGACCGTTCGTTCTTCATTTTGCGAAGGTGATATAAAAATGTCTTATGCGATTAACTCTCGGGGGTGTGGACTAGACAAACTTGCCTTTCGCATTAATTGCATTTTGAAAAAGTAAAATTATCCTTTATATTTGAATAATTATAATTTCTCGCTATTTTTAAGCAACCTAAAATATATGTTTGAATTCAATGGACCAATGGGTTAAAATTGACTTCATCTTCCGAGTATTTAAAAAGACTATTGAGAATTTTGCATATCAAGCTTCTCAAATTAAATTCGCTCCACAGGAATTTTTGATGCCAAGGGAAAAATTTGTGTAAGCAAAACCAAAATGCTATCGCGGGGGGTTCGAAATCCCAAATTTTATCGCATCTCTAGAACTGATCTATGACTGAAATGAATTCCGAATCGAATTAAGAATCCACTATTAGAGTTATGCTTCAAACAATTTTGAAAGAATAAAAAACATTATTAAAATCACTTTCCTCGTATGCATTTATATTTATATCTCACATGCTTCCGGATTAATGATTTTGAATCATATTCATTAAAAAAAATTAATAATTCATAGGATTTAAGCAAAATTCCTCCTTCTCTTGGGACTCGCAAATTGTGCTTTTTGGAGAAGCATATTGCTTTGAATGAGAGGGCCAGCTGAACGCATTTTAACGGCATGGTCGACTTCCGATACTGTACTATGTCTGAACCGTTTCCAATCGAGGATTCAAGACCCACTTTTCTGCAACAAGGGGCCTTTTTCTGGGCGATAGCCGGATAGCCGGATATCCAGATAAATGTTTTTTTTTATTTTTGTTAATTGGACATTTTACAAGAATCTCTTGTTTTAAGGACGATGTATGTAGGTATAAACCAGGTTTTGTGAAATTTTCAAAATGTTAGAATGTTGGTCGAGCGTCAGTGGCAACGCTGTGAACACACAAATTTTTTTTATTTCAATTTTATGTCTTGACGATTTTCATCTGTCACTAATTTTCAATTATGTATTTCAACCAATCAGAACACGTCACAAGTGTACATGCGCAGAAGAACCAAATTTTGAATTCTGATTGTCGTAACCTTATAATCTATCATCCTTGCTCTAATGATTGTACAAATTTTGTGTGTTTTATTTTTAGCATGTATGTACATATGTAGTTGTATATATGTTGGAGTGGTTGCCACTTAGACCGCATACCGGCCCGTTGTGGTACCACGTGTGTTTGTGTCTTATTATGTAGTGTGCCCCTAAATGCGATTTTTTGAAAAACCACTGCTAGGTTTGGAATACACTACGACTCACCTAATCAAGTCCTTGCCTATGATGCTACTGTGAATGTATATTTCACAGTACATGAACACCTAAAATTTTGGGGGCATAGACGCATAGCACGAGTCCTTACGCTATCCAGAGTTTCACGTGATTTTTATGTAAATTTACAAATAGAATTGTGAAAAATTCACGCTTTGTGCATAATGGGTCTAGGCCATGGAACAAGACCCTAAACAAGACTAGCCGCATCTCTGAAGAGCAAATTTTACGAAATCAAAAACGCATTCGTTGTTAGTATTTTCTCCATGTTAAACGGCTTTTTACTGGTTTTTGACATAATGGAAACATACCCAAAAATTTTCGGCTAGTGAGTCTTAAAGTCAATTTTCGACTTCAAAAAGCCAAAATCGGTATTTCTAAGTACGCCATCTATGTTTTCTTGTAGTGAATGGGTTAGGCGATCAAATTTTTCCAGCACACCAAAGTACATATCGCACAACCTCTTCTAAGGTGACACAACTCAAAATTTCTCATTTTTCAGAAAACGCAAAAAACAAAATGCTTCGCAATGTTAATCAAAGCAAGAAGAAAGGCATGGGCGGGATATTTCGAATTTTTATAATGACCAAAACGGAATAGAATTTTTCTTGAAGTTAGGGGGAGGTGAACTATGATCAAGTTCCATATGTTAGATAACTCAAAATTGACGATTTTTGAGTTGTGTCACCTTAGAAGAGGGTGTGCGAATATATGTACGTATTTCCACACTAAATCCGAAAATGTCTCTGCAAGCCTTGATCTCAAACTTGGCCGACTTAAAACCAAAAAACTTCTAAAGCTAAAAAAAATATTTTTTCAATAACTTTTGCGGCTTTGGTAAAATTGCTAACCAGTTTGAAGAAACAAAACAACCAAAAGAATTACAACAAAAACATAAATAAATAAAATGAAATGAGAACCAAAAAAAAAAAAAAAAAAAACAAAAGAATGGAACGGAAAAAAATCAAGACAGATTTCATAAAATGCGAGCGATTTCGTGCCAACGAAAACGTGTCAATTCACTCTGAGAGAATGAGAGCCATTCCATTCATTCATCCATTCGCTCATTCATTCATCTTTCCGCACCTCGTTGTATTACAAACAGCCAATTAGTTAAACGGCATTGTCACCCATTAAATGACGAAACACGAATGGAACCACAAAATGCGATTGTAAAGCAGTAGGAGAATGGATAAGGTACGCAAGAGAGGAGCATCAGCATCACCATGAGGGCCGAAAACAAAGCAGCAGCAGCAGCAGCAGCAGAAACAAAAATAACAACAAAAAGCATTGCAAAAATCAATAATAAAGAGAGAGAGAGAGAGAGAGAGAGAGAGAGAGAGAGAGAGAGAGAGAGAGAGAGAGAGAGAGAGAGAGAGAGAGGATGAATATATAAAAAATTTAATGCCGGAGATCATGCCGGCTTGAAGGGATTTTTTGGCGGCTCCTCCAGATCAAATCGGAATCGCTTCCTTTTTTCCACTCATTGAGTTTTTTCAACCCCGTAGATTGGGTGTTTTTTTTTGTTTTTTTTTTTTTGTTTCTGATCCGTGTATTTGTTTATTTCCTCCTTATTCAGCTAATGAGATTTTGCTGTTGTTGTTTTTTTTTTTTTTTTTTGGTTTATTGTACCTTAAACATGTTGCGACAGAAACTTTTGTGCAACAGAATAACAAACGAACAGAACGGAACAAAACGGAACAGAGTGAAACAGAACCGAACCGAACCTTACCAAACTAACAGAAGGCACATGCTCTCTCACACCTAGGGCTCTTGATCTTGAACTCAATTGTGTTCATGGGATTCATTCATTTGATGTGTCCGTCCATCCGTCCGTCCGTTTGCCCGTCCGTCTGACTGCTTTGCGAGTGGCTTTGATCTGTTTTGGTACGTGTTAGGCTGGTTGATCGGTCGGTCGGTCGGTCGGTCGGTTGGATGGATGGATGGATGCTCGGTTCGTTCGCTATTTTCCGAAAAGGTGTGTTGGCATCAGGGTTGTCGTAGGGATGCTGTCGTCATTCACTTTGATCGCATCTCTCGCCTCATGCTCTCAATGGTTATCCCATCTCATAATTACATTGGGTTATCTTGTTTTGACAAAAAAAAAAAAAAAAAAAAAAAAAAACACGTCGAGCTCATTGTTTTCGAGGGGCGTTCTCTGGAGTTTTGTCAATAAAGTTACCTTGTTGTCTGAATTGACCTTTGCCATTTTGGTTTGATTTCCTTCGTGAGGATTTGGGTTTTTCTTTTTCTTTTTTTTTTTTTTTGGGTTTTTTAACGAGTTTTCCTTAAGATGCTGTAATGCGGCTCATTAGCATTTTAGACTAATGAAGACGTTTTACTGCATTTAGGCATTTTGGAAATTAATGTTTTTAATAATTTTTTCTACTTTTTCTCTTCTCTTGTTTTGCTTTTTTTTCTAGCTTTATGAAATCAATGATGATCCTAAACGCAAGGAATTTCTGGATGAATTGTTCTCATTCATGCAAAAAAGAGGTAAGTTAAGACGGGAAAACCTGTTTGGGTTTTGCCTTTTTTTTTTTTCTCTTGGTTCTCTTTTCGAAGTATTTCCTTTATCCTTTTGGAGAGAACTATAACGTAAAATTGTAAAATTGCAAACTGTAGGACCTGAACTCGATTTGCCTTTTTAAAACCTCGAGTTTATTATGAGAAATTTCAATTGAAATACTTGAATCTGGATTGTCTGCTTTGGACTTTCTTCAAATATTTAACTCTTTCGGAAGTGTGCAATACCAATAGTTCCCAAATATAGAGAATTACTTCAATAATTTAAAAAAAAAAAATTTAAAAAGGTATTTGGACTTGATCTAGCCGCTAACTTAACCCCCTGCAGCTGAGGTCGCAGTCTGACGGACCCCGCAAAATAGAAAACACATACAGGGTGTTCCATACTCAATGGATAAAAAAAAGAGGTTGATAGGGAATCCTATATAAGCAAAAATTGATATGCGTAAAGGGGGTTCAATCCTTGCACTCGTAAGGAGCTGAGGCGCGGAAAGAAATTCGACTAAATTGGGTGAGCATACTTTTAGGCGATATGAAAAAAAAAGATGTGAAATTTTTAAATTTCTTAGATTTTTCTTTTTCTCATGCTGCCTAAAAGTGTGCTCAATAAATTTTATAAAAATAACTTTTCTGGGAGTCAAAAATACAAAATAATTATTTTCAAACCTTAGTTTTGCATTGATTGTGAAACTTTTTTTTAGAAACCATGAAATCAAATTGAAGAGAAAAACTCAAAGTTTTCGAAAAGAGTAAAAAAAAGAGGCTCGATCGTACTTCTTTTGAATTAAATCACTTTAAAAGCCAAATTTACACTATTTTAGGCTTAGATGGAACTATAGTACAGAGAAAACGAGTTGAATTATTTAAATGTAGTATCAGTGTAAACGGAAAACCGCCAAGCTTTTCATACCATATGTGATTTTGAATTTACGGCCTGTAAGTGAGGAGCACCAGTGAAAAAACCAAAATATTGTTTTTTGTATGTAACTCCTCAGGGGTGCATTTGCGACCCTCCCGCCCCCTGCCATACGATTTTTAGTCCGTCTGGACCCCCCCCCCTATAACCTCCTTTTTTTGATCTATTGAGTATGGAACACCCTGTATAACCATATATGTCACTCTCATAGATATTGCGCGGGACGTTTTGCGCCAGTTAGAAAGAGATGTTACTCGGTAGGCAAAAAAAGAGCGAGAGAGAAATACTTTTGGTGACTACCTAAGTGAAAAATGCTCAATTTGGTGGGTACCCAAGACCGTGGTTACAAACCTTGTGCTCTCTTAAAAAAATTCCTTTTAATTCCAAATTTTTATCCTTTTTTTTTTTGCCTTGAAAACTGTATACTTTTTTAAAAAATAAAGCCAAGATCGCGCCAGTTAGGAATCAGTCATGATGAAAATCAGTTTAGAGATGAGACCCTATGTCAGTTAAATTGTTAAAATTAAACCACGTCGGCTGCAGAGGGCTAATCCGTCATTGCTAACTATTACAATATCTTGCTTGTCACATATATGCACATATATACGGTATTATCCAGATAAAAGGGTTCATCAGGGGAATACATACAAACGTATGCAATTATTGTTAACTTAAGTCTTCTCATTTAAATATTTCAAAAATTTTTCATTCAAAGAATTGACATTTGAACGAAAGGAATTTAATTATATCATGCCTGGCTTACCAATAGCAAATATTCAATACATGCAAACGTATGCAATTAGTTACAATCAAACCCGCAGTTATACCTAAATTATCCATATGTATGCCTCTGTGAAAAGTTCTCAAAATCTTTGACGGATGCCCAAAAAATCATTCGAAATAATTTTTTTTTGTCTTCTTTCATAAAAATTTTTTGAAATGCGTTCTCGATTGTAATCGATAAGAAAATTCCCTCGTGAAAGAAAATATTTTCAATTAGTTTTAAAACATAAAATCAAGGAACTCAAAGAAGTTTTTCAGGGAAATTAGCTTAGTGGCTTTTCGGGCGTTTTTTCATTGTTTTTAGGGAATTTTTTTAAAATCGATTTTAAAGCATATTTCCCCTGAGCCCTAGTTAAAAGGCATCACTTAAAAAAATTGTTTTTTGATATTTTTTGACGCGGTGGAAGTTTAAATTCCTAATCACCTGGTCTGCGTGGCTGCTTCAGAATATGCTGGAATTTCAGCTGATAATGGACCCATTCTTTATGAAATTTCGAACAAATCTCAGCCGTGAAAAGGTGAAGATATGTTTTTTTTATTTGTTCTTAAGATGCAGGTTTTACGATCACTAGAGATGGCAGGATTGCTTTAAAAAAAAAATAATCGAATTATTCTTCGACATTGAGAGCAAACAAAGGCGATACGGTGTTCGCTCTCTCTCTCTCTCTCTCAAGAGGACACCTAAGGGATCGAGAAATATGTCCGCTTAACAGAGGTGTCCTCTTAAGAGGAAACTATTTGAGAAGCAGAAACATTAGAGCATTCCCAAAGAGTGTCCGGTCAAAAAGGGGTGGGCGTCCGCTTAACAAGGGGAGAGTACACTGTATTTAAAAATGTATATAGATTAACGCATACCATATGTATGTGTATCTCATACCCAAGAGTGCCTCAAAGTACCATTCCCCTATATTTGAAATACCTTTAGAATCTCCCTCATTACCAAGTTAAACTTCACATCACTCAACGCAACTCAATTCCCATAAATCAAGTCTGCATCGGCATCAGCATCAGCATCAGCATCGAAATTCAATCAATAATCACCGAATCCTTAGACTGTGAAACCAAAATAAAGCATTCTGCAGCTACTTACAAGCATCAAAACTAATCAGTCAATATAATCAACCCGAAGCCGGAAAAAAAGCAGGAAAAAAAATGCAATCATAATGTAAATGGCTTTAAAATAATTCCATGCCGGGCGGGGGGACCGCAAGAATTGTACTCTATAAACATAGCATAAATTAAGTGCAGACTGCGCTACCGGAATGTGAAGTGGAGTGGCATCGCCATCGCCCCAGCATCAGGCATCAGCATCAACGCCGCCGCGAGTATGTGCGCTCATTCACTCATTATAATCATTTATGACACTTGATCAACACTTGAAAGATTCGTCACTTTTCGGTCGTTGCATTGGGGAGCTCTCCGAAGACTTGATGTAATACGCTGAATGTAGCGATCAAACTTTATTTTCATTCAATATTCATGCAGGAAGATGGCAACACACTCTCTCTCTCTCTCTCTCTCTATCTCTTTCTAACACATACCCACTCTCTCATTTTTGGTGGACTCTCTTTAGTTTTGAGAGGTCTTCTTCACTCTGTCATCGTGTCCGTCTCCGTCATCGTCATCGCCGTGTCGCATCTTCTGCATATCCAGATCCCAGATCCCGATCTTCATGAAATAATTTTCTTCAATTTTTTCCTTTTCTTCCATTTTCCATTTCACATTCAAATATGTTAATGCACATGAAAATGTAAGCCAAGAAGAGTCTGCGCACAGGGAAAAACATTTGTCGAAATTCGAATCGTAAGAAATTTTATTTTAATTAAAATAAACTTCTTCAGCGGAATGTAAACAAATCGTGACATTCAGCTTGTCATTTATGCTTGTCATAATTTTATTATTTTAATGAATATATTACTCACATTCGGGCGAAAATAAATCCAATGTTCGTGTATATATGTGTACATATAGGTATGTAAATATTTCTTTTTTTTTTTGCTTTGATTTGTGTGAGAGGACGTTGCCAAGTTTGGCGAAAGATCGTTAAACGAGTGAAGACGGAAGTGCTTCACGGTAGAAATGCAAATTAAAGCCATGCGTACGAATATGAAATAAAATATCTCAATCATTTTGATGTGCAAAAGAAAAATCAACATTGAGTCATTCGTAGTGATGACAACGATATACTGATTAATCGATATACACGCACACACACACACACACACACACCTTGAACTTCTCAACAAAACTACTTTTTTCTACAGTTATGAACTCAAAAGGTAATAATTATAAAATAGGAAAAATTAACGAGGTTATTTGTTCTAAAGAACGGGAAATAAATTCTTCAAAAATAGTACCTTAATTGAAGAATTCTTCGAGCAAATAACAAAAAATTACACAAATTTATATCAAAAAAGTTTACGTACACTTGAAGCCTTTTCATGATAACATAAAACGGGCTCCAACCAAACGGGTTTGTGGTACCTCCTTTGGATTCTATAATGACTTTCAGACGTCTTCTGATGCTTTTGACCAATCCCTAGTTTACTTTTTGGCTATGGATGCTTGATCATTTTGAATCCTTCTTTGTAATAGGAAACTCCAGGAAACTCAAATGCTCGATAGGGTTCATATTAGGTGAATGCGTAGGTGCAATCGATTCGCTAAGTTACAAGAGCCATTGACGGCCAGTATACGACGTATGTGTATGTTTGGGATCATTATCTTGATCAACCTAAAACTTTGTAGTTTTCAGTTCCAATTTAAGTAAATGGTGACGGAAACTATTTTCAAAAATGTCAAATTACATTATATGGACCAAATATTATCTGCGGAAAAAGGAATTGTGATGAGATTGTCCAAACTCCCTTTCAAGCTTGCTTAGAATGGGAGAATTTTTTTTTTCCAAATCCGCAGGCAAAAATGTCGCGGAAATATTTCGAATTTCGAGCCGTTTGCATATTGTCTAAATGTCAATATAATAACTCAAGAAGATACAACACTATTGTGAAGTTCTCAGATTTATGATTCCGAAATTGCAATAAATTCTGAGCCTCACAAAAATGAGTCCGAAATTATTTAGTCTGAAATGGAGTGATAATATATATATGTGTAAGTATATGCAACAGTATATGTTGGCCCGCAGCCAAGGGAGGAGTTCAAATCCCCACAAAAAAATTTTTTTTTTTTAAGTAATGCCTAATAACTAGGGCTCAGGGAAAATATGAGTACACCGTATCGCCTTTGTTTGCTCTCAATGTCGAAGAATAATTCGATTATTTTTTTTTAAAGCAATCCTGCCATCTCTAGTGGTCGTATAAACTGCATCTTAAGAACAAATAAAAAAAACATATCTTCACCTTTTCACGGCCGAGCTTTGTTCGAAATTTCATAAAGAATGGGTTCATTATCAGCTGAAATTCCAGCATATTCTGAAGCAGCCACGCAGACCAGGTGATTAGGAATTTAAACTTCCACCGCGTCAAAAAATATCAAAAAACAATTTTTTTAAGTGATGCCTTTTAACTAGGGCTCAGGGGAAATATGCTTTAAAATCGATTTTAAAAAAAAATTCCCTAAAAACAATGAAAAAACGCCCGAAAAGCCACTAAGCTAATTTCCCTGAAAAACTTCTTTGAGTTCCTTGATTTTACGTTTTAAAACTAATTGAAAATATTTTCTTTCACGAGGGAATTTTCTTATCGATTACAATCGAGAACGCATTTCAAAAAATTTTTAGGAAAGAAGACAAAAAAAAATTATTTCGAATGATTTTTTGGGCATCCGTCAAAGAATTTGGAGAACTTTTCACAGAGGCATAGATATGGATACTTTAGGTATAACTGCGGGTTTGATTGTAACTAATTGTATACGTTTGCATGTATTGAATATTTGCTATTGGTAAGCCAGGCATGATATAATTCAATTCCTTTCGTTCAAATGTCAATTCTTTGAATGAAAAATTGTTGAAATATTTAAATGAGAAGACTTAAGTATAACATTGATTTTCTCACATCAACATAAACGACTTCGGCCTTAATGCAATCAACAAACAATCCATCACTTTTTCGAAGAAAAAAAAAAAAAAAATTAAAAAAAAAGGAAAAGGAAAATAAAAGGTGTTCAAGTTATAAATAATTACAATGTTATAAAGTATTAATGGACTAAATAAATAGTGATTGATAAGCTAAAAAGTATCACTTGCGATTTGAATAGGATAGGTATGAATGGCCGATGAGTGTTTAAACATTTTTACGATGTACCTACATAATTTGAATCGAAATGATTGAGAGAATTCACAGCGCAACGGAAAAGAAAACACGCAAAAAACACAAAAAATTAAAAACAAAAAAAAAAAAAAAAAATTAAAATTAAAAAAAAAAGAATGGAAAGAAATGAAAATCGGAGGAAGGAAAAATTTAATTGGCGGCAATTAATTTAATTGCAATTTAATTACGATCATATAAAAAAAGGATGAAGAGAGAACTACTACAGAATGATTGGTACAACAGAAATGAAATGAAATGAATTGGAATGAAATGAAATGATCGATAATACCAGAACGAGTGATAATTACAGATCATAAAAATCGTATCTGTTTACTCGTTTCTATCGAGCCAATCGAGGTGTTAAATACAATTAACTGCAACAACAATCTGGCAATCTAGCAATCAATAAAATGGATTTATTTTCCAAAACAAAACAAAAAAAATTCCGATGAAGATGAACTACAGGAAAAGGGTATGAAAAATCGAGGAGGAAAAAAATAGAATAAAAAATTGAAAAAGGAATGAAATCATTTATACAATTCCAAGTTTTGCTCTCATTTCTTGTGCGCGCGCTCTTCTTGCGAGATACTCTTCGTTTATATTTAATGATGTCGATAATTGTATTGCGCCTCAAGCAGAAGAGCAGTTCTTGTTTTTTTTTCGTATGACTGAGCTGCGAGTCAATCCATCAAAAAGCATAATCAGAAAAAGAAAAATTCACAAAAAAAAAAAAACAAAAAATTTTGTAAATATGGCCAGGCGCACTCAGAAGAATATTTCCGGGAGAATTTGAAGCACTAGAAAAATCTACAGACCGATTAATTTCTCTTCTTCCTTTGTTATTACTCGCATTTCGAATGAGACTTCAACCTCCAAAATCTCGCCCCGAACACGCCCCTGAATGGGGCTTAATAAATTACTTAACCCTTGCAATGGTTCTATAAGATGGCTTGGGAATCTTGTAACATCATAGTTGTAGAGAATGAAAGGTCCTGTCCTGGTATCAAAGGACCAGTTTTTGAGTTTTCGTTTAGGCAGCCTCTTAGTTAGGTTAGGTTAGGTTAGGTTGAACTGGTTGGTCAGTGAGACCCGACATAGAATCAACGGTTCCGTAGCCATGCCAGTGTAAAATTTTTGAAACGGGGTGTCGTTGAGTAAAGGTTTTGAGGATGCACGATTACCGCAGCATGCCAGTCCTCTTCGCGAAATTAAGGAGGGTAGACAGGTTATACTTCGTCATACACTCTGAGTCGACGAGCCAGGGTTCCCCGAACAGTTGAAGTCTCATTCTGGCAAAAGCTGGGCAGTGGCAAAAGATGTGCTCGACTGTTTCTCGTGTCCCAGGTTCAGAGTACTCGGCCAACTTGGGCTCCATATGGAGATGCCAAGCAGTGACTGTCATAAGCCAGCCAAACGGGGAGTGATGGAGGAGTAAAATCTCCTTATAAAATCTGGCCTCCGGGTAGGACCAAGCTGTAAGGGCCGCACCCTGGGATACGGGTATACTTTTTGGGAATGCAGCCTCTTAGTCAGTAAAATACAAAATTTCGAGGGGATATTATTTAGGTTATTGCATCACCTCAATGGCAGACTCCTTCATGAATTATTCTATTTCAAAAGAAGGCGATATCAAAAAGTTTGGGATTATCGATTATCGATTATATCACTCAAATCGAATTATCGTTTGTCTGTGGTTTATTTTAAATAAAAATTGCCATGCTTCATGGACTCCCATATTCTTTGAGGCGGTAACCAATTTCCTTTCCTTTCGGTTTTTCAGTTTCAAAGCACGCTCATTACTAAATCGGACTTGACCGATTTTACTGCTCCTTATTATCTCTTCTACTCCATATGTAATTTTTTTTTTTGTCTTTTAAGTTTAATGAACATTAAAAGTTCGATTTGATTTGAAATAAGAAGTACGGCGGTGCTTTTTGCCGCAAAAATATATATAAAAAAAATTTAAAAAAATAATAAAGAGGAAAAAATTGATTCTCGAGAGCGATTCAAGCAGGCGGCTGGCTGTGCGTGCACCGCACCACAGCTTTGGGGCAAATTTTTTTTTTTTCGATACCGATTTGCATACAAGCATCTCCCGAGTGGTAGAGCTCGTAATTTCAGCTTAACTCTCACTATTAAGAAGTCAATCATAACATCAATAAAAGACGTTTTTATCGACTTTGAAGTTATTTGCGAAAAAGGAATTTCTTACAGGAAGTTCGAGAGCAACACAAAAAAAAAAAAAAACATTATAAAAAAAATTTGCAAACAAAAAAAAAAACTGAAAAAAAATTTGATTCGATGTTATGCAAACCAATTAATTTGATGAATGCCTCGTAAAATCTGAAGTGAACACGGGCCGCCATGGGCTGGCCAGTTCAGCTCAGTTCGGTTTGGTGAAAGAGCAAAAAAACAGAAGAACAAAAAGAGAACTTGATTACCTCAGAGAAAATGCTTTTTAATTTGCTTCAACTTTACTTATTCCTCTTATTTGCTAAATTTTTTTTCCCCCTTTTGCTGTACTTGCAGGCACACCTATCAATCGGTTGCCAATCATGGCTAAGTCCGTTTTGGACTTGTACGAATTGTACAATTTAGTAATAGCACGTGGTGGACTCGTTGAGGTTATTAACAAAAAGTTATGGCAAGAAATCATCAAAGGACTCCATCTGCCCTCGAGCATTACGAGCGCGGCATTTACCCTGAGAACACAGTAAGTAATAGAAACCAATTGAAACAAACGAAACGAAACGAAAAATTATAAGAAACATATGAGATTATTGCAAAATATTAAAGGCCGTTTAGCATCAATAGACAGTAATAGACCGGAAAAGTTTTGAATCGAAAAAATATAGAAAGATATTTATAAATTTCAATAAAAATTTTAAATGTTGAAAAATATGTTTGTACTTATAACAAAAAAATATAAAATAAGTATATAAAGAAACATAAAAAGATAAAAAAAATATTTTTAAATATATAAAAAATATAAAGAAAAAAAATAATTTAAAAATATAAAAAATATAAAGAAAAAAAATATTTAAAAAAATTTTTTTAAATTAAAAAAAATTTTATTAATTTTGTAACACTTAAATAAAAAATATAAAAATCAAAATAATTGAAAAAATTTAACAATATTAAAAAAAATATACAAAAAATTTAAAAATATAAAAAATATAAAGAAAATATAAAAATAAAAAATATATAAAAAAATATTTTTTTTATAATTAAAAAATTTTTTTTTTAATTTTAGAAAAAATGAAAAATATTAAAAAAACCAAAAATTGAAAAAATTTAATATTAATAAAAAAATTTAAAAAAATATTAAAAAATATTTTTTTAAATAAAAAATTTTTTTTTTAATTTCGTAAAAAATATTAAAAAAACTAAAATTAAAAAAAAATTTTTTTTTTTCAATTAAAGAAATAATAAAAAAAAAATAAGTAAAAAAAAGATATTAAAAAAAAAAAAAGAAAACAATAGAATAGGAAAAGGGCAATTTTGTACACTATAAACCACTGTACTTAATCAAATACAACCGAACGATTATCATTCAAAAATACCCTTTCATATACCATTCGGTCCTATGCGATTACAAATTATCGATGCAGTCCTGTAGAGTGGCCGAAATAGATGGTTGCCTCTGGCCTCGAACTTTGTCAAGACGAACATTAAACCCGTCGAATTTCTTTCTAAGTCTGAGGATGATGAAAAAGAGTTCGGGTTTTGGTTAAGGAAATAGCTAAACTATGACCGTAATTCTTACTTCTATAATTGTTGATAAGTTTTGACACTTGACGGGAACTCCATGTCCGCGGTCTTCAAATGATTTAAGCTCTAAAGGAGTGATCCAATATTACAGTAAAGAAACCATAACAGATTTCCCCTTTCGAAATCGTATCTAAAAACGTTCTTCTACGGGACATCGTGAAACTTGAAAATTTTTTCTGCTGACTTTTATGTAACTATGTTTAGACCCTTTCACTGTAGAGAGTGCGAAAGGAGCTTGACATTTCCAATTTATTAATACTTCGATATACCTAACCAAAAAGAAAACAAAACAAAAAAATCATCAATAAACGTTGTCGATGGCCTCTGTTGCTAAAGGGATATTATTTAAAATCTAATTTAAATCAAGGTAGCACGTTTTTTTTTTGTTTTTTTTTTAATTAAATGAACTTAATTGTTTTGACATTTGGCATGCACAAGCCAGTGAAGAAAAAAAAAAAAACAATAATGCAAAAAAAAAATATTCCAACTAATTTAAGGTAAAACCCAAGAAATAATAACTGTGAGCTCATTTAATTATATCTTTTATCGATTTCGCGACCACCTTGTAATAATGTGAACTGATTTAATAACTTATAGGTATATATGTATATTAATATGTATGGTACATGTGTGTGCATATTTATAGGTATAGGTATATGTTATGTATATGCATAAAAATCGGTGATATGAACATTTGCTGAAACCATAAAAGACCGAAAATGTACTATAGTCTGACATAAAACCGTAAACGCCCGCAGAAATGGATGAACACTCGCGGCTCGCTGCTCGCTGCTCGCTTCTCTTGGCTCTTGGCTCTGGGCTCTCGGCGCGTTGTACTACACTCGAGGTTGTTTGTAATTTTTCAACGCACACATGCAATATTTTGCATTTAATTAATAAGCACACAAAGAAAAATCAATCAACAATAAATATTGAAATTTCAAGCAAAGCAAAGCAAAGAAAAGAAAAGAAAAGAAAAGCACTGAGAGGCAGGCACTGAGAAAGAGGCATCAAGAGGAGCAAAAGGAGTGGTAGAGCGGTAGAAGGGGGAATATGAAACGATGATATCCCAGACGGGGTAATCAGTCAGTTACTACAGGCCAGTAGTGCAGCCAACCAGCCGGTCAGTCAGCCAGCCAGCGAGTCAGCCAGCCAGCCAGCCAGCTTCTAGCCAGGTACAGTCTTAACGGCCATGAACGTGAGAAAGGCATAAATATGACGAAGAAGGCTTTTGAGCAGTTGAGAGTCATCGATGGAGTCGACACATAGTATTACGATGATGTACTATGGCCAATGGTTCATAGCCGGCTTGATCCTTTTCTGTGAATTACCGTGTAAATATTAAACGGCATTTCAAACAAACATTTAGCAGAATCAATCGAACGAAGAGACATGCGGACATACAATATTAAGGGTATGAGCAGATGCTAACAGCGCAACAGAGCAACAGTGCAACAGCGCAGCAGAGCAACAGGAAAAAGCACGCTGCATGCCAGCCTGCCTAGCTGGACTGAATGTCCGGACGGCTGAATGGCTGAATGGCTCATAGTGTTTGGCATGATAATTGTAGTGTTGATATTGATTTGCAATGATGATGATTCAACTGATTAGCTTCTTGATGTTGATGTTGCCAATTGGTGATTGTTTTAATGCTCGTTGCGTGTTCGGCTCCAAACGTCCGAGATCGATCAAGACAGCAACGGCAATGGCAGTAACAACGGCAACGGCCAAAGTACAATGAATGTCTTCATCGAAACGAAATGTGCGAATTCACAGTTGCCATGTCTGATGATCGTCATGATGATGACGATGATGATGATGAGCATATCTTATATCTATCTATGCATGTAGAAATATCGATGTTCGTACATACAAACATACATATGTGCATATATTGAGCTCACATTAGCATTTTCTTCTAATTTAATTAACACAATCAAAAAGATCTTACCACGAATTCCTCCATTACGACGGCCTGAATTGTGCCGTTGCCGATGTCGGTGTCGTGTCGGTGCCATTGCCGGTGCCATTGCCGGTGTTCTCTGTTCAGTGTGTGCACCTTTTATGGAAATTTTTATTCAAATATTTGTTGAATTCCTCTGCGCTCATCATGCACTATACAATAAATATATTTATATATATCTTCTATATTGTTTCTTCGTGCGATTCTTGCGACTCCAACTAATGCAACGATAATGATAATGATGATGATCAATTGAATCTTCCTGTAGGCATGGTAAAAGTGCACTTGAACGTCTATTAGCATATTGTCATGTCATTGCCTTCAGAGTGCATCATTTTCTGCGGCATCTACTTTCTTAGTGCACTCAAGAGTTTTGTTATTGGTTTGGCCAAATGGTGTCGTGCCTCGTTCATTTGACGCATCCATTCGGGATGCTGCATACGTTTTCACAGTCAATTCAGTTAATTTGATCGCAGTTTGGCTTGTTCTCTTTTTTTATTTTTCCTCTTGCTCTATACTCTTCAATTCGGTTTCTTTGTCTTGCAAATTCATTTATTTAATTTATGAATAATGCAGCGAATGGATGAGTCGAAAATTGAAGTCGCAGCGATCGGAGAAATTTTTAATTTAAAAAGATTATTTTATTGCTCTTCAGAAGTAAGCCCTGTTATTATTCTTATTTATAAACATATAATAATAAAAATAATATTAAAAAAAGACCTAATAACAATAATAATAATAATAAATAATAATAATAAATAATAATAATAATAATAATAATAATAATAATAATAATAATAATAATAATAATAATAATAATAATAATAATAATAATAATAATAATAATAATAATAATAATAATAATAATAATAATAATAATAATAATAATAATAATAATAATAATAATAATAATAATAATAATAATAATAATAATAATAATAATAATAATAATAATAATAATAATAATAATAATAATAATAATAATAATAATAATAATAACAATAATAAAATAAAATAATAAAATAATAATAAATAATAATAAATAATAATAATAATAATAATAATAATAATAATAATAATAATAATAATAATAATGATAAAAAATCATAATAATAATAATAAAACCTAATAACAATAATAATATAATAATAAAATCAGTGCTCATAGGACCCGACAGAATTTCCAAAAATATTAACCCAAGGGAAAACATTCCTTGTGGCGGAAAGCGGAGGGTTTAGACGAAGCCCGGCGAATGGAAGACCTTTAACATGTGTTCCTACAATCTACAAGATTTTTACCGCCTGTATAAATGACATGATATACAAACACTTAGATGAGAAGAAAATAAAATGCGAAGAGCAGAAAGGATGATTTAAGTTTACAAAAGGGTGTAAAAAACAACAGTGGACCAAGTTATAATAGAGCAGGCCCACAAAAATCTAGAAATATACATACATACGTGCTTCATTGACTACCAAAAGGCATTCGATAGCGTAAACGCTTTTGTACTTCATTGAAGTGCTTTCAATATACAAAGTACATCCCCGAATAATTGAATTCCTTAATGTCAATATGAAAGAATGGCAAACTTACTTGAAAATGATTTCACGGAACAGGAAACTTATATATAATATAAGACGAGGAATTTTCCAAGGCGATTGCCTTTCAGCACTATGGTCTTGAATGGCTCTCTAAATCCGCTTAGCAACATGCTACGACACAGTAAGCTAGGATTTAAACTCAAAGGAGCCACGATAGAAAAAAGGATTAGCCATCTGTTATACATGGATGATTTTAAATTGTATGCATCAACTAAAAATTCGCTAGAACAAATGATAAAGATTGTCTCAGAGTTCAGCTTGGTCTCGAAAAGTGCAGAAAAATTGGTATAATTAGAAGAAAGATTATAAATATTGGACATGAAGACACTGGAGAAATAGAAATAAGACATATAGAAGAAACCGACCTCTATAAATACTTAGGGGCTGTACAAAATAAGCGAATTGAAAATAAAATCATTAAGTAGAAGCTTCTCCAAGAATTAAAAGCACGAATACATAAGATCTTAATGGCGAATCTTACAATCAAGGCTATAAACTCTTTTGCAATACCCGTTCTAACTGACAGTTTTGGGATAATGAAGTGGTCAACAACGGAAATACAAGAAACCCAAAGGAAAATTAGAGTAATGCTTACAGAATATAAATTCCATCATCCTAAGTCATGCACCTAGAGAATGTGTCTGCCCAGAATCGAAGGAGGGCGAGGATTAATCGACTTGAAGTCACTAAATGATAACCAAATATTATCCCTCCGCAAACATTTTCATCATCAAGGAGAAACGAATTCCCTAACGAAAACTATCATTGAAGCAGACATAAATCTCACCCCGTCAAACCTGAGCGGAGATTTTAATGGAAGTGCACAAGAAAAAACGATCAGAGAGCAAACATGGGCACTCAAAACCCTTCATGGCAGATACTATAGATCATTAAACGCCAACAATGTTAACAAAGTAATGTCAAACAAATGGCTTATCAATGAAAATATATATTCTGAAACGGAGGGGTTATTGATAGCAATACAAGATCAAGTAATCCCAACGAAGAACTATCGCAAAGCAATTATGAAAAAATCCGCAAGTTCAAGACGATACTTGTCGCATATCTAACGCGCAATGTGAAACTATAGAACACATCCTCTCCGGCCCTAGCGCAGCCGGATTATGCCAGACGACACAACAATGTGGTAAATATGTATAATACACAAAAATCTCCTTGAAAAAATATGGTTTTATCAACGAAAACAAAGTGCCTTATTATAGGTATAAGCCTGCATCTATCAGAGAAAATCAAAATGTCAAAATATATTATGATAGAACAATATAAACCGACCATACAAGGATACACAACAGACCAGACATAACGATTTTTGAAAAAGACACCCGAAGAGGATTGTTTGTAGATGTGGCTATACCATTATCAAGAAATATGAGTAAAACCCACATGGAAAAATGTAACAGATACGCAGAAGTAGCGGAAGAGACGAAGATAAATTGGAATCTGAATGAAATTATTATAATTCCGATAGTTTTGAACTCAGAAAGAGTTAAACCTAAATATCTTGAGCAGATCTTGACTAAACTATGACTAGAAAAGAGCCTAATTGATATTCTATATATATTTTAATTCAGGTCCGTCCGTCTGTCTGTATTTCCCTCTGTCTGTTTGTCTCTCTGTCTGGTTGTCTGTCTGTCTGACATTTGTAGTCTAGTTGAGCGTTTTGGACGAAATCCGGTATGCGTATTGTCCGAGACATGTGGGCGATCAAAGTCGAGAATGGATTTCGTCTGATCATTTTTGGAGGAACCCTTCAGTACTGCTGGGGTCTGTACTACAAATCATAGCAAATTTTGTAATAATTTTGTTACCCTGCAGTAATATGGACTGACCTAGTGTAGCCTTCGGTCAGTCCTTCATGTTACCAGTACTAGTCCCCTCATTATTCCACTTCTAATGTATTCAACTGACCTTTTTAACATGGGCCTGTTCTAGGAGAGGGACTACTCCGCAAAACGGCTGATCATAGGCCAGTTTTTTTTTTTTGGATCAATTGTCGTAATTTTGTCTGGTTTTAGGATAGTCAAATGAGGAAAATAAACAACAAATTTCTTATATATATTCTAAGTTGATGAAAGTGTCGTTTACAGACTACCCATAAACTAACCTTTTTATTACCGACCGCCGGCTAGCCGAATTCCATGGAGCGAACTGCCATAATTTAACCGGTAAGGTTTGGACCGGTCAAAAGCCAGTTCTTCTTAGAAAACTGACCGGCTTATTACTGCAGGGAAGTTAGCCATAAGTTTTGTTAACAAAAGTTAGAAAAGTGGGTTCGTGGTCTTCGATCATTTAAAAAAAGAAAATCAGATAAATATCCATTTCTTTATATGTGGATCGGGTATTGTATTGCTTGGCTATATCAGGAGACTATTGTGTATTATCCCTTTCGTAGTGCAAAATAAAAGTCCAATTCGCTTAAATTGGAAACTCTTCATTTATCGAAAGCCCTCATATCGGGATATAGCTTTGGAGAATCTCTTACATTTATAACGAATAATATTGTACCTACAATATAGGTCATAAATTATAAACAATTAACATTATAAAAACAAGAGAAACAAACAAAACGAAAGCGAAAACAAAAACAAAAACTAAAACCAAAACAAATCATATAAAATTGTTTAAGAAGAAGAAAATTGTGCGTCTTACAACATATTATTAAAGAGTGTTAAGTGTGAAAGACTGATCTATGATCCATAGTGAAAAGCAGTGTTTATTTACCCACATAATTATGTGCAGATACTCACACACACACACAAACATCAACAGCGAATGCGTGCTCAATATATTGAAACAATGAAAAACATTTGAGCCGAAACTGCATAAATCGCAACGCAAGAAAGAGGCTGGCCGTCGAAACGGCAGTAAAATTGTTAGACGAGTTGTCTTGCAAATAAATAAAAAATGAAAAGAAAAAAAAAAACCATTTGAAAAATCCGTCGGAATGAATGGATTAGCGGCCGCGGCGTGGCGTGGCGCAGAATGGAGTGAGCCCACAAAAAACAAAACCAAAAAAAAAAAAAAACCATTCCGCCTAAGAGCACTCAATCGGTCAGTTCGTCAATTCATCAATTCGTCAATTCGTCACTCTGACACTTCAGAAATGAAAACACACATAAGTCAATGGCTATAATGAATTTATTTTGGGTGTAGTCCCCGTCAATGAATTTTTTCTGCACGCTTACTCAAATTGCACCTTTGCACCAAACCACACCACACCACACCACAGCACAGCGCAAAGCAGCACTGCACAGCTCAGGACACGGCACCATATTACACCGCTGTGGTAAGACACATAAGACGCGGTAAATAAAATTTCCACAACAAAAACAAATGCAAAATAGAGATAAAAACATGAAGTAGACGAGAAAAAGTGCTTAGGAAAAATGCTGAGCAGCAACTAAAGAAAAAGAGCTATAAATATTCGCGCAACAATGTTGCCAATATTGCCATTTCGTGCAAAAAAAAAAAAAAAAAAAAACAATACAAAAAAACAATCAACAAAATAAAAATAAAAAATAAGAAAATAAAAATTAAATTAGGAGTTGCCCGTAACTTATGGAAAAATTAGTGGGAACCAGCCGAACTTTATTTCTTCGCTCCTCCCAATCTTTTGTGGTTTTTTTATTTCCACATATTTTTATATTTTTATGAACTCCTTTTTTATCTCTCTCCCTCTATCTCTATATCTCTCTTTTTCTCGCGCGCTCTCTCCCTCTCTGTCTGTCTTCTTTTTTTTTCTATTAAAAATGGCGGAAATGCGTTTTTGCGGTTTTTAGGCGACTTTCTTTTAATGCTCGCTGTGGCTTTGTCTTCAGCTTTAGATTGGCAATCTCTTTAAACAACGATTTTTGTGGTTAGTAAACTCAAAGGTTTCAAAGAATTTCTTGGGCTACATTTTTCCTTTATTTTTTCTTTTATTATGTTAGCGCTACAGCTATTTCAGTTGTGCATTAAGTTACCCCCCTGACGGGGTTTTTCGTACTGTGATTTTTTTTTTTTTTTTTGGGATCGGTATCGTTGTGGCTGTTGGTAGTCATGAGAAAAGGATAGCTCCGGAACTACTCCACCAAGGTTTGCCGATTCTGACCATGCAAACTCATGATGAAGCGAAATCGGTAACCATTACTTTGTGGCGCCCCCAGTCGTTTTAGTTTGGGAACGTATCTTGGATACTGTGTAGAGAAGCGCCAACGTGTATGGTCCGCACAATAATGTAATAAATATATTACTTAAATCAATTTAATTAACGCCATTTCTGGTCACGGGGTTTTGAACTACATATTTTGAACGGTTTTGACTAGCAATCGAGAAAAAATTCTCCAGTAACACATTTAAAAATGAAAAGATCAAATCTGAAAGAGTTAATAATGACAAAGTGAAAGTTCCAGTCCGAGAATATCTCTCTCTCTCTCTCTCTCTCCTCTCTCTCTCTCTCTCTCTCTCTCTCTCTCTCTCTCTCTCTCTCTCTCTCTCTCTTCTCTCTCTCTCTCTTCTCTCTCTCTCTCTCTCTCTCTCTCTCTCTCTCTCTCTCTCTCTCTGAATAGACAGATCTCTTTTCCAAATCAGATAAGTCCTTTCTTTGATATCGCCCAAACAGGGATATCTTTCTTCAATTAGACTTAAACATTGAATTTTTCAGAGGCTTTCAATATTATATTCTTTAAATTTCAAAGATATAAGAACAGTTGTCATCTTTTCAATCGAAATTAGGTTTAAGAGGTCTTCGAATGATGGAAAGAATTATGAAAAGATTTTTTCTTTTATTTTCAAGAGTTTTGGTGACATTTTTCCTGATAAAAAAGTTTGCTCAAAAAAGCCCAAAACTACCGATTAAAAAGTTCTCTTATGCTTTCTCGATAGCATATACTCGTATGTACCTAAATTTTTCTCATATGTGACGGCGTCCAATGAAAAGGACCTAAGGGTCGGTCGGACGAAAATTTTTTTTTTCAAATTCTGGGATAAAAATTTTTTGTGAATCGAATGAGAGTGGTTTCAGACCCTACCGAAGTCTCATTTATATCGAAAATTTCATTTTTATACATGCAAGTCGAATTTTTTTTTTTTCAACTTTAAACTGCTCTCCTGTAAAATTTCATTTTTTTCCCTTATGTCCCTTTAATTGGACGCCGTCACATATGCCGGAAATTTTTTCTTGTATTTTTTGTGACTTCCCATTTCGAAAAGGTCGTGAATCCTTCACCCAAAATCACCCTACGAGTGCGCCCATGAACTTAAAATTAAATAAAACATAATTCTCGTAAAATAATAAGAAAACCAAACAAATTTTAAGATGTTAATCAATTTGACATTATAATCGAGCAACTTCCATAAAAGCATTGAAATATTCACAATAAATGTAAAAAAAAATTTAAACAGATTTAAAAATACAGGGTGTTTCGCATAAGGATGTATATCCGAAAGGAGGTGATAGGGGTGCTCAATATCGACCAAAAATCGTATGGGAGGGGGAGGGGGGTGGGTGTGGAAAATGCTCCCCTAAGGAGTTAGAGGGCCTTAAAGTTTTTAGGCAGTGAGTCGAGAAAAAAATTCTCCCACGATAACGGCTCATCGTAGAAAAAAAACTGTTAAGCGGTTTGAAAGCCAATTCTATGGGCTTTTAAGCAAAATTAAATTCATGGTAAGAATTTAAGCCATTGATGGTTAAATAAGCGGTCAAAATCAAAAATTCTGAAAAAAATTCTATTTTTTTACTTTGAGAGCCATTTTGGTATGAAAAAGGTCCTATTAACACATACTTTTCTAATTTTTTTAAAAATCCTCGATTAATTTACTTCAAATCTGTGGTACATTTGTCATACCTTATTAGCGGTTTAACCTCAGGAAAAATAGGATTTATAAACAAACTTGAACTCGTGGGAGAATTTTTTTTCTCGACTTACTGCCTAAAAACTTTAAGGCCCTCTAACTCCTTAGGGGAGCATTTTCCACACCGCCCCCCCCTCCCATACGATTTTTGGTCGATATTGAGCACCCCTATCACCTCCTTTCGGATATACATCCTTTTGCGAAACACCCTGTATAAAGAAAAATTTTTAAAAATTTTTTAAATAAAAAAAAAAATATAAATTATTTTAAAAAATAAACAAAATGCATTGGGCGATTCCATGGTAACTTGCGTTACAATCAGAAGAATTTTCTGGCCATTTATTCAATGTTTTCTTTATTATTTGTAACTTTGATTATCTAGATCCATTTTTTTTTTTTTTGGTAAAAAATATATAAGAAAAAATAAAAAATAAAAATGAAATGATTCTTGAAGTAGTTAACTACATAAAGACTTAAAAGTGCCGGTAACTCGGGTTACAGTTTTCAGACTGATTCTATGGAATTGCTCATTGTTTGTGTGTGTTTGCATAAAATATCCCTGCAGTAATATGGACTGACCCAAGTGTAGCCTTCGGTCAGTCCTTCATGTTACCAGTACTAGTCCCCTCATAATTCCACTTCTAATGTATTCAACTGACCTTTTTAACATGGGCCTGTCCTAGGGGAGGGACTAGTCCGCAAAACGGCTGATCATAGGCCAGTTTTTTTTGTGGGTCAATTGTCGTAATTTTGTCTGGTTTTAGGATAGTCAAATGAGGAAAATAAACAACAAATTTCTTATATATATTCTAAGTTGATGAAAGTGCCATTTACAGACTACCCATAAACTAACCCCTTTATTACCGACCGCCGGCTAACCGAATTCCATGGAGCGAACTGCCATAATTTAACCGGTAAGGTTTGGACCGGTCAAAATCCAGTTCTTCTTAGAAAACTGACCGGCTCATTACTGCAGGAATTGTTCTTCAATAGGGTTTCGTAGGCAATTAAATTGGAAGTAAAATTATAAGCTTTTATTGAAGGCGAATTTAGTGCTTTTCGCAAATGATACCTAATAACTATTGCCGAAGCATAAAAATATAAATTCGTAACTCTTCGCAACACCATTTTTAAAAATTTGATTTATGTTTTTTTTTTTACCCCACAGGTACATGAAATATCTATACCCCTTCGAATGCGATAAAATGAATTTGAGCGCGCCCGCTGAACTGCAAGCCGCAATCGATGGAAATCGCCGTGAAGGACGTCGTTCCAGCTATGGCCAATATGAGGCCATACATAATCAAATGCAAATGGTAAGCTTACCTACAAATATGTACATATGTATGTATGTATTTTTGTGAAAAAAAAAAAACAAAGCTAAACGTCTGGAAACGCTAGTGTGTATTGAAGCTCATATTCATGGATAAATATGTGTGTAAGGAAAAGCGTTTCCTTGAATCATTTTCCAAAATTTTTCATTGGAATAGGTACGAACGCATGTAGAGTGATTCCATAAGACGGTCTCATTATTTCTTCGTCGATTCTCTCGAATTTTTGTTTTTTTAATTTAAAAAAAAAAGTTTTTTTTTTGGATTTTTTCTGATTTTCCCCCCGCCGATTTTCTCTTCTCGTTCAACAGCCACAAATTGCACGTCAATCACTCGCTGGGAGTATGCAGCAAATGTCGCCACTAGCGTTGGTTACACATGCGGCTGCAAATAATCAACAAGCACACGCCGCGGCTGCGGCTGCTGCTGCCCATCACAGACTGATTGCGCCCACGTTCGGGCAAATGCCGAATCTGGTAACACACGAGATCGAGCAGCGCATGATGGAATATCTGAAGTTGATACAAGTCAAGAAGGAGCACACGGCAGCGGTGATAAGTGGCGGACTCGGTGGCGGTAATGTTGGAAGTGTCGGTGTCGGCGGTGTTGGCGGTATCGGCGGTGTCGGTGGCGTTGGCAGCGGCACTGGCATCGGTGTGGGCAGTGGTAATGCTGGCGGTGTTGCTGGAACGGTTGGTAATAGCGCCAATTCTTTAATAGCAGCCGCTGCAGCTCAACAACAGCAACAGCAGCATCAACAGCAACAGCAGCAGCATCAACAGCAGCATCAACAGCAGCAGCAACAGCAGCAGCAGCAGCAACAACAGCAAGTGGGACGTCAGAGTTCACAATCGCCAGAAATTTCAACGCGCGATGCTCTCAATGCATTGGAAATGTCGCGCGTTGCATTGTGGCAAATGTATCACAACAATACGAGTCCACCGGCATCGGTGAATACATCACCACAATTAGTCGGCGGTAACGGTATTGGTGGCGTCAGCGTGTGCGCCGATGGAAATGTAACCAGCTTAAACGGTGCCGAGCCGCAACGGTGAGTGCTTTGTGCTTTGATTTCCTTTTAAACGAGTCTTGAGCACGATCATTTTGTGCCGCTCAGTCGTTCAGTCGTTCAGTCTGCAATTGCAATCAATAAGTATTCCTTTTTTTTTCACATTTCAATGATCGAAAATAGAAGGAAATAGGTCTCCAATACGGAATATGTCAGCAGAGAAAAATTAATGTTTTAACCTTTAGAGATCAAAATTGCGTTAATCCTATTTTACCGGAAATTTGACAGCAGTAGATACATAAATGGATAACCGGACTGTCGGTATGGACCTTATAAAGACACCTGAAGAAGGGGAGATAGAAAAGAGAGAGAGAGAGAGAGAGTGGGGGAGTTTTTGAAACACACTCTCAATTCTGTTATGTGATTTTATTGAAATTTTCAATACAGTCGAAACTTTCTATAACGAATTTAAAGGGACCGGCAAAAATTCGTTCGATTACATCTGGTAAAAAATATTGGACCACTTTTTTCCCAAAAAAAAAAAAATAGTTTTAGAGATACGCACATATTTTTTCCGAAACGATATATATACCTATAATGCTTTTTTGTTTTGTATATGGACCGTTTACTTTGAAAGTGGTGTAACTCCATTTTTCTATTTCAAGATTATAAGTGGTGCATGTCCATTACCCAGCACCCGCCACCACCCAGCAAAACAGCTTTAGAATGCGAAGCTTCACACGAATCCAAAATCTAAATTAACCCACGGTCTTCAATTTTCCCTCAATGCCGCTCAGAACCGGAAAATAGAAAAATGGAGTTACACCACTTTCAAAGTCCACGGCCCATATATTGCGTTATACAGTACACTCGGGATAACGTGAACCCCCTATTCCGTCAACACCCCAAAACGTCAACACCTTTTTATTTACATTGACTATTCTAAAACGTCAACAAAACCTAAGCGCTCTAAAAGAGAAACTCTGTGTAATAGAAAATTCTCCGAATTTCGGGCGAACAATGTAGTTTTTGTTCTCTTTGTTCAGTTGTGTTTTAAAATTTTTGATGTTGCGCGTATAAAAAGAGCTCTAAAAAACTCATATAAAATATTTTTTCAATTTTTACAAATACATAAGCATTTGTTTGAATCAGAATATTGGTTTGTTTTAGTTTATACTAAAAAATCGTGCAAAACTATAGTCCCGACTATGTTTTGATCTAAAATGAGGACAATCATAAACGTCAACAATCTAGTCAACGTCAACACTCGCGGTTTTAATTAGTTGACGTTATCCCGAGTGTACTGTATTGCGATATACCGATACGGTGGGCGTCTGAACTAGGTGTCTATAACAAAAGTTTGCGTCTGGACTAGATCTCTATACCAAAAGTTTGCGTCTGGACTAGATCTCTATACCAAAAGTTTGCGTCTGGACTAGATCTCTATACCAAAAGTTTGCGTCTGGACTAGATCTCTATACCAAAAAGTTCGTGTCTGGACCAGATCTCTATATCAAAAGTTTTGAACAGATGATGCTGTGTCTGAACTATGCCTCTGCAACAAAAGTTCGTATCTGAGCAACAAAATTTTGTTTTTAACATCCTTTTGATTTTTAATATTTGAAATCAATCTAGTAATTTCTTCTTTTTCAAACGAAAAAACAAGTGAATTTTTCATTTCCAACTTGTGTTATGTTATGTATACGAATCTCCGATTTGAGTTGCTTTAGAAAAGCCTTTATATCGTGAAAAGGGTTTGTGCTGCAGTTCTTAGATTTGATAGAGATATACACACAATTGATTCGCCCACAATTTAAGATATCAGTTTTGGAAAGGGGACTGATAACGGGTGATCTATGTTCATTCAAATTCAAAAAAATAAAAAATAAATCTCATAATTTTTTCAATTTTTCGACTTTGAGCATCATTTTACACCATTCATTTAAAGATTTGGAAGATCTTTTTGATGCCATGTTAAAGAATAATTTTTTAAGAACGTTGAAGATTTAAAAACTTTAAAATATTTTTAACCATATATGAGAAAAGTGAGTTTTAAAAAAGCAATGTTCGTAAAAATTTCTTACGCGATTTTCTCGAAATTCTGACGTGATGGAATTTTTTGGAAATTTTTCAATTTTTCAGCACACAAAAATCTAATAGAATCACTACTGCAACTCAAAAGGGGAAAATCAAATTTCAATTTTGCAGGCCTATGTAATTTATGATTTATGATGGAAAATGATTTTATTGTAATTTTTATTTTTAAATCAAATTCATTTGAAAATTTACAGCGAGGCTTTGAATTTGTCCGATTCACCACCCCACATGGTTTCAATTAAACGCGAACGAGAACATGAACCGGATGAGCAGCCACCAACAAAACGTGCCGGGTTTCCGGCTAGTTTCTATTACAATATGGCGGCAGCGGCTGCTGCGAATTTCCAGCATGCAGCGAATGCATCACATCAGCACATGGAATCGGATGTTGAACGCGATGACGACGCCGATGCCGATCCGGATGGCGATGGCGATGGAGACGCCGACGACGATGGCGAGCATAATACAACTGGGAATACATCACTGCACGATGATCATGATCACAAGGATCGTTTGAATGGACATATACGTCATGGTCACAATCTGCGGCATGATCATCATCATCGCCATCACCATCATCATAATTTGCATGCAACTGCATTGCAGCATAACAACGATAAGTCTGATGATTCTGCCATTGAGAATTCACCAACAACATCAACATCTGTGGGTAATGGGCATATCTCACCGGTTTCCACCAAGAAAATTCATCTGTCAAAGCTATCAAACGTTAATGGCGCAGCAGCGTCCAACAGTCCGTCGATTGCAACAGCGCACAGTAGTGCATTTGATGCCGTTGAGACGTTAAATTTATTATCCGGATTGCAATTTCGAGTCGCAAGAAGCGGTAAGTAAGAACGAATGAATGAATGAACGGAAAGGGAAGGAAATGGAAACGGAACAATGGAATGGAATGGAATGAAATTGGGAGCAAAAAGCAGTTATTTTCAAATCGAATTTCTCTCGTTTTTCTTTATTTTTAGGTACAAGTGCAAATGGCGAGCAGCAGCTGATTGTAAATCTAGAATTGAATGGTCTCAAATACTCGGGCGTGCTGACAGCGAAAGCAGCGGTCTCACATGCTGATGAGTTATTAACTGCAGACGAGCAAACATCTGTAGCAACAGCAACAGAAAGAGCAACAGACAATGCAATGCCAATAGCAAAAGCGACCAAAGCATCATCAACAACAACAGCAACAATAATAGGACCAGCACCAGCAGCAACAGCAGCAGCAACAACAACATTATCTATGTCCGCTGATGTTGATGATAGTAACGCTGACAAGGACATTGCGCTTGAAGCAACTGAAGCCACCACCGATGAAGCAGACGAAGAAAGCGACGCAGAGGCTGAAAGTACGACTGTGACTGCTGCTAAAATGTTGCCAAAGGCAAAAGCTAGCAACATGACAACAGAAGCCGCCTCCATTACAAACGGTCCTAGCAATAATAGCACTGTCGCAACAACTGCAGCATCCGTGGTCGAGACATCAGCGCAACCATCAGCAACAGCAGCACTCAACGAGCCATTAATAACGACGTAGAAAAGCTTCGAGAAACGAAAAAGCACGAAGAAAAAAAAAAAAACAACAACAAAAAAAAAAACAAAAAATAAAAAACAAAAATTAAAAGGAAAACAAAACAAAAACAGTTGTAAAAACATTAGAAATGGTGGCGTGCGAAGAGAGAAAAATTATATTATCAACCCCTTCGGACAACAAAAGAAAAAAAAACCAAATGCAAATGGGGGAAGAGAGGTAGTTAGTTAAGTTGTAAGACATTTTTTTTTGTGTTTGATTCCAATTAATGGAAGAGTCGAGAAAATGATGAGAACATTTGATGGCAATCTCAATTGTTTTTCTTTCAATTCATTTTCGCATTCAACTTCAATTCGGTCTAAACAGAACGAACAGACACAATCGGCTTAAGAAAATGTTGAACGATTTCGGTTTGATTTCCCCCCAAACCCCCCTCCCCGTTTTTTTTTTTTTGCTGGAGTTACGTTCGATTGAAAAAGAAAAGTTCGATATGGATTTAAAATTTCTTCGAACATCTTTTTTTCTCGCTTAAGAAAATTTTCGATAAGAATTTTTAATTTAATTAAAAAGTTCGCTTTGGCCATTCAACTGCAGGCGAGTTCGGTTGAGGGTTTTTATAGGGAAATTTAGAAGAGCATTATTTTCAAGCGCTGGAAAGCTGAAAATATCCAATCATATGTTTTTGTTTAATTGGACTCGAAATCGGTACTTCAAAAGAGAAAGCATTCGAATAGGTTTTCTTAGAAAAAAAAAAAATAAATAAATAAAAAGAAACAAAAAAAAAAAAAACATTGAAAAAAACAAAATTAAAAACTTAAATCAAAATACCAAAGTTAAAATGTTTAAAAAAGAAAATTCGCTTAAGGACAACCAAACAAAAAACAAAAAAAATTCAATTAAAATTTTATAAATTCATATAATTTCGCACGCCACAACGCACTAGGCTTATTTATTATATATGAAAAAAAAAATAATAATAATAATACGATAAAAACGGTTAAGTGAAAACTATATATACAAAATCTTGTAAATTTTTAAATGGTTTTTTTTTTCTTTTTGTATAATATATACATATATCCTACCTATATATTTATGTCAAACATATACGTGTTTTGTATACAGCTGTGTTTAATGTAATTGAAGTCTAATCATAGAGCATGAATAGAGCTGCCAACTCAGAAAGCATGAAACTCAGCATTGTGCTGATATCATAATTCGAAAAATCAGTATATATCTTTTTCCTGATTTTTACAATATTATATATTATATATATACATATACATATAATTGTATTGAACACAGCTGTAAATTAAAGAATGTTGAATAAAATGTCAAAAAATATACATATACATATATATATTTATATATATATCTAATCAATTATATATATACATATACTACTTATATAGATGCTTTGTGTTGTATGTTCTCCGTAATATATATATATATATATTTTGTTTGTTTCTTATGCGATTGTTTTGTTGATTTAATTCAACTTGTTCGCTTTTTTGTAAAATTAAAACTTTATATTTAATAATTGTGCTTAAATCTTAAAACTAAAATAATAATAATAATAATAAAACCCTAATCGTTTACTTGTAAGCTACTTAATGTACAATAAACAAATTTCAGTCGGACTTCTTTGAAGCGAACTTCCTTCCCCACTATAGCGAAGATATTTCGGTAATGAAATTTCGTTTTGTCTTTTTTGTTAAACACATCCTTTTGTTTTTCATATACAGTGAAATCCTCAATTTTTGAGCACTCTCGAAACTGCGGAAACTTGCCATAATCGGCGGGAGAAATTGAGCAATTTGATAATTTGCTTCTCCAATTCGTACCGGTTTTTTTGTTGTTGTTTTTTCTTAACAGTGCGTCTCCACGCACATGTATGGCAGTGTGAACACTGTAATTATTTTTGACTGCCCTAAAGCGAAGAAAACCGACAAACACAACGAACTCTTATTTAATTATAAAACGTACAGGTGTTTGACTTGTGAATTTATGCTAAAAAAAAAAAAAAAAAAATGAAACTCTTTTAACAACACAAAAGAAACCTTCTTTAAGGTCCGGTGCAGTTGATTGAATTTGTTCAGGCACCTTTAGGGATTTTTCATATTCACTTGCAAGAGAATTTCCTTTATAAGGAATAAGTGAAAAAGATAAAAATTCAATGGAAAATGTCCGACTGTAATTGCTTCAATTTTTATTATCATATTCAAGTTTAATATCCAAAGTAAAGAAAAAGACATAAACATAATTATAAACATAAAGATAAAGCAACATTTTTAGCTTAAGTTCCTGCACATGTCTATATAAAAATTATTTATATATAAATAAAGCTAAGGTTTTGAAACTTTAAAACTTAAATTTCAAATTGCAAAATTTGACTGCATCGGTTTCATATTAACGGTTTCACATTATATTCATATTTAACTACAAAAAAAAAAAATTAAAAATATGGAAGCCTATTCATCCTTTCACTCTTTTGCTTCCGACAGCGTTTTTTTTTTTTTAAATCCATTTTATGCCTAGATATACATAGTATGTATCACACTTGTTGGAATGGTAATTCGACAAAAAAAAAAAAAAACAAAAGTGTTACAGCTAGGCGAGCCTGGCAATAAAATAACCCGACACAGACACACATTTTTAAATAATTTTTAAAACACGCCCAAAAAACAGGACGACTAAGAAAGAATATTCAAGAGGTTTTTAAGGCCATAGGGGGCCCCATATACCGAATTTTGTTAAATTTCTTTATGAAAACCGCCCCTTAGCCACGCCCACTTTTTCAATTTTTTTGAAATCTAATCGGAGGCTTAGATATACGCCCAAATCCTAAGTTTTATTGAAATATTTCGAAAAAATCCGATTTTGGGGCACTTTTGAGATTTTTGTGACAGACCCTAGTACTGGAGGTACCCTTAATAATGGACCGACCAATAAAAATTTTGGGGAGGATATTTGTGGCTACAAACGAGGCATAAGTGCCAACTTTCGTTCAAGTGTCATTTCGGGTGTAGGAGAGAATTTTCGAAAAACGCCTTCTGACACGCCCACTTTTCCAATTTTTGGAAATCATATTACTTGCCTTTTAAACATGTTCAAATATCGAATTTCATCAAAATATCTTGAAAAACTTCAGTTTTAGAGCAGCTTTTGTGATTTTCGTAACAGACCCTAGTACTGGAGGTACCCCCAAAAATGGTCCAATGGGGTCCTTGTTCTTACTTGTTCTTACTCATGTCCCCGTGAGAACGCATACCAAATTTTGTGAAGATAGCTCAACTCTTTGGATAAGAAAACTGTATACAAACAGACAGACGGACAGACAGACAGACGGACATGTCTAAATCGAATCTCCTGGTGACGCTGATCATCTCTATATATATATATTGTATGGTCTATCTCGATTGGTTCTGGGTGTTACACACAACCACACAAACAATATACGCAATATACCCTCGACCCAGAGTGTGTCCGGTATAAAAACACATTCGTATCTAAAACGTTTGAGTTGAAATCTGAAAACAGCAGAATCTTTTCAAGTTCCATTCAATAGTGAATTTCCATTGAAATAAATAATGAGAAAACATTTCTGCATAAAAGGAGAAAAATAAATAATTATGTGCTCTTTTCGAATGAATTTCATTCTTCTATTTATTGTGAAAACTAGCTCTCAACTGCAGTAAATCATATTTTCCTTGGAAAAAGAATATAAACAAGAATTGAAAACTATTGAATAGGGATATTTCGATAGGTAAATACCTACTACCTTCAAATTCGCTTTGTAGGTTTCATTTGCGCAATGTCTATTATAAATCTGTATGAGCATCCAGTTAATAATTTCTGTTTTTCATCGAAAAGCAAAACGCAAAACCAAAACATTTTTGGACATCTCACTTTTCTGCATTCTCATGCGTAGATAGCACAAGGGAAGGCCTACCCAAAGCGGCCATGGTACGACAAAGTAGATGTGATAAAAGTGATTGGAAAAGTCTGTGAAATCCAATGCAAAGTTATCATTTTGTAAGTGAAGGAGTAAAACGAAAATAAGAAAAAAGCCTTATAAAAAAAAACGTTGCATACTTCAAAGGGTTCTTCATATAGGAAGAGAGTGTAGAGTTTTACAGGAATTTTCTCCATGGGCATTTTCTTTAGGATCAACGGAACCATTTGGTAAAGATAATTTATCAAAGCTCCTGTAGGAAATGTCACCATAATAATTGATTATGATCAAAGGGCTGCGGCGTATGCTCCACCAAATAGACAGTCATATAATTTTTCTCTTATTTTATATACATGTATTGTATAAATTTCTAAGAAAAAATTCCTCGTTTTCTCTCTCATAAATTTGAAAAAGTTGTTATTTTCATAAATTTTTCTGCTGCTTAAAAAAATACAAATAAATGGGAATCTTTTTTGCACGTGCACTATGATCAGGATAAAAATATAATGTTAAAGAAAATAAGGGCTCTATCGGTTGAGTCCATACGCTATTAAAGTCCTGTCTATTGGAGAAATGTCAGTTCTTGATGGTAGTGTGTATGTGATGCTTTTGGAAAAATAATATAGCTGAAGGTCAGGTGTGCACACAAAAAAAAAAAAAAAAAATACAATATCGTACATATATTATTTTGGAATTTCTAAAACTACTCCCGAAATAATATTCTGCATACGCACTCCCACTGAAGGTATCCATGTTAAAGTTTGATATTAAAATGCCCAGCTAAACCTATCTCAACTCCATCACAAAAAGGTGGAGGATACAAAGCAAAATGTCCCTCTCTCTCTCTCTCTCTCTTTGATTGATTTTGACCATTACACCCGGATGAACAAACGCACCATATTTAACTCATTTTGGCAAAGAATAAATTCCTCTAATGGCTGCTAAGAGCGTCCGCAAGATGACACTTAATTCAGTGCACGTAGATTGCACGCTGTTGCATCGAATTGGTATTGTAAGCATGCCTCCGAGCACTGTCCACCATGTCCTCCGCGCGCACTTAAGGGCCGGAAATAATGCCTTTTTCTTGCGGAAAGCTAAGTGCAATAAGCCAGATGTCACAGACACACACCAACGACAGTCGGTTGGAATGAAAATTCACGGAAAAGTCTCCGACGAGCTTGGAAAGTCTGATCCAGAGAGCACAAAAAAAAAAAAAATTAAATAAATAAAAAAATAAAAAAAATAAAAAAATAAAAAGAGAAAATAAAGGACAACAAGAAAAGTTGAATTGCTTAACTGATTCGAAAGCGGATTTGGACTTGTTGCATGGTCGTCTGTCTCTGGCAATCGATTGTTTACCAACGGGGAAAAAAAACTTTTTGTTTGTTTGTTTTGTTTTTGCAACAACACAAACACACATAAGTAGATAGCAGATGAAAGTTCGTGGTAATTGAAGATAGGCTTTTGAACTACGACTAGCTTTAGAATTGTTGACCGTCCTTGGGTATAATTGATAAAGTTGATAATATTGACATAGTCGTGACTTAACATAGGACTGGATTCATGTCGAAAAGACTGGCCGCGAACAGAAGAACCCTCAATGAAATGAGGTCGTCAGTAAAGACGTAAGATTTAATTAGTTTAGGTAGTCTTTTTTATTTTATGGAGCAGTCAAGCATACATAACTGATGCAAAAATTCGAGATGTGGTCTCTTGAAGAATTTCTCTAACCCGAGGGAAATTGGAGCAAGCAATTATTATTTGCATATCTACTGTCTCTCTTTCTCGCTCCCTCTGTCGCGAAATTTGTGCTATTTCATGTTCTTGTGACATTGTTGATGACTGACTAAATGACTGATTTACTGACTGACAGCATTCATACCATCATTCACTCTCATAAATTTTCTTAACACATGCAAACTTTTCCATCAACGTTTTTTGTTTTTTAAGTGTTTTTCACATTTTTGTTGCATCCTCCTTATGACGAAGAACGTTTTTGTAGTCTTATGATTTTATGTGTACTGTGTGGGTGTATGCGTGGGCGTGTGCGAGTGCGTGTGTGTGTGTGTGTGTGTGTGGGCGAGAGGTTTTGGTATTGGAGAATTCTCGAGATTTCTGATGATGTTTCTCTGGAATGGTTTTTAAGTTTGCAGAACAAAGTATACCAGAGAAACCCTCTAACGGAACGAAGTTGATTGGAAAATGTTCCAAGAAAAACAGCTGCAATTTCCCCACTTTTTTCAATAGTTTTCATTTCTTGTTTATATTCTTTTTCCATGGAAAATATGATTTACTGCAGTTGAGAGCTAGTTTTCACAATAAATAGAATAATGAAATTCATTCGAAAAGAGCACATAATTATTTATTTTTCTCCTTTTATGCAGAAATGTTTTCTCATTATTTATTTCAATGGAAATTCACTATTGAATGGAACTTGAAAAGATTCTGCTGTTTTCAGATTTAAATTCAAACGTTTAAGATACGAATGTGTTATACTTTTTATTTTGTATTGATTGCATGGATTTTCTAATTTCTTAAGGGAAAAATAAATAAAAATTTATTGACCAAAAATTTATTTGCTTCGCTTCGCTTTTGATCTATTTTATTCGGTCGACCCTTTTTTTTTTACTTTTGCTTTTGCCCAATGGCTTCAAAGACCACAATCGAGACATTAAGCATGCAGTCATCTGCTTAGCAATTTAGTTTCCCGATATCCTTTTAGAAGAGGAAGAAGAGAGCGACAAAAGGAAAGGCTTAGCCACGAGACAAATTGAAATGTTAGAATGATCGATTGGAAACAGGGAAACAATAATGAGTTAAAACGCAAAAGAAATCAAATCAAAAAAAAAAAAAAAACCAAATTCGACGAAAGAATTTCTTAAATAAACATTTCCAAATAAACGGTGAGACCTTTTTACGTAATTGAGTGTGAAGGACGACTACCTGTCGGAACAGACAGAATAAGAATCAGTTACGGATTCGGATTCGGATTCAGAGAACCTTATCAATTCGGTTCATGATTTTTTTGTTAATGTCGATTTTTTAAATCACATCCCATTGAATCTCATGCTACGAATTAAATATATGTATACAGTGTAATCTCTCGTTGCGGAAACTCCTCTTAAATGGGCGCTTTTTGTTAATGCTCTAGTGTTTCTGCTTCTCAAATAGGATAGGATTTTTTTTTTTTTTTTTTGTGGTGCCTTATGTGTCCGCTTAGGCGAGAGTCCATTGAATATGTATTTACATTAAGGTGAATCGATTTGTTAACCTCCTATTCCACTAGCAGAACATTATTTTATGACCCATCAGTACTTGATAATCATGCCGAAGAAGCCATAGGTGAAATGTGAATTTTAATCCTCATGTTGATGGAAACATCTCATAAAGCATCTCTCAAAACTTAAGCTATCAAAATTTGAAAAAAAAACTAAATCAGAAAAGCAACAAATTTTGGTACCAAAATGGCTCCCAATGTCAAAAAAAAGCCAAGAAAATTTCTAAACTTTCAGTTTGATGGCAAAAATATCCATGAAACAGCAAATAAGTTAAAGAAAATTTTATGTGCCTCAAAAGACCTGGCAATTGGCAGTCAAACAGCATTAATTTTTTTTTTCCTTTTTTCTGAAACCACAGCGAATTTCTTCCTTTCGCTTGTAACTCCTCAGGGAAACATCTTATATTCCCCCTTTTCATACAATTTTTGTTGCACAATGACCCTCTCTACCCACCCTATAAAGAAAATCACTTTAGCACGGAACACCATGCATACATGATGTTGCTGAGGAAATTTCCCGGTCCCGGGATATTTGCAACATCCCATGCATTCCAGCTTCACCCAGCCAATCATACATATGGGACAAAACACGTCAAGTGTACCACCGGCAAAATTTTTTCTCCCCGATTTGGATGAAACTTGGTACAGTTGTTAAGATGTAACATTACGTTAAATGTAAATTTTAAGAGTAAATTTTAATCACAGTGTGCCGAGATACAGGGTGTCAAGGTTTAGATTTTTGCTTCGAAGAACATACATCATTGAATTACAATGGAGCTAAAATCGCCTCGCTCCAAAAATTTTTCGAATGTTTCTTAAAAAAATTTTCCGAATTTTTCGAAAACAATACTTAAAAAATTTTTGGATAACGGTAAATGAGAAAACTTCGGCATTTTAGCTTTATTTCTTGATTTTCTAGGAGAGACGTAATATAAAAAAAATTTTTTTTTTAATTTTGAAATAAAGCTTCGTTCTTCCACTTTAAAATGATGCATAAATCATAATGGGCCGACCATGATTAGTGCTCCAAATATAGCTTCGAACATGCTTACCTAGCATATTTCCCTGAATAACCACTAAGCGAGCGCTATATGAAAACAGCACGTAACGATTGCGCTTGGCAATTATGCGCTCGCTTAGTGGTTATTGAGGTTATTTATCCATATTAGGTTCCGTGCACTTTTCTCAAAAAAAAAAAAAAATCATTTAAAGCTCCTTGCGCTCCGGAAAAATACTCTTTAAGAGCTCCGTGCGCACTCTTATGGTCTATATTGTAGTGGTTGGTCTATATTGTATTTCTTTCTGGGGGGAAAAGGTATCGTTTCAAATATATTCAATTATGTACTTACCTACATACATTTAAATCGATATGAAGATGTTCCATAGAAAGCCCTGTAAAAAAAGTAATCAAATTAGTTGAGGAAATATATGGACGAAAATTAATTAGCTTCACCAAAATACTTTTAAATATTTTTCTTTAACATATCGCACACTAATCACCAGGGCTCGGATTTCTTTGACTTTTATAAATTTAAAGCATACTTTGTGGAGTACAAATTTTGTTCACCTTGCATAAGGTTTAGATTCAAATCGATGTTAAACTTCAATATGCATTTTTTTGAAGTAAAAAAAGCGGTTGGAAGTTCAACTTCGTCAAACTTATTCGCAAAATGTTGGTTAGAAAAATTTTTGCTCCATAAAGTATGCTTTAAATTTATAAAAGTCAAAAAAATCCGAGCCCTACTAATCACTAAACCGGCACAATTCAAACATTTTTTAATCTCTTTTTTCATGTTTGCCAACATTTTATTGCAGCAGGAGGAACACGTGGAAAATTAACATTTATATTTATCGATCCTGCAGTTATTTAAGAATAATATAAATTCAGAAAAGAAATTGTTTGTACAGGCGTCGAGAATTATTGGCTGTTGGCCCGAGAAATGCAAAATTTTGAGTTGTGCCGATTTAGTGATTAGTGTGCGATATAGAGGATGCTTTTGTCACTGATTAATTTTTGATGGGTTCGCAGAAAGTTTGTCTAAATATTTTATGTTTTTTTTTTTCCTAAAAAGCTTATAAAATATGAAATTAAAATATAGTTAAATAAATATTTTACATTTTCATAAGGTGTATAAAGTACAAAATGTGTTTTCGAAGGAAATTTTTGTGTGGTGTATTTTTTCCATCACTTAGGGGTTGGGAGAGAACACAAAAAAACACCCTGGCTGCGCGCCTGAATGTTATACATAGGTACTTGCTAATAGGCCATAAGTATTGAAAGCAAATTCAACGAAGTTAAATTTAAAAAACTTTTAAAAAGCTTTTAAATCCTTTCAATATGAATAGAAAACAGAAAAAATAGAATGTCCTTTGTGTCGCTCAAAGAAGCATTCAATTCTGTATACCATCCCGCGCTTGTCTCTGCTTTTAAATACACATGATTTGATCACTGGCATGTCCTTCGAATAAAGTGCTTTTTTTATTAATTTTTTATTTTCAAAATGAAAGTTATTAATGAATTTATAACTTACATGCTAGGAGCACTGGCAACGGAGGCCTTCGGCTTCAAAGTGCTTTATTTGAGCAAGTACTGGGCGCTTGTGAAGCGCCTAGCACTGATCGAAAGTAACGATTGCGCCAGTTGAAAGCAACCAAATCGAAAGTCAAGGATTTTTTTTTTTGTTAATAACCTCTAAGTGAAATAAAATGTTAAGTTTTGTTGTTTTTGTTTTGATGAAAAATTCTTAGTGCTTTATAATCCTTTTAAAAAGAGATTTACAGAAGCTTTTTGAGGAAAGTGCAAACGTGCTTTTATAGGTAGCGCTTGAAAATTTCCGACTGGGATGCGAGAGAACAAAACAAAGCGTGTAACCCACAAGGCCTGCGTAATGTTGAACGCTTTCGATGAACTGGCTATGCGGGTCCCCACGATTCGAGTAGAAAGCAACATTTTACCACCAAAGGCGCACCGTACGACATTTCATAGTTGTTTCCTTTCTTATGTGGCAAACTTGTTAAGGCAATAGTTGAAAGCGTAATTTAATTGAATGCCATGTTAAGGACCATTTTTCTATCTTTTCTCTTGACAACGCAATTTTTTTTTAGATTTCTAAAAAGCGTTCCTCTTGGCGAGAACTGAAAGCCTCTTCTAAGTGGAACCTTGTAAGCCACAAAACTCACTGTATTTTGTTGAGAGTATAATGAGAATGATGACGGTGATGCGATGATAATGATCTTCAAAGACTCCTGGGATTATTGAATTGAATTTTTAATTTTTTTCCTCTCGTTTTATTTTCATTCTTACATTCTTAATTGAAAGAGAAATTCTCAAGAGTCCACCAAAGTCGATTAACTTTCAACTTAAAGCCGCCGTACGTGAAGTACATCGAGACACCGCAACCAAAAGTCAAAATGTGTGTCACCTTCAAAATGTTTTTGGCTCTTGAATGTGATTTCCCTACGCTTGAGATCAAAAGTTGCGATGCGATACGATGCGATGTGACTAGACATGGAAATGGAAATGGAGTTTCCCGGGACTACTTGCCTCCTTCGCTTCGAGCATCGTTGAATGAGAGAGCCACGTGACTTGTGCGGAGACAATCAAATGGCACGAAGCCTCAATTGTTGTCAAGTGTGGATCGATGTCAAGCTGGATTTTCGTTCTTTTTGAAGAGGAACAAATTTCCTCCAGTCATCTCATCAAGGAGACTCACTAGTTGTCTTATCTGACTGAACGCTAGCCGCCCGACAATTTTTGTGTGTATGGCCAAAGTAACATTTTCTGACATTGATGTTGCGGTTGGAATTTCATTATTTCAAAAATGAAATGATAGCAGGGCAAAGGCACAAGCATGAAAACACAAAAAACAAAACAAGAAGAAACAAATTCGAAAGAACGAAAGGACCGACAAGAAGAAAGCGGGGAAAAGCTATAATATTTCACAAACAATCGTTTGTGGGAATACGTTGCGAGATTAAAGAATAGGTTAAGTGCCTAATGAACGAAATTCGTTGTCGTACATATTAATTTATATTAAAGGTAACTAAGTAAATTGTATAAATCTATTATGCCTTTTCGAAGAGCTGCGAATGAATTATGTTGAAGATTTGATGATGACAAAATATGACATATATTTAAGGGGTAAAATAATTTTTTACAAATATTTTCAATAAAATTGTTCATATCCTAAATTGATAATTCATCATTGTTGTCAGTTTTTTTTTAAAGGAGAAAATGCCCCTGAATGTCTCAGAACAAGGCCTAAATTCCTTAAAATTTAATTTTGAAATCTTCTTAAAACAAAAACTTGATCCTATAAGGTCCCATGAAAAATTTCCTGTCCTCTTTTCTGTCCTAAATACTTAACTTAAGCTCATATATGTCTTTTAATTAAGGGGAGATTCCCCTAAACTGGCAACAAATAAGTTTGAAAAAAAAAAAAAAATTATTCCGAATATTTCCAATAGTGAAAATTATATTGAGGAAGGATTTTGAAAGATGCGCGGATATCCTCAAAGCTTTAATTAAGCTCCGTTTATAAATATTTTTTAATATTTTTTTTTTTTAATATTCTTAGGCTGAATTTAAATATTTTCTTTTGCCCAAATAACAGTGAACCGAAAAATATGTCCGCTTAACAGATTTGTCCGCTTAAGAGGAAACTGTTTGAGCAGCAGAAACTCTAGAGCATTCTCTAAAGGTGCCCGTTTAAGAGTAATGTCCGCTTACAAAGTGGGTCCGCAAGGAGAGACGACACTGTATAATAGAGCGGATCAAATTGTTCGACAAAAAAAGTGCCAAATCCTATAGCAAGGCATGATTCTAGGATTTTTTCTAAGCAAGAATGCCCAATCAACTATAGGTCAAAAATGAAGTTCGTTTCGCCGGATTTTCGAAAGAAGGTTGACCTGAAATATGCCTATAAATATGCTAAAAATAATATGGGAAATTTTAAATCAATTTGGTTTTATATCTTACTAAGATAATCTTAGCATATTTTTTGGCACATGCAACAACAAAATTTTTGCTTGCAAAACAAACAGAAATAATGCATTTTAGAAGGGTTTTTCAATAAAATATTGCATATTTTCAGTTGTTTTACTTTTAAGAGATATAGGGGTTATAGTTTTTCTACTTTTTGAGAGGTTTTAATGGATAAAGACGACAATATTTTACTTAAAACGATATAAAAACCTATTTTTGCAAATCCGGCGAAACAAAATGCACTTTTGTCCTGTGCTTCTTGGGCATTATTGTTCAAAATTGTTCGCAGAATACTATTCTGCTTTAGGAACACGTACTTAAAATTTGATCCGCTCTACTGTATAAGCAACAACCTTGCGAATTTTCAACAGTTTTTCTAAGGAAAAAAAAAAAAAAAATATCAAAAGTCACCAAAGGTGTAAAAATAAAATGAATCGCCACTAAATCCAGCATTTTATAATGCGTTAACTTTGAGGAAATTTTTCTCGCATGCTATTGCATTTTTAGACTTAACGTCTTAACTATAAAATATGACACTTTGGCAGTTATGTTATGCTTAAAATTCTTTTTTTGCCTTCCTTGCAGTGTGCTCAAAAGTCGAAGCCTTCATGCGAAACAATTTTAGCTGGGCAGAAGGAATTCACTTCAACACCAAAGAGTACTACAATACGTTCCCTTGCTGTAAAAGCCATGGGTAGCTTCTCTTTTGAGAATCGACTTGACTGTGACGAAACGGTCACAGCACATTTTCAATTTTCGAAAGGGGATCTATGAATGTTATACGTTCTGTAAGTATTTTACTGGTTCCTATATCAAATCAAAAGACTGTATTACTATGATTTTCTGTATCGATAATTGTCCAAGGTTAGAAAGCAATGTTAAATATATGGTCCAGAAAATTGTAAGAGATTAAGGCGGGTACATTTGTATCTAGTTGGGGAGCAGTTGTAAGGAAAGATTCGAACATCCTGCTGCGGAATGCATACATAAAGGTACGTGCAGCTATTTAAACACAAACACTTTTGCAATGGAATTTGACGCAACAGTTTTCCTTGCACTGTGAGACTGCGTGTAATTGGGTGGCATGCCTGGTTGCATACTTAGAGGCGTTCGGCGCTTGCCAGCAATGGAACAAATCGAAAGAGAAATATCAATTTTTGCTCCTCTCACGAACGCAAGCAGATTTCTTTCTGTGAAAACATTTTGGCTTAGCAACATTTTCAAATGTTCCGCAACATTTTACTCTCTTTCGAAGCGCAAGCGCTTTTCTCTTCATGAATTCTGATTATCTTAATTCATTTTGTTTACCTGCAGGTGGAAAAAGTTATACAAAAAAAAAAAAAAAAGCATTATATTTAAGCAAATATGATTTATTGAAATTTATTTTTATCAAATAATATTATTTAATTTAAAATTTATTCGAATTGAAATTCGCTTTTATTTTGCCAATTGTAGCCTACGCAAACATTTTATTTTCGATGACATTGTAATGAAAACAAAAAACTTGTTTTTATTTCTTCACTTCAAAGCGAAATTAATTTTGCACACTTTCGAATGTCTGCACATCGAAAAAATGTGTTTTTTTTTTTTTTCAAAATTCACTCTGCGAGCCTAGAAATTAAAAAAAAAAGATAAATTAAATTAAATTCGGCTTACGTCTTGATAACTTCCCCCATTAATGACTCAATCATTAAAGCTGATTTAAGTCAAGTTATGTTAAGGAAAGTGTCTCACTTTGGTCATCAGAAATACTTATGAATATAGCCTGGAAAATAGAATAATGTCTGTTTTTTTAACCCTACGGGTTTCACCTCCTTGGCGTAATAGATTCACTGTGAGCCGAAAAGGTATTTTTTGCAATTTGGTCTCACTTAACTACTTTGTTCGAATATGTTGTTGGATCTTCTTTTGAAGGAGAGAACGTCTAGATAGTTCTCGAGACTCGCTTCATCGGGGCTTAATCAGGACCAAAGAGTATTTAAAGCCTTTAATCCTTTAAGTCCATTAGGACTTACTGAAGATTCTACGACTGGGTGTCTACACATGGCAACACGTTCACATTTTGGTTAAAAATGCGATCTCTATGTCTTCAAGGCAAATGACGCTATTAGAGTCGCTTACCAGGTGCGTTTTTTTTTTGGAATTGGTATTGTAGGCGGACGTGGTCTGAAAGCACGAAAAATTTCTCTTAGCACCGGCCCATTATCGCGACTATCGGATCCAATGTATCAAAAGCGAAACGAATGTTCTGGCTCATTATGTGAGCCAATTGCAAAGAGATTCCTGTTGCTGTTATTGTTCTCTGTTTTCTTTTTAACGTTTATTTATTTAATTTATTGTACAAGAATTTCAAATCTTTTTTTTTTTTCAATTATAATTTTTTTTTTTCATTTTTGGACTTGAAACAAGAAAAATTTTCATTTCACATCAAAATGATTCGCACTGTTGATCATTGTGTCGTGCTATCCGAAAATAAAAATAAAAAAAATAATAAAAAAACGAAAATGATTGAAGAAAATGATATAAGAAAGAAATCTATTTTTGCAAGCGTTTAAAAAGCGTGAAAATTGAAATAAACAGAGGAGAAAATCTTATGAATTTGTTGCCGTTTTGTCGATTTTTTTCTTTCGTTTTTTTTTCAAAATCCATTTCATCCGATCTCATTTGGCTATAAACTTAATCGACGCCAGTTGAGCGTCAATGTCACAAAATCGTTGAGATGTTGATAGAATGAAAAATTGAGAAAACTTTCCAAATCTGCTTCAGATTTTCATTTTTGGATTTTTGTTATTTTTTGCGCATTTTTATTATATTTATTTCTTTTAATCAGTTTCAAACGGAATAGTTTTATTGTTCTTTGAAAGAAAATTGTGCGGAAAAGAAACAATTTGTTTACAATAAATTCAACAATCGCAATCGTGAGTAAAATTTCTTTTTCATGCTACATACTAAAATGGGCTTTATTGAGGCTGTACGAAGGTTGCAACAGTTTTCATTCGCTGTCCACTAGAGATCCCGAACGATCCCAAAACCGATGGTAAATGGATTCTCGAGAAATCGAGAAAGGGAACGATAAACAAATAAATAAATAAACTAATTAATAAAAAAAATTTAATTAATAAGTTAATTAATAATTACTTACTTATATATAAATAAATAAATTAAGTAAGTAATTAATTAGTAAAAAATGATTAAATTAATTAATTAATTAAGTAATAAAATTATATATTATAATATAAATTATAATAATTAAATATATAAGTTTTATAAATAAAAAATAAATAAATAAATTAATTAATAAACAAATAAATAAAAAAAATGAAGTAACTGAAAAAAAATTAATTAATTAATTAATTAAGTAATTAATTATTAAAAAATTATTGACTAAATTAACTTAATAAATAAAAAATAAATAAATAATTAAATAAATAAATAAATTAATTAATTAATTAAGTAATTAATTAGTAAAAAATGATTTAATTAATTAATTAATTAAGTAATTATTTAATAAAAAATAATTTATTTAACTAATTTAATAAATAATAAATAAATAAAAAGTAAATAAATAAATAATTCAATAAATATAATCAATTAATTAAGTACTTTATTAATAAAAATAAATTAAATAAATTAATTTAATAAATAAAAAATTAATAAAAATATGTATAAATACAAAAAATTAATTAATTAATTAAGTAATTTAAAAAAATTAATTAATTAATTAAGTAATTTAAAAAAATTAATTAGTTAATTAAGTAATTAATTAATAAAAAATTATTGAATAAATTAATTTAATAAATAAAAAATATATAAATAATTAAATTAATTAATTAACTAAGTAATAAAAAATTATTAAATAGATAAGTTTTATAAATAAAAAATAAATAAATAAATTAATTTATAAACAAATAAATAAATAAAAATGAAGTAATTGAAAAAAAATTAATAAATTAATTAATTAAGTAATTAATTATTAAAAAATTATTGATTAGATTAATTTAATAAATAAAAAATAAATAAATAATTAAATAAATAAATAAATTAATTAATTAATTAAGTAATTAATTAATAAAAAATAATTAAATAAATTAGTTTTATAAATAAAAAATTAATTAATTAATTAATTAATAAACAAATAAATAAATAAATATATAAATAAATAAATACGTAAATGAATTAATAAAAACTAAATAAATAGTTGATAAATCAATAAAAAAAATAATTAATTTCAAACATACGGATCAATTCAAAGTCGGTATAACTGGCTTTCCTTTTTTCGCTTTTTCTTCTTAGTCAATAACGAATTGCATTAAGTATAAAAATGGAAGCATTGCGCTATCCTATGCGATTTTATCAATGCCCTCCAAGAATGGCAAGGCAGAATAAGGTTAGTCGAGTTCATTATTTCTCGTCCGCTGAGAATCGACTTGATTTTGGGGATCAACAGCACAATTTCAGTTCGAGGGCGGATCTATGAATGTTATGCCTTTTATTTTACTGTTGAGTATAACAGGTCGGTCGTAATTCTGACACAATAACTTAACCTACGTGCAACAGCTCAAATGGATCATTTGACCACTAGCAGGGTCTACCGTGTTTAAATAAATTGGCTGGAAACACACAACCGATTGAGTACCCTTGTAGAGCTTGTTGGAGAGTAGTCGGAATTTTTTCAGGGAATTTTAATTGAATTTTTGGTTTTTTGTTGTTGTTGTTGTTGTTGTTTTTTTTTTTTTTTTGGAAACTTTAACGTCCTAAAAGTTCTTTTCCCATTTTTAAAGCCCGTACAAAAGGCAGGTCTATGACAAGAAACTCGTGCCGCGGAGATCACGAAACGTAAACAAACGAAGATAATTGGATTATAATAATTGCTGCTCTGCCATAAAATGCAACCGAACAGATGACTTGAAAGAAATTAAAATGGTGTAAAAATTATACACGTCAGTTGAGATGGGGCTACCGTGGCCGCCGTAATGAACAAAATGAAAGAAAAAGAAACAAGAAATAAAATCGAATAAAAACGTGCCAGAAAATTAAACAGAAAACGTGAAGTTTACAAATTGAAATAAGCTGAATACGCATTCGGATTATTTGTGTGGAAAATTATCGAGAGTCGAGCACAATCTTCTTCGCAGGCCTTCAGAGTACCCCGTCGCCCGAATTCTATCTTCGAATTTTCAAAAAATCGATTACTATTTTTAATTTCTTCTATAGTAGGTAGTCTATAGCTTTATGCTGTCTCAATGACATTTTAAAACTCCATTAATGGGCAAAGTCCAAAATAAGTGGTAGCTCTATGCAATCCCTGCCGGAATGAAATGTTTTCTCGATACAGTATTCCCCGGATATATGCACCGTGCTAAATGCTTATAACCGGGGAGTGCTTATAAGCGGGGCTTCTTGTATGAAAATTTAAGGTAAATGACACAAAATCGCGTGCATATAAGCGGAGAATGCTTATATCCGGGGTCCAATATCCGGGGATTTCTGTAGTTCTAATGGGTCGATTTAGCTTAAGTTCAATGCGCACCGTGAGAATAGAGTTATCTAGGGTCACTATTGGAAAAATTATACCTTGATATAGGTGGGGTGGCCCAACAGATTTTTGAGATGCGAGCCGATTTTTTGTTTTGAATTCTTATTAGCCAAATTTGAGATACGAGCGATCGCCTTGGCGACGATCACATACACATTTCTGTAGGAAATGCAGGTTTCGAGGAGCCTGGGGATGAGGTGTTTTCTACAAATGAGATAAAAGAGAACTGTGCGAGAGAGTTTAACAGTTTGTGGATAAGAAACCACCCAGAATAAGTTGCAACTTATCGTTCATCGGAGCTATATACATACATACATACATACCTTATGACACTTGCCTAACTCATTTCTGTAACATTCTGAAAGGGAAGAAGAAACAAACTGAGTTGCACCTTTTTTTTTAAAAAATGCCTACAGATGAAAAAGGCGAGGTGATAAAAGCAAAAACCAGAGAAGAGAAAAACAATAAAGGAAATTATTTGAAAATAATACTTTATAATTCCAGTTCGGGGCCCGATCCATCCGTTTTTCGGCGCTCTGTGCAAAAAGAATATTTGTCCCCTATGATGGAATTAATGCGGTACTGTTTTCGAATATACATACATACATGTATGTGAAATTGGCTGTGTCAAAACTTGATGCTCTGGGCATATGCCCGGCTTGCCACCCCCTAAATCGGCGGTCTGGTCAAAAATAATATTTGTCCCCTATGATGAAATTAATGCGGTACTGTTTTCGAATATACATACATACATGTATGTTAAATTGGCTGTCTCACAACTTGGTGCTCTGGGCATATGCCCGGCTTGCCATCCCCTAAATCGGGGCCGGATCTAGTTTATTTGTTTGCATTCTCTTGTCTTATGCTTTTGAACAATATTTTTTCATTTAAGGACACATTTTCTTTGTTCGAAAGCACGTCAAAAATAACTGAGCTGACATTTTGGCGGCTGGAACGGATTAATGCCAGTTCAATTAATTGCAATGGAGAAATTCCCCTTGAGATACGAGTAATTCGAAACACGCTCAAGGTTGCGACCCGAATTAGACTCGTATGTCAAGGTTCCACTGTATTTGGAAAAATATAATCATCGGAAAAAACCAATGGAAAAAAGTTCAATAATTTTCTCAGTCGAAATTTTTTGAAAATTTTTTAAAATATTTTTCTTCCATACAAGGATCATAATTAGTTACATCTCTATTCTCTTTTTCTTTTAGTTATTTCAAAGAATTAAGATTAGTCCAGCAGGAGAAAACAGTTCTTTTCAAGTACTGGGAATTGGCTCTGGGATAGCGTAGGGATGCGTGCTATGCTCTTGATCCCAGGTCCGAGTTCGATTCCCGGCACAGCGAAACGGAGTGTAATGTTCCAAGCCTAGACTGGTTTTTCAAAAATCGCATGTTAGGGGACACTACATACAAAGACATACACTCACACAACCTAGAAAACCTCATGGTATCACAATGGGCCGATTAAGCCTAAGTGGCAGCCACTTCAACCTAACCTAACTAACCTAGTACTGGGAATCTAGAAATTGTTCGGTTTTTCCCAATTTTTAAAAATTTTTAATTTTTATACCCAGCGTAAGCAGGGTATATTAGTTTTGAGCAAATCTTGTAACAGCCAGAACTAAGCTCCGTAGATATAGACATATATATATATATATATTCTTGATCAGGATCAAAAACTGAATCGATTTAGACATGTCCGTCTGTCCGTCCGTCCGTCTGTCCGTCCGTCTGTGGTCGGATCTCCTCCGAAACTGCTGGACCAACCAAGTCGAAATTTGGCACACAGGTATATCGGGATTTGAGTATGATCCTAAGTAAAAATGGGAGACATTCGCCCACTGCCACGCCCACAAATGAATTTAATGTCTTTTCAGTAAAATGCTTGTAACTTGCGAACCACTGGTGTACTGGTAAACTACGTTAAGGGACATATCCTGAAAAAAAATGGACGCCGTCTTCCTCGAGCCACGCCCACAAATTAGCCCACAATTAAGGGTTTATCGTAACTTGTGAAGTAAAAAGCGTAGAAACATCAAATTCACCATATAGGTTGACCAAGGCGAATGAAAGGTGTAGGAAAAAATTAATGTGGCCGGCCACTGCCACGCCCACAAATGGAGATTTTTTGTAACTTTCGAAGTAAAAGGCGTAGAAGATTCAAATTCGCAACATAGGTTGACCAAGGTGAATTAAAGGTGTAGGGAAAAAATGTATGTGGCCCGCCCACTGCCACGCCCACAAATGGAGATTTTTTGTAACTTCCGAAGTAAAAGGCGTAGAAGCTTCAAATTCGCAACATAGGTTGACCAAGGCGAATGAAAGGTGTAGGAAAAAATTAATGTGGCCCACCCACTGCCACGCCCACAAATGGAGATTTTTCGTAACTTCCGAAGTAAAAGGCGTAGAAGCTTCAAATTCGCAACATAGGTTGACCAAGGCAAATGAAAGGTGTAGGGAAAAAATTTATGTAGCCCGCCCACTGCCATGCCCACTGCCACGCCCACAAATGGAGATTTTTCGTAACTTCCGAAGTAAGAGGCGTAGAAGCTTCAAATTCGCAACATAGGTTGACCAAGGCGAATGAAAGGTGTAGGGAAAAAATGTATGTGGCCCGCCCACTGCCACGCCCACAAATAGAGAAGCAAAACATAGCGCGCTCATAATCTCGGGACGCTGGGTATTTCAAAGTCGGCTTTCTTTCTTTCAAAGTTTTAGCTTTCTTACTTGTTTTTAATTTAATTTTTTTCGTTTTACTAAAACTAGTAAGTGTTGTGCCAAGAACCCATACAATAATTTTTTTAAAGACAAGTCTATACGCACTAAAATTCTACTATGTGTCAGCCAAAAATTCTTCCGATTTCACTACGACCACTTATTTCTCTTACGTTAAGTTATGTTGAATTAAAAATGAGACGACTTGAAAATTGGAAAAAAATCTTCTTCAGAATTTTTTTAACACGGTCATCAATAGAGAATACTGAGGCCTATGAATTTCACTTATTTTTCTTTGTGTTTTTTCGATTTGCTTGTAGTTTTTCTTTTCGTTTCTTTTACTTTTAGGTCACTCCTCGTGCAGAAGTCATGTGTTCATTAATTAGTGACGTTTTCGTGTTATTTTAAGTGATTGTGTCTTTTGTTGGTGTTGTTGTTGTTGTTGTTGTGTTCTAGCTTTGTTTGCTCGCTTTTTGTTTTGCTTGCAAAAGTTCACTGCACCGGATCGAGCGCATCGATGTGCGCGGCTCGTTCGCTGTACGAGGGGCGAAGTTGCGAATTGCGTGCGATGCAACAACATTTTCTTCTTTCTTTTCACCCTCAATTTCTTAGTGTTTTCTTTGGAATTTGTTATTTTTGTGCATTTTTCTGCGGCCCACAAAATCACTAATCATTGCAAGTCGTAAAGGCGTAGCTACACCTTGGATGATCATAATAATGATGATGATGATGGTGAGGATGGAGCATGCAGCGCGGAGCGTAACAATTTTAATCTGGCATAAAAATTGGAGCAGTGGAAAATCTGGCCCGCTGCGATGTGTATGCCCCCGTTTCCATTTCGATGATTTTATTGCTAATTTTTCGAATTGCCATTGTAATAGGTAATAAAAAATTTGTATTAAAATTCGATTGAAATATTCTCCAATCGAAGTCGCGCCTTGAAGTTACGAGATTTCAAATATGTACATAGAACCCTTTGTAATGAATGAAGAAAATTATTTTATCGCATGGGAGTTTTTCTTTCAAATTTCCGTATTAAGCACAAAAAGAAGAGAAAATATGCATTTCACTTCTTCACTTGGAAGTGGCGTGCGTATGGTTTTCTTGGGGTTGTGGGGTTCCAACACCTTTCGACAATAATTACCAAAGAACACAAGAAAAGAGTCATGCCAAAATGTTCTTTTGTTGTGCTTTAAACCTCTCCCAAAATTTTGCATACGCAAAAGTTCCCTCTTATCAGGGCCGGATTTAGATTGTGGGGGCCCCAAGGAGGAATTTCGAATTAATTCTTAATTTATAAGTTACATTTTGAAGGGGGTTACAACCCCTGTTAGGCCATGGCCTTCCCGGTCAATCCGTCGATCCGGTCTTGCCTGTTATTATCACAAGGTTAAGAGAAACTTTCTCCGAGAAATCCGTTATATTAGCGATGGAAATTATTCTGAGCATCCGTAAAGAATCGAATCATCGAATATTCACAATAATGAATATTCGCCATCCTTTACTTGAAATCAATATAGCGAATGATATAATTATATGTCAAAACAATCGAATATGTAAGTGATATAAATTTTTGTAAGGTCTGTTATTCCTTTTTCTTCACTGTGACAAAAATTTATATAAAATGCCTAATAAATAAATGTTCGTTATATGAAAAGAAATATAAATTAAACTATAGTCATCAATTTGAACTCAATTAGCTGGATCTCACTATAATCCGCTAGTGCATCGCACGGCAAAAAATTGAATTTCACCGAGAGAGTCAAACGTTTAATGCGTTCACCCTCTTACTCCTGGTTCTGTCTCTAGACGGAGCTTATACGAATAAATAAAAAGTAAAATTTAAAAATTATTTCAGATTCGGTTTTTCTTAAGATTTGATTTTTTCAGAGGAAAAAAAAAACAATTGTGACATTATACGGTTAACCCGAAGAGTCTCTATAAGTCTTACAAATAGTGATTCGATATATTTTTATATATTTATTATTTTATTTTTTTTTTTTTTTTTTTTTGTTATTCAAGTTAATTTTTCGATTTGGAGTGTTTTCGAATAAGATCACTTCATCAATCCTTGAGGCTTAATACATACACTATCGAATGTTAATATTTTTATGTGATTCTAATAAAAAAAAATATATATATATATATACATATAATAAATATATTGTTTTGATGATTTCTAAAATTAAGCAAAAATCAAATTTATTCAGGATAAATGAAACGAGACCGGGAAGAGGAAGAAGAGAAGAATGCTGCAATGCAACAGATGTTGCTAAGCATAATACATTGTGAGCGCCTGGCAACATTCTTTGGCAACATTTAAGCTAAAAGCAAAAAGTTGAGAGATAAAAAGAACGCCAGCAAGCTTGGAACAGTGCTGACAGACTTTTCAAAAGCGAAATCCCCCAATAATGGAAAAAATCGCACTTATCTCTTTTTCAAAATAATTTTTCCCACGAAATCACCTCTCAAAAAATTTTTTCTCCTTTCATTTTGCTTACGAAACTAAGGGCAATTTTTTACCAATGCATATTTAAAAATTCTTTTAAAATGAAAAATCGCTTTAGGTTTTTACCCTCAATTTGAAAAAAAAATTTTAAATAATTTTAAATCACTCGGAACTGTTTAATATAAATATATAAATTTTGATTCGATTTTCTAAAATAAATACCCTGTATATGGAAAAATTCAAAGCAAAAATTTTTCGAAAAAAAATTCAGTTTTAGTTGAAAAAACAATTTTAAAATGGGTACTTGGATCATAAAATTGCTGATCTTGTCTGTACTTGACTATGTAAAACTTGAGCAAGTTTCGGGTTACCGAACAATATGGTTTGATGAATGTGCATTCTTTATAGAATCACGTTTTTGAAAAAATAGATCGATTAATTCGATTCTTTCAATGAAATTAATACAGTCTCCTGAGTTAAAAGCGGTTTATCGAAATTATAATTTCGATGCTTTAAAAATTGTTGAAAGTATTTTTTGCAAATTTCAAAATATTGGGAATGAAATTCCTTTCCCAAAATTGGAAAGGATTTCAATAATCCATAAAAAATTTTAATAATATGCTTGTAATATTGGCCCTAAGTTTTGTTTCCTTTTTTGATTAAGGGGCTCGCTCCAGTTCTGTCAGAAATGAAAAACTTTAAGTTATAAAAAAAAACGCTTCAGAAATGAATCAGAAATTTTCTGAAGTGTTTTTTTTTTATATGAAGTTTTTCATTTCTGTTTCTTTTCTGACAGAACTGGAGATAGCCCCTTAATCAAAAAAGGAAACAAAACTTAGTTTCGTAAAAAACTTTAACTTACGTACATCCCGTATATAAGAAACATTCCGGCAATGAGAAACATAAGCTTTTCGAGACGTGCATTCCAGCATTTGACAATACTGTAAAGGATATTACAGTGGTTTCTGGTTATTGTATGCGTACTTCGCTTGTATGCGTCGTTTTCACTTTGCTCGAGTTGTAAAATTAAAGCAAATTTCCCGGCTTACCATATATGCGTGTCTCACAATAATGTTTCATTTTTTATTTTATAGCTTTCTCTTTATTTAGATAATAAAAATTTATGTGAAAATTGTTTTGAGTTCGCTATTTTGACTAACAGCTACGTTGTTGTCATTGTAACTTCAAGAAATTTTCTGTCAAAATTGATTAATTTTTACACATTACACGCGTTACATGAGTACGTACGTACTTTTTAATAATTTCGTTACTATTCAATATTATAATACAATTAGTGTATGAATGCTTTTATGTTTAATCAAATTTATTAGTTAAGTTAAAATAGTGGAAACGACTTATTCGTTAAATTATTGAAACTATTAAGGCCGCCATATATAAAAGGACATTGCTATGGTTTTTCTTAAGCTAAGATCTCATAAAAGCGAGTTTTTTTTTATATGCCTCGCTGACGCTAATAAGCGAGATTGCGTTTATATGATTTATATGATAAATATGCACAACAAAAGCTGCTGTATATAAATGTTGTGGGTAGGTAGGTAGGTAGGTAGGTTGAAGTGGCTGCCACTTAGGCCGTTAATCGGCCCATTGTGGTACCACGAGGGGTTTTCTTGCGTTTGTATGAGTGTATTGTCTTTATTATGTAGTGTGCCCCTAACATGCGATTTTTTGAAAAACCAGTGCTAGGCTTGGAACATTACTCTCCGTTTCGCCTGTGCCGGGAATCGAACCTCGGACCCTGGGATCAAGAGCATAGCACGCATCCCCTACGCTATCCCAGAACCACTGGGTATACGGTGATCTTCTTTTTTTTTGTGCGTATTTTAATATCCTAGTATATCGCGGGGTCTGGGATCTGGTGATATGTCAGAGAAATTTCGTAATGGCCTGTATTATCAATTTTTTTTTTTTTTTTTATTGAGAAATGCACATGTACATATGGCCGATTGGAACTTTACGTGCTAATTGTTTTTCGGAAAATTATATATATTTTAATCTTAAAAAAATAAGTACTTTTCGATTCAAAAAAGATTTTTTGAATTATACATAAAAGATACACAAGGGAAAATGAACGATTTTACGAATGGCTCATCCAGACACATTTATTACTCTATCTCCCGAACTACTTTTGTGTCCATTTTCAAACGTGCACAGTACATTTCTAACATTTGAAGTTGAAGACAGCCCTTACATATAAACCGATAATTTTTCGTTATTAAAATTTTGCCTCATATATTGTAATTAGTCGGTCAATAAAAATAGGGCCGATAAACTACACCACCTAAAACGTATCAATATATTATTAGTATGACAATGCGGTTTTATGTGCAGATTTTTTTTTTTTGAACAAAAAACCAAATTTTTGAATAATAGCAATTCGCCTTAATTATAAAAAAAAAAATGTTAAAAATTGTTCGAAAAACAAATTATACATTGAAGATACAGAGGCAGGCGAAAAGATACGGATTTCGTATAATTATCCGCAAAGTGGCAGCACTGTTCATCTCGTAACTTGTATGGAGAACGCTGTTTGTGCTGTTTGTGCTGTTGCTGCTGCTTTCGTCGCGGCGCCAACGACGACACTCACAGCTGCGAGAAATCAGTTAAGTTTTGACTGAATCGCAAGCAAGATATACGGCCAACGCACATCGGACGAAAGCACAACGCACAACGTTCAGCGCACCACGCACAATTTTTGTACTAAAGCGTCGAGATAAATCGCTTTAAGTGACGCTTTGCCTTTGGGTCTGGCTCTCGCTTTGGCTTTGGCTTTGGCTTTCGTTCGGCTTTGGCTATTCAAATGCAAATTTGAATTTGTAAAAAAAAAAAAAGGAAAGAAAGAAAGAAAAATTGTTTCTAGTCTTTTGTTTTTGCTTACTTTTTTTTAAATAAAATTTTTTATTTATTTATTAAATTTTTTTTCATCTTTTTTTTTCTATTATTATTATTGTGCTTTTCATCAAAAAAATAGAGACTTTGTCGGTTTATCGTATAATCTCACACACATGTGTGTTTGTTTGCCTCTACGCATTTATATCTAATTGTGATTGCCGGTTTTAGCATTCGCTGCGCTGCGCTTCGCTTCGCCGCGTTGTTTTTACGTTAAGCGTCAAATGATTGCTCATCTTTTGATAGCTTTATTTATTTAAATGATTAAAAGCCAAGACGACGACGCCGGGGCAGCAGATCGCTTTCGGTTTCGTATCGAAACCTGAACGGCACGTGCTCCTCTTTAAGATTTACGGTCAAAGTTTGGCCCCGGGGTCGAGCGTGCATCGAAATTCGTTTCGTTTTGTTTCGTTTCGCGCCGCGTCCGCGTCCGCCTTGGCAGTCGCGTCGTGCTTTAATATTTTGTCTAAAAGGCAGTAAGCAACATCTCGCAGCTCGCAGCTCGCATCGAAAAAGTGCTGCTAGCATTCGATGTTTATTCACGCACAGCTGTAATTTGAGTCGGAGAATTAAATGAACCTCAAATAGTTGCGTTTTCCCCACAAAAAAAAAAAAAAAAAAATTAATAAATAAACAAAAAAAGAGCAAAACTAAGTAAATAAATAAATGTTAAAATAAAATAAAAAACAAATTTAATCTTCATAAATAAATATATAAATATATCACATATCTATATACACAGAAAAAAAATTTTTTTTTTTTTGAGAGTCTTCAAGAAAATAAGCAAGTGAAAATGAGTTGACCGCATATTCAAAATAATAAGAATAAAATAAAAAATAAAATAAAATAAAATAAAAAAACCCTCTCAAAAAGTGTGAATATCCAAATCGATGTTGAGAAATGTGTTAAAAAGATAAAGCACTTGAAAGAGAAACAAGAAGGAAGCAGAAAAAAGAAAAGGGGAAAAAAACGAGCGGCATACTAAAAAAGAATTCATAAATTAAATATATGAAGCTTATATAATATCGAGTTATTGACGATTTTCTCGCACGAAAAACAAGAAAAAAAAAACAAAATAATTAACTAAATTAATTCTTCGCGTATCCAGAGAATTTACAACAATCATTCAAAGACCCACCTCTACATACTGAAGGTAAGCAAACTTTAATAGTTTTAAACCGAATTATTTGCTCTTAATAAAAATAATTTAAAATATTTCGAAGGAGAAAAACTCAAGTCCAGTTTAGTTTAAGGGGGGTCGGACGGGGGGCGGGGTCCACCGAAAAAATATTCAAGTGAATGTTGAAAATCAAAATTTTGGCGGGAATCTTTTTTGCTCGAGCACTTTATCTAGTTCCCAAATAGTACTCTCGCATCTCTTCAATGTCTTTGCCCAGAAACGTATGTAGGTAAATTTTATTTTTGTTATTCTACATAAATATCAGCATTGCAGCTTTATTTGTGGTCCTTGAAAAATAAAGACAAAAAAAATAAACAACATTTTTTATTATTGTACACAGCTGTGTGAAGTATTTTGTTTAATGCATTTCGAAACCTTAAAAGCCGTAGCTAATGCGAAGCTAATGTGCTTATTAACGTGACTGCCGAGGAAAGCTGGTCCCACACGACAGCCCTAAAATATTCGATTAGTCAAGCATCGTAAAATTCTTTTATTTTTATTTTTATTTTTTTCAAATATTTTTGCTTTAAAATTCGTGCAGTTTTTTTATTTATTTATTTTTTTTTTTTTTTTGGAAACGGAATGTTCTCAATGAAACGAGGCAGTCTCATTTGAAATTTTCTCCTTTTTTTTTGGCCAAAATAAAGTCAAACTTCCATAACTCGAACCATCATTATCCAAAGAAATAGGTCGAGTTATCAGGGGAAAAAAATTATACGTACTTATATAAAATATTCGCTTTTGCCACCCAAATCAGTTCGAGTTATAGGAAATTTGAGTTGTTGAAGTTCGACTTATGGGAGTTTGACTTATGATGGTTCGAAAGGAAGAAATTACAATTAAATGGATACTGTTAAATGAAGGGATAATACGCGAAAAGTGCACCTATGAAATTAAAGACTTCAACGCCTTAGAGTTTTGTTCCTCTGATAACACTAGTTTACAAATATTAAATTTTACTTTCTTCTGAACATAAGAAATCACTTTTCTTATAAAATAATATTTTTTTTTTTTTTTCAAAAATCAATACAAAAAGCGCTCACTTATATAAACATTTTATTTGAATACCTACTTTTTTTTTTTTTTTTTTTTTTTTGTATAGAAGTCCAAAGTCCATAGTGTAATTATGATGATGATAAGGATGATAGTAATGATCATGATAATGATGATGATGATGATATTAATGATCATGATGATGATGATGATGATAGTAATGATGATGATGATGATGATGGTGATGATGATGATGATAATGATGGTAATCATCATGTTGATGATGATAGTGATGATGATTATGATGATGATGATGATGATAATGATGATGATGGTAATATTCATCATAATGATGATGGTAATGATCATGATGATGATTATGATGATGACGATGACGATAATGATGATGAAGGTGATGATGATGATAATGATGATGATAATGATGATGATAATGATGATGGTCTGATAACAGTCACATCAATCACATTAGCTAGAGGTGCCCATTATTTCCGACGGAAAATAATACCATTTTCACTTTCCCCTATCGGAGCCGTAGTTATTTTCTACCAAGGTGGTAACATTTTAATTCCAATTTGAGATCAAAACAAATGAACAAATACTATCGCTGCTAAAAAATAATAATAGGTAACAAAATAGAAACCCGATTCGACTGTAAGAATAATAACCGCTACACCACCCCGTAAGCATACTGAAGAGTAGAATTTTTTTTGTAAGCATTCCCTGGTCTCCAAACAGGACATTTTTCACTCTCGAATTCGACGAGAAAAATTCCCCTTTCTATGACTTGAAATTACTATCAGAATAGGGCATTAATTATTTTCAGATTCTCAAAAGATAGAAAGATCGATTGAAGGCAGTGCCGACCCCACGGAATAGAACAAAAAATCCTTCACAAAAAAAAAAAAAAAGAAAAAAGCAGAAACCGAAAATTGTTCACATTTTCGAAACATATTTTCGTTGATTGTCGCTGCTCGAATTGTGCTCAAAAGGCGTAAATTCCCCTTTGGAGTGTGTGTATTTCTTTTTTATTTTCTATCAACAGTTTTAGACAGCGATTATTTGCTCTGTAGCCCTGGAAATTGCTTTGCTCTGCCTTGCTTTGTACCAACAAGAGTCAACATTTCCATATTGCCAATTGAAAATATGATTCCCATCTTAACGTGTCGACTGGCTGTATGATGAAATTTCTATTGATTGATTTTGCAGCTCCATGCCCAAATGCCTAAGGCATCCTATTCTTTGTCTGTCTATCTGTCTGTCCGTCTATTCGTCTGCCTGTCTATTTCGTGTCGTCCTTAAATGGTTGTTATTGGCCACAGTTCAAACAGCGTTGCACAGGATCCCGTTCAAGGAAGTGCGATTGCTGCGTATAATCGCCTTTCCAACCATGGAAACGTGCACATATACAATTTTGCTTTCTACCTCTGTTTTTTTTTTGCTCTTCTCAAGTGTTGGCATAGCGCTGTTTTGAATAATAGCGACATATGTGCCCTAAAATTATTTTGAAAAGAATTACAAAAGAAAAAGAGTTCGCGTATTCTCGGAAAAATAAAAATGAAAAAATTTAAATAAAAATAAGAAATACAAATTTTTGGTAAAAACAATTCGAATTTCAGCGACATTTTCGAAGAGCAGTTTAACTAGACGGTGGCGACGGCAACGTTGAAGATAAAGAAGAAAATGTTGACGGGTTAAACGGCGGGAGTTGAATACTAATAGACAGGCGCCTGAGTTAGGCTTTAAAATTTAGGTCAACCGGATTTATACTCTGTTATTAATTTTTGACTCCGAAAAATATCTTTTCTTGTTATGTTTCAATTTCTTATTGGAATAAAGCTGGGTCTAACAGAAAAAAATAACGTATATATATATATATATATAATATATATATATATATATATATATATATATTTACAGGGTGTTCCGTTTGTGAAGGTCAACCGGTCAGGAGCTCAATGAAGACGAACTTATTAGATTTGATAGCAGTCGGATAGATGTTCATTTAGATATTTAATTTTCTCATCTTATTTAAAAAAATTTATTTGACATATGGGGTACCAAATGAAAGGAAATCGATCCAGCATTTTGAATAAAATAAAAAATGTGGATGTTAATTGGACACTTTTCATACCAAAATGGCTTGCAAAGTAAAAAAAAATTAAAAGTTTTTTCAGAATTTTTCACTTTGAACGTTTAGTTTTTCCTCAATGGGTCAAATTTTTACCATCAATTCAATTAGTACGATGAACCATTATCGTGGTAGAGTTGTTTTTCTCGACTTACTGCCTAAAAACTTTAAGGCCCTTTAACTCCTCAGGGGTGCATTTGCGACCCCCCTGCCTTACGATTTTTTGTTAGTTCTGACCTCCTCTATCAGCTCCCGACCGATTGACCTTCACAAACGGACCACCCTGTATATTAAATACTTATTTATATACAGTAAACTCTCTTAAACGGACGCCTACGGAGCCGAAAAATATGTCCGCTTAAGAGAAAACTATTTGAGAAGAAGAAACACAAGAGTTTTTCCAAAAAGTACACTTTATCATAGGCATAATATATAAAGCTTAAAATCGAATCCTAAACAATTCTCAATGTCGAACTTGTAAGTAAAATCTAACACTTTTAGCTTAATCTTTGTGATATTTTCCATTGAATGCTTTCAACGAGAGTTTGAGTTAATTCATGATTAAAAGGTGTTTCAACTCCAGAGCTGCGTTGCTGCGACCTACTTGTACCATCCAGTAACCCGCATAGCGAATGGACACTTGTTGAAATTTCATCTTACAATTAAAATTGTTCAACATTTATTTGAATTGATTGCTTAGAGCAATTTAAGTATTTTTGTTGTCGTTTTCTTTTTTTTTTTTGTTTTTTTTTTAAATGTTTTTTTTTTTGTTTTGTTTGTTTGTTTATTTTCAATAAATCAAATTGAATTTTTATGAAATTAAAATGCAAAGGTTTAGCTGTTTATTGACCTTTTCTTTGCCAATATAGCATGTACGACGCTCGTAACTTCGCCTTGAAGCTTGACTTGAATTCGGTTGAGTCAGTTTTGTGACGGTGACGCTGACGTTGAGCGTTCGAGCGGCTAATCGCGTACTCGATGCGTTGTTTTTGCCTTTTCTTTTATTTTTGTTTTTATTTTCTTTTTGTCTCTTTTAATGTTTTATTTTATTTCTCAACAATTGTCGTTGTTCTTTTGTTTTTTTTTTGTTTTTGTTTTTTTCTTGAAATATTTTATTTGATTGCAGTACTTGTGTTTATTCATTTCATACATGCAAGCAGGCAGCAGGCAGCTCCATCATCTTTGCATACATGATTTCACGTTTTCATCGATGTTTTTTATTATTATCATTACTTATTTTTTTATTTATTTATTTTCTTAATTTTTTCAAATCCAAGCCCATTCAAACGTTTCATTGATCGGTCACCGTCGTCGTATGGCTCTTGGTCTCGAGTCTTAACCGCATATAAATATTTGCAAACAAATGAGCGGTTTATCAATATATGTATGTATGTATGTGTAATCAGCTCATAGATATGTACCCTGCAGGAAGCCTGTCGCCATATGACCCCATGTCTATACTGACGTTAATATAGACAAGAGAACTAGTTCCAACGTCAACAGTATTTATAGGCGGTGTCATTATAGAAACTGTACTGTCAAGAGGTATAGTTCATCTTTATTGACCATGTCAACAACGTGTCTCCTTATAAAGCGAAAGAGTACTACTTTGGTCTACATAATAGTACCGAAGTCAATAGTTCGTCAATAGATTTTCGGTCTACTGTTGACATTCAATGACAACTCAATGTTAAATGTCAATAACGCAAAGCATTGCGACGGGTATAACTGGTCAGTAGTACTGTTGACGCAGTCAGTAGAGAAAGAGTATAGATTCACTATTGACATTTCCTGCAGGGTACGTATGGGCGAGAGCATTTTATCGTGGATGTAGTAAGTGCGCTCTCATATGGCTATGAGGATTTTTTCTTTGTTGTCATATGTGCAATGTACCTACATACCCTGCAGGAAATGACAATAGTGAATCTATACTCTTTCAATACTGACCGCGTCGACAGTGCTACGGACCAGCTATACCCGCCGCAATAGACATTTAACATTGAGTTGTCATTGCATGTCTACATTTAGACAAAAGAACTAATGACGAGCTTTAGATGAGCTATTGACGTCGATAGCTATTATGTAGACAAAAGGAGCCTATATGTACCTACTAACGACAGTTAAGACATGGGGCAATATGACGACAGGCTTCCTACCGGGTAGGTATATGTATATGCATGTATTTATTTTAAGGGGGCCGGAAAAATGTTCACCGCAAACGACAATGTTCGTTCGAGGCAGGCATTCAATTCGAGGCGCTTGGGATTAACAAAAGATTTCGAGTCATTGAAAGAGTCCGAACGAACTTATGAATCTGTTTAAATGAATCGTTGAAAATATCTAAAACCTATGACAGCACGTTAGAACTGTATGTCCCTATATTCAGAAGACAAAAAAAAAAAAAAAAAAAAATTCTGCCAACAGTAAGAAAAGTTCTTGCGCAAAAACGAGTTGCTTTTCTTTTTCGACAATCGATTGAAAATTTTTAGCATTTTGAAGGCCTAATTTTTTATTTATTTTCCTGGGCGTGCTGAAGCGGCCCTGTAAAAAGTGCAATCGCGTCTATGTATGTATGTTTGTATGTGTGCATTTCGGCTTTTACTCGTACGTCTTTTGTGAATAAACCTCAAGTGTGAGAATATCTGAGCGAATGCGCAACTGAAATCGTAAAGCGCTTTTCTGAGACTGCGTTTGCGATGTTCATTGCGCTTTTTTCAATTTTTTTTGAATTTTTTATTTTTTTAAATTTAATTTTTTGTTGTTTACGTTTTTGTAGTCGTCGCCCTTTAATGTATTTTTCTCTTTTCTTTAATCTTTTACTGAGATGATGTTTGCTTTGATTTCTTTGTCACGCTACTTAAGGTGTTTCCGGCACTTTATATTCTTTTGAAATTATCTCGTATGGATTGAAGAAACGATTTGTGGAAGCCTCGAGCATGTATGTATATTGTACATATATGTTTGTATGTATTTTCGTAAAGGGTTTTCACAGGGGATTTTAAACGTCGGAAAATCGAAAAGGCGTAAAATTGCGAAAGCCCCAGTAATGAAAAAATTGGATTAAGCTGTAAATTGAACAACTGTTTTTTTTAGAGTTTTGAAGAGATTTTCTTGATTGAAATCAACTGACTCGATGATGCAGATGAGTGTAGTCCTTTGGGCACACGTTTCATTCAATTTGGAAAACTTAACTCGATTTTATATATAAAAAAAAAACCTTTTTGTTTACCACTTTGCTTTAAATTCTGCCTACTCGAGCACTTATTAAAGTTGGGTGGACATTAAAGGAAAATGGGAATTTCAATTTTAATGAAAAGAGTTTTTTTTGAGACTTGTATTTGAATGTCAGAACAAGGAAATTCAAAGCTTATTCGAAGGAATTTATATAATAATAAGAACTTTAAATGAGTTTTAATTGGTTGGTTAGTGTGACTGCCACCATTAAGGGTGAGACGCTTAGGCCTCATATGCACCCTTTGTGATACCACAAAAAATGGGGGAAAAAATGAAGAACAGAAATAGAAAAACCGACACAGCTAACATCCACGCCCGAGCTGGGAGTTGAACCCAGAGCCTATCGCATCATTAAATGGCATCTCAACACAAACAAACAAAAAAAATAAAATAAAATAAAATAAAAAAATAAAAAATAAACTAACAAAGGAAAAAAGGGACTCTATTGGTAGCTAGGTAGGTTAAAATTGCTGACACTTAGGCCGTCAATCGGCCCATTGTGATACCAAGGAGGTTTTCTTGTGTTTGTGTGAGTGTGTATGTCTTCGCAGCGGAAAATTATCTCCTGCATGACAAAGTCACCAGTGATGTCATCGATGACATATAGGTGACATTGTCATGCATGACATCTTGGAGTACATGTCATCGTGGAGGGATGCTGTTCATGTGCTCGACTCTCATTGGCTACTGAAAATTAAATAAAGTTTTTGCGTCAGTTCTGCGTTAGCATGAAGTGGCGTGGATGATGAGTGCTCGACTCCGAATCCGAAGATCGCGGGTTCGATCCCTGGCTGCGGCGAACAAAAATTGTTAGAAATAAATTTTTAAAAATTATCGAAATACTTATTCAAAGAGAGGACAAAGAAGAGAGTTTTCAAACCCGGTTTCTATAAATTGACATTTAGAGAGAAAAGAGCAATAATGTGCTGCTCTCAAATGGTTTTTTTGACATCGCACCCCCTAGCATGACAATGTCACCGGGGTGAATTCACTGTCCAACTCCTGTAAAAATGTCATAAAAAGTGTCATATGAATTATCATGCATACCGGATCCAAAGTCACCGTGACTTCATCGATGATGTCAGCGGGACATTTGCCGCTGGGATTATTATGTAGTGGTGTGCCCCTAACATGCGATTTAAAAAAAAAAAAACCAAAAAAACCAGTGCTAGGGCTTGGAACATTACACTCCGTTTCGCCTGTGCCGGGAATCGAATCCTGGACTCTGGGATCAAGAGCATAGCACGCATCCGCTACGCTATTCCAGAGCCACAAAATTCACAATAAATTTGAAATTTAAAATTTTTAGCAATTTCAGGCCATCAGAAAAGCTTAGCAACATCTTCCTTTTCAATTAAATTGCAGGCTTATGAGAAATGCCCTTCTGTCAATTTCGAATGGCCGGAATATATTTCGGTTTTACTTTTGATCGGATTTTGATCTAATACGCTATATTTGGAAAGAATTGGGCAGACGATATCATAGTGTATAGCTCAAAGCGATTTCGTGTATCACCGAATTTCGCCAGTTTTTAATTGTAGCTCAACGGGAAATTGTTATTCCATTGGCTTTCTGTAAAGAGATTTCAACATTTTATGAGGTTTTTTATTTTCTTTTCAAGTTTAGTTTTTTAATGTTTTCTTTGCAATTTTTGTACGATTTTTTGTTTTTATCTGTCAAAACCCCAAAAACAGCTGCTTCCATATCTCATGTGAACTGTGCTGGATTGTTCTTTACGCTCGTAAAAATAATTTTGAAATTCTATTTTTTGTTTGTTTCCCTTTTATTTTGGTTTTTAAGTTTGTTTTTCGTTTTGTTTTGTTTCGTTTTGTTGTGACAGATGAGCGGGACTTAATTTACGCTTTCATTTGAAGCTTTATCACTTTGCTTTGGATTTTGTTGTTTGCTTTTGTTGTTGTTGTGCTTCTTCACCTTTGTTGTCTAACTAGGCGCTGTCATTTGTCGCTATCGTTGTAAGAGGTCGTCGGTTTCTATTGCTTAATTGACGTTTTGGCGTGCAATTTTGCGACGTCACACGCGAGAATTTTACAGTAAAGCGATCTAGAGCGATCGTGGCCGTGCAAAATAAATTAATGCCGAGACACGATGAATTCTCAGTGACTGTATCTATGTTTCTGTCAATCGGTTTGTTTGACTATCCGCCTATCCATCCGTCCGTCCGTCCGTCCGTCCATCTGACTGACTGACTATCTGTCTGGATGACTGTCCGTCTGATCGATACTGGCGGTGTTCTTATTGTATTTATTTTAGTTTTTAATTATGTGAATGAAGTTTATCTTTTGATAGATTCCATAACTCGTGACGTATGTCTATCGTTTTGCCTTTTTACTTTTTATTACTATAGGTACCTATTATATTGTTTTGTTTTTTTTTTTTTTTTTTTTGTTTTTTTGTTTTCTTCAAAATCCGTACTTGGCCTGAATAAAAACGTTACTCACAATGGCATCATTAATAGTCAGCAAAGCACTCGAAGCACCTTCGATAGTCTCACACAGCCATAGCTGGCAAGGTGTACTAAGAGGACATGATCAAAATTTCAAATAAGGTCTTTAATTTTTGTAGGCATAAAATAGACTAGACAACATTTCATTATCCCTCGAAAAAAAAAGAAGAAGAAAAAACAGAAAAAAACAAACAACAAAAATGACATTTTTGCTTCACAATAATTCAATTTTTTCATTCATTTTATTTTTTATTTTTTATTTTTTTATTTTATACTTATTTTATTTTAATTTTTTTTATTTTTTAAGTATGTGCTTCAGTCTTTAATAAAGCTAGGCATAACAATTTCTTTGTGCCCATAAAGCCAACTCGTGGCAAGTTTGAAGTAAAAAGAAAAAGAGGAGAGAAAAAAACCGTCGCTCGTAAATGCCAAGAGTAAAGCTAGTAAGCCACTGAAGCCCTAAGATTTCGAGTTACAAAAAACGAAGAAAAAAGGGAAACGCTCTAACAGGAGAAGGCATTATGAGCCAGTGAATATGTAAAACAACATGTACGTCTGCGGATGTGTGTGCGTGCGTGTGTATGTGTGCGTGTTGACGCGTGTGCGTTCGTGTGTATGTCCTTATGCGCTTGGCTTGAAAATGTTTATTTTCGGCAGAGTGGCCTCTAACTCAAATGAGGGTTGCTTTTAGTGTCGGTACGCTTTTGACTTTAGCTTTAGCTTTGGCTTTGGCTTTAGCTTTGGCTATGGCTTTGGCCTTTTAGCAGTACACCTACAATGATGCTGTGAGAATCGTTTGGATTTAAAGCATAAAATCGATTTCTACTTATTCGTCTCATTCGTTTAGGAAATTCCAAGTTTATTTAGAGTTGCATACACGTCCGGGCCACACACGCATGCTTAGCCGGTACGTAACTAAATAAACATAACTTCTTTTCATGCATGTTTATCATCGATGCCCTACAGTAATGAGCCGGTCAATTTCCTATAAGAAAGACTGGCCTTTTACCGGACTAGTCCCTCTCCAATGACAGGCCCATGTTAAAAAGGTCAGTTGAATGCATTAGAAGTGGAATTATTGAGGGGACTTGTATTGGTAACATGAATGACTGACCGAAGGCTACACTTGGATCAGTCCATATTACTGCAGGGTCCCAGCGGGAAGTGTCCCGCGGACATCCCCGATGATGTCCTAATGACTTCGGAGCCGGAATGCATGCTAAGTATTTCCGGTGACACTTTGTATGACATTTACACAGGAGCTGACAGGGACTTCAGCGGTGACATTATCACCGGAAGATTAGAAAATGTCACTGGTCATGCTAGGGGATGTGATGGCGAAAAAAGCATTTGAGAGCAGCACACATTGCTCTTTTCTCTCTAAATGTCAATTTATAGAAACCAGTTTGATAACTCTCTTCTTTGCCCTCTCTTTGAATGTTTCGCAATTTTAAAAAGATCTATTTTTAACAATTTTTGTTCGCCTCGGCCAGGGATCGAACCCGCGATCTTCGGATTCGGAGTCGAGCACTCATCTTTTACGCCACTTCATGCTAACGTTCAACTGACGCTAAAACCTTATTTAAATTTCAGTAGCCAATGAGAGTCAAGCACATGAACAGCATCCCTCCACGATGACATGTCCTCCAAGATGTCATGCATGACAATGTCACCTATATGTCATCGATGACATCATGGGTGACTTTGTCATGCAAGAGATAATTTTCCGCTGGGGTGTTTACAGATGACGAGCACACACACACACACACACACACACACACACACACACACACACACAAGAGGGCTCTGGGAGATGTGATGCGTTCTTCACAGTTTCAAACTCTAATATTCTATAATCGAAAAACCAAAACAAAAATACAAAAAAAAAAAAAAAAAATTAAAAAAAAATACTTACAAAAACAATGCAAAAAATAAAAAATTAAATAAAAAAGAAAAAAAAATTCTTTCTCGTTTAATAATTTTCCTTCCATTGTATAAAACTCGTGAAGGTGTTAAGGCAATTGATATTTAACGACATAAACGAAGGGCACACCGAAAAAGCGAATAAAAAAAAAAGAACAAAAAAAACGTATGCATTCCTTGCCCTCCGCGAAGAACACTGCGTTCATAAAATTCAGCTCATGATGTTCATGCGATAAATATGTATGTACGTGTATATATAAACATATACATGTAGATGTCAATGCGTATATTAAACACACATGAATATGCACAGATGTATCTAGCTTTTAATACGCTTTGTAAGTGAAAAATGAAGGTCGTCAGCGGCGGCTTTATTTTCTTTTTATTGCCCAAATGGCTTTAAAAGTCAAAAATAATTTATTTTATGCAATTGTCCATCAGAAAATGAACATGTTTCTTCAATCTAGTTTCAATAAAAACTATTCAAGGAATTATAAAACCCGCAAAAATGAAAAAAAAAAAACAAAGCAAAAACCGCTCGTGCATTTTGATAAAATACAACATTTTTCGTCAACCTTCAATTGAAGCGCAGCCGCGAATTACGTTGTAAGTGATAGATTTCATTTCATTTTTGTGATTTGTCAGTACCTAGGAACAAAGTCACGTCGCTTCTTTAAGCGTCCGAAGTGCTGAGAAGCGTCCAAGAGTGGAAAAAATAAGAATTACTTTTGGGATAGGCTGGAAGGCCTAGAGTGAAAGTCCAAAAATATCTCACTTGAAACGTTATTCACACGGCTCAGCTTCAATTTATTTAACCATCTCATTTACATCATTGAGAGAAATCCTTATCAAAATCCTTTATCAAAAAAAAAAAACATATTCAAATGAATGTACTCGAAATCATTTAGATATGAGAAAATATGGGCAAATCCAGGCATTAGGGACTCTCTCGTACACTTCAAGTTAAGCTCTCAATATAAAAGAATTAAGGGTGTATATATACAATATATATATATATATACATGGTACACATGTTTCAATAATTTTTAAAACACGCCCAAAAAACCGCACCACTAAGAAAGAATATTCAAGAGGTTTTTAAGGCCATAAGGGGCCCAATATACCGACTTTTGTTAAATTTCTTTATGAAAACCGCCCCTTTGCCACGCCCACTTTTTAAAATTTTTTTAATTCCAATCGGAGGTTTAAATGTACGCTCAAATTCTCAGTTTCATTAAAATAGTCCGATTTTGTGTCAGTTTATGTGATTTTTGTGACAGACCCTAGTACTAGGTACCCAAAAGACCTATGAAAGAATTATTGAGTGGATTTTTATGGCTCATAAGGAGCATAGTCCAATTTCGTTGCATTTGAATTTCTAGAGACAATTTCGAAAACGCCCTTTGCCACGCCCACTTTTTCAATTTTATCATATACTTCCTTTAACATGTTTAAATACCCAATATTATAGTATCTTGAAAATTCGATTTTATGTCAGTTTTTGTGATTTTTTTGACAGACCCTAGTACTGGAGGTACCCTTAAAAATGATCCGATCGGATCCATTCTCGAACTTGTTCTTACTAATATCTCCGTGAGCACGCATACCAAATTTTGTTAAGATAGCTCAACTCCTAAATCCACATGAATTTTTGTCATGTGGCACAATGGACGTCCAGCATCACTAATATAGGATATTTCTTATTGAAAATAAAAGAAATCAATGTGCTTCAGGTCTGGGAACGCTTTGAGTTCCTTGATTGTTCTATAAAACACATTGCAAGGAGCTTCAAATGGATGGAAAAATTCTTTGAATTTCTTCGAATCGTAACAATTTCCCTTAATTCGGCGAAATCTTTCAAAAGGCAATTGAAATTGAAATTGAAATTGATTTTCGAGGGAACATCCGTTGAACTCATAGCCTATTATCAAAAATTGGTTTACTTTCTGCTGGATTTTCCAAAGAATGAGAACACATTTCTACACATTTTCAGCAATGGTTTTTGTGAGCGTTTGTCGATGAAGTTTTATTGCCTTAACTTTAGATCTACGACTGAAGGATTATTATCGTACAATACTTGTTTTTTTTTTTTTTTTTTGGATATTCCATTGAATACCCTTAGTTGCAACGTTCATACCTTAGAACATTTTCCGTTGTTCTAGTCAAGGATGTAATTGTTTTTTTTTTTTTTTGCCAGGCCTCTTGAGTCTCTTGAGCAAAAGCGAGGAAGCACAATTTTTTATCGAAAATAAGAAAATAAAACGTGAAAAATCGCCAGACAATCTTGAATCCCAAATAGCCATGAACATTGATAAATGCCATCGAAGTACTTAAGCCCAATGGCTGAAGATTGTGAGCAACTCATGCATTGTTTTCTACCCCAGCACTTGTTGATGCAAATCATTATGCTATTTATATGACACCGATGGAAAACTGTCAGACACTTCTGCTCCTCTTTCAAGCCAATTGCCAAATCAGAGCGATAATGATAATTTTCGGAAGGCCTCTCATAGAAATCTGAATGACTCAATGACAATTCAAATTCAGATCCATTCGGGTGTGTTTCCCAAGAATTCTCGGAATTTATAACACAAACACGTGCTTTTCTGTTAAATAATTATAATTATTATGAAGGAAGTCATTTTTTTATAAGCAAAAGACAAAAAAAAAAAAGAAAAAGAAGAAAATTCTATTTTTAGAAATGATAAATAAACAAACAATCCGAACAATCAAGTTGATTTTTTTTTTGGAACAATGAAGTGTCACTCTTTATTATTTAATTGCCATTAGGCAAAAAAATAAAACTCAGCCTTCTTTTAAATTACTCCTTAACTTATCAAAACTACGATATCATGTTTCTAATCAGAATATAGATTTCATTTTCTCACTTCATTTAAGTTCGTAATGAATCGAAAAAAAAAGAAAAAAATTAAATAAATCAATACGTCAAAATTTTTAATTGAATAGCTTATTAAAAATGTCTTCCATGCTGAGCTAATTTTTCTCGGAAAATTCTTTTTTTTTTGAATTTTTTTTTTTTTTTTTGAGTACTTAAAACAAAGAAGCCGCAGTTCATGGTTTTTTTATTGGTAAAAAAAAAATGCGAATGGTGCCAATGCGAACAAAAAGATTTACAAAAACATTGAAAACGTCCAAAAACATTCTGTATGAAAAATGTCAATGTCATAGGAATTACACTACACAACATATGCCACAATTTTTTTTATTTCTGTCTTTTAGTTATATTTATATAAAAAAAAAAATGTGTGGCATATTTTCCGGCGTAAAAAAAGTCGTCTAATTTTTTCTAAAAACCCAATTAAAATATGAACCACTCATCGGATTTTTTTTTCTTTGTCTTGAAATGCTCTTCGAAATCCACTCTTTTACTTAAGATAGCCTGAACTTGAATACCGGATCTTTTTTCGAAATTATATGGGTTTGAAATCAAGTTTTTGTACAAAGTTGTTAAAAATTTCATAAAATTTTAGCCTTTATCGAGTCGATAATATCGACCTATAGCGCCTAAACTTTTCAACCGATTTCATAAATATGTATGAGGAATATGTTGTATTTTCACTCTTCTTTCATATAAATTAAAGATTTTTTTAAACGGTCAAACGATAATGGGGCTACGACTAAAAAATATTGACAAAAAATCGCAAAACCTTTCCTACCGAATATTTAAAAAACGCGAGCTAACTTTTAAATTTTAAGCATATATTTAGATTCAGCGAAACAAATACGACAAAAAAAAGTTAATTTCAAGTCAAAGGCAAATTTAGTGTTGAGCAGTGTTATCAACCCATTTTGTTGCCCTTATCGGATAAATAATTTAGAGCCTAATGCTCTAGCTCAAGTCAGATGCTGACAATTAAAAAGTTTCCAAAAAAAAAAAAAAAAAAAAATCGAATGCCTTTCAATACAATTGGAGTGTTGTGTGAACACTGGATCACTGGAAAGGAAATTATTGGAGAAACATCGATTGCAGAATTGTCATAAATTGAGGCCGATCCATAAAAATGATAAAGAGCGGTTTAAAAAGGGCAAAAAATATCATTACAAATGCCGTGCCCAATTGCCTTTAACCTGATGTTCATTTGAACTGAAATGTTTTCTTTTTAAGTAAATATAAATATTTTCACTCGAGGTGGTATTAAAGTCAAACACACACACTCATCCACACGTAAATACATACAAACACATGCTTTAAAATATTTGTCGCATTTGGAGAGCACTAATGTGTCATTATTGCCGTCTGGTTTGCCAAATTGCAAACATCCATAGTTACACACATAAATGTAAATGTAAATTGGAAATCAAGTCGAGCATGAGTTGAGTTAATTACTTGCAAAAATGAGGAGTTCATTGCGAAAGGAACTTTCTTAATGGCTTTTATAATTGAAAATTCTTTGATGACGGGCAGGGGCGGGGGAAAAAAAAATAGAAAAGCTAATGGAATGTAGGTACATTAATGCTCGAACAGAGGTCAAATTGTAGGCAATACGATTTTATAGAAACAAAAAAATTTCGGCCCATCAAAGAAGATCTCGGAAGGAAAATAAAATTTACAATGAAAAAAAAAATATATACCTGTGTGTATTTAGATATAGGTACATATGTATATAAATATAAATGAAAGAAATGCAAGACTTCAATCGAGGCAATCAATTCGAAAGGAAATATTTGTGAGCGACTTGCCTAGCTTTGTACAATATTGCTATGGCACCCAACATACCTAAGGATGTGCGCCATGACATCTCTAGAATTTCTAGAGAATGTCCGTTCAATTTTTTTGAAGGACATTTGAGCTCATTTAGCCTCTTTTGTGCGATGGTAATTTAAAGTTCCTGTTCTTGAAAGCTTTGCTGCCATGCTCCGGTTATTTTTGCTTTGGACTCTTTTCAAGTCTTTTCATATAGTAGGGTTTTAGCACAATATATTCTATTATGATTTCAAGTGATGCTGAATTGAATTTGAAATCGCAGAACTGCTTTGAATATCTTTGTGTGCCACTGTTTTGATTCTGTTTTCTTTTTATTTTTATTTTTATTTTTTCTTTGATTCAACTTTATCTAAGTTATGGTATAAAATGGCCCCTCTGATGCCTTAGCAAGAGAAGCTATTGTGCATTGCTTTCGAGTCGTACTTTTGCAGCCGCATGAAAAGCAATTATCGATGGCTGCATTAAGCTTTCATTCCACTGAGAGGACATTAATGTAAGTTCAATTGAGCATGAGTGCATACAAATCGAAAGCAATATGTATGTACATACATTCAATATTCAGCAAATTACAAAGCATTCCAATGTGTTGGATTCTACGCATTGAAGAAGAATTACAAGGGAAATATCCTTTCTTGTGTCGCACAAAAACGAAGCTTTATTACGATTTGCGATTTGCTGGAATTTCTCTTACTTGCAATCGAACCGAAGACCACATGCATATAACATACATACTCGTACATGCACATAAGTGTGTACCTGCTCGTATTTGTTTTCCTTTGTCCAAGAAATTCATCATTGCAATTATATGAATATGTGTGTTTGTGTCAGTATGTGTGTGTATTTTCTGTCTCACCATTTTGCCTTTTAATTGTTTTTTTTTTAAGTCTTATTGTGGGTCTCGCCTAACGTTCTATTTGCCCTTACATGATGTGTAAGAAGCCGAAGTCGAAGTCGAAGCAGTTGAAGCGTCAACAAACATCAAAACGGCGGCATTTCAACAACAAAATTGCTCACCGTTGAATGTTTTTGGGTGTGGGAAAATTTTATTAGCAAAACACACCTAAAACAACAAGTCCTTATTAGGGTTCATGCACCTATGGAGACGACAGCAAAGACGATGACGAAGAAGAAGAAGAAGAAAATAAATATAATAATAAAGAAAAAATGCAAGAAACTCGAAAAGTCTTTAAAAGCTCCTTTAATGTGTAGGGCAAAGAAGAGAGATGGGTTTCGTCATGCGGCAGCGTCGTTTAAGGAAAATTTTCTTTCTTTTTTATAAGAATTTTTTAAATGAAAAAATTTTAAATAGAAAATGAAAAAGTAAAAAAAAAAAAAAATCTTTAAAAAGTATTTTTTTATTGAATTTCTGACAAAATTTTTTCCGAACAAGAAACAAGCAAAAAATTGAAAACATTGCCCGCTGGCAGTCAATATTACTCTTTGCCTGACAATTTGCTCTCAAAACATCCAAATTCGATTTTTTGTTTTATTTTTTGATTTTTGTTTTTTGGAGGTAATTTCGGGAGTGTGGAAAAATTTCTAGTCTTTGTTCTGTTCTAAAACGAGCGGACTTGTTTAAAGCTATTTTTATGCAGGTCCAAAAATAATTAGCTTTGAAAAATGTTTTGCATACCCAATGACAACTTCTTCATAAAGAAGGTTTTTTGAATTGTTTTTTTTTTTTACTTTAATATAAGAGGCGAGGTGGTCGCTTTTAATTTTTGAGTCAGTTTAAAAATATTTCAAAAAATTTATTTAGAATTACTGGAGCCCATTTAACGGGTTTAAATGGGTTTGAGTAGTGTCGGCTCCCAAGCTCTTTGCAGAAATCTTACTTTTGTTTATTTCATCAATTATGTTCAAATGAGGCCTATAAAATTTAGTAGGAGTTTTTTTTTTGTCTTTTGGAATAATTTCATGAGAGTAGATATTATTCTATATATTGATGCCCTTATCGGAAAAACAATTTAATGCTTCCGATTGTAGCTCAGGTCAGATGCTGAAAATTAAGAAGTTTCCTAAAAAAAATCGAATGCTTTTCAATACAATTTGAGTGTTGTGTGAACACTGGATCACTGGAAAGGAAATTATTGGAGAAACATCGATTGTAGAATTGTCATAAATTGAGGCCGATCCATAAAAACGATAAAAAGCGGTTTAAAAAGGGCAAAAAATATCATTTCAATGATCTGCAATTCATTATTGATTGATCTGAACTTAAGTAAATTCGGATGATTGAATAAAATTTTTCAATTCCAGGACTAGCTGATGTGTTGATGGGGTCGCCGTGGTGCTACGAAAATCGTTCATTTTTCGAAATAAATGATTTTCTTTAGTAAGATACATCCATTTCAATATTAAGCGATTTAATGATTGATAAAAAAAATAAAAGTCAATTATTGAGAGCCCTGAGTTTTTTAACCCAACCGACATTTAACATAGTTGACAAAGGGGGTTAAATGAGTTTGAAATTTCGTAAAGGCTATGCTTAGAAAATGTCACCAAATGATTGAATTTGCTAGCGAAATTTTTTATAAACTATTCAAATATTTATATACCTATCTCTTTTTCTCTCTGTCTCTCTCTCTCTCTATAATATGTGAGACTTTTTTTGTATTTCGGAATACATATAATGATTTTGAGTCAATTTCAACTGCAACCATACCAACATACAAGAAAACAATCATTAAAAAATTTATATTCTCGGACGAAAATCTTTAAAAGCTGAAAACAAACCAAAGTCAAAAGCATTCTGTTTCGCTTCGAAAAAGGAAAATATATTAAGACGATTAAAATAAATTGGATCCTAAAGAGAATCTTGTCATCAATTGGTACATCTTTTAATTATTTTTTATCTTAACAGCTAGCAACAAAAAAAAAAAAAAAAAAAAAAAAAAAAAAAATCTAAAGAACTTTTGCAATTCGAATAGCGCGTCCGAAATCTAGCCAGCATGTCGTATACGCAACGTCAGATATTTTCATCCCAATTCCGCATACGGACGGGTGTGCATGTGCGTACATATGTGTGCATGTGTGTGATAAATTGTATGTTTTTTGACTTAAAGATTTTCATACGTGTATTCATACATAAATACATACGTACGCATAAAGCATAACATATAAAGTGCTGCTACAAATGGTACATATTCACATACACTAATCTGTGTGTGTGCACGCTTGAGCTAGAGTAGATATGTTGCGAACAGCAGCTCGACTTGAAATCTTCAATCTTCAATGGCGCAAATCTAAAATCTTTAATACTAAAGACGTTTGCGGTGCGGTGGGTGCGTTGATTTGTTGAGACCCAACGTGTCGTCGCGTCGCTTCAATTTGTTTATCAATTATTTTTATACGTTCAAGGGCCGATAATAAAATAAAATTCGATTCATTATTTATTATTCAGCGTAAAACTTTTATCACATCGTGATATTCATGTAGCGGGGACGAGTCGTTTGATTTCTCCTTTCCTTTTTTTTTTATTTTTTATTATACAATATTTTTTTATTCGGTAGTCTACTCGGTATTTATTTAGCTTATATTGTTGTTTTGGTCACGGTGGCGGTGGTGGTGGTTGTGGCGGTGTCGGTGTCGGACGCGTCGCTACAAATTGTCAGTATTAGTTGGCATTTGGCATTGCTTCTGATTGCTGCAATGGATTTTGCTCTTCTTGCTCTTGTTATTCTGTATTGTTTTTGTTATTGTTTCTTTGCTTGCCTTTGCCTTTTATTTTGTTTTGTTTTTGAGGTCTTTTTAGCTCAGCGAAGGTCTTTTGTTTTTAGAAATTTTCTTAAAACGAAAAACACATTCATGCTTTCAGGCATTTTTTTCTTATTTTTTATTTTTATTTTTTTCCTTGCGTCGATTTCGTTGATAAATATTTGAACATAATCTTTGAAAGTTCAAAGTTTTCCATTCTTCGGTGAATATATAATAGCATACAAAAAAAAAAAAAAAAAAATTAAAAATAAAAACAAAGAGAAGAAAGAAGAAGATTTTACGAAAACAAATAAGATAAGAAAGAGTTTCTCATCTTCCAAGAAAAAAAAAAATGCAATATAACTTGATGGCCGAAAGCAGTTCCTTTTAAGCAACCAACGGCGAGATTATTTCACTAAGCCGTCCACACATTTTTTTTTTGTTGTATTCTTGTAGAATTTTAGAAGAACACAAAAAAAATTTCTATGAAAGTACCTATGGCTCAAGGAAGAAAAAATTTTAACTCATACTGTGTCTTTCAAATCGCAAGAAAATAATACGATGTTCCTTTTTAGTTCACCTTCCTTTCACTGAGTTAAGAAGAAAAAAAAAAAAAACAAATAAAAATAAAATAAAAAAATAAAATAAAACGAAAAGAAGGCATCCATATTATTATCGGCTTTATGGATTTCATATTCATCATTCAATGGAGAATTTAAAACCTTAACTTCGTATCAATTTAGGACAAAATTTTTGGCATTCGGAAAGTAAGAGTCGAACAGCATTTTTGATATAGCATCGACAGCAAGTCTGACAGACAGACGAACACTGGAAAAGTCAGTGGCAAATTGACGGCAACGAGGCATTGAGGCTCGACTGATGGACAGACAGACAAATAAGCAGACCTACAAGGATGATGACGATGATGATGGTGATGATACGACTCGGAACGGAACGGATGGAACACAAAACAAAACAAAACATTAAAACAAAAACAAAAAAAAGAGCAAAAAATTGCCAGCATGACTTACTTTTCAGAGGTAATACATATTAAGCAAGCTGAGAAGAGTTGGATGGAAAAATTTTTGTTTTCGTGACGAAAGTTCTGTTTGCTTAAAAGATTGAACCACATGAAAAGTCACTTAGAAAAGGTACTTTAAGCGATGAAAAGGGAGACACAAACAAAGCAGATATTAAAACAAAAATATTATCCTTTTCAATTGGCTCGAAGTACCTACAGTGTTGATTTACTCTGACTTTGTCCCATCACCTTTAAATTGGACAATTGGATTGATGCTGAAGGCTAAATGCTACTTACAGTCGTTGAATTTCTCTCTTCAGAAAAGGACAAAAATAAACAACAACAAAAAAATATAAAAAAATTAAAATTTAAAAAGGGAAGCCAATGGTTGTCATAGAATTTGACATGGACTGCTATTCGCAGATACACACAAAGAATACGATAATTGGATTTTCTATCAAAGAAAAAGCATCGTTCCTGCATAAAACTAATTAAAAGCTTAGTTCTTTGAAGCGGTTGAAGCTTTTGATCCATACGTCTCTTTCCGCAGAAGAAAGTTCTCCACAACGTCATTGAAAAATAAACCACATTACGTCGTTTTTCATAATGGTGTTGATGGAGGTCGTTTTGATGAAACTAAATGGCCAACGTTGAATTTCATATGCGATTGAAAAAAGGATTCTTTTCTAGCTTTCTTCTCTCACTGACGACGGCTACCATTTTTCCATACAATATAAAAAAAAAAAAAAAAAAATGAAATAATGGAACAAACAAAAACAAAACCGAAAACAAAAATAAAAACAAAAAACAAAGATGAAAACGAAAACAACAACTGTCCATTTTCAGCACATTTCCATACTTTTCGGAAGATTTGCATGTTTAAGCTCGAAGGCAAATGGCAGAAAGTGATTCCATGTCCGTCTCCAGTGAAAATTCGATAAGTTAATGCAGAGATGATGGTACTTGAGTTACGCCTCTTCGGCTTAACACCTCTTTTCAAGATCAAGGAGAGAGGAGCAGCTAATGTGAAAGGCCTCTCTAAGACTTTTGTCCTTTTTGCATTTTTTTTTTTTTTTTTCAATCAATACACAATTAAGCATCGTTTGAATGCTGTCACCGGACATGCTTTTTTTGTGTGTTTTTTTTTTGTTGCCAGTGATGGACGTGATAGCTTCTCAAGGGCCAAGTGTGGGCCAGTTTAGAAAAATCCTTTGTCCTTTGTTCAACAGAAAACAGAATCGGAAATGGAAAATGCAACAAATTGTAAAAACAAAATTCTCAAAAGAAAATTTTAATGGATAATAAAATGGAAGCCTTTAATACGAAACAATGTTCAATATTCAATCGATTCGTCCTTTGTAATTCATAAAAGCATTTCTTGTTTATATAAATTGTCACGCATCGCGCGCGCTATCCTTTCGTTTAACGTTGTACATGCGAATGATGAATTTTCAAGGAATCCTGCAGCACAACAGTTCGAGGGAACTGTCAACCATTTGCACAGTAATAACGAGTACTTTTCGAAATATTTCATTGTCATTTCTTAACGAACATGTGCGCTTGTCAACGAAAAACGTGACCGAGAATTTTAAGGGAAAGCTTACGATTGTGGTAGGCTATAATTTAAGGTTTTTCCTTTTTTTAATTTATTTTTTTAAGATGGATGTCATATGGAAAAAATGTTGGAAACACTTTATTCATTTATTAATTTTTTATATTATTTTTTTTTTTTTTGTTCAACGAGCCACATAAAGTTGAAGTTGTTGAAAATTTTCAATTCGTTTTTATCACGTATGATTGTCTGGAATTTGTGTCTAAGTACTTTTCAGTGAAAGCGGCTATATGTAGTACCTTTATGTACCAATGTAATTTAACGTTAAATTCAAATGATTGTGGTCTTAGCTAGGAGAGTATGACTGGGATAACAAGGTCATCGCGATCACCACAAATCCTTCAGTTTGCTGCATAAAAAACGGAGCGCTTAATCGCTCCAACTTTTATCGCGGCTCGCACGGATGAACAAACATAACATACATGCTAATTATAAAGATTTCGGATTTAACTGAGGGTTTTTTTTTTTGTTTTTTTGCTTTACGTTTTGTTCATATTTCTGTTTGGGAAGACAAACAATCAAATGATTTATGTACCTCATCACGTAACTCTGCGGGCGATAAAATATAAATTCAACTAAATTTGTAATGAGGGAATTTTCGTCCTCTTTTCTTTGGTTTTTTATACCCGACAAACTCTGTGTTGATGGTGAAGTGCTTTGTTTGTGCAGCTGTGTGTAGCATTGAGAACAACGATTCGGTTATTCAAAACATGTAGGCACATGAAAATTATTGGGTTGGGCTATCGTGAATCTGGTCTGGTGCATTGGTAAAGATATGCGTAAGAACAAGTTCAAGCTTGGACCCCGATCTGACCGTTTTTATGGGTAACTCCATTACTAGGGTCTGTAAAGGAAAATCACAAAAACCGAATTTTGCGAGATATTTTAATGAAATTTGCAATTTGAGCTTTTATTTAAGCCTCTGATTCATTTTTCAATAAGTTGATGGGAGTTTCAAAAGGATGGTTTCAATAAAGCTATTGATCGGAAATCGGCATATGAGACTTTCTTCTTAATGGTCGTATCATTGTCCCTCAATGAGTTGAGGGACTGAAGGGACTATAACACCCTTATTATTGTTTTTTTTTTCTTATTAACTTTAAATTTTCTTCATTATTCCCTTAGCGATCTTTTGGTTTTATTTGGTTTTCCATCTTATCATTTAAAAAGTACTAAAAGAAAAACTTCGAGTTGCGGAATTTTCTCTTGCTTTAAAAAGAAAGAGAAGAACTTTTTTACCCTTATGTTCATATGTGTGTGTGTGTATATATATATATATATATATATATATATATGCATAAACACGGACACATGTCTGAGACATCGACAGAATGAACGAAATTATGAACGAAAATGACTCCTCGTAGCGGAAGTCATTTGGCGTTCTGTGATTGGAATTCAATTTCGTACACACAAAGGCATATTATGAAAAGGCAAGAATGTTTTGATTCAATGTCAAAAAAAAAAAATATAAAAAAAAAGAATTCATCCTTAAGCTAATTCGAGGCGAAGACTTTCCTTTTTGGGCAAGATCGGGAAAAATCACATAATAGGCTACAAAAGGCGATGCTTACACATACATATGCATACAAATAAAAGGTTCATATTTTATTACTACAAAGAAGAATCTAAAAAAAAATTGAAATGAAAATTCACAAAGGCAAAACTCACCCTCTTATAAATTTTGCATACTGCCGTATACTGCCGTATACGCAATGTAGGAAATTCAACATCAATCATACGGCAATGTTAACGGCATAACGTTGAATCCTCGTACAATAACCAAACTGTATTATAATTTCACTGCTCAGAAGGAGACTTTACATTAATTATGCTTTCCATGGCATAAGCTTAGCAGAAAAAACAACAAAAACAACAACGGCGATGGCGATGACGACGAAGAACACGAAGACGACTGCGAAGGAGAAGGAGGAGATTAAGCAAAATCTTAGCGCGCGGGGAACAAGAATTTGTTACGAAATCTTTTGTAGATGCTATAAATCATGGCGCTTAATTAGAAAAGTAAGTGAAAATCACGAGAAACAAAACAACAAAAAAAAGAACCAAAAAAAGAAATTTAAACAAAATTACCATTCTTAGAAGCATTGAAGAGGAGAATTGAGTGAAATTTGCACACTCCTCATTCATGGCTTGGAATAATTTTCGTAAGAAAAAAACAAAAAAATAAATAAATAAAAAGCGATAAAATGGAATGAAGAACGCGAAGGGAAATTTTAGTATGGAAACATCAAATAGACACACACACACACACAGAAACACACACACGCACACAACTCGACGCAACGGAAGGCAAAGCACAACAATCAAGAAAACTTCAGCCAAAGATCTGAAATAAAACGCGAAGCGAAACGCGAAACTACAATAAAGAGAAGAGAGTGCCGGAAACTTTCAAGTGTATCAGCAACTATGGCTGATAATTACGTTAATCACATTTGGGTAAATAATTGCAATCCCAGTTCGCTTTCATCTTGAAGCGCGGCGTCATGCTTACTGACCCTAATGAAGCAGAGAATTCTAAAGTGCCTGGGCCACGGTACGACGTGTCGGAGCTAACGACACGACCGTGCACGTCTGCAGTATGCTCGCCCGCAAATGCTTACGACACGTCGTATCCGACATTCATTTTTGACTGGTCGTCTTCAGGTGCACATCAATGGGGCAAGCGCGCGTGTTTGAAAAAAGAAAAAAAAATTCGTCTTAACTGAAGAATTCATCGCCCATGTGTCCGGCAACGGTACGACCACATGCAAACTAGTCGGACCACATCGTAAGCAAAATCAAAAACGATTTTGTCTACGAATTTAGCGTCTTCCGACTGTCGGCCGTGTGATCCATAAACTCTTATTTCACCAACACACTTTTGACGTCGTACGCCTCTCGGTCTTACCGTGGCCCAGGCACTTAAGGGATCCCCCCATCAGGAAATGTCTCGGTGTGAAACAATCAATGATTTCTGCATGTTATTAGAGCCGCGACTCCTCTTGATTAACATATATACAAAATTTTGAATGAAATTTACACACAAGCGGCATTGACTGTCATAAGAGTAAATGTTACAAGTTCGTAATCAAAATTGGAGCAGATCAAATCCATCGGTATCGAAGGTACCTGCTCCTGTTTTGCAAGACAATGTCATCGTTCAAGAGTGATACGAAATGAAAATGAAATGGAATCGATTGGAATTGCGATGAAATGTTAGAATTGAGAAGTACTCAATATATTCATCTTCATATCCATGGTGAAAAGTTAATGAATTTGTCTTTTATGAGAAAATGTCCGGTTGGGGAATACGCACACACACACACACACGCACACACAGACAGAAGTTTAGCGGATGGAAATTTCTCCGTTCTATGCCCGCACAAATGGTGAACAATCAAATCCTTGAGGGGAATGTTTTTCCATAAAATTTTTAAACGCCTGCTAAGATGCTTTAAAGTTTTAAAGAAATTTTCCTTTCTTTCGCATTCGCAACTCGTATTCGTGTTCGTGTTCGTTTTCATTATCGCTTTTGTTTGCGGTAGCATTACGTTGCGCTGCGGGAATCGATAGACGGACGCGCATGTATGTATGAATGAATGAATGAATGAATGAGCGAGTGACTGGATGGGGTATAATTTTGATTTGAACTTCACTCGTAAAAGAATCAATTAATTTCATCCGGAATCCGGCATTTCACATCAATTTGCGAATAATCTTGCATTTATTGCGACATAAGTCGTAAAAGGTGAAGCAGAATGCCGAAGAATTTCATCAACAGGTTTTTTTTTTTTTTTTTTTAAATATGGTTAATGACAGAAATTTTGACGTTGCTCCGCTGCGCAGAGTCATTGTGGTTCTTCTGGGATTTTTTTATTTTTTCGAATTTACGCGAAGAGAAATTAGAAGGAAAAATGGATAGAAGAAAATTCAATTAAAGGAAAAACTATTTTTCATTTGGAATTGAGGGATTATGAGGACGGACGTAGGACGCAATTAAGCATTTAAATGAGCCATTCTAGTATTTATTATAGCTTTTATTATTTTGAGGCGTCATTAAGAATTGATACAATGAAAGCTATTCATGGGAATTAAATTTTGTACGTATGTGTGTATGTATGTATGCATTTTGAAATCGACATCGTTGACAAAGAGGAAAAGGGAGCGCTTAAAATTTCAATAAAATTCATAGAAAAGTTGAGTTCAATTTCATTGGGGCCGATTTTAGGCGAAATGGAAGTGCAGGCCTCAGACTCACAGATCGACTGACCAAACAAAAAAAAATAAAATTTAACATTAATTATTTTATTTTCAGATTAAGAATTGACTTATTTCCTACTATTGATTAGATATCAATCTATTGGGTACAGTGTTACAGGGACATTAAACTGCCAGATAGACGAACTTGTTAAGACAGGTACATTGCTTGCAGTTTATCTCCTTTTCCAATATCGAGGTTCCACTGGCAAAACAGTGAAACTCCTTAGAAAAGAAGAATTCTTCCAGGTAGCGAATAAAGGCTCAGTTAGTCTTGATTGAAGGTAACTTAACATTACTTATTTAATCAGCTGACTTGATATGTTTAGTACATTATGTATGGAAGCAGTTACTGAAAACTTAATTTGACTTATGATATAAGAATCTGTGAAAAACAGATTTCTGTTACTTAAGTTAATTTCAATCTCTGAATAAGAGGCGGCCCAGGTGTCTAGTAGGACTAAGCAGCATCTTCATCCACCAGAGGGTATCAATACTCACTGGCCACTGCCTTTTCGGCAGACGTGCAAAAAGGCTAGGTGTCCCAAATCGTGGATGAGGCTTTGGCTTGGAGGAGGAAGAGGAAAAGGAGAAATCTATCCTTCACCTCATGGGTCAATTCCCGGTGCTATCATGAAGAATAGGTGTCCCTATTAGGGACAAATTTTTGCTATGAATATAAATTTGATGATGGGGAAAGGCGGTCTTTGGATGACATTTCATTTCATTTTCATTGATTATTTTACTTACACTCCCTCAGTTAGAAAGTTATAACTTTTCCATTTATCCATAGATTTTGAAAAATAATAAACCTTTTTTTTGGGTAAGGAACCAACTTCAAATAAAAAAATTAAAAAAAAAATTAACTATTTGCGATTGTTCTTAAATGACAATGGAGGATCTAAAAATATGTGTTTTTTTTTTTTAAGGTTTAAAGGTTAACAGAATCTTATTTTACTGACCGATCGTAAAGGTATATAAGAACAAGTTTTAGAGGGGTAAATTAACTATAATTCAAGGAATAATTTGTTCAAATCGGATGATGTACAGTTCTGCTCAAAAATTTTGCAAAACCCCCTTCAAAAATCAGTATAAAATAATGTTATTTAAAAATCCCGCTTTGGAAGAAACATCATCTGGCAACGCTGATAGCTGCATCGGCATAAACATATATGAATAGACGAATAGCTCGAAGCATCGCTCCCCTGCAGGAAGCCTGTCGCCATATGGCCCCATGTCTATATTGACGTCAATATAGACAAGAGAACTAGTTTCAACGTCAACAGTATTTAAAGGCGGTCTCATTAGAGAAACTGTACTGTCAAGAGGTATACTCTTAAATGAAAATCCTTTTTTAGAATTATTTAGAATTAACGCAGTTTGTTTTATTTAGTGTGTATCGTTCAAAGTATCAAAATCAAGTAAGTTTAAAGAAAAAATGACACAAAAAGAAAACTTTAGTTTCTAGGAAAATACGTATACTTGGGTTGCTCAGTTCGAAGCTCGAACAATAATGTGGAAGGACGTTTGGGTTGCTTAGTTAAAACAATGATTTTCAACACCCTTCCTCAAACCAAATGTACGTTAATACTTATGTAATGCCTAGTCCCTTTACAAATTCAATGTGTTTCTTCTTCACTAGATTCTTGGTAAAAACATCTGCTATCATTTTATCTGTTTCAACATATTTCAATTCAATTTGACCTGTTTTAAATATTTCTCGTACAAAGTGGTATTTAATATCGACGTGTTTGGTCCTTGAATGATATATTGGATTTTTTACCAATTGTTGCGCGCTCAAATTATCGCCATAGATCTTTGTAGGGCCTTTGTTAACGCCAAAACCGATTTCAGTTAAAATTCTGCGTAAATATAAAGCCTCTTTTGTTGCATTCGCCAACGCCATATATTCGGCCTCAGTGGTGCTCAAAGCCACACAGCTCTGTTTTCTGGATTCCCACGCGAATGCTGCGCCACCAAGAAAAAAAAGCAAAACCAGTATAGGATCGACGATCGACTGAGTTGTTCCCCCAGTCTGCATCCACATAACCATATAAAGAATAGCCAGTAGCCTTATAACGTAGTTTATACTCCTTAGTCGATGCCAAATATCGCAAAACATGTTTTAGCCCAGCCTCATGCTCATTATGTGGGTCGTTATTCCTTTGCGCCAGCTTCGAAACCGAATGTATTATGTCCGGCCTCGTTGTTAAAGCCAGAAACATTAGCGCTCCAACCAAAGACTGGTACTTCTTAGCATCTGACCGTCCACATTCATTGTTATTGCATCCAATCACAAAGCCTGCATCTAAAGGTGTTGATGCAGAACGACACTCTTCCATGCCATATTCCGATAAAAGATCATCTATGTATTGTTTTTGATCAATTGTAATCGCACCTAATTCGCCTTCCCGCTGAATACGCATCCCGAGAAAATGATGCAGTTCACCTTTATCAACGCATTTAAACGCTTGCGAAATCTTGCTCTTTACCATTTTGAGGTCGTCCTTGGACTTACAACCTATAAGTATATCGTCAACGTATACAACTATTAAACATATATTACCATTTATGCATTTCTTGTACAAGCATGGCTCGCTTTTACAGGGTATGAAGCCAATCTCCTTGAGAAAGGAATCCAGGTGAATGTTCCATTCCCTTCCAGCCTGTTTGAGCCCATATATTGCCTTGTTCAACTTCAGGACCTTGTTAGGGTGTTTCGTGTTGATGTAACCCTCCGGCTGCGTCATATACACCACGTCACTCAGAGTGCTGTTGAGGTATGCTGTACATACATCCATTTGATGGAGGTACATCTTCTGCTCCACTGCCAATGCCAATAACATTCGCACTGTTGAGTATCGACATACCGGTGAAAACGTCTCTTTGTAGTTCACGCCCCAACGTTGACTGCATCCTTTGGCCACCAGTCTGCATTTGAAACGTTCTATTTCCCCGTTTTCGTTTCTTTTTAAGGAGAAAACCCATTTCGAACCGATAGTTTTTTGATTAGCTGGCAAGTCAACCAGCGTCCATGTCTTGTTCTTTATCAACGCTGTAAGTTCGATATTTATCGCATGTTCACCATTCAATGCTTGAGTAATATTATCTGGCACCTGAATTTCAGCTTCCTTCATCATATTAGCTGATTGGTACAATTTTCTTGGCCTGCCCGGCTTACCAGTACGTACTTTCCTTGGCCTACCTGGACCTCGTTTCACGACTTCATCAACTGTATTTCCTGCATCAGTGGTGTCGACCTCTTCGGCACCGCTCAAAAGTATACCATCACTCTCCTGGCCATCATCACTATGTTCGTTGTCGTCCACTTCCTCACTATCGTTGAGATTTTTGTTAGCTTCATCATTGTTATCGATTTTAGCACTTGCTTCCATAAAGACGCTGCAGTCAATCCGATCTCGGTTTTCAAACTCATTCTCATCACCCTGATCATTCTCATCGAATAACACGTCGCGCCGTTCTAGAATTTGACGCTTCTCGGGATCATACAGTCGATAAGCTTTGGCAGTCAGGGAATATCCTACCATCTTGAGTTCTTTTCCCTTCGCCTGGAACTTTTGACTTTGATTCTTGTTCAATGCAACCCCAGTAGATCCAAAGACTTTCAAATGTTTAACATCAGGTTTGCGTTGATTCCATACTTCGTATGGCGTCTTATTCATTACAGCCTTCGTAGGTGAACGATTTCGTAGGTATACCGCTGTTGCTACAGCCTCGGCCCATAATGTCTCTGGAAGATTGGAATGTATAAGCATGCTTCGCGCCATCTCCACAATAGTGCGGTTTGCACGTTCAGCAACACCATTTTGTTGTGGTGTGTACGGCACTGTCAGCTGCCGTGCAATGCCACACCCAGTAAACAATTCTTCAAATCTTTTGTTTACAAATTCGCCGCCATTGTCACTTCGAATGCATTTAATACTCTTTCCGGTTTGACGTTCAACTGTCCTTTTAAAAATCAGAAATTTATCAAAAACTTCATTCTTACTTTTGATAAAATAAACAAACACTCTGCGTGAATAGTCGTCAATAAAAAGCAAAAAATACTTTGACCCGGCTAGTGAAGCCTTCTGAAATGGACCACATACATCCGTGTGCACTAACTCTAATAAATCTTTAGCACGGTTTTCACTGCGGCTATACGGCAAAGAACATATCTTTGACTTCATACACGTCTTGCACTTGATTTTAGGAATATCAATCCTATCAATTCCACGAACCATTTCCTTTTGAAAGAGCAGTTTCAAATCATGATAATTTAAGTGCCCGTACCTCTCGTGCCAAACCAAACCAGGATTATATGACACCGAAAAACATTTTTTAGTAGCCAAATGAGCAGTAAATAGCCCACAATCTTCATTAGCTTTAAAAATGATCTTTTCATTTAGAACAACTTCTGCACCATTACTTGTAAAATTCACCTTAGCCCCTTTTTGCACTATTTTTCCTACCGACATGAAGTTTCCTTTCAACTGTGGAACGTACAGTGTATTGTGTAATTTAATTTGTTCATTTCCAATTAAAAGCGTTACTTCACCTATGCCTTTTGTCTCTACTTTGTTTTCATTTGCGAGTTGGACGATCTCTTTGTGCTCTTCTAACTTTGTGAAAAGTTGTTTATCGCAACACATATGCGAAGTGGCACCACTGTCCAGGATCCATGTGTTTCTATTCAACATTTTTGGATCTTTAACTGTCATAACAGAAAAAGACTTCTGCGAATGTTGCAACGAATCCGTTTTTGACCTACATTTTGCAGCAAAATGCCCAAATTTGCCGCACTTGAAGCACGCACCCCTTTTGTTAGGTTTACCTCCAGTTTTCTTTTCGCCGAAGTTTCCACTCATCTTGTGGTTGCTTTTCGCCATAAATGCTTGCTGCATATTACTTTCCTCAGATTCCTTCGACGCTTTGCGACGATCTCCCTCTTCCATGAGCTTGATTTTAAACGTGTCAAGCGACGGTAGAGTGTCCCTTGACTCAATGGCCACAACAAAGTTCTCATATTCTTTCGGCAAACTCGACATCAATATGATCACCACCAGTTCATCAACTAGATTGATTCCAATCTCTGCGATTTTATCCACGGCTGATGTAAAATCGCTTAGATACTCACGTACGCACTCGCCGTCCTTCATCCGCATATTCAAGAGTTTTTTGTAAAGCGAAACTTTGCGTACAGGACCACTTGGTTTATGAATGTCCTGAAGCTTCTTCCAAGCTTCAGCTGCCGTCTCGCAATTTTTTAAATTGCCCAGTTGTGCGGTTTTGACACACAACGTTAATGTGGCCAATGCCTTAGCATCATCAGCAATCCATTTGGCTTCTTGTTCCGCTGGAACCTCATTCCTTTTCGCAATCAGGACGCTCCACAAATCCGAGTGGACTAGCACGCCTTTCATCTGCACATGCCAGGTGTCATAATTCTCGCTGTCCAACTTGTCTATTTGGTAAAGCCCACTCATGGCTATGATTTCAAAACTTTTTTAAAAATACTCCTTACTAGAAAAAACAAACGAGGACTGTGCCCATAACCTCTTAAATGAAAATCCTTTTTTAGAATTATTTAGAATTAACGCAGTTTGTTTTATTTAGTGTGTATCGTTCAAAGTATCAAAATCAAGTAAGTTTAAAGAAAAAATGACACAAAAAGAAAACTTTAGTTTCTAGGAAAATACGTATACTTGGGTTGCTCAGTTCGAAGCTCGAACAATAATGTGGAAGGACGTTTGGGTTGCTTAGTTAAAACAATGATTTTCAACATATACTTTATCATTATTGACCATGTCAACAACGTGTCTCCTTATAAAAACGAAAGAGTACTCCTTTTGTCTACATAATAGCACCGACGTCAATAATTCGTCAATAATTCGTCAATATTTCTTCGGTCAATTGTTGACATGCAATGCCCACTCAATGATAAAATGTCAATAGGCAAAGGCTTGGGGCGGGTATAACTGGTCAGTAGTGACGTAGAAAAAGAGTATAGATTCACTATTGACATTTCCTACAGGGTCTATATTCCGCTATATAGCTATGTAATCTGAGATGCATAAATATAGGTTCATGAAATATATTTGAAAAATTTTCAAATAATTAAAAATTAATATTTTCAGCTCATTCGTAATTTTTGCACGATTTCACAAATGAAATTGGAATTTAATTGAATCAAAATTTGTGTGCGCCAGTGGGACTGATTTATTGAGTTCATTTGATTTGCGAGAAGAAAACAGAAATTTCATTCGCATTTCGAAAATAATAATAACTCCAAATTACTCAGCGAAGAGGGTCTCAAATATCGAAATAATTTTCATAGAATTCATTTCTAATTAAATTTAAACTGATGCTTTGCGAAACGGATTTGGATAAATGAATGATATTTGGTTTGCCTTGTTTTTTTGTTTTTGGCTCCATTCCGTTATTTGAGCGTGTTTGAAGGACACTGATGAAAGAAATTCTATCCTTTTTGTTTGCGGTGTTTATAAACTCACAGTAATTATGTAAGTTGATAAATACGAAAAGCGTATTGGGTAGGCAATTCACAAGGTTTTCCTAAATGCCTTTTTTTAAATTTATCCCCTGCTAAAATGAGTATTTTGTAAGCTAAATCGTCGGTTATAACGATGGTTTCCCTTCGACATCGTTATAACCGATTTTCACTGTATATGCATGTATTTCCGGATAAAACTCGTCTATCCGGTGTCCAGAAACATTTCGGATAAGAAAAATTTTTATCCGGTGGACTATAAATAATATTGCCCAGTGTACCGATATATTTCGGATAGTAACGCATTAGGGGGTGGTGCATTAAAATTTTATCAAATATCCGGATAAATTTCCGATAATTAATTCTCACCTAACTCGTGAAAAAAAATAAATTTCTTCTAAAAATCGACTATGGGGTAAGGATGGGCGATATTGGCAAAGAAATCGACTTCGATAACATCGACTGAAAGAATTATCGATAATTATTTATCGCAAAAAAATATCGATATATCGACTAAATTTATTCGGTATTCTTTTATTGAATAAAATACTTTTTTTAAACCTCAAACAAACGTGTTTATTCCCCGAAACACATAGGCGTTGCTTCGAAAATATCGTTCATCGAAATTTCCTTTGAAATCTTCTTCGATATTTGATTTTAAGTATCGATTTCCGATGTATCGAAATGAAAATTAACACTCATATATTTCGTATCGATGTTTAAAATATATCGATATTTCTATGTACCTATCCACATTTTCAGCTTTTCCTTAGTACCTATGGTGTCAAAATTGTCCATTCCATTCCGATATTCCGAATTACTTATTCCGTTGCCGTTGAATTTTAAATATTGTTACACACCCGCTAGATGTACGAATTTTGGTTAGCAGTATAACGCTGCTGCGTTATCCATAGATTAATTGCAAAGAAGACAAACAATTTTCCTTATTTAAAAGTATCGTGCAGCATCGCAAAAAGGCAATCAAAGTGGCCATAAACTTTGTCACCCTCGTCAGAAAAGGTGCTTCAATATTATCAACGAAACGCCCTAAAATTTTTAAGTGAGTACCTAACATGAGGGAGTAAAGGCAAGATATTTTTTTGCTCCTGTTTGTGTTTGTGCTTTTGTTTGCCTTTGGGATCCTTTTGATGTTTGTTTCTATTTATCTTTTATTGGAACATTGCCCTATGACCCTTATAGTACCTTATCTCATCGGTTTCATTATGTCTTAATGCATAATGATTGGATGGTCCTCTAATCGCTTTCGTTGTGCATACGTTACGTCGTCATGGCACCTTAACCTTAATCAAACGAATGGGAATTTCTTGCTGCAACCGTCGACCGTCGCATAGTTTTTTGTTTTAACAAAACCTATGGAAAATATTCAGATGAAATTCCCGTAATTCCAATCGCAAAGCGGCACGAAGTGATGCGCCGCATTAAAGCTAAGTATTCTCGTGCAAAAATTCTCCTCGAACTCGGCTAACACATTGTTTCGAAGTTATTTTGTTGACTTTGCTGAAGGTCGTCATCTTAAGCTTATCCTAATTGAAAAACCCATAACATAACATAATATGAAGTGGATTTTCTTCTTCTTCTCTAATTTAAAGTTGCCTAAAGTTTTTTTTTTTTTTTTTTTGTTTTGCTTTGCTCGCAACTATTTCATTTGAATTTCAAAAATTTTTTTCTAGCTTGTTGTAATGAGTTTCCGGCCCCTTTCAACTATGCCCTTTTCTCTTTCGAACCCGCACGCACACGCAAAAATTCCTGCGTCTGGTGTGTTCCGCTGTTTTTATATTGAGAGCAATATATTCGTCCTTAGAATACCTATAATTTTTATTAAATATTCCTCATTTGAAAAAGTGAAGTAAAGAAAAGGAAATGCGGTGCTACCTCACAGTGATGAAGCTTATTGAAACGATTTCCACGATATGAGATCTTTTTGGAAAAACTTTCGAAATCTTAACTTAATACTTATTGCGAATTAAGCTTTTCGGAAATTTTCTTCGTAAAGAACTTTTAAATAACGAACTCCATTGACGAGATTTGAAGATTAATCGAATACTTTCTCGACATGAGTTAGAGCCTCACGTATGTATATAGGTGCCCTATTGGAAAATATTCACCGGCAGAAATATGGAAACTCCACCAATAAACGAAAATTAATTCATGCCATAACACAGACTCAAACACTTTAAATGTTAAGGTCAATAAAAATAAGTTCTCTTACCTTGCTATAAAGAACCGTAGAGCAATCGAATTTGTATAACGCGAACTTCAATTGAGATTCCTTTTACTGATCTGTTGTTTGTTGACCTGTAAAAAAGTAAAAAAAAAATTTTGGAAAATTTTATATTTGTAGATTTGAATATTAGGTAGGTACGTATCCTTAAACCTCGCATCATATCAAAATAAACAAGTAAGGGTGTTATAGTCAGGCGAGCCTGACAATAGAATACCCGACACAGACACATATCTTCAAATAATTTTTAATATCAAGAAGTGTTTAAGGCCATAAGGGGCCCCATATACCGACTTTTGATAGATTTCTTTATGAAAAATGCCCCTTTGCCACGCCCACTTTTCCAATTTTTGTTGAACTATAATCGAAGGCTTAAATATACGGTCAAATTTTAAGTTTCATTAAAATATTTCGAAAAAGTCCGATTTTAAGGCAGTTTTGTGATTTTTGTGACAGACCCAAGTACTGGAGGTACCCTTAAAAATGGACCGATCAAAGAAGAAATTTTTTGGAAGGATGTTTAAGGCTTCAAAGGAAGCACAAGTGCCAAATTTCGTTCAAGTCCCATTTGAATTTAGGGTGAAGGAGACAATTTTCGAAAGCCGCCCTTCTGCCACGCTCACTTTTACGATTTTTGGAAATAATATTACCTACTGTCCTTTAAATATGATCAAATATCAAAATTCATCAAAATATCATGAAAAACTTCGATTTTAGAGCAGTTTTTGTGATTTTCGTAACAGACAATAGTACTGGAGGTACCCCTAAAAATGGTCCGATCGGGTCCATTCTCGAACTTGTTCTTACTCATGTCCCCGTGAGCACGCATACCAATTTTGTCGAGATAGCTCAACTCCTTCGATAAGATAACTGTATACAGACAGACGGACATGTCTAAATCGAATCTGCTGGTGACGCTGATCATTTCTATATATATTTTGTATGGTCTATCTCGACTGGTTCTGGGTGTTACACACAACCACACAAACGCAATATACCCTCGACACAGAGTGTGTCGGGTATAAAAATTATAAAAGTTAGGCGAATTGCACGACGCTACGCTAAGTATATCCATTAAGGTGGATCGTTTTGTTCGACAAAAAAAAAAATGAAAATTGTCCTAGATTCTAAAATTTTTTTGGAGACAAAATGCCCAGGGAACCATAGGTCAAACCCGAATTTTTTTCTTCCGCTTTTTAAAAATAAGGTCCATCTTAAATATGCCTAAAATCCGGCTACAAATTATTACAGGAAAAATGAAATTTCTACCTGGTCAAAAATGTTTTTCAATTGAAATATTCTTATTTTGATTCTTAGCATAATTTTAGGCACGAGAAATAATAAAATTTTGCTTGAAAAATCATCATAAATTGGCCATTTTAAGATAGTTATTAAAGAAAATATAAAATTTTTTGTATTCTTTAATCGAGCTTCCTGGTCCCTGTTTTTTCTTTCTAAATGTAAATAAAAATTCCTTTATTTCATTTTAACCCAACGTTTCGTCGATCTTTGCCGACATCTTCAGGGGAGATATTTCTTTATTTCTTCGAATATTTAATTTGCCATAAAAAGTAGTTTATGTTGTCAAAAATTGCATTTAAAACTATTGTTTCGTCCAGAATTGTAAAAATAATAAAAATAATCACATAAAATAATTACTATATCACAGTTTACATACTAATATCACAAGATCCTTGAGTACAATTTTTTTTCAATGGCTCGAGTTTTGAGGGACGTTGAAGTGATTGTTTCTCTGCTTCTTGAGATGTTTTCACCAACAATGACGACCAAAATAAGTCGAATGTGGCATGAAAAACCTTTGTTTGCAAAAGCGGAAGGTTAAAATTCATATTTGACCCATAGTTTCATCAGCATAATTATTAAGTATGGGCAACAGAATAATATTCTGCTAGGGAAATTGGAGGTTATAAAATCGATATACTTTAATATCCATATTTGAAAATTCTTTTTTTTGCAAAACTTTTCATAATGGTTTTTCTTTTTTTTTAGGATTTAAGAGCATCAGTGAATCCGCCTCTTTTTTTTGGAATTTTTGAAGAGACCCCGGTACTTTAGGTATCCTTTCCATTCCTACTTTAGGTATTCCTTTCCTTTCCATTTTCAAGCCAAGTTTAGTATCGAAATAAGTCATGCTTATCTGACTTCATCAAGAAAACAAATTACGAGAAGAAATCTGATGTAATTCTTCGATAAGAAAGCCATACACGGACAGGCAGGCAGACAGACGGACGGAAGAACCGACAAATACACGAGCAGTCAAAACAAGCTTTGTTCTTGACCTTACACACGGACGCACAAACGCAATAAACCATCAAAAAACTGTGCGTGTGTGTGGCGTTTATATGTTGAGCCACAAAAATTTGGTTAATGAAAAACAAGAGCAATTAATTTGAATAGCGAGGATAAAAATTAAAATGCAGGAGTCAAAAGGACAAATGATGTAAGCACAAAAAAAAAAAAAAATTTCAACCGAATGGGAGGAATTTCGCAAAAGTTTTAAAAAATACTTTTTAATTAAGTCGATTCTCGGATATGTTAATTAAATAAAATGAGCAACACGCTTCGCCGAAGGCTTGTCAATATGTAACCATTAACCCCTGACCTACATATGAAATAAAAAGTGAAAACAGTCATAGCTCATCTCTGTGAACAGGTCTTGTTGCTTTCTGATGACAGTTCATCGTCGGTCGGTTCTTGTTCTCTATATTACGCAAATATTCCTCATATCTGTGGACAGCTACCAAATCTGACCATTTTTTCATTGGTGTCCGCATTTGCGTGTCCTCACTCTGCTTTCGTTTCAGTTCGAATTCAATTTAACTGATGCGATGGTTTCAACAAGCCGTTTTCATCGGTTAATTTGACAAATAAACGCACTCAAATTGAAGCTGAAATTAAACCGCGCAAGAATCGCAAGGATTTTTCTGTTGACCATGCGGTTTAATTAAGCAGGGATATGCATACAACTACATACATACATATTGTATAACAATATCCTTTTCGTGCGGATTAAAAAACAAAAAAAAAAAAAAAATTACATAGATACGGATTCATAGCAAATGTCGGTGACATGAATGACTTTTTGTGACAATGAATCTGATATCGATAACGATTCAAATTGCATTGCAAATGTTGGTTTTGGGTGTCCTAGGTCGCCCAACAATTTTCTGCACACTCGCCTGATCTGTTTACACACTATCGATATATCTATCTATGTTTATTAAATCATTGCAAATTGCTTCAAGGCATTTTTTTTTTTTTGGGGCGTCCTTGCCTTCGTGTACCAATTAGATTTCTGCTGTAGGCCTGCCTTACTGCTCTTTCTCGAGGCATTCTTTCTACATACATACTTATATATGGCAATCATATCGATACATTCACATTTGTTGATTAATATTGTTGGAATTTTCCAAGAACTCTAGGCATTCAATGCGACCTTTTAAAGCCTTCCATTATGCTTTTTTTTATCTTTTTCAGTTGAGGATCTTCAATTAATGGAATCTTTTTTTGTATTTTTTTTTTTTTTTTTTTTTTTTTTTTTCATTGAAATTCCGTTGAAACTGAGGAAGGATTCTAAAAGCTTCTAAGTTAATCCTTTGAAAAAAGAAAAACTTTCATAATGTTCTTACACTGTGCTTCCATTCCATGAAGGATAACTTCTTCTCTCTCTCTCTCTCGCTCTATGTCTTTCTCTGTAATGAAAATGCCTTTTGTATTATGCAACACAAACACACATACAGACGCACAACGATAGCGACAAACGAATGAGAAAGTACAAACACTGGACTCGGATCAAAGAATAAAATGAAAGGCATAATAGGGGAAAACTCTTAAATACAGGGTGTCCCCGGAAAAAGTGTACAAAATGAAACCCTCGATAGGTCGATGCAATACGAGTAGCTTTTGCTTCTACAGCAACTGCCTAGGAGGTACCGTTTAAGAGCTGTAGCGCTTCAAAAAATGTCTGCTTTTGTATGGAATTTTGAATATAACTTCATTTTGAACGAAAAAAATTTTTTTTAAATGAAGTTATACTCAAAATTCCATACAAAAACAGACATTTTTTGAAGCGCTACAGCTCTTAAACGGTACCTCCTAGGCAGTTGCTGTAGAAGCAAAAACTACTCGTATTGCATCGACCTATCGAGGGTTTCATTTTGTACACTTTTTCCCGGGACACCCTGTATATGAAAAATTTTCCCCCTTATGAATTTTCTTCTTAGCAGTGGTACTCGTTTTTCTTAGTTACGAAGTCCACCGGAATAATAGAAGGGGGTTTTGTTTTCTTTTTTTAATTCTCGTTGGTTATTTGAATTTTATTAGGAGACGTTCTCCAAATGGGCCGGAACCTCACGAGCCTCAGGGAATATTATGTGCATTCGCCCAAAATTGTTGGTATCTTATAGCTGAATATCCGATAGGGGGAGAAGGGGAAAACATGGCAATAGGGAAAGGCAAAAGATAAGTTTTGTAAAGAATAATTTTTGTAGAGGGAGATAGGGACAGAGAGGGAGAGAGAAAGAGAGAAAGAGAGAGAAAGAGAGAGAAAGAGAGAGAAAGAGAGAGAAAGAGAGAGAAAGAGAGAGAAAGAGAGAGAAAGAGAGAGAAAGAGAGAGAAAGAGAGAGAAAGAGAGAGAAAGAGAGAGAGAGATGGGGAGACAAAGAGAGATAGAAAGAGAGAGAGAAAGAGAGAGGGAGAGAGAAATAGGGGGAGGGAGAGAAAGAGAGAAAAGAGAGAGAAAGAGAGAAGAGAGAAAAGAGAGAAAGAGAGAAAGAGAGAAAGAGAGAAAGAGAGAAAGAGAGAAGAAGAGAAAGAGAGAAAGAGAGAAAGAGAGAAAGAGAGAAAGAGAGAAAGAGAGAAAGAGAGAAAGAGAGAAAGAGAGAAAGAGAGAAAGAGAGAAAGAGAGAAAGAGAGAAAGAGAGAAAGAGAGAGAAGAGAGAAGAGAGAAGAAGAAGAGAGAAAGAGAGAAGAGAGAGAGAGAGAGAGAAAGAGAGAAAGAGAAGAGAGAGAGAGAAAGAGAGAAGAGAGAGAGAAAGAGAGAGAAGAGAGAGAGAGAGATGGAGAAGAGAGAGAGGAGAGGAGAGGAAGAGAGAGAGGAGAGAGAGAGGGAAGAGAGAGAGAGAGAGAGAGAGAGGAGAGGAGAGAGAGGAGAGAGGAGAGAAAGAGAGAGAGAGGAGAGAGAGAAAGAGAGAGAGAGAAGAGGAGAGAGAGAAGAGAGAGAGAGAGAGGAGAGAGAGGAAGAGAGAGAGAGAGAAAGAGAGAGAGAGAGAGGAGAGAGAGAAAGAGAGAGAGAGAAAGAGAGAGAGAGAGAAAGAGAGAGAGAAAGAGAGAGAGAGATAGAGAATGAGAAAGAGAAAGATAAAGAGAGAAAGAGAGAGAGATATGGAGAAGGAGAGAGAGAGAGAGAGAGGGAGAGGGAGAGCGAGAGGAAAAGGAAGAGAGAGGGAGAGAGAGAGCTAGAGAGAGAGGGAGGGACAGAGAGAGAGAAAAGGGAAGAGGGAAGGAGAGGAGGAGGACACGAAGATGGAAGAGAGGTTGGGAGAAAGAGAGCATCACTTGATGACAATGTCACCGATAACAGCGCTATCAGTTTGTGCGCAAATCTCCATCAAAATATATCACATTCCGGACTCAAATTCATCCTGTCAAAGTCCAGTGCGTCAGAGACACTTCTCCTACAAGGGATTACCTCGCTCATACTCTTCATGAATTTTTTTAAAGCTTCATGCTGAATTTGTTCCGTTGCTCCCGAAAAGTTTTGCTTAATCCTTTTTGAATTATTATCTCTTGTGTCACATTAGGTTCATGAAAATTGAATTTTTAATGCATTTTTGTGGTCAAAGAATAAAAGAGAAACGCGAAAAAATCGTGTGTGTGTGTGTGTGTGTGTGCATGTACAAAAATCTGGGACAATTGAATTTTGTGGCTATGTTTTTATGCTTGATAATTCTCATAAGTTTATGGACAAAAGAAAAAAATTCAGAAGAAAGGAAGAAAGAATCTATGGAGCGTGTTATATTTTTAAGATCATTATTTTGATGTTGAATTTTAGTGCAAAACTTTTAATAAATTTGTTTGGCATTGTAAATAGTACGAAGACCTTTGGGAAAACTCGAGTAAAAATATGCACGCTTAAATCAAGCCCAAAGGCGCTTTTTGGCAAGATTCGGGCGTGCTTTTGGGCTTGATTTGGGCGTGCAAAATAAATACAAATAATTTTACTCGGGCAATTGTATGCCGCTTTCGTATCCGCCGATGATGCGATGGTTCCTATAAGTGTGCTTCGGTTATTTTTTTTTTCACTTTCTTTTCAATGTTTCTGCATAAATTCGACGGCAATGAGTAAACGCATTATCTCCATCCGGTTCGTAGTGCGGAGAACTAGAGAAAATTGAAAAGGGAGTCTAAGAATTCCATAACAAGGGAACGAAAATGTTTTATTAAATGAAACCCATTGACTTTTCCTTTTTTTCTAAGGTTTGCCATGTCCTTTAAACTGAATTTGAAAGTACACTCCCAGCTCGATGTCTCCTGGAAAAACTTGATTCAAGGATACTAAATAATGTGAAACGAAGAGTCCTGATTATTTTTTCTTGCAAATAATAAATTCAAGAAATAACAAAAAAATACATTTAAAAAAACCGAAAAGAGAAAAGCGAAAAAATTCGAACGCAAGGATGCAAAAAATTGAATTGCTCATCGCACAATTGCGGGAAAAATGCTTGTATTAAGAAAATCAAAAAAAAAAAAAAACTTTAATCAATTTAATGCGCTTGGAGTTCGTGCTCGCTTCCTTTAATAGCTGGTTGTATAGGTGTATGTCGTCCGTGGTGACTTGAGATCTGAAGAGCAAAGGACATATCGAAGGACACTCTCTTAGATATTTGTACGCAAACTGAAACTCACTAACGACACTGTCATAATGTGGGTTCTCGAAAAGTCACAGATGACACATAGAATGACACTGTCATATATGATTCCTTCGCTGTTTTAAGATCAATTTTTATCCTTCTGGTTGCGGTACACTTTTGTGGCTTATGCAAATTGAAAAAAAAAAAAAAAAAATTCCATTAAACTGAAATTGATTAATGTGAAAATGACTTTTTTACGGCGGCATCTCACCAAAACAAAGTCATGCATGACACTGTCTTCTATGTGTCATCGACGACATTTCTGACTCATAAATATGAGCCTCTTTTTTCTTTTATACTTTAGACTCATTTTGGGCTCACATTTCTGTGAACGCTGAATATGTTTGCTGGGTACATTATTCATACATATGAATGTTGAGCATAACGACAAAGAAGCATTAAAGTATTAGAACCCGTTTAAGCTAGTTTGAACATTATTTATAAACGAAATCACTGAACGTTACTTGACTGAATTAAACTAACGTACACGCACGCATTCAACACCCAGCCCGTAGCACCAAATCTCACGTCGCACGTCCCACATCCTTCGTTAACGTTGGCCTAAAAATATGCCAACGATTTTTCTCGCACTAATCATTTGACTCGATGTGAAGCGAACTGCCGGGTGAATGTACTAAAACGAGAATTGTACTATCGGATTGTGCTGTGCTGTGCGTTGTCGGCGGTGGCGATTTTGAGGCATGAGAAAATTACGCAATCATGAGGGTATTAGATTTAACGCTGAAGAACATGGTCAGCATACGAAACGAGTCTGACTTATGGACAGACTTTGGACTCTTTGACAGATAGGCATGCTTCGCGACAGATAGAACTAAAAGCGGACGGGCAGGGCACGCGAACGTTGGAAGTTCAATGTTACCGTAAATTAAATTATAACAAAGTTCCACATACTTTTCGATGGACAGATGGATGGATGGAATATCTAAGATGAAGACTGATTAAGGAGCAAGTAGAAGGATATTTTTCCGTGATCTACAGAGCCCATTTTCCGTTAACATTCTCGATTCATTTCCTTGGAAAGCTTTGCCAAGGTTTACTTTTACTAAGCCTTATTTAAGAACATCTATGTATCTTCCATTTGTTTTTCTTTTTTTTTGGGTGTGGCGAGAGGGGCGGGGGTGTTCGTTTCTGTTTTGAACACAAGAAAAAATAAAGGTTTTTCCTATTCGAACTCCTGGTGAACTATGCACAGCGAGTTCCGACTGTGAAAGTATTCTATTTTAAGATTATTTTCATATCCTACCCGGATGTCCCATTATGTATCTGTCACTGGGCTGTGTTTATGGCGAAGGAGGGGGTTCCATGAGTAAGTCATCTTTAAAGACAATCAATCAAAAAGATTGGATTCGATAGGATTAGATTGAATTTGCATTGGTATTGATTGGAAGTCATCAGTTCTGACCGACCTTATTGAAAACGAAAACGTTGGAAATTTGAGCAAATTTTTTTGTTCTTTAAAGAAAAGGAGATTTTTTTTTTTTATGTCAAAACTATTAAAATATGTATTTTGAAAAATAATAATATTTTAATCTAATGGAATTTCTGTTGAAATGTATCAGACAAGCTTCAGATAGAGGGAGGAGAGAGAGAGAGAGAGAGGAAGCTCACTCCATCCATCACCAAGCGGTGGTAATCATGGGCGGATACAGTGCTGGTTATATATTCAAATGAATGTTGCCGTTTATTTACTTCAAATGCTTGTGGTTTTATGCCTAAGGCCAAGCGTTATTCGAGCAGATCTCTACCCTAACACTTGATGTGTGTGCAATCAAATTTGAATTTGTGTTTGTGTTTACTTGTGTGTGTGTGTTTTTTTCTGTTTGTGCGCTCCAAGATCATGTGAGAGTGTGAGTTTGATGGTTGTTTAGACATTTGTTGAGAATAAATAATGAAGTTGCTTTGAAATTAATTAAAATTCTTTGAATATTTTGGAAAGATGAAAGGTTTCGCTAACAATAAAATTTTCCAGGGAGTTCAAAGGTTCCAAAAGCGATAAACAATTTTCTATTGTTTTAAATCCTTCTTAAGACAAAATGGAAAAAGAAACAAAAAAAAACATCATTTCATCGAAACACAATTTGAGGCTTTTTTCAAAAAATCTTTTCATAAATTAACCAAAATAAATTACTGTTTCCCATGTCAACCATTTCCATAAAAATTTTTTTATATAAATATAGGTACAAAAAAAAAAAAAAAATAAATAAATAAACCAAAAATAAGGACCCTTTCCCACGTTTAAGTTACCCCAAATATTATACATACATACTGGCAGATAAGTACAAAGAGAAAAAATAAAATGAAATAAAAACAGTCTTAATTCGTTATAAAGTGGTACACTCAATCAAAAGCTACGAGACCCTCTTCTATCTTCACAAAAGGAGCATCAATAAAATAAATATACTTTCCTCGGAAAGGAAAAAACAAAAAAAAAAAAGAAAACTTTGCCTTAAGGATACTGTTGAGCGTTTTCAGAAAGCTTTTCTTTATTTTTGATGCATACCCGTGATGCTTTCAATACCTGTTCAAATAAACTTGTCAAACAAATAAAGACAAATTCGAAGTTCTGCCTTTTAAGGAGGATGCCACTGTTTGAATCAATGTATTTCTGTTGCTGCTGTTGTTGTTGTTGTTGTTGTTGTTGTTTTTGTTATTGCTGCTGCTGTTTCCGTTGCCTGCACATCCCAGTTTTACTTGGAAATCTTAAGTTTTTAGTACCACAAGAAGCTATTAAATTTGCCCCAAAGAACGCCCATCAATTTGTTTATTGCGAATTTAAGTAAGCACACGCGTCCTCGAAGAGTTGGAAAGAGTCGAAGATAGAAAGATAGGAATATATACGTATGTATACAGGGTGTTCCGAAGACTTTTAAAAAAAATTAAACCATCGATAGGTCGATTCAAGAGAAGTGTTTTCTGCTTTTAATCCACATTTCCAAGTGGTATCATTTACAAGCGCTCTCAAAAAATTCATTTTTGTATGAAATTATAGTCCAAATTCCATACAAAAATACATTTTTTTTTTTGAAGTTCTACAGCTCGTAAGTGGTACCACTTAGAAAGGTGGATTAAAAGCAAAAAAAAAACTTCTCTTGAATCGACCTTCGATGGTTTAATTTAAAAAAAAAAGTATTTGGAACACCCTGTATAAACATACATATATTATATATAAGGGTGGTCCTTATATAAAAACAAAAAAATATTTTTCGCGGGGCACCACGTAATTTGATAATATCCCAGCGGGAAAATATCTCCTGCATGACATTGTCATCAGTGATGTCATCGATGACATATAGGTGACATTGTCATGTGGGACATGTCATCGTGGAGGGATGCTGTTCATGTGCTTGACTCTCATTGGCTACTGAAATTTAAATAAGGTTTTAGCGTCAGTTGAACGTTAGCATGAAGTGGCGTAAAAGATGAGTGCTCGACTCAGAATCCGAAGATCGCGGGTTCGATCCCTGGCTGAGGCGAAAAAAGAATTGTTAAAAATAAATTTTTTTTAAATTGCGAAATATGCAAAGAGAGGGCAAAGAAGAGAGTTGATAACTCTATAAATTGACATTTAGAGAAAAAAGAGCAATGTGCTGCTCTCAAATGCTTTTTTCGCCATCGCACAACCTAGCATGACAATGTCACCGCTGAAGTCCCTGTCAGCTCCTGTGTAAATGTCATACAAAGTGTCACCGGAAATAGCATGCATTCCGGCTCCGAAGTCACTAGGACATCATCGGGGATGTCCGCGGGACATTTCCCGCTGGGATACCATAAGAAAGTATTTCATTATTTATTTATTTGTTTTTTTTTGAATTTTTTTTAATGAAATTTAGAGGTCGCTAGAGGCTCTGGGATAGCATAGAAGTTGCGTGCTATGCTCTTGATCCCTGGAGCCGAGGTTCGATTCCCGGCACAGGCGAAACGGAGTATTTTGTTCCAAGCCAAGTTTTAAAAAAAAAATCGCATTTTAGGGGCACACTCCATAAAAAGACATAGACTCACAGAAACACAAGAAGAACCCGTCCTGCTATCACAACGGGCCAGTATACGGCCTAAGTGGCAGCCACTCCACTCCAACATACATACATACATAGCTCATAATATTTAAAACAAGCAGGATGCGATTCTCAAGGCTTTATAATTGTGAAAACTTTTAACAACAGTTAAGCAAGGAAATTACCCCGTTTCTGCTCAGAATGGTTGTGACGGGTGTGACCTTTAGGACCGTTTTGCATGGAATTGCCCATCAACAAAATTCAAAGTTATTCTTAAATATTTTCATTAAATGGAAGAAAAAAAAATAAAGAAATTTTTAGAAAAATTGTGGAAGAATCTCAAATCAATTTTGGAAACTTCAAAAAGTTTTTTTTTTTTTTTTTTTTTTTTTTTTGTTCTCCGTTTTTGTAATCGATTTCAGGTTTTTGTGAGTTGGCTGCTTTAGAGGCCATTTCCACTATAGCCACATCTTGCTTAAGCATTTTCAAGATGCGAAGTTTTGAGATTGGTGTTTCCACTAGCATTTTGCATGTAGCATCTTTCAAATCACTTGATTTTTGTTTACAATCGATATGCGCATGTCCAGCACACTCGGTCGCCTTCATTGTTTTCATTGGAACAAAGGAATTTAATAAATTGTATTATAATTTGAAATGGTTTTCTTGCATTTCTTCTTGGTTTCCACCGCCATTCCTGCTGAAAATTTCTGGTTATTCACATATGATTCAATAGATATGTGCTGTTAAAATCGATAGATAATCGGAAAAATATCGCATTTTCTTCGAATCTTTCAAAGATGCGAAGAAGATGCGGTTCAGCATACAACAACAATTGCATGTACATTCATACGGTATCTTTTCGCATCTTGCCAAAATGCTGAAAGATGCAAGATGCGGCTATAGTGGAAACAGCCTCTTAATCAGTTCAAAGAGGTTGTATGAAATGTATGCCTGATTTCCAATACAGTAGTTTCGCTAGAAAGTCAATTTTGCCAAGAAATTTCATTCTTATATCCGGTTTTTTCTTATATAAGAACCCGTTTATAAGAAAATTCTCTCTTATAAAAAAAAGTAAATTTTCTTAAAGGCGGGTTTTTCTTATATACGAGTTTCTTATATAGCGAAACTACTGTAGTACCGAAATTCCTTCGTAATAGCTCCAGAAAATTTTCAGCACATGCAAATAAATGGAACCTGTTACAATCAAATTCGCAATTGATTAGTATTGCTTCCATCAAAATCGTTTAGCTTCCTTTCTCAAATATCGCTGTTCTTGAAAATCAAATTTAATGCGGCTCAGAGTGACTTCTGAGACAAATCATTCTTAATTTTCTTTTTCTGCTTAATCATTCTGCTCAAAAATAAAATATTTATTATACATATATACTAATATATTATTTAAAAAATTTTATTTTACCAATTTATTTAGAATTCTAGAACATACATTAATGAGTTTACGTTAAATTTTCGATAACATGCCTCTTAAAGTTTTAAGCGTTTTAACTTCTTAATTGCAACGCTCTCGTCTTTTTCCATGTTAATTGCTTGTTTTTTTTTCATAATTTTTTTTTTAATTACCTACATAATTTGCAAACTTAATAACATGAAAATTCTGAGGATATTTAGCAAAAGATTCGCTTCTCGAAAATATTAAACGAAGTACTCGTATCTCCTCTGGCGTGTGTTTTACACTTGCTCTGGCATTGAAGATCAATTAAGGCTAATAAAGTTAAGCCAATAAACGATGAACATGCATGGATGAGCAAAAAGTACACATGAAGAGGATACAAAAAAACAAAAATAAATAAATAAACAAACAAATAAATCAATAAAATATAAAAAAAAAAATTAATAAAAATAAGTATTAAATGAAATCTTTGAAAATCAAATTTCCAATTGAACTTCCACTTTTTCCACGTTGAACATTTCATTTTGGGCATTGTGCAAATAAAGCCGGCGGCAAAGGACCAATAAAACATTGCTGAGCAAATATTCTGCTTCTTCTTTATGTTCTCGAAAATGCAAAAGTCAAGTGCTATTTGCATTAGTATTTACTTTTCTGGTAAAGAAATTAGTTCTTTTCGATTATATTATGGTTGAATAATTTATGGAAACTGCCAAAATGAATGATGTTATTAAGAGAGAAAGTATATGAACTCAAGTCAGATACGCACACACACACACACAAAAGTCAGCAAAAGTCTTTTCCCTTGAATGAGTGTTTACATGGAAATGAAAATAGAAATGGAAATTCATTAAGAATGTCAGTCGATAATGACATTGAAATAAGAAAAACAGTTACCTTCAATAAATTAGTTGTACCTAATGATTAGAGCGCCCAAAAGTCGAGAGAATTACTACATCTAAAATATTATAGTTTCTGATAAGCGACAAAAATTTATTATTCACCCAGGTTTGATTTTAATCGGTCCAAAAAAAAAAAAAATAAAATAAATAAATTAAATTCTTTTTTTATTATATCTATTATTTATTTATTTTATATTTAATTCGGCTTGGCATCATCAATGGATGATCATATATATATGTACTTATGTATATACCGGCCCGTTATGATACCTCGAGGAGTGTTTTTTGAGTTCGTGTGAGTGTATGTCTTTTTATGTAGTGTTCCCCTAACATGCGATTTTTTGAAAAACCAGTGCTTGGCTAAGAACCTTGCACATCGTTTCGGCTGTGCAGGGAATCGAACCTTGGACCCTGGAATCAAGAGTATAGCACGCATCCCCAATGCTATCCCAGAGCAACCATCATCAAAGAAATGCAAAATAATTGAAAAATTTGTAAGAACTATATTTTTACTAACCGAAAGCTATTTGAATTTTTATTAAGAGAATTCAACTATTGAATAAATTTTGATGTAGGTATTTTTCTGTGTTCCCTTGTATGTATGTATGTATCCTCCGTATCGTTTTGCTACACAGTGGCCAACAGTGCCGACCGCCTACAAAGTATACGAGATTGAAGACGACCTGATTACAAAGTATACGAGATTGTAAGCAGCGTAACACGGATGAACACCACACAACCCGGATTACTTTGTATTGTGGTGGTGAGCGTTCACTCCACAAAACGGCCACGCTCGAACAAAAGTGTAATCGGATTGCATTTGAGGTCGTGTGCATTAACGTCTACGAAGTGTGTTGCGGTTCATCGCAACATTTTGGCCGCTGGGTAGTTTCTCTATTGAATGCCCTTCATTTATTTGGAACATGGATGTGATTTTGCCTATTGCTAACCACAGCACTTTGCTTCATTTTAGATCACACAAGAGGAAATAATGACCATTCACAGTATTTGCATTAACAACGTTAAGTAAACAGAGAAAGGGATAGAGACGGCGACGGCGACGGAGACGAAGAAAAAGCAAGAGTATCGTGAAAAGCAATAATAAGAGACAAACCACAAGCGGGGGAGAAATTTCTATAAGCAAACATAAAACAAAACAAATCTTTGCAAACATTTGTACTCATGAATACGAAATGAAATTTGATTCCTTCGTTTGCCATAAATTTCGTTTGTTCGTCCGTGCGTTATACTCATTACAATTCGATTTAACACATACAAATGGTTGCTCTCTCCCTCCTACTTTTTTCTTTCACTTTATTTCTCTCTCTCTTTCTTTCTCTTTTTCTCTCTCTCTTTCTCTCCCTCTCTCTTTCTCTCTCTTTTTATATCTTTTTCTCTCTCTCTTTATCTCTCTCTCTTTCTCTCTCTCTTTCTCTCTCTCTTTCTCTCTCTTTCTCTCTTTCTCTCTTTCTCTCTCTTTCTCTCTCTTTTCTCTCTTTCTCTCTCTTTCTCTCTTTCTCTCTTTCTTCTCTCTCTTTCTCTCTCTTTCTCTCTCTCTCTCTTTCTCTCTTTTCTCTCTCTTTCTCTCTCTTTCTCTCTCTTTCTCTCTCTCTTTCTTCTCTTCTCTCTCTTTCTCTCTTTTTCTCTCTTCTCTCTCTTCTCTCTTTCTCTCTCTTTCTTCTCTTTTCTCTCTCTTCTCTCTCTTCTCTCTCTTTCTCTCTCTTTCTCTCTCTTTCTCTTCTTTCTCTCTCTTCTCTCTCTTTCTCTTCTCTCTTTTCTCTCTTTCTCTTCTTCTTCTTCTCTCTTCTCTCTCTTTCTCTCTCTTTCTCTCTCTTTCTCTCTCTCTTTCTCTCTCTCTTTTCTCTCTCTCTTTTCTCTCTCTCTTTTCTCTCTCTCTCTTTCTCTCTCTTTCTCTCTCTTCTCTCTTTATCTCTCTCTCTTTTCTCTCTCTCTCTTTCTCTCTCTTCTCTCTCTCTCTCTCTCTTCTCTCTCTCTCTCTCTCTTTCTCTCTCTCTTTCTCTCTTTCTCTCTTTCTCTCTCTCTTTCTCTCGCTCTCTAATCTCTCTCTTAAATATCCTTATCGGAAACTGAGCTGAGTTATCTTGGAAAAAAAAAATATTTTTATGAAACTTATGTTAGAGAATAGATTTCATTTAACCTTAGATAATACCTCTTGAACCGGGGAGCTCCATCTAAAAATAACAAAAATCGGCCTATAATCTGCTTCTAATTGCGATTACATTCAGGCCAGTGGCATCATTAATGTTTACTAGTATCTCAGAGGCTCAAATTTTTTTCCTCTTACATAAAATATAGCTTCAGCTTGCACTGACCAGCAATAACATCCTCAAGCACACCTTATGGCAAGGGGAAAAAGAGTGGGAAGAAATTCCCTATATTTTCTAAACATTTCTTTGCGGAATAGTAGCTGGCTCTGTTCTTAAAGGACCGCTCTTCGTACTTGAAATAATGATCAAATGATCCGATTTTGAGTTCGAGCTCATTAGTATAATAAATCGCAACTGCCTAGGGCGGCAAATTGTCTTAATCCGCCCCTGTTTACAGAAGAAATTCATTTGATTTTTGCACTTGTTCATTAATTTCAATAAAGAAATCCAAGTATCGATTGTATTTTTTACGATATTTTTTTTTTCATAATAATCGCTCAGGCGCTGTCAACACCTTAACAGCTTTTTACGTGAAACCGAAGATTTATCAATTAAAGTCATAATTGCCAATTTATTTTTATTTTTATTTCAATTGGCTTTTCGTTAAAATCCATAATAACGCAATGTTCGTAAACAAATGAAAACAAATAAAAATAAATAATAATAAAAAATAAAATCCGTGTGTCACACAAGACAAACCTTAATTTTTTAATTGTCTAGTAGCCCTGTAGGAAGAGTGGGGTCAATTGGGCCCTGGCAAGTAGTTCTCGAGTATAGGAAAAAGAACTAGTACGCGAGTGAGAGTTTGCTCACACATTAATCTAATATGTTTGCTGCGCGTGATTCAGATAGGTCCGTGGCGTAGTGAAAGCGTATTCGCTTGGCAATCTGAAGAGCTCGAGTTCGATTCCTGTCGTAGGCGAAAAATTTTAATATTCAAAAAACTCAAAATCTGATTGAAAAACAAGTCTTCGCTAATGCTGTCTCAAAACTTTCCGCCCAAAATTTGCTCAACATTTCCTACCGATTTGAAACCTTTCTCATCGGCATTTTCTTGGCCTGGGAATTTAACCTGGGTCATTCGGATCGTGGGGTGCACGCGCTACGCTGTGAGCTACAACAGCTTGGGCCGGTCCCCCATCTACTAACGTAGTATAGCAAAGGGTCTTGCCGACTCAGGAAGGCAATCGGCCCAATTAAAGGGATTTTAAGGTTTTGTTGATTTTTGAATATATACTACCTTAACACACTTTAGGAACCGATTTTTTGGTTTCTATTGCCCAGTGTCCTTGAAATATCCGTACAAAACTCTCTTTTTTATTAAGCCTGGCCCTGCTGCCTCTACTTCTGCACTAGTTCATTACGCGACTGTCCCTCGAATGATCCCTCAGAGTAAAAGTTTACAGTTCAATGCTTTGGCGGGGAAATTACGAGCGAGTATTACTGTTGATTTGGGAAGTAGTCGAGGAATACTTCTGCACTAGTTCAATTTCCTACAGGGAGTCTAGTCAATTTTTCCTAAATGAAATAATATCTACTTAGTAGGCTTGCAAAGTAGTCTATATAAAATAACCTGGCAAGACAAATTTTTCTAGCTTAAGAAGCGATTCAACTACAAAAACAATCAGACGTCTAAGATCCTTCTTAATATATTGCACCATTTAATAAAATACTTCCGAGGATCTAATTATTTTATTTTTTATTTTTTTTTTTTTTTACGCAAATTATTTGTGAATCCTTTTTTTTTCTAATGAAACGCTGACTCAACTATCGATAAAATCTTAATATTTCTACTTGCACAGTTGCTAACGATCTTGATATTTGAAAGCTCGGGGTACATAGCAGGTGTGTATGTGCACATTCAGATATGAGTACGTATACGTGTTCATGTATGTATGCCTATGCTTAACTAAAATGGTGAGCAAATAGGTAGAACTCTCTCACTGAGCTTTCAAAGTGGACGAACGATTCAAAAGGGAATACTACATACATTTGAATTTTCCCTAATGACTATCAAGAGGTCTTGAATGATTTTTGCTGGCTTGCGAATGAAAAGCGAGATTTTCTCTCTTTGTCGTTGCTTTTGTTTGCTTTTCACTTATTGTATACAGTTGCGATTGCTGAAGAGGAGCTGGTGTGTTTGTGTGTGTGTGTGTGTGTGTGTATTTGTGCTTGGACACTCGCTTTGGTCTTTCATTGGCAATTTAATTAGAGCCATGAGACAAAAAAGGGTTTCCATTGATAGAACGCATTCAAAAAATGAGGTCAGGGACAAAGAAATAAAAAATAAAAAAATTAAACTGAATGGACTGATTAACCTAAACAAAACTAAACTAAATAAAATAAAACGGGACTTAGTTTCTCTCTTAGTTTATTTCAGTAGCAATATTTGTGGATAGTGAAATTGTTTGTTACACCACTTCAATTGGAAGTCCATTTTTCTTTTTAATTATTTAAATTTATTTCTTTGTTTTAAGCTTTTCTTGGAAAACACTTTTGTGAGAGCAAGGCACAATATTAAAATAACAGATCCTGAATTTCAAAGACTCGATATATAGAAGAAAATAATTTTTTGGATAAAATTGCATTTGATTATTTGGAATTTGGAAAAAACAAGACGATCGTTATTGGTGGAAAGTCAAGTTTATTCAACTTTTCAGATCCACAGCATAACGCAAAATTCAAAAATTTTGTGCATGACGAAAAAAAGAATGGAAACTTCACTGTATGGTTGGGTGCTTCTTTTCGACTCAATGAGATAGTCAAATTTTTCCTTAATATTTAAAATTTATATTTACTTTCTCCATTCCCAAATTTTCCACTTCTTATTTCCGCCTGCGACAGAATTCGAGTTCCATCGCTATGCGCTACGCCACGGAAAGATCGAATACAAGCAGATTTAATATATTCTAATAAATTTCATGAATGTAACCTCAATTAATTGATTTTCAATCAATCAATCAAATGCATATCAATCACAAGTATACCCGAGAAGTATGCAACGTTTTTTTAACTTTGTCATTTTTAAGGATGCTACACCCGGATGACAGCAATGAAATTTAACATACTTAGTATTGACATAAAAATCTATTTTCCTGCGTTTCGTGTAAGTGTTACTATTTCTGGAACAAAAAAAAAAAAAAAAAAAATCCTTCCACAGAAGCATGTATTGAATCGCTGTAATTTTATAAAGCATTTTCTGAGCAATTTCTTATATTTGGGTTTCTGAATTTTCATTCTTTCTTTATTTTATGTCTAAGATACGAATTTTTTTAAACTGCTCTTAAGAAACTCTTTTTTCAAATACTTATATTCAAGGACGTCCAGCTAGCATTTTTTGACATTTTTTATCAAAAGCGAGTCTTTTTCGAGTCGCCTTTCTGATTAAAAAGATCAAATATGCGCTCGTTTTCTGATCAAAAATGATACTTATGTCAGGAGAAATTGGAACCCTAGCCGAGACTCTTCTTAGGGAGTCATATTTGATATCATTTGCGAGTCGTTTTCGAGTCATATTTGTCATCATAATCGAGTCTTTTTTGACTCATATCTGTGATCATTTTCGAGTCTTCTACGACTCATACTTGATATCGTTTTCGAGTCTTTTCCGAGATATATTTACAATCAATTGCTTTCCAAAAAAAAAAAAAAAATTAATCAATACAAACTTTTTGGCTTTTACGTATGGATACATATTATATTATATATTCAATAACGTTTTTTCTTTCCTTGCCTTGTGTGGGGCTTGAACCCGGGAACTCTCGTCTTCTAGTCTTGTGCTCACCCGTCGACACCAAGTTTTCCAAATCGAAAATCATGGAAAATTTTCGTTTATATCTTTAAATTCGAAGTCCATTCAATTCAATTTTGAGTCAAATTTTGAGTGAAATATAGGATACCAACAATTTGATCATATGATCATATTTCAATCCCATACGTGATTAATTGGCGATTGCTCAATATTTTGTTTTTGTAATTTGAATACGAGTCGCTTTTGAAACATATTGAAGAGTCGTTTTCGAGTCTTCTTTTAATCGTGCATGTGATCGATCACTTTTCAAACATCAAGAGGGCTCGAAAACGACTCATCTGGGTTATTGAAATACGACTCGCTTTTAGAAGAACATATTGGAGAGTCACTTTCGAGTCTTCTTTTAATCATGAATGTGATCAATCATTTTCTAATCATGAAGGGGGCTCGAAAAAGACTCGTAAATGAATCTTCTCATAAAACAGTCTTCCAAATGTTGGGTGGGTTAGTTCATTCGAATGAAGAAAAAAAGGATGTGATTAAAGAAAATTTTAGTTTTTGAAAGCCTTTAAAAATAGTTAGGCACTGAAATTACGCAATTTTTGCTCGGAATAACTGTCACGGGTGTCACCGGTGCGACCGTTTCTCGTGGAATTGCCCATTCTAAGAGTTTTCGAGTTTTTTAAAATCATTTTTGTGCTTAGAAGGCAAAAATTCTCAAAAAATATACATATATTGAGATCTCCTGCGAACAAAGTGGTGTAAGATAGTATTGAAATTCAAGAGAACCTAAGCGCTTTATTGCCAGACTTTTAATCGAACGGACAATTAAGATTTGGCAAATACTGAAGCCTGACGACTGACATGGGACTCTCGACTCTGGGCTGTGTAAGTATTTTGGCTTTTCATGAGAAAATTGAAATCAAATTACAATTGTGCTCAACATAAATAAGGCTTCGCCGCGTCCTAAAAGCCTTCAATTATAATTCATTAATGCAATTTATTGAGGCAAAATAGCAAAGGTTTCGACTCTACGCATAATCCGATACATTTTATTCCATCCCTGTAGTCAGACGAGCCATCACAAAACTAGTGAGAAAACTGGTGCCGACGATCAGTCCCTCGCCTATTCACAACAATATCGAATTTGCATTATTAACATGGCGATATCTTTAGCCTACCATTGCGATAGTGAATGAAGAGAAGACAGTTGTCTTTAGTGAAAGGAAAGGGCAGCTATTCAGATATGAAAGGGGAAGGGTTCGTTTCGCCGGTTGAATAGCAGTAGTGTTTAGGGCACAGGAGTGAGACGGTTAAATTCACTAGTGCCCCAAGTCGGATTAAATGTGAAATTTTATGTGGTTTGAGCAATTTGTAGTTGAAATTAAAAATTTTTCAAATTAAATTAAAAATTGAATTGAATGGAATTATATTATATTTTTTCACGACTTGGCATCACTTAAGTAAGATGTAGTGACTCTCGAGACTCTCGATGAGCAAACAGCTTCCTAGATTTGATTTGAAAATAGTAAAGCCTGTCTATTACTCTATCTTTATGTAACTAAGTAATACAACGGCTAGTCACCAAAGACTAGCATTATGGCAGGTCATATACCTATTTCGGTGGCAAACTACTGACTACAGCGATATATATAATATAATAAGCGATACTATTTTAACCGCCCTGAAGGAAAGAGTCAAAGGAAATTTATTAATAAATGGGGAGACCAAATTAATTGCTATGAATTAACTGTCTCAATGACCCCGTATTAAAATTCATATATAATAATAGGTTACTATTAAACAACAACAAAAGACCTTCCCCAATATACCATATCGTCAGAAGTTCGTTAAACCCTAATTTTGAGCAATTTATTTGCAATAACAAAATCATTAATTTTCCCTTCAAAACATTTTCAATTCAACGCGAATGTTCCTTATGCCGCCCATCCCTGACACAGCCGCGAAACAGACACAGTCTAAAGACCTACCTCACAATAATGGTTCTCTGGCATTAAATATTTACACGATATGTGTGGCACGTAAGCTTTTGAAAAATACCTTACCGCATTGTGATAAAATGAAAAGCTCCAATGGTTTTGTGCGCGTGGCACACACACACACACAGACAAACACACACACACAAATGTCACTCGTACTCCTTTCTGGTTGATAACAGATGAATGTGCCCAAGTGGGAATTATTTTGAAAATTTCCAACATAATTTTTCTTTAAGAGGAAAAAGGGCTGAGGATTTTATTATTACCTACTGTTATTATTTATATTAAGAAGAATAATTATTGTTATTATTATTATTAATATTATGTACTTTGTTTCGGTTACATTTGTCCACTAGGACTTTCAAACAGTGAAATGATTATCACCTCAATTCTAAATATTCCCGGAGAGTTTTCCCCTGCAGATTTGAAAAAAAAAAAAATTAAATCTCCCATTCTTATCGCACTGGGAAGGGAATATAAAGGGAGCGAGAATTTTTAAACGTTACTAAGCAACTGTCCTAAAATTTTTTTTATATTTCACTGTGCGACATATTAGAGGTCATGTTTTGTAAACAAAAATGTGACGACTGTTTGATTTTTATTTTTTGCGAGAATCGTAACAAACATTTAAAGCCACAGAATTTGACGATCGGATGACATATGTGAAAGTTATAAGCATAAAACTGAATTATAATTTTTTTTAAACGTGGGTATTTGGTACTGTGCGAGCATACGATTGTACGTTGCGTATACGACAGGTAGGCATGTGGGACCTCAGTGCGTATACGCAATGTATGCTCGTACAGTACTAAATAACCACGTTTTTAAAAAAATAAAGTTCAGTTTTTTGCTTATAGCTTTCATATTTGTCATCATCCGATCATTGAGTTCTGTGGCTTTAAATTTTTGTTACGATTCTAGCAAAAATGGGTATGCCTAATATTGCGATAATTTGCATTGCTTGCTAAAATATGGCTCGATCATTGAGTAAAAAAAGTGAAAATATGAGCGAAAAATTGCCTTTCTGATTTCATAGGAGCCACAATTATAGTCGTAGGCTGGCGTTTAATTGGCTGGCACTTAAAATTTGCGCACGTTCTCCGACTCTAAATTAGGTCAATCCGTTTACCTGTCTTATACGGCAATTGAGTTATGGCCTTAAATATGGGGCAAAGTAGAGAAAATTGACTTTTTTCACATTTTGGGCCATATCTCGGAAACGCTACTTAAATCCATCAAACCAATGACCTTTTTGGAATGAGGGAGCCCTAAGCTAACATAAAATAACCATTAAAAAAAAGTCTCGAAACGCTGTAGCATTGTGTAATGCAAAAGAATTTCGTGTCATTTATGAGTTGTAAAAAAAAAAAATGGCGCAAAAAAATTTTCAAAATGAGTTGTTGGGGTAAAGTGAGAAATTTTGTATGGCGTAAAGTGAGAAATCGCTAATGAGGCGTTATTTTGCATCCAAATGTTATGAAATCATTGTTAACCGTAGGACAATTCATCCCAAAAGATTTAAAAAATGCTCTCATCAAGCATTATTTCTCATACATTTTGATTTATAAATTACCCCACTGGTGCTGTCTTACAATTCTCGAATAAGCCGAGATTTTACCGATTTGTTTTTGACATTTTTTAATAAATTTTTTTTTTATTACAAAAATTTGTACATTTTCGTTTTGACTCATTCGGTGTATTCTTTGGACCTTCCTTGACTTTAAATAAAGATTTCATAAATATGCTGCAAGATTTGTTTTATTTTTTTAAGTTTGGTAAAGTTTCCCGATTTAGCCCAACGGTTTTTGATTTTTTGTCATTTTGGGTCTGATCAGTTTTAGCTCGATAACTCTTAGAGAAGTTAATACTTTCGGTTAATGTCCATGACAAAAAGGTAGTTTATTTCATACTCTTTACTATAGTAAGTTTAAACATGAAAAAATAATGCGTTATGTTCACTTAACGGAGCTCCAAACAAAAAAAAAAGTTCCCACTTTCCCCTAGTTAATATTTGTTCGGGTCCAGCTTAGGCTCCAAAAATTTCTAGTATGATTTGTGCATTTTTGGCAATCGAAAGAAAAATATCTATTTTCTGATTTCCGAAAATGGAACGCAAAAAGCTGGTGCGTTCGATTTGGCGCCCAACTACGAGTTCATCATCATTTCATATATTTATTTGCATGCAATCTTCAAAGTAAATCTTATTTAGTGCTTGTCATAAATAAGATCATTGTATTTTTAGCATTACAATCTTAAGTACTAATAAATCAAATCAAATTTGATAGCCTAACAAAAACTAGCAAAGCTTATTGAATGTACATATGTAGGTATACATCGCTGTGGCAATATGGAAGAGCAGCTTAAATAGACATAAGCGAGAAATGAGTTGATGGCTTTTGAAGCTATAAGGATGTGAAGGCGCTGATGTGTTCCCATTCCATTTTCAAAAATCGTGATTTTGTACGAATTTATTTGCATTTACTTTTTAGCTTATGTACCTATGTATGTATGTATTTTGAAGAACTTTTGCTTTAGACAAAACATCTTATGTGCACTTAATTTTGATCACATATTCTGAATTTTCATTTTTTGAATGAGAGTTAATTGAGAATTTACATAATAGAGCGCGCTAACGAAGAAAAACTCAAATATCTCAAAGGAAGAAATTTCGACTTAAGCTACTCTTCCGTATTGCCACAGATATATTTACATTGTATGTATGTATGTATATAGGAACAAGTGAATGAATATAAGGACTTACTTGGCTGACTTGTTTGTATTGTTCTTCAAAGCTCCATCCATTATATTGTTGTATTGAAGAATTCGATGCCTCACTGGATGTTAAGGAATTCGAAGCTGGATTCACCAGAGATTTCAATGAAACGAAATAAATAAATCGAAAAAAAAAAACTTATTAGTATTAAACTAAAGCTACTCATCCATATTGCTATAGATACTACGTTGCCACACTGCTACATATCGGTGTGGAGTCCGGCAAAAATGTTTTCTCAAAACCGTTTGATTTGTCTATTTATACTTATGGCATTTTACATAATTCACTTATAAGAGATTCTTTCGAAGAGCTTATTGAATTTAAAAGGATACCAAAGATATGCATGTATGAATATGCATATTTACATATGAATCTGTAAGTGTATTTCTTAAGGAACTAAAAGGATAGATAATATTATTTCAGATTACATATTAAAGAGGGATGATATGAGGGCGATAGGGCGATAAGACGTGTGTGTGTGTGTGTGTGTGTGTGTGTGTGTGTGTGTGTGTCAAAAGTAGACAACGAATTGACAAAACGAATAAGAAAATCGGCATTTTGGGACGGAAAACCCCATATTTCAGTTTCGATACATTTGCATAGAAATGCGTTATGAACCCCTCTCCGCCGCCCGCTTCAAATGAAATAAAAAAAATGGCCATCGGAAAGAATACGGATTTGATTGAATTTTTGAAAAAATTGAATTTATTTATTGAACCCATTGATATATTTTGAATGGTTCCATTTGAGAACCCTTAATTTTTTTTCTTTATTCTCAGTTCTGGGTATTTTTTTGATATTTTTCTTTTTCTTTTAAGAAAACTTTATAATTTAGCGAAGAACTTTAAATGGAATTTTTCGTTTCTCGTTTCTCCTTCTATTTAGCAGTTCGAGCCGACCGAGCTAGCGACCAAACGACCGAGCGACTGCGATGAGCGCGGAGGGGAGTCGCGCCGCAATTCATAAAATCATGTCAGACAAATAACTTCTGGCTTAACGTTTGACTGGCGCAAAAGTGCATTTTAAAGCAACGAGATTACTGGAGACGCACGAGAGCACGACGAAATTGTGTCTTCGATGTGAGAAAGCATATCGGAAAATTCTTCGAGGAAAATCTTAAGGATAAATAGAAATATATAGCAAAGTGGATTGAAGTGGAAGCAAAAGAAGAACCTCCTTCAGGTCACGGTGAGTTAAATGGAAGCCCGAACCGAAGACCGAAATAAAATAAAAGAAGACGAAGAAAAAAATTGAAAAAAAAAATAAATAAATAAAAATATAGATAACTAGATTGAACTAGAATTTAAAAGGAAGAGCCAACCAACCGAAGCGATGAAATTGCAGCGAAAGTCATGCGAAAAAATTGATCTCGAGGTGCAGCACACTGTTCCACCTTGAAAAGTCAAAAAGCCGTTAAAATAATTGGAGTGAAAGAACCTCGTACACTTAAGAGTGTGATAACTAGTCAAGCCAGCCAGCCGGCGAAAGGATAATCGATAAAAACGAGAGTAGCACGCAGAGCGAACCAAAATTCCCGAACGTGTGCAAACAAAATTTCCATTTCTAAAAAAAATATGAAGCAACTCAATAAGAAGGAAAACCAAAATATTAAAATTAAGTAAAAGGAACAACCGAATAACAAAATTTTACAAAACTTCATCGCATCGCAGTAGCTAGAGGAAGGGCAGTGAAGACACAACAAAAGCAGAAGCACCCACCTACCCAACCAGCCAGTCAGCCAGCCAGCCAGCCAGCCAGCCTCCATAAATCACAATATCACAATATGGGCTGCTCACCTAGCACGCTGGGAAGCTCGACTACGGCTGGTTCTGGTAACGATACTAATACGAACTCGCAGTTCGCGAACGAGAAGGACGATCGGATTTTCTTCTGCATTAAACTGCGGCGCCATCGACAGCGACGTTTCAGTTGCCAGCATCCGGCATTGGGTGATGGAAACGCCGAGAGCGGCAGTGCTTCCAACGGCGATGATTTGCATGGCACTATGTGCAATCAAGCATTGCTAAATCCTTCGCAAATGAAAAGCGAGTCCGACTATGAGAAGGTTCGTATGCGCAATCAATTCAAAGAGCATTCTTGCCATTCGAAATTATATTAGGGAGAGATAGAGAGAGATAGAGAGAAGAGAGAAGAGAGAGAGAGAGAGAGAGAGAGAGAGAGAGAGAAGAGAGAGAGAGAGAAGAGAGAGAGAGAGAGAGAGAAGAGAGAGAAGAGAAGAGAGAGAGAGATGAGAAGAGAAGAGATAGAGAAGATAGAGAGAGAGAGAGAAGAGAGAAGAGATAGAGAGAGAGAGAGAAGAGAAGAGAGAGAGAGAGAGAGAGAGAAGAGAGAGAGAGAGAGAGAGAGAGAGAGAGAGAGAGAGAAGAGAGAGAGAGAGAGAGAGAGAGAGAAGAGAGAGAGAGAGAGAGAGAGAGAGAGGAGAGAGAGAAAAGATGCAGATGATGGTGGGCATTGGGGATGGGGTTAAGAGAGGGAAAGAGAGGAGAGAGAAAGAGTGAGGGGAGAGAGAGAAGGGAGAGAGAGAGAGAGAAGAGAGAAGAAGAGAGAGGGAAAGAGAGAAGAAGAGAGAGGAAAAAAGAGAAGAAGAGAGAGGGAAAGAAGGGGGAGAGAAGGAGAGAGAGGGTGAGATAGGGAGATAACGAGGACATAAAAATGACTCATCTCCTCCTGGCAAATAACCAAAACCTTTTACAATACCAAATTTAAAATTTAAAATTTAAACAAAAAAAGTTAAACATTCCAATTAAGCCAACCTTTTATTGTATCTGGTTCCATATGTTTGTATGTGTTTAATATTTGCGCTTTTCGATTGATGATTGATTGAATGAATGATCATCATTAGGGCTCGGGAAAAATGTCGTATAAATTACAGAAATTTGGTTAAAAACGATAGAAAATTTTGCCGTTAAAGTGTCTAAATTAATGCATCTGGAAAATGTTATTTAAGCCTTTGTGACTAGTATTAGCATATATGATTAAAAAATTATTTCAAATAATATTTTATGCCTATTTTATTAAAAATGTCTTGCAGTAAATTTTCTTGCGCAAATTTCCCCATCAAATCCATTCTCAGCCCATATCATTTGAATTAAACTTTTCTTTTGAATTCAATTTAAATTCGCTCGATAGCCCCGCGAGCATATTCATCAATATCCTGCAATAATTTTTCATTATTCTTTAAAATACATTCACCATGTTTTTATTAATTGAATAAATTGAGGAATGTACCTGAAGCGATAATAAAAGTGTGAACGATTTTGTTGTGACAAGAAATGATTGAAAATAATCGATGATTATATTTTAATTTCCTCTTAATTAATGTAATCCAATACATGCTCATTTTATTCGATTTCAAATTTTAATTGCAGTGGACGCGAAGGTCAATATTGAAAAAGATGAAAAAGAAGAAAAAAATAAAAATAAAAATAAATTTTTAAAACCAAGGTATTAATTTCACATTATCAATTAAAGTGTGCGACAACTGAAGAGATTCGTCCTTATACATTCACATTAAAATTTAAAGGACCCGCAGGGCAAGGTCTTTAATATTATATTAGTATTTTATGATTGATTTTGGTGAGGGGGGAATGCCATAAATACTGGCCTTGCACGGGACTGCAAAAACAAAAGAATTATTTTCCGCTGTTACATGACTTCATTCAATCTAGAGCCGTTGAAAAAAAAAACTAAGTATTTAAATTAAATTTTAACCCTTTAATACCAGAATTTTGCTCCCATTTTGCCTTAACCTTCTAGTGTCCACGACTGCCTCTAGACGGTCTAAATTCTCTTCATATTTGCTCACATACTCGAAAACTGTTTTAAATTATCTTTTTCTTCGTTACGTAAGACAAATTTTTGGGGTTTCAAGAATTAAACGGAGAATTTAGGCCGTCTAGAGGCGGTCGTGGGCACTAGAGGGTTAAAAAGTTAATTTCAAATTTTATGGTTTTTTAGCTTCAAAAAGAAAATAAATCTTTTATATCCTTCCATTTGTTCGATTTTGGACATTTTGAAAATTTGGAAATGTTAATGAAAGATAATAATACAGTACACTCGGGATAACGTCAACCCCCTATTCCGTCAACACCCCAAAACGTCAACAATTTTTTTATTTACATTGACTATTCTAAAACGTCAACAAAACCTAAAAGCTCCAAAAGGTAAACTCTGCTTAATAGAAATTTTTAGCTGGAATTACGTAGACAAGATGTCCCGCTGACATATGGGGGTACCAAACTAAAGGTAATCGATCCAGCATTTTGAATAAAATAAAAAATTTGGGTGTTAATTGGACACTTTTCATACCAAAATGGCTTACAAAGTAAAAAAAAAAAAAAAATCAAGTTTTTTTTCAAAATTTTTCACTTTGATCGTTTATTTTTCCCTCAATGGGTCAAATTTTTACCATTAATTTAATTTTGCCTAAAAGCACATACAATTGGCTTTCAAACTGCATTAAAATTTGTTTTCTACAATTAACCATTGGTGTGCGAGAATTGTTTTTCTGGACTTAGTGTCAAAAAACTTTAAAGCCACATAACTCCTCAGGGATGCACCCTTGTTCATCTTGGAACTCCCTACCACCCCTTTTAAGGAATGTAATTCCCAACGGGACACCCTGTAGAATACGAAGTTGTGTTTTCGAACTTGTTGACGTTGCGTGTATGAAATGATCTCTAAAAACCGAAAGTGGCATGATCTCATATAAAATGTTTTTTCAATTTTTCCAAATACATAAAAATTTTTTTGAATCAGATTATTGGTTGGTTTTAGTATGAATACTAAAATAACGTTTAAAAGTATAAATACAACTTTATTTTGGTCTAAAATGAGGACAATCATAAACGTCAACAATCTGGTAAACGTCAACACTCGCGGTTTTAATTAGTTGACGTTATCCCGAGTGTACTGTAATTTCATATAAATTTAGGATCGGTCCTAAATGGACTCACCTAGGTCTGGTCTGTTTTTCACCGAAACCATTTCATTACTACAGGGTTACGCTGATTTGCATTTACGAAGCTAGCACGTGTGCTTGGAAAATCGAATGTTGAACTTCGCTTTAATAAACTGATGAAATGTGAGCCGCATTTTCACATTCCGGCAAAGTATGGCAACAAGTGTGCAACTACAAGTAAAAAGAAAGAAAAGAAAAAAAAAAACAAAAGAAAAATAAACAAAAATCACCAAACCAACGACCCACCTAACGAACAAACGAACGAACGAACGAACGAAGGAACAATTGAACTTAACTTTTGTTAAGGATAAACATAACGAAACTCTTTAAAGTTAGAGAAGCGGGTAGTGTGTGTGTTATTTCATGTGTTGCATTCAAACTTTCTCATCATAAATAGCTAAACATTTTGACAGCCGACATACTTACATATGTATGTACATATACGTATGAGTGTATGTAGCATAGTTTTCAAAAGAAGAACAAATATTCTCACACACTTGCGTACATCGTAGCCATGTTGAATTAACATTATTTCCGTTAAATTTCATGTCATTTTTCTACTAGATCTTTGAATGTTTGCGCGCTTATATGAAAATAAAAGTCGTCACTGCCATATTGTATGTCACGCTTTATTTCGCCCGCGTCACCGTCACCGCCAGCGTCAGCGCCAGATTCTCTTGTCATTCTTATTGTAATAAACCCATACAATGCCTCTGCCATCGTCATACCCCGGCGCACACACACACACACGCACACATAAACCATGTAAGTCAACCGACAACAGCACCCACAAAGGCTCTTCCAAACTGGGATATTTGTGGATTTGTTGTTGTTGTTGCTGCTTACAAATGAAAAAGAAGAAAACATTCGCAAAAACAGGAAACATTCCGCATGTAATGCCTGTCTATCAAAAGCTCTCATTGTGCAATGCTAGGCAACGCTGTGCTGTGCTGTGCTGTGCTGTGCTATGCTATGCTATGCTATGTTTTGATGTGGTGCTGTGTGTCGTGGTTTTGCTTTTATGTTGAAATTTCATAGTTTTTCATTCAATTATGATTGGCTCCATCGGTGAAATCTATTCGCAATTTCATATCAGGCGTCATCGCATCGTCTTTATATTGTGATGTTGGCAACCTTTGAGATCGGCGAATCCCGCGTTCCGAACGAATTCAATTTCAATTTCATTTGAAAAAAAACAAAAACCCCCCACCGAGTGACAAGGCGAATAATAAACTGTAGGTACCTACTTTGATATCGACTTCGATTTGGACTTTTTGAGCTAAGCCCCCTAATCCGATATGAATCGATGCGGTTATTGTTGTTGGACTCACCTCTTTTGGGTGGTTTTCTGGCGGGGGCCGAGAGTACGTACCTATGTCATAAAGTCAAACTAAAGGAGAGAGCGACAAAATTTCTGTAATTCCAAATGAACTCTTCATTTCCCAGGGTCATCTGTCAGGTGACAGAGATTTAATATATTGCTGTATGTGAATTTTCTATATTTCTGAATTCTCTGCAAATTTCCATTACTGAAGCAAATATTATTTGAAACATTAGTTTATTTAATTTTCGGCTATCACGACTGTGCTCTGCTTGTTCATTGTCCGTAGATGGATATAATTTCCTCTTTTATTAGCTATCAGTAGTCCACTTGTTTCATCTATCTACCTTAATTAGTTTTTGAGATAAAAAAATTTTGAAAAACGGCTTAATAACAAGAAGCTTTCAAGGATATTTCAAGGACACTGGGCGAAAGTAACCTAAAAATCGGTTTCTACAGTCTTTTCAGGTGGTCTCTATCTATACAAAATCAACAAAACTTCGAAATCCCTTTCAGGGGGGCATAGTTGGCTGTACCCTTTAGATTTTAGAGCAGTCTTTGTGACTTTTTTTGTAACACACCCTAGTAGTGGAGGTACCCTTAAAAAGAGAGATCGAACCAAAAATCTTTTTAAAATCTTTTTTCTACATACCATTAAAAACACATTTCCATAGTTTTTATAAATATTCATTGACTGTCCCTGGATTCCGAGGTAGAGATTTCAACGTGAGTAAAATTTCATTAACGTCACTCACGATCACGATAACAAAAAAAACTTGCTCACGATTCCCTCACAATTTCACAATTTCACGCTGATCCCGAAATTTTTTAACCTTTCACGAAAATTCACGATCACGCACGAATTCATTAAAAGTTTTTCGGGATTAAATTTTGAAAATTTTTTATAAAACAAAAAAGCATAAAATCGCTCTGTATTCGAAGAGTTGAAGTTTTCCATATAAAGTTTAGATATTATCAGCATTTGAATGAAACATTTTACTATGAATAAAGCCCAAAATCCAATATTGCGAGAGCCCGATGCGAGAGTGCGCGACGTCACGAAAATGTTTTGCGTCACGCATTTCAATCTCCAGATCACGCAGATGATAGCATAATTTCGCTTCTAGTTATGCAATATTTGAACCGAGTACCAATCCAACGAGTACCGAGTACTCATAAAAATTATACGGTATCACTTGAGTTTAAATTTTAATTCAAAATTTTCAAAAATTTTCAAAAAATTTTCAAAATGAACCAAAGCTCGCGAAATATTTTAAAAGCTCTTTTTTCACGGAACAGTGAACAGTTTTTGTTTTATTAGCTTAAACGAGTACCCAATAGCGAGTACTCAAAAAAATAGCTACATCATTAACCTGTCAAATTGCCTCGCAACGAGAAATATTCCATTTTTCAAAATTTTCTCGATACGAGATATCGCAGTGCGATACATTGGAGCTTGAACCATATAATTGAATGTATTGAAATTTGTGTGCGTCTCGTCTCGCGCTCTCGCAATGTTGGATTTTGGGCTTAAGGCTATAAAACTGTATGAAAACATCATGAGTTTCAGTGCAACAAACATGTTCGGATTTTTTCGAATTTTTTTCTTCGCGACGTTTTCAAATGGAACTCGTGATTTTCCACAAAAAAAAAAAAATGGATTCTTGAATTTGAATAGCTCCCGGAAATCACGGCGATTTTAGCATTCATGAACGATCATGCCGATCACAGAATTCTTGGCCTTTCACGAAATTCACGCTCACGATCACGATCACGTCACGTTGACATCTCTAGTAGGTATAAGGCTTACGGCACTCCACTATTTCGTACTTTAACTTCCTCCGTATATTCTTCTTCAATTTCGCTTGTGATTATTTTAACTACGGCCGTTAATACATCCATATTATGGCTGTAGGTAGTTAACTCTGCTAGTGCCTTAGGACCATTTGGTCCAAAATACAATAAATGTGAGGCCAATCCAGGGTGTCACAGAATCCGATAGCTGTCGGATTTGGAATTTTAGTCAACTGGATTTTCATATATATTTCATAGACAGCCCGATAAAATAGGGTTCTGTGCAACTAAGAACCGATAATAGTCCCGATTGAAAACCAAAAACAACAAAATTTTTCAATTCTGTATGAAATTTCGATCGGTTATATTTCCGATTCCGACAGTTATCGGATTCTGTGACACCCCTAAATATCTGGAGATTAGTTAAATAAATATTATTTTAGGCATACAAATTTTTTTTTTTTTTTTGTTGTTAAGAACTCAATCTCTTATATTTACTATATATTTTGCATGGGAAATACACCTTGGACCAAATGGGCTTCTTCGAATTTGTTATTTTTATTACAATATTTCGCTCAGTGTACTTTCCACATACCATTTTCGGAAACATTTCGGACGAATTTTGCCTGAGTCTCGCATATTTCGAACTCATTTCGTGGAGTCATCTTTCAAATCATTATATTCCCCACTCACATACCTATATTGAACTTATTTGCTTAACAATTCTAAAATTCCGAGAGGAAACCATAAAAACAGAAAACCCGTAACAAAACGGGCGTAAAAATCATTGAAAAATTTCGAATTCGTTTTTGAAAAATTTTTGAATAAAATTTAAAACAAAATTATTTCGCTTTGTAATTAAATTTATTATCGACAATGACATCCATACGTATGTATGTAAATATGTAAATATGAACATACAGTTAGTCAATAAAGTAAGTATGCACTGCAAAAATGTGTGTTTTTTCCAATTTTCTTCTCTGTAAATAATTTTTTTGTGAATTTCATAATTTTCAATTATTATTAACCTTATTATGTTTCAAACTAACTGTAAAAATTTCTTGCAAACATTTATGGCTAAAGTTCAAATTCGAAATTCAATTCAATCGAAATCAAATGCGATTTTCGGTACCGAAGCCAATGGCATTTCTAATTATGGCATTATGTTCTTTGCTGTCATCGGATTTCGAATGGGTCGCAATCGAATGCTTTCCTTCCCTTCGGTCGCGCTAATCCTCATTAGGGCAAATCCAATTTCGACTCCCCACTCTACTCTCTATTCTATTCTACTCTCTGCTCTGCTCTACTCTACTCTATGATTTTGTTTTAGCGGTTATTCAAAATTGGACTGTCTTTGTCATGACGACCAAAAATTCTACAAATACCATGAATTACTTTAATTAACCCCTCTGGATACATTTCATTTGTTTTGTTTTGTTCTGTTGAGGGAACTTTTTTTCTCCTCTTCACTTTACTTTACTTTACTTGTTCGTTATCTGCTTTCCCATTTTGGGTTTTTTTTTTTGGTGGGGGAGGGGGGCTTCGCAAAGTTTTTGGCATTTTTTAAATTGAAATTCTAAGAAGAACTCAAAGAATTTCTTCAATAAATTGAAATAAATGCTTTTGAATTATTTGTTTTTTGTTTTTGGTACGCAGTTTAATCTTCGGATAAAGGGAATTTAAATCATGCGGCTACATCTGCTTGAAAATACCACTTAAGCCTGGAAAGGATTTTACTGTCAATTGTAGCGCATAAAGTCCGGATTTAATGGTGTCTTTTTTTTTTTTTTTTCATTTTATTCCAGCCGAGTTTTATCTTTTTGCACTGATCTTTTGTCGCTGTCGGCTTTAGATGCATGCCTTTTCTTATGTAAATGCACCCATTGATTGAGAGATATAACATATGTATGTATATGAACACACGTGCAAACAATACATACTAGGGACGGGCAAAAAACATCGATATATCAAAACTTCGATATTTTTAAAACGATATATCGAAAATTTTATGCCGATATTTTTTCTCGGCGATATATCGTACATCGATATACTTTTCCCGACATCGAAACCGATATTTTGTATATGTCTGTCGTTGTAAACATGTGCTTCACACTTATTTCTCTTGAATATAAAGCGGCATTTTAATCGTTCATGTCTTATCAGATCGTATCATATCTTATCATTCCATCTGAGAACTCGAAAACGTCCTTTTGTACACTCCAATTTTGTCTAAAATATGTACAGTGTACTCTGTCTTAGGCAAACACCTACGGGACCGAAAGATCTGTCCGCTTAACAGAGGTGTTCGCTTAAAAGGAAAGATTTGAGAAGCAGGAGCACTAGAAATCTTGAAATCTGTCAGCTTAGAGAAGTGTCCGTTTAGGAGGGTTCTCCTTAAGCAGAAGGTACACCGTACTGTATTTTAGTACAATAGGCATTTTTAATTGGTATTTATAATGTCGATATATCGATACGATATATGTTTATCGATGTATTTTTCCATTTAGCCCATCCCTAATACATACGTACGTATAGACATATGTGCGTTGGAAACAATTTTCCAGAGTTTTCCAACTTTACAACTCCTCACACTGACCATAAATAATATTGAAACATGGAAACATTCATACATACATTTCGACTGAACTGATTCAGTGCACACGCTCGCACACATACATACGTATATGTATGCAGGTATGTTTGTATCAATGTTACTTTTCATTCATGGGGTATGCATGAAGTTCAAGTGGCTTTTGAAAGCACGCTTCATTGTCGAGATCTGAAAAACAATTTTATTTACAGAAGTTTGGTAAACCAACAAAAAAAAAAGCAAAAAAAATAATGATAATAAAAAAGAAATAAAAAAAACAAATCAAAAAAACCAAGCGGTCATTATTAAAAGAATTCGAGTAAAATTTTTAATTGGTCGAAGTTCGTAATTTAATTGCTTGTAGAGTCGACAGAGAGAAAAAACAAGCAATTTTCATAGTTACAGAATTTTTTTTTTTTTTTTTCATAAGAATTCATTTAATTAAATTTTCATTCAATTTATTTCGAATCGAATCTTTCGGCTGTCGATCTCATTCAGTTATGGTATCGCTTTCATTCAAATTTTATGAAATTCTTTGAAATTTTTATCACATCCGTTGGAAATTCAAGTCAATACCGATTCGTATGTAGGTACCCGGTTTTTGATTTATTTGTTGACATCCTAGCCCAGAATTGTCTTAGTCAAAATCCTGGCTAGTCAGAACATAAATTAATATATCGCACCCTTGCTACTAAATCGGCACAATTCAAAATTTCGCATCTCTCGAAAATCATTGAATCCCTCTTGACTCTAAGGAGAAATAAAAGTTTTTCTAAACTAATATTACTCTTAATCGACTCCCAGCGGAAAATTATCTCCTGCATGACAAAGTCACCAGTGATGTCATCGATGACATATAGGTGACATTGTCATGTGTGACATCTTGGAGGACATGTCATCGTGGAGGGATGCTGTTCATGTGCTTGCCTCTCATTGGCTACTGAAATTTAAATAAGGTTTTAGCGTCAGTTGAACGTTAGCATGAAGTGGCGTAGATGATGAGTGCTCGACCCAGAATCCGAAGATCGCGGGTTCGATCCATGGCTGAGCCTAACAAATATTTTTAAAAATATATTTTTAAAAATTTTCAAAACATTCAAAGACAGGGCAAAGAAGAGAGTTGATAACTCTATAAATTGACATTTAGAGAGAAAAGAGCAATGTGCTGCTCTCAAATGCTTTTTTCGCCATCGCATCCCCTAGCATGGCCAGTGACATTTTATAATCTTTCGGTGATAATGTCACCGCTGAAATCCCTGTCAGCTCCTGTGTAAATGTCATACAACTTGTCACCGGAAATAGCATGCATTTCGGCTTCGAAGTCACTAGGACATCATCGGGGATGTCCGTGGGACATTTCCCGCTGGGCTGCTGCATCAGTCAATATAAGCTTCAATTCTCTATGTGTTGGGTTTCTTACAGAAAAATTCAATCGTACATAAAAAAAAATTGAATAAAAAAATTTTGAATTGTGCCGATTTATTACCAACGGTGCGATATGAACATATAACCTTTTGTAATGTGAGCATGCCTGGAATAAACCTCCATCTAGATCTACATCTGTAAACTAAAAAACCAAAAAAAAAGCTCCAAAAAAAAACCAAAAACAATAAATATCTATCTTGAAGGCTCAATATTGTAATAGAACTGAAAGAATTTTAAGAGCAGCTAACGTAACTCACCCACAGCTCTTCTCGCTCCTTGGACAGAAATGGCTCGTTCAAAAGTAAAAACTATTCAGCGAAGTAACTCTGGTGAGATCTCGGGTGGGAGATCTTCTAAAGTTTATTTAAATTATTCACAGTATTCGTGGCATTCGTTAAAGCCCCAAAACGACCTATTTTCCTTTCGAAATCCTTCTGCGAATGATGGCAAATTTACGGGCAAGCTACAAAAACTTTCGTATCAAAACAAATAAAAACAAAAATTCCGCACAACTTCTGACAGTTTATAACGTGCTTGTCGCATGGGAGAATTCCCATTTAAATTCTTTAGAGACAAAAAAACAAAAAAAAAAAAAATAAATAAATAAATAAAATAAAAAAAAATTTAAAAAAAAAACATATCAAGAGAACCCAAATTCTGTCAATGGCTTTGGACGCTTTGAATTTAATAAACATCGAAGAGAAAACAACTTAAGACGGAATACAACTACTGTTTTCTTAGCTTTCCGAGCATGTTCCGCTCAAAATACATATTTTCCATTTTCTGAAATATAATATTCTTCTTCAGAGCTTCCCTCAGCCCTCCCTCCCTTCGACTCGGCTGCGACAGAGTTTTAAAAATAATTTGAAAACAAAAAACATTTTTGAGGCTTTTTGCGGTCCTTTTTGGATAAAGCACCCGCAAAAAAATAAATAAAAATAAAAATACCGAAAACAAAAACAAAACGCTTACATCCTGTCATCCAATGTAATGGGTACGTCAAAAACCCACAAAAAAATGTTTAATAGTGATTGACAAGTCCCACCGGGTACAAAATGTTATTCAACTATGGAAGTAAAGAAGCTCTTATCGGATATTAGCACGTCGGCACAATTGCCATAACATTCATAGACAATGCCCATATAAATTTTCTGGATATTTAAACTTCAAATGCACGTTTTATCCCGTCGAGATCGAGAGAAAAATTCTTTCCATCGAGAATATTTTTTATTCGTATTTAATTTTCTATTTCAATATTTGAATAATTTCAGGTCGAATAGATTGAAATTTTGTCGATTTTAGTAGGTAATCGAATGAATAACTTATAACATTGTAATCGAATTAACCCTAAAGTATGCAACGAAAATTTGTTTACTCCATTTCGAGCAGAAGCATCATCTTATAATCACATTAATTTCGGAATTATAAAGTTAGGATGTCTAGCAGAGTGTGTTTTCGGTTCGTGCGCACAGCCTATAATGTGCATCATACTTTGATAGTAATGATGTTACACGTCCACATGTCACACACATAGCCATAGAGACACACACACACGCGCGCGCTCGCGCAAGCACAAACCCACTCAAATGTTATTATAAACAATATGACGATGAGATGGAACAAAAAAGACGAAAATCCATTTTCTCATACCAGCGTACGTACGTATGGTATGTATATGTACCTACTCTAGGGAAATCTATACGCGAAAAATCAATACATTTGACATTGAGCTTCAATGCTGGTGGCTTTCCGGGGGATTTCGTCTCTTTTCCTCATTGTAAGCCCGTTTAAGCTTAGCGCTGCAGCCAACGTTTAGGCTCGTTACAATGTGGCTAGCATCGGAAATGGTCAATTTATATTGGTGTTCAATTTTATTGATACACAATCTGTAACTGTATCTGTGTATCTGTGCATCTGTATCTTAATCGGTCTCTTCGGTTGTCAGGTCATATCTTTTGGACATTAATGCCATTTCTGAATGATGGATACTATTGCTTGCATTTCATTTTTATTTATTTGGCTTTGTTTTTTCGAAGATTTCACAAACAATACTTAAGTGTGTCAATCCGGGAAGCTCAACTATATAAATTGCTTCCTTAGAAGCAAAAAGAAAAATAAAATAAAAATAATCAAAAAAATTCAATTCCTCCGGCAATGTAGAGAATTTAAGCGAAGCAAAAAATGTAAGTGTAGGCATACATATATGTATATATATATATATTATATTATAATAACCAAAATCGTAAAGGATTATGAGCCTTTTTGGACGGCAAAGCCGGCAATTGCTCGCAAATGGTCCCCAAACGCTGACCCCGTGTCGCCGTTCTTGTATGTATGTACGTACGTATGCATTAGTGTTGCAACGAATATTCGCCTATTTTTTTTTTTTTTTTATATTCGCATTTGCGAATGTGATCGGTAGAAAGATCGATTGAATTTAACAACGATATCAGTGAGCAATCCAATCTCGCAAGATTTCCTTAATCCCGGAATCAACGGGACAGAAAATTTTGAGTCCCGCGGTATCTCTCAAACATTTCAAAACTTAGAAGTTAATTCATTTCTGACTACAAAGGTGTTTCGACTGTAAATATCTTCGAAGAAAAAAAATAACTCTCGGCTCCGACACTTGCAGGTGGAGCCCAAACAATTAAAATATATCCAAAAAAAAAGGATATGCACGAAAATGAAACATGGAAAGGCCAAAAATTTAAGTATTCACTCATTACCTTTGGCGCCCTTTCTGCTCTTCGCTAATTGTCCTGAACTCCAAAAGAGAGCTTGTCATTTCTTGTCAATTTACAAGAATCAGTATCCTGGAACCTTGAATTCAATTATTATTTTTACATTTCGACATCAACATTGTGTCCTTTTGTTCGCGTGGACACAATTTTAAATGCCATCTGTGATATTATTTCGAATGGAAGGCGAGCAAAGGACCAAGAGGGGGCGAGAGAAAGAGAGAATGGAAGGGAGAGAGACGGATAGAGGGAGAGAGGGAGGAAGAGACAGCAAGCGACATATCGAGAGAAATTTTTTAAAACACTAAATTGCCGAAAGCCAATAAACCCAACATAAATCCAGACTTAAGGGCCAAGAAAAATGGAAGAAGCAAATAAAAGAATAATGGTTCCTTTTTTTTGGGCAATAACATACATACAATGCGTCATACATACATATTATATAAAAGTATAAAATAAAAAAGTACAATCCCCGTAGGAAGGATGCCATCATGTGCCCGAAAGTCTTCTCAATAGACACAAAAGAATTACTTAATTTAAATATTATGTTAGAAGTGCAGTAGAGCTTGGATAGAGTGAAATAAGGCCTGTTCAAAATACCGAGGGTGTTCACACTAGCGAGACTTTATTTTTTGTATTTTTAATTTGCTTTATTTAGCACAAAAATGTACACGAACTTACATGTACTTCGTGATCTTTGCAAATGTTTTTTGAACGGCTTCTTCGTGAAAATTTTGAATATCAGCGGAATAAATTTTATCGGACTAAGTCAAAGTGTTCACACAACTAAGGTGTTCACTCCTATCTAGGGTTCACATCAGATTCATCATTCCAATGTTTTTTCAGACGGAGTGAATAGAGAAGCCCCCACCACTGTTTTAGTAAATCTCAATTGACCATTTCAACATCCTGGCCTGTCGTGGCCATTGATGCCATATTGAGTAATTCTTCCCTTTTTGGGTTCTTTGAAGGGGTTTTGTTTTTCGATTATATTTTTAACCAAAAAATATTTTCATATGTTTAAAAGGGATTTTATGCGCTTTAAACAATCCAAAGGCTCGACTTCGAACCCTTTCCCTGTTCAATTCCTTCTTTCTCAATGACACTTTCCACTTTGCCCAAGGTGTATTGGACTATTGATACTATCAATTGATATACATACATACATATATACTATATTCACTATCGATATTTCCTGCAGGGAAGTTTATGTTTAAGGGATGATTTCCTTTACGCAGCGCGACGAATTAAGGCTGGCTTATATAAAGTATGCTCCATCTAACCGAGTCTATTAGGCCTAATAAGGTCTTATTGTATATCCGTGCAAGTTTTTCGACATTTTTATATTAATTTCGTTTGTCTGTCCGTTTGTCTGTTCATTGGTACATCCTTTTTATTCATAGCAGTGTGTTAAATTAAAAAACTATAAAAAGTTTATTGAAAAAAAAAAATGTTAGATATTTTTTTGTTATGAAAGTTTTTTCTTTCTTTCTTTTTTTTTGTGAATTGTCCAAATGTTTTTGATGGCAACTATGGCTTCTGCAACAAGGAGGATGAAATCGGCACTGTCAGAAAGAATTTCATTAAATTAAAGTTTTTTAAGTGGAATTTTTAGTGCCAAAAACTATGCTTTTTTTTGGTGTTTGGAAGTTAATTTAATTCGGCGAAGAGAAGCCAACATTATTGCTAGTAATGGGAAAATATCGATATGTACCTATAGTTAAATTTTTTATTTTTTCAACACTTATCGCTATATACAAGTTGTTTTTCGAGGAATGTATCAGACCTGTTCTTGAAGATCACCTCTGCTTCAAAATGTTCAAAATTCTTTCCCCCTTCATATCTTCCCTTTACCATGGTGCTTAGAAATGCATTTTTTTTTTTAATCCGCAGGGAAAAATTCCGCGGGAATATTTAGAATCAGTCTGTATGTATGTATTTCCCTTTCTCCTTCGTCTCTCTTTCTCAAATAACATAATCCTCTTTTTTTTCGAAATATCTTACATTTATCGATAAACTAGTGAGTGAAACTGTCATCACAAATTCTCCATTTTAATTAATTTAAAATTATTTTGACATATCGAAACTTTTACTTTTACAGCCTGTAAGCATATCGAAAAAGATGTAAGAAAAAACAAAAAACAAAAAATAAAACAAAAAATTTATGAATTTTCACATTTTCAACAGCGCGAATTCGTGCCAAATTTGGCCTCTTCAAAAATATGTCGATGGCCGATTTAATAATAAACACTTACAGTTTCGTCCCCAAACAGGAGAGCTCTTGAGCGAAGTGAATCGTAGTCGAAGGAAGGAATTTCAGCTATTTTTATTTATATGTATGTATGTACAAATATGTATGTATGTGGGCTTCAAAACATAAGGATTGCGAATGAAATTTATTTGCAATTTAATAGAAATATTTCTGGTCTACTCCCAAGTATGAGCATAATATTCATACATAAATAAATAAAAATAGAATTTCATACAAATATGCATGCATGCATGACATACATGTATAAATATATTTCATTTACGATATGCTTACCCAGCAGGAAATTATCTTCTGCATGACAAAGTCATCAGTGATGTCATCGATGACATACTTATAGGTGACAGTATCATGCATGACACCTTGGCGGACATGTCATCGTAGAGGAACAGCACTCGTGAGTTACAATCTCATTTAAATAAGACTTTTGCGTCAGTTGATCGTTAGCATGGCCTGGCGCTAGCGCTAGTGCGTCTAACAATTCGAAGTACGCGGGTTCGATTCCTCGCTAAGGCTCACAATAATTGTTAAAAAAAAAACTGAGATCTCTAAAAATTCTCGAAATATAAAAAGAAAACACACCATTCGATTTTCTTTCATTCAGGAAAGAGTCAAGACAACTCATCAAATTTTCTCCATAAATTGTCATTTAGCGAGAAAAGAGCATGTGCCGGTTCCATCGCACCTCCTAGCAGGAAAATTCCCTGCCAGGCTGTGCATCAGTGATCTTTTCCAATCCCACGAACACAAAGTCACTGTCAGTTTGTGTACAAATGTCATACAAAGTGTCCGACAAAATTTCATGCATGCCGGCTCCAAAGTCACCCTGATCGATTCTATCAAGGTGACTTTTCCTGCTGGCTTCAATCATGTGTGGTGTGTATGCGCGTATGGGTGTGATTGTGCTTAAAGCATGCGTTTTAGGCTCGAAGAGTGAATTTTTTCAAGCGTTAAAGCAATAACGCTTACTTCGCCTGACTACACTTCACTTCACATATTTCTTCTTTACTAATTGAGTGTCCTTAATTGCTTGCAAGGATATTATATTATCAGTGGCGTTGCGTTGAGACATTTCGGCGGCCGGGGAAAAATTGTGGAAATGCCGCCCCACCCGGTCCGCCGCCCTAAATTAAAAGACTTTTATAAAATTTAGAATGTGATTTTTATGCCCCCCTTTGAAGCCCCCTTTAACTACGCTACTGTATTAAATATGTGAAGGAATAAATATAGTGCTGAGAATTCATCATAGTTTATGAAAATGTGGTATAATTTATTTTTCACCCATGTATTTCAATTCATTTCGAATTCCTTTTTGTAATTCTTCAATATTCTATTTTCTTTCTTCCGTAGATGAGCACTGGAAAGAAGGATTCGATTGTTACTGTGGCCGCTTTGGGAAATTTTACTCATACCGTTGTGCGGCGAGCAACTGGAAGTGAGTATATTCGCTTATTGAACTTTATTTTATTGGAGAGTTTTAAGCACATTCTCATCACATCGCCAATTACATGGCATCAAAAGGAATCATTCCGCGTAGCTTCTAAAGAATCCCACAGCTTTTCGTAATGGGCTTTTCAGACTAGAGCAGCTTAATCTGCATTAAGAGCTAAATTCTGCATTTAGCCGTGCATTTAAATGGATTTGTAGCACTCTAAATGCGCAAATATATTCTGAATTTATGATAATTTCAATGCAACACTGGCGAAAAAAGACTAAAAATAAAATCTTTTTTTTTTTTTTTGCTTGGCAACATAGCCCAAACATCTGGTGGATGTCAGCCGGAAATTATGAAAAATCAAGAAAACTGAAATTAAGATCATAATCATAAAGTGTCTTTAAAAATGACATCACAATTACTTTGAGAAGCCTTTTTTTCTATTCACTTTTGTCATTCTTCTTTTCAAATGAAAAGCTGATTAATCTTGTACTCGAAATAATCGAGGTTAAGCCTCAACTCATATTAACACCCATATCAAATGAAATAAATAGCGCAATTTATAATCATTATTTATATAAGATCTTAACTTTTAATGCCTTATAAATATCTTTCAATTACAAGTAGCCAAGTCGAATCTTTGCTTCCACTCGAAAAAGCATATTATAAAAAGAAAGAAAAAATAGAAGAAAAAAATAATAATAAATAAAATAAATAATTAAAAAAAAAAAAAAAAAATTAAAACAAATAAACAGCAAAAGAGGGCAAAAACATTTTTATCGACCACCAAAAAAACTTAATAATTGCAGATAAGAAAAAACAAGAGAACAATTTGTTTTTGTTTTAAGCAAACCTTAAAATAACTACTCAACTCAAATGATAAAATACAGTAAGACGGTAGCCTTTGTTTTTTTTTTTATTTATTTATTTATTTTTTTAACTAGACCAGAGCTACCAGCATATGATTAAATGCCTAGCTGCTGAAACTATGAAAAGAAAAACATGAAGAAAAAAAAAACACTGAGAAAAATCTTCAAAGCAAATATTTACTTAAGTCGATCGCGTTCGGTTGCAAAGTAAAAGTAAATAAGCCAAATTCTTCTGTCCTCCCCTTCTGTGTGTGTGTGCTTTTTTAAACTCTTTCTCTATCGCATTGAGGTACCACGCTCTGGCATAGCATAGATTAAATCTGTATGTAAGCCATCGTGTGCTCTTAATTTTTCCATTCAAGAAACCTGATATCACTGGAGGATCAAACATTCACGAAGAACAAACGAACGAACGAACGAACAGCTGTTCCGGTTAACAGTGCGCAGCTGTTTATTTAACAAGACTTTGTGTGTTTGCTCAAAAATTTTCAGCTCCTTAAGAATGCTTTTTCTTCGCTTTTTCTTTTATTCTTTTTCATGCCTAAGCTGACTCGTCAACTTTCCTATAACTGGTATTTATAGCCTACGATTCTTCCTTTTATTCAGCTTCAGCTTCTGCTTTTGGATCTTCTTCTACTTCTTCTTACTCTCCTTTAACGCTCTTCTTTGACTTCGAAATCCAATGCTCCATTATCATCGATGTAGGTCGTATGTTACCTGATCTCTTCTCAATATCTGCTCATAATGCTGTTTTGGTATTATCCGCTTAACTGCTCTTTACGAAGATCAAACGAGAGTTTTATTCACTCTCGAAACGATCTTTGTTACATTGTTACCAATCCGAATTGTCTGCGATTGCTGTGTGCGAAGGTAGATTTATTTTTGAACGCACCTACTGCACGCTATGAATTTGTGTGGGCATTTTTGGTTCTAGCTTCAAACAATGATGAATTGAATTATTGAGAGTTTGGTAACGTTTTTAATCTTTAAGGTCGGGATCGGGCAGGCGATAAATTATCTTTGATAAGTGTGCCCTTTATTTCTCGTGCTAAACTTCAGCTGTGATTTTCACAATACTGATTTGGCTCGTCCTGGATTTCGGTCCGCTTAATGGACGTGAAAGCCTATATAGCAAGCTTATGTCGGGAAATCCTTTTTTTGTATATCGAGCTGACAGTTCATCTCTGTGCCGTAGTTGGCTGAGATGCTAATTTACGAAGCGAGAGGCCCTGGGTTCGACTCCCAGCTGAGGTCGTGTATGTTTCTGTCGTTTTTTTTTTGGTATCACAAGGAGCCCATGAGGCCTAAGTGTGTCAACCTTTATAGTGGCAGCCAAATTAACCTAAACTAACCTTACCTAACCTAATCTAACCTAACCTAACCTACCCTAACCTAACCTTTTTTTTTTTTTTTTTTTTTTTTTTTTTTTAAAGAGGTGTAAAGCAGTTGAAAGCCTTGTAGTGTGGGGCCTCCACCCACCAAAGTCACCCCTATGTCCGACGGGTACCCTTTCGGGACACCGATTTGGTATTACGTCGAAAGGCCGTCGTGAGCCCGAAGCTCAAACATCGTTCGTTATGTCGTCATTTTAGTCATCCGTTCGACTGGTTTCTTGCTGTTGAAGTCTCTTTCGTTCCGCTTCAGCTCTTCTTAATTTTTCCATCACTTTCGCAGCAAATTCTTTGACTGCTCTCCATTTCGTTTCCGTGGAACACATTTCGCTCACAATGTTACTGACAGTTGGCATGCAGCCGATTGCATCTTGTAGGGTAAGCCGCTCGTTTGCAAACCTTTCACAATAGAAAGTTACGTGCTCTGCGCTTTCTGTCTCTTTTGGGCAGTTTGGGCAAAAAGGGCTCATGGCCAGTTTAAAGCGGTGCAGGTACGCCAAGAAGCATCCGTGCCCACTTATTAGTTGTGTCAGGTTAAAGTCAACCTCTCCATGTGTTCGTAAGAACCACTTACCTAACCTAACCCAACCTAACCTAACCTAACCTAACCTAACCTAACCTAACCTAACCTAACCTAACCTAACCTAACCTAACCTAACCTAACCTAACCTAACCTAACCTAACCTAACCCAACCCAACCCAACCTAACCTAACCTAACCTAACCTAACCTAACCTAACCTAACCTAATCTAACCTAATCTAACATAACCTAACATAACCTAACATAACCTAACATAACCTAACCTAATCTAACATAACCTAACATAATCTAACGTAACCTAACATAGTCTAACCTAACCCAACCTACCCTAACGTAACTTAATCTAACATAACCTAACATAACCTAACATAATCTAACATAATCTAACATAACCTAACCTAACATAACCTTGACACTTCATGCCTGCTCAATACCGGCCGTTACTGGAAATATCTACGGAAGAGATTAATAAAAAATAAATAAAACTATTCTCAGAAATTCATTGAAAGCTTCTTTAAGTTCCTACAGGCAAAAAAAAAATCATTTAAATCATCAGTCCTTAGTATCGAGCCAGGGCGGCTCCCTTTACACTTAGGGACATTTGAAGAACCCTCTCGTGCTAAAATCCCTCCGATACATATGTAATTAATCACGGAGTAAGCCATGACTATAAGCAATAAGTAAAAAGATCGTTTGAAATACTTAAAAATACCTTATTTTTTTTCTCATCCCACCATTCGATGAAATGGTTGAATATGGCAACCCTAAAGCTATTAAAAATTAAGCACATCGCACATCGTTAGATTACCGAGTGGCGCTTACTGCCGACCAACCGACCGACGAACCGATAACTGATCTTAAAATCTTCAAATATGGGCTGCACTGAGTACGGACATCTGTCGTGTAATGCTCTTGCTACTCAGCGCTGCCTACTAAGCCACAGGTCTCTGATAGCATATGATTTATACACATATTTATACTTTATATGAGTATGAATGATGTTGTTTTTTCTTGTTTTTTTTTTGTTTTTTTTTTTGGTTTTTCTGTTTTTGGAAGTAAAGAAACCAACAACAGCAACAGCAAAAACAACAACGGCAAAAACAACAAAAGAAAAAAATAATAAATCTTTAAGTAAAAAATACTCCGAGACAGTTGGTATTGCTGCGATTAGTAGTTGTGCTGGGAGATTTAAACTGAAAGTCAGTAATATTTCATCGTCTGAAGAAGACGGCGGTTAGCAGCGGCACATGGCTCAAGCCAGAAAACGAAAAGCAAAATACAATGTTCAAATGCACAAGAATAAGAGTAAAAATTAAATAAATACTTATGCCAAAGATAAGATGCCACGAATTTTTTTCAAAGTGAGCAAAGTGAATTTCTGACACGTTTTAAAACGTTGCGGTGCGGTGCGGTGCAGATCGGTGTGGTGAATAACGAAATTCCTTTTAAAAAAAAATTAAATATATATATATATATATATGTTTTATATATATACAATATACAGACATACATATGTATGTATGTATTTCAATCAGTTTATGATCAAAAAATCGATTAGAATCAGTAAACATCACCGATTGTGATTGCGATTTGCGAGCGGTGTGGCCAGCCAACACAATTCCGGATTTATGTAATTGTCAAAAAAGTTATTTGAATATCGGCGAAAAAGGAAAGGTACTTTTATGGGTAGCCTTGCATGTGTTTTCGCTTAATTTTTTGTTTTTTTTTTCTCCTTTTTTTCGTATCTCTTTTTGTTCTAATTTTGCAATAGAAAAAACCATTTGAGTACGCCTCCAGTTAATAACTGTGACGCAATCGTTCACAACACAAAACAAAAAAACAAAAAAAAAAAAAAAATCAATCAAAAAAAACGAAATAAAATAAAAAATAATTTTATTTTTTAATCGTTCAAATAAATTTAAGAAATTGAAAATCTTTGCAATCGTTCGCCGCAAATGTGCGGAAAACAAAAAAAAAATTGGTTCGCCTTCGGTATTTGTTGCACATTGCACATATTGCCTAAGGCAGACCGATTGACGGATAGACAGACAGAGAGACAATCAGCCATACTGATAGAGAGACCGATAGAGGGACGGACACACACAGACAATTACCATAAAAAATAAGGCGTCTGGAAAAGCGAGATCTCAGCATTCGCATTTTAATAGCTTAGCTCGATAATTGACTGACATGTCTACTGTGAGTTCTGCTCATATAAAGTAAGCTTTTAATGGCAATTAATGTGCGTAACGTCATGCAATTCGAGCATAAATAAAAATGTGCAAAAAAAAAAACGTGTCAAAACCAAAAAAAAAAAAAATATATATATATATATAAAAAAATCAATGTAGAGAAAAAATCTCAATAACAAAAAAGTTTGAAAAAACTATACAATATAATTTAAAAAAATATGAAAAATTTTATTTCAAAGTCGAAACTTGAAGGAGTTTTCAAAATGTTACACAAAATTGGGAAATCACATTTAATGATGAAACCCGCTGTACATATCGAGCCCTAACCGAGCGAAAAGGACATATTTTTCGAAATGGAATTTTTATATGCGAATGCGAATATGTTCTTCAGGCTGCAACTGATCATCTAGCAAAATATAACGAAGATAATCCCAATAGTTACAGAGATAAATTAGGATAAGTTTTATCATTTGTATGCCAACTCAAAGGAAACGAGATGAGAAAAAAGGCTGTCCTATAAAATGCCTTTTTGCCTTTTATCGCTTACGACTTTTTCCGCCGGTTAAGGCTCGATATCCTATATAAGTAGCAAAGAATTATTAAAATCATTTCCATTTAAAATCATCAATATGGGACCTCTGGGAGAAATGAATTAACCCTTTTGAGACCTGACGCTAAACTATTGACTTTTTCGAGTACACGGTGTAAATATGATATGAAACTTTTCTCTATGTTCAAATTTAACTTTTTTTAATATCTTTCAAGGACTTTCAGGACACCGATTTTATTTATTTTCCCCCCCTAAATTATTTCAAATCAATCGTATTTTTTGCACCCTTGCTACTGAATAGGCACAACAGAAAATTACGCAATCATTCCATCTCTTTTGAAGCTTTTGAAAAATACATTTTTTTTTTTCTAAATTTATATTATATCGATTTAGAATACTGCACCAGTCAAGGTTAGATCAGGTTAGGTTAGGTTAATATGGCTGCCAGTGGCCACAACATGTCTAGTTCCAAACTGGTCCAAAAAGGAGTAGTTCTAATCAGTTTTTTGAAACAATTTTAACGCCAAAATTCTTAGAATTTTTCACTTATTTTATACATATATTTTCATCAAAATCAGACGTCATGAATTTGTTGTATTTTATGGGTTTTTGGTCCAGAACTCTCTAAACTTCCTCTAACCCCCCCCCCCCCCCCCCCCCCAATTTTGTTTTTCGGTCAATGTCTCATAATTGTTCAATATACCACTGTGGCCAATATAAGCACTCTTTCTCTAGCTACGTCCCTGACTGCCACCATTACAAAGGTGACACACTTGGGCCTCACATGGACCCGTGTTGTGATACCACACAATATCAAAATATTACTTCTCAGAATCGATAACTTTTTCAATCGAATTCACCTTTCGGCCCTGTGCCCCACTAGGGGAAACGGAAGATAAGAAGAAAAATCGAACTCTCAATTGCATTCGGGAAAAATATTTTGGAAATTTTTGAAAATCTCATTTCAATTCAGTACTCCGAATCCACTTGAGTAAAGCAATTTCCTCTCAGTGGGTCCAATCCTTGCTGGAAGTCCTTCTCCTAGAATTCTTCTGCTTTTTTATTTTTTTTTATTTATTCATCGTTAAAAGCTCAATCTAATGACTTTGAAAATCTTTGAGTAAATAATTTTCTCTCTTCAAACTTGCCTTGTTTGCTCAGCTTAGCAAATTTATGACGGCCTCGTAACACTTGTTGTTGTCGCCAATCGGCGCCATGATGCGCTGCCAAAAATAACACAAAGAATAAAGCAGTCCTTTCGGGGATGGGCGTCATTTTTACTGCTTTTGCAAGCATTGCTTTTCGATTGTGTTTGGCAACAAGTGTTAAGCCTTCGGCATTAAGCAAAGAAGTTAGATAAAAGTGAACTGGAAATGAAAAAACTGCAAGTCTTTTAAAGAGAAAATTAGAGACGGAGGATTTGTTGATTAGAAATCAAAAAAAAAAAAAATTATATTTTGGAATGCACGGCAATGAATTGTTTTTGGAAAGTTCGAAATTTTTATTGTAACTAAAGCTTCACCCATCAATATTGAACGGCTTATCGAGACGATAGCACGTTTCGAATAATTATTTTTAAGCATCGTTGACGTCAATTGTTTCATAGAAGAAAAAGAAGAAAAAAAGAAAACAAAACAAAATAGAAACAAAAAACAAAAACTTGGGTTATTTCTAAAAGTAGTTGAAGACAAAACCATTAATCATTGTGGATTGGGGGAAAAAATATTGAAATCAAAAACAAAAAGAATTCAACGAAAAATTCCGTTTCTACGACATAAATTTGAGCAATTTTAAAGTATATTTGAAGAAGAAAACAAAAACATTATCACAACTTCAAACATTACGAATATTTGAACTGGACCGACCGACCGCCGGTAATCCGACATCCCCATTATTCAAGGGTATCTATCTATCATGAAATTCATTCGATTTTACGCATTTTCGAGAAGCAAAAACCCGATGTCCGAATAAATTCGACAACTGTCAACAAAATTTTTGCTTATATTGTGTAGAGTATACAGTGTAGATTCGTATCATTGGGTCTGTAATTTGTCGAATTAAAAGGTACTCTTTGGCAAAACATTTGGCGTACTGAAAGGGGGTCTTTGGCATTGTTCTACAGTCGAACGAATTTCATAGTTCGACTATGCCCTGCAGCATATTTATCGTATTGCCAGGGCTCCACTGTATTTGTTCCTTAAAGTTGGCATTCAAATTATATAATTTCAACCGATTCGCATAGTGTCTTATAAAGTGAGTCAATCATTTTTTTAAATAATTTAATTAAATATAGTCGCGATGAAATTCTCGCAGGCGGATTCCTCGAGGCGGAATACCCCGAGGACCAAAAAGCTCACCAGAAATAAATTTTCAAAATAATATTTTGGTTATTGGTCATAAAATTCTCAATTCTCACGGAATTTATTTATGAATTACGGGCGTGGCAAACCCACGGTCCCTAGCCAAATGTCCACCACTACATGATTCGGGTATGGAGTCGAATGGGAAGTGCAGGGACTCTTTTGTGGAATGTACACAGGGTTGACCATACGTTGACCTACAGTTAGTTAGCTATACTAGTTAGAGTTGTTGTATTCACACCTTTATCTAGACGCAAAAATTATACCACGGCGACCGAAGGCCCCAAAATTAGAGCTGGCAAACTATCGATGGCACTATCGATATTATCGATGGTTTGAAAAATTTTTCACTATCGGTTGACAGTCAGTTAACTATCGAACTATCGACTCGGGTACAGAAAGTCCCTTTTTTCCGAAAAGTTTCATATTAATAACCTTTTATCCATATTAAGAATTTTTCAATTTCATTTCAATCAAATTCGTTCATATTATATTAACATACATGGCAAAATTTTAAATTTTTTAAATGGTTTATTTGTACTGATGTTTTTCTTGTTCGGGTAAAAAATTACACAAAAACGAAAAGCTTTTGAAATGAGCAACATTGCCATTGATTGTTCATTTTATGGCTTCGATAGTATTGACGATATATCGATGGTTTGGACTATCACTATCGAAAATATCGATGGGGCCGGCTATCGATTGTTTGCCAGCTCTACCCAGAATACGTTTTAATATTCAGCCCGGTCTTTTGGGTACGGCCCTTCGAGAGAAGTAGCTATTGTGGCAGCTGTGGTATCTATGAGATGAGTTTCGCCGATTCGGTCCATTCCCACTGATAAAGCAAAATGGGTACACTTGTGCTCTGGAGCGCAGTGCAATCCTCTGTATCTTGGAGAATGTTGTGTAAAGCAGGACATAAAAAAAAACATACATGCGAGTTCCGAACAGCCAACTCTCTAAAATATTTGTTCAAGATAGAAACTCAAGCAAGAGCGAATCATAATATATCAGAATATTCGAATGGAACGCAAAATCACCGGAACAACACATTCGTATGTCATTCGAGAAGTCAGCAGCACTGTTGAATAGCAGGAGAAACAAAAAAACTTCCAATTTTATTGATTAACGAATCATCTTACAGGCCATTAGAGACCTTCAATTCTAATATACCAGTAAAGTGCGCTTCTACCTGTGTACCTCTCTCTCTCTTTCTATCTCTCTTTCTCTCTATCACACACACACACACACACACACACACACACACACCACACACACACAACATCTGGACTTCAAGTCAACTCGAATGCTTGTACATATGTTATTTTCTTCCTTCTGACTTAACACTTTATACAGATTGAAGCCACGTAGAATTGCGTAGGCATGCTACTCGCATGTTTGTACGTTATGCATGAATGTACATGCATGAGTTACCGTCACTTTTATCTGACTGAGCAGGGCTCTCAATAAAAGCAATTTCGCTCAATATTAACATCACAATGAAATTAACAGCATTTTGCAAAATTTAATTAGTTGAATTGTGCAACAAACAACTAACGTCATTCATTGGGCTTCGACAGCCCACAACCGACGCTTTTTGTATTAAATTCAATGTGTTTGCCATAGTTATTGGCCGTTGAGATTATACGAGTACTCGGATTATATTAGGCGAATGCCTTTGACACGAGACTGAAGACAAAAGCTAAAAGACAAAAGGCAAAACACATAAGACATCAGAACAAACAAAGGATTTCAAAAACAATTGAATAAATTTTGCTCCTTTTATTTTTTATTTTTTTGTTGTTTAGTATATTTACGGGTTAATTCGAACAAAGAAAATCTCAATAAATTAGTTTATATTGAGAGATAGTTATCCAATAAGTTCTTTTCTCTTGACGCCATACTGAGTTTCTTGCTGGGTAGCAGCCCTTGCAATGGAAACGTAGTGGAGCATACTTCTTTAATAGGGCATTGATCAAAGTCATTTCAATCAGTTATTTTTCATGCAGCAAGTAATCCATTAATGCACGAACCAAAAAAAAAAAAAAAAAAAAAAAAAATCAGCCAAATAATAAAAAGGTAGAACAGGCGTATAGTTCCGGTGATACGAAGTTTCTTAAAGGATTGCCTACTCTTAAAGTAAGTCAATACGATATTTCCGTCTTTGAAATGAAAGTTATGAAACCTTTTGGGTATTTTTCAACTAAAACCTTTACACCTTAATATACGAAATACGATCGACATACTAAGTACCAGGACTGTAGTCTTTGGTTTTTTATTTACTTTTTTCTTTTTAGGAAAAGGGATAGATTCAGGCAACTCTTCGACTTTCTTATTTTTCTCCATCTATTTCTATAGATATTCTACCTTGGAAATTCATTAAAAAAAATTCATGCCATTCATAAGAAATATAAAAGCGGGCTGTGAAAGACAGAAGGACGGACGAACAAGTAGACGGATCGAGACAGGGACTGCTGGCACTAGCTAATTTCGATACAAAATACTAACGGTCTATTAATTGTGATTTGGGATGTTTCGCTAAACCCTCGCAGGACCATGACGGGCTTAGTAAATATTGATAATTTGTTTATTGAATTGAAAGCGGCAATAACCCACCGATGAATTCAGCATGACATATTTAGGAGCCGCGAGTACTCCCAATTCAAACCCTCATCATTTCAATATCAATGGCATTGGTGAGACGTTCATGTGAGTTAGTCATCAAGGCTCGGAGTAATCGCCAGCTTTCACGATGAACACATGTCATCGGTAGGGAATTCAAACAAAATGGGGTGGATGAAATGTTTTATATTTCTTTCTATCTTTTTTCTTCTTCTTAATAAGTCTATGTTCAGGCGTGGTTCGTGGTTCAGTGGATGGAGTAATTTTTTTTTAAATGAAATGCATAGAATTTCTAGTAGCCTCTTAAAATCCTTCAATTGATAACTTTTGGCCGAATTTAATTACCAGAGAACATGAACCGAAATCTCACACACCACTGGCCCATGGCATCGCCCATTGTCCATTGTCAGCCTTAGGCAGGCCGTCGCTTATATTCCATTCTATTCAAATCGATTGTTTCTATTATCGAATATTTACATCGATTGTATTTGACATGGAGTTTGACATTTATACCCTAACTTTTTTTCCCAGTGTGTCATGAATGTTTCCGTATTAGCGAATGCGGGAACATATGAAAAAACAAGCTCAAGCAACATTTGCTTGAAGGCATTTTCCCCGTAATATGAAACGATATTTCGCAACTTAAGCTGGCACAATGTTTAAAAAAAAAAATATTAAAAAATTCCAAAAAAACAATTAAGGGTGTTATAGTCAGCGAGCGAGCCTGACAATAAAATACCCGACACAGACACACATGTTTAAATATTTTTTAATTAATGTTCAAGACGTTTTTAAGGCCATTAGGGGCCCTATACACCGACTTTTGTTAAATTTATTTATGAAAACCGCCCCTTTGCCACGCCCAATTTTCAAATTTTTTTTTATAATTCTAATCGGAAGCTTAAATATACGCTCAAATTCTACGTTTCATTGAAATATTTCGAAAAAGTCAGGTTTTGAGGCATTTTTGGGATTTTTGTGACAGACCCTAGCACTGGAGGTACCCTTAATAATGGACCGATCAAGGAAATTTTTTGGGAGGATGTTTTTTGGCTACAAAGGAAGCATCAGTGCCAAATTTCGTTCCCATTTGAATTTCGGGTGTAGGAGACAATTTTCGAAAAACACCCTTCTGCCACGCCCACTTTTCAAATTTTTTGAAATCATATTACTTGCCTTTAAACATGTTCAAATATCGAATTTCATCGAAATATCTTGAAAAATTTCGATTTTAGAGAAGTTTTTGTGATTTTCGTAACAAACCCTTGTACTGGAGGTACCCCTTAAAATGGTCCGATCGGGTCCATTCTCAAACATGTTTTTAGTCATGTCTCCGTGAGCACGTCTACCAAATTTTATCAAGATATCTCAATTCCTTCGATAAGAAAACTGTATACAGACAGACGGACAGACGGACAGACAGACGGACGGACATGTCTAAATCGAATCTCCTGGTGACGCTGATCATTTCTATATACATTTTGTATGGTCTATCTCGACTGGTTCTGGGTGTTACACACAACCACACAAACGCAATATACCCTCGACACAGAGTGTGTCGGGTATAAAAAATACCCTGAAAGAGTATCAGCTTTTCCTGTTATTTAAGAAATCTAATCTTTTAATGTCGTCGTTCGCAGCGGTTGCGGGATAAATAATGAACTCCATGAGATTTCCTGTTGTTATTAACAGAAAAATTAAAGTCGACTCGAAAATTTTAATTAAAAAACGCTTTCTCAATAGATCGTGAAGAAGAAAAAATATCTTTTGTAGACAGCAATTCGGTAGGGGAAGCATTGGTAGCACACGACCGACGGGAGGCGAGACAATGTGACTGGATTCTGAATCCGAATCTGAATCCGATTCTATTTGTTATTGTGCCGTAGAAACGATTCTGTACTTAAATTAGCGCCTCTGTACGAGTTTTTTTTTTTTTTTTTTTTTTTTTTTTTTTTTTTTGGGTCTGAGGCGAACGTACACCCGGACATGCGTCCATACACGGCATATGTGTGCTCGTGAATGCACACAAACGTTCGTTCGTGTGGGTGTGTTTTGTGCTAATGTGTGAATTAATGAATGGAGCAATCTTTTGTTGCTGCTCGCCCGCTTGCTCGGCCTGCCGGATGGATGGATTTTTGCCCCATACGGAGGAGCCACAGACTTGTGTACAAATTCGTTCAATTAATCACATTCATTTCACGAGACTCGTGCGCTAAGGTTTGCAATCGTAATGGAAATGAAAATTCAGATGAAAATGAAGACGAAAATGGAAATGGAAATAAAGATGGGCTTTCCGTTTCTTTGTCACAAATGTTAAATGATGAACAAGTTCCGAAGTCCTGATGGCGGCTGTCTCGTCGAAGGGATTTACCTACATATAAACAAAATCTCAACTGAGGTGTGTGTGTGTGTGTGTGTGTGTGTGTGTGTGTGTGTGTGTGTGTGTGTGTGTGTGTGTGTGTAGACGTGCGTACGGGCGTGCGTGCGTGCATGCGTAAGTACGGAGGGAATGGTAGGAGGAATCCTTACTTTGATAAGGTCTTTGTGCTTATGTAGGACAACAGAGAGCGAGAGAGGATAAATCTACATCGGATTTGGCTTTGATGTTAAATAGATACCCCGAGGGTGCATCATCGTGTGAAATTTTTCCAGGCATGGAAATTTCTAATTATGTTTCACGTTCATGAACACACAGAGCAATTTTGACTTCATCAAATTGTCATTATTTGATAAATGAGTTCACAGGATTTTCTGTTATTTTTTTTTCTCTTTTTTTTCGGGTATTTTATTTATTCAACTTCATAAGAAAATATGTGGAAATTGCCAACGAAATGAGGAAAATATTAAAAGCTTATTGAGTTAGTTTAAAATTTGAAGAAGAAACGATCTGGTTTTGCTTTGGAGCAGCATGAACAGGGGGGTATGCAAAGAACCTATTTCGGGAGAGCTGTTAGAACATTGGAAAACAATATATTGAGAATATATCTACATATATTTCTTGCCACCTGCGTACGATACTGTTGTCTAGATATGAAGATAAATTATGCTTTGGTAAATATGGTTTAGGTTTTTTTTTTTTATTCAAAATTTTTACAAATTTATGTAGCTGCCCAAATTATCGTCATTCTTTGCGAGTATAGGTATAAGTAGTTCATTAATTTGGAGAGTAAGACGTATACGTTATGTTACTCAATCACATTGCTCATACGTCGGGTACTTAAACTTAAAAATCGCAATTGAACGAAATCTATATATATATATATATATAATATGATTTCGTCCAAGAATATTACTTTCATGGAAAAATAGTCCAAAATTTTGACAAAAATGCCCGTAACTTTTGAACCGTTGGACCAATGTTGGAGATTTTTGGTTGTAAATTGATCAGAATGAGCTCACCTTTCCAACGCGCCTAGTGGCGATTAGATCTGATCGATAGTTTTTGAGTTATGGATGTGAACGTGTAGGTAAAATTTCAAACAAACGTCAATTTGGGAATAAAATCTTCAATCAAAAATCAGGGGACTCGATTTTAACGATAGAGGTATGGTTCCTTGGGCAAATTTTCTTGAAATAACCCATAGAAAACGGAAATCATAGGGAAATTGTCGAATTTTTTCACTTCCTACAAATCGAACCGGGCTAATATATATATATATATATATATATATATATATTTATGTATTCAGATATATTGATGTTTAGGTGGATGAAATATGTTTGGTAACCAACACCGCGACACAAAAATTTTATATATACCTAAGATATAATATTAAAACTACCTCTGAGAAGTACATTTTGATTTAAACGAATAATTTTTGTAAATAGAAAGTAATACTCAGGGGATTTCTCAAAAAAAAGTAGACAGTGACGAAAAATCTAAAATAGACTGCGAAAAAATAATTCTTTATTTCATCATATATGAACAAAATGTTCTTGCGCAAGCTAAGAACTCATTTTATACGCAAGGTTTCAAGGCAAATTTTTCTTGGAATTTCATCTAACATTCGTTGTTTTTCTTTTTTCTATACACTTCTGTGCGACTTTTCGCTCAATACAAATCGACCAACCCTAATATACATATATATGTATATTTTCTTCGAATAGATTTAATTATTCCTTCACCGTTAAACAATTCCCCGAAAGGCCGTCAAAACAAAAGGCGTCTACATACATAAAACAATTTTCACCAACGATCTTCATGTTCTTTACAGATGATCATGTGTCAACTTTCATGTAACTCTGTTACGAGCTGTTGGTCTTACAACTTTTCTAAGATCGTCCATTTTCTATACTCTCGTTTTGAAATTATTAGAATATATTAAAGATGGGTAAATTTTAAATTTTTATTGAAATCAGTTCTATGATTTTTCGAATGCAATCCTCAAAATTTTACTCAGGCCTCCCTAAATCTTCATATCGAATACCCTAAATATTCAGGCCTTGCTAAATCTTTATACCGAGTATCTTAAATCTTCACACCGAATACCCTAAATCATCATGCCTCCTTAAATCTTCATACCGAGTACCCCAAATCTGCGTGTCTCCCAAAAATCTTCATACCGAATACCCTAAAACTTCATACCGATTACCCTAAATCTTCATACCGATTACCCTAAATCTTCATGCCTTCTTAAATCTTCATATCGAATACCCTAAATCTGCGTGCCTCCCTAAATCTTCGTGCCTCCCTAAATCTTCATGCCTCCCTAAATCTTTATACCGAGTACCCTAAATCTTCACACCGAATACCTACCCTATATCTTCATGCCTCCCTAAATCTTCGTATCGAACACACTAAATCTTTATGCCTCCCTAAATCTTCATACCGAATACCCGAAATCTTCATACCGAGTACCCTTAATCTTCATACCGAACATCCTAAATCCTCAAACCGAATACCCTTAATCCTCATTAGGACAACTGAAGTCCTTTGATAAAAGAAACCTGCATACAGACAGACGGGGTGACGTCGATGGCTACATCAAGTCCCTGTATTCACAATACTAATGCGTTGTAGAAATTTACTTTAACCCTTTAACTACCCAAAATATATTTTTTCTATTGTTCAAATGATTCACAGATTAGGTACACTGAAAAAAAAACCCCGCTCAGTTACCCATTCATTTTTGCTTAAAATGCTTTCATTGTGAAATCCGAAACGTCGGAATCAAAAGGTTAATAATTTTTATTAATTATAAAGTTTATACCTATATGAAAAACAAAAAAAAAAGCAATTTCAACAAAATCAAACAATTTTAAAACACATTAATGAAATTAAAATCAGCCGTCTCACTCACATCTTCAATTCAATTCACGGCAATATAAAGAGAGAAAATATGTTCGACTCCTTCTATAAAAGGTGTGACAGAAAATAATCCGCCAGTGGAAAAACGCTCACGTCACGTGTCAACATCATCATTATCAATGAAAGTGAGAACGAACGAACGAAGGAACGAGGAAACACACGCACAAACTCATAATTCTTTCCGCCCTCTTCTCCGTGTAAAAACTTAAAAAAGTAATTCATTTACTTTCAACTCAATCCTTTAGGAATTAAAATGCAATGGTTCAAATGGATTTTTGTTGGTTTTGTTTTTTTTTTGTCTTCTCTTTCCTTCTTTTTTTCTCCTCTTTGATGGAATACTTAATTACTTCAACGTAAAACTTGAATAAACGAAGTTTTATCATTCTATTTCTATGATGTGATAAGTGACAACGTTTTAATTTAAAAGAAAAACGACGGAGAAAGACACAAACAAAAAAAACAAAAAAAAAACAACAAAAAAAGAAAACAAGAAAACAAGAAAACCAACGACAAAAGAGCAGACAAGAGAAGAGAGAAAAAATTAATTATGGATATAAAGCTTAAATTATTTGAGACACACTGAACGATAATATATGGGATATAAGTACATGTACTTGGAGAGTTCCACAGTGCAGTGCAGAGAAATCCCCTGCTGTCTCGGTCCAATAAAATCACACGTTATTCCCACAGCATAGCTGGGCTTCCTCGTACATGAGAATGTGGCACGAGTCGGAACATAGAGAACCGAATAGAACCGAATTGAATACAGAATAGAATGGAATGGCAGCGAATCAGCGCAATGCCGAGCATGCGGAGCACTCGACAATAAAGCCACAAAAGATAAAAAAAAAACAAACAAAGCTGTAAAAGTAAAGCCTCCGTCAAAAGAATGAATGGATTTTATGGTTTTTCTTATTTTTATTTTTTTCTTAATGTATTTTGAACAAGTGCTCCCAGCAGGAATTTGAGCAATATCGACACTAAATTTGTTGCTGTCGTTGTTCTGTGGGCCATCCTACGGCTGATTAATGGAACAAAAAAAAAACAACAACAAAAAATATCGCAACTTGCATAGACAGTCAAGGGACTTTAAGCCAACTGAAGACCAACTTTTCGTTTTATTCGAATAAAATCCAAATCCTTAAAAAAATGTTCTTTGAGAACTTATCATGTGTCTATCGAAATCGATCTCGAAATCGATCTCGAAATCGATCTCGAAATCGACCTCGAAATCGATCATGAAATCGATCATGAAATCGATCTCGAAATCGATCTCAAAACCGACCTCGAAATCGATCTCGAAACCGATCTTTAAATCAGAAAATTTATATTGTTATATCTTTAAATCACTTGAAGCCTTCCAATGCTAACTTTGCCTTGACCGCCGATATTAACCCTAGAAAGATAATATACAACGACGTATTCATTTTCAATGGCATGCGCTCTCTCTCTCTTTCTCTCTCTCGCTCTTACAGGCTCTAGTTTGCTATAATTTTAGTATTTTTGCACTAATATTGTTCATAAATTCGAGCCAAATGACTGAAAATAAATGAAATGAAGTATTTTCATGAAAATCTGCCAAAATTCATTGTAAAATATATTTCAAAAATAAACAAACCAAACACATATGTCACTTTCAACATAAAAAAAGAACCTGACCAAAATCTATATTTAATTAAAAAAAAAAAAAACTTTATCTACTTAGGGTTAAAACCCCCCCGCCCCCCAACTTCCAACCAATGTGAAGAACTTTAGCTTTAGTTTTGGTGGATTGCAGTGATTTTCTCTGAAATTCTTTAAAGCTCAATCTTTATTAACCCTTAAAAGCTAAAGCATATAATCAAAACACATCAGAAGCTTATCAAAATTCAAAAAAAAAAAAACAAATAAATATTATTATTATGTATTATAATAATTATTATTTAAGTATTTCGCCTTAATGAATTGAGACGCAATCTTTAAAGAAATAAGAGGCGCTAGCTTCCGAGGTTATCGGCCCGAAACAAATAAATAAATTTTCATAAATAATTCATGATTCGTTGCTGAGTGGATTTGCCCGTGCTTGGAAAATCGTTCGTCTGCATAGAGGAATTTAATGCGTTCAAGTCAAATATTTCACTAAAACTGAACTGCATTTTATAGGGGCTTCACTGTTACGATACCTACGTCCATAACACAAGTGGCTATAATGAACTTTAAGCGCTATGACGTCAATACTTAATGGATAAGTTTACACTTAAAAAACAAACAAACAAACAGAAACACACACACACATAATCACACTCACTCATAAAAAAAAAGCGGGGAAAAGTGGGAAAAGAAAGTAAAAAGAAAATGCGTGTTTTATGACCAAGGTAACATGGGACTCCGATGATATCAAAGGAAAAAGCTTTCTTCAATTTCAATATAAACGAATAATGTAGGATAAATTTTGCAAAATGTGTTCCATTGAATCATCATCGGAAATCATTTCTATGTTTTCTAAACTTTTTATTATTTTTTTTTTTTTGCCCCCCTTCAAAGTGAAAATTTCGCTTTTAACGTGAAATGGATTTCCCCCTGGTTTCTCGATTGAAAAAGCTCGATCAAATGAAATGTAAAATCGCATTAAATCATGCATAATTTCTTTAAAGCGAAATCAAATGATTTATGATGTGAATGGATTAGCTGCACACACGCGCGTCCGCGCGCGCACACACACACACACACACACCCGATGCAAAGAAATACTTTTGCGTACAACTAAAGGAGCGATTTGAAATTTATGGCTTGATAGGAAATCATCAATTTAAAAAAACGAGCCTAACATTTATATTGTCGCCTTGAACTTGAGGGAGGTAGAGAGTGAGAGAGTGAGAGAGGGAGAGAGGCGAGAGGGAGAGAGAGGGAGAGAATAGGGAGCGTGTGTGTGAATGAAAAAAAGGAAGTGAACAAGTATAAATAAATCTGCAAAGTCTCGTTTCAATCAATTTTATATTAAATCATTTTACGGGATGTCGAGGATGCGGGGGGAGGCTATTATGAGAGTATTTATTTGTAATTTATGCATAATATTCTCATAAATCAAAAACATCAATTGGATCTGCTTAGGCAGCAGAATCATTTTGTTGGGATTAAAACCCGAATCCAAAATCTGGGACATCATAAACGAATGCGAGAAAATAAAAGCCTTTTAATACCTTTAAAAAAAAAAAACAACTCGTCCAGGAATAATTTTCTGCAAACGCGCCCCTTGAAAGCCAGTATTGGGTGGAGGAAAATTAATTCTTATAGCTATTCATCCGTTCAATGAATTGGCCACAATTAAATCCGATTAAAAAGTACTTAACATTTACGCCCTTGAACGGACGAATGAGAATTACTATTATTTATTTTATTTGTTTCTTTTTTTTTGGGATAATTTTAAATCTGTTGTAGGTTATTTAAATTGGTGGTATTTAAAAAAAATATTTTGCCTTTAATAACACTGGTCTACATAAACTAAAATTGGACATCGCTGAAACACATTTTTCAAGAGAAACTCGGGCTCGCCGATCATGAAAACGGCATCCATTTTTTATTCCCAAAGTATAGTTCTTCGGGCATTGGCAACAAAAAAAAGTTCTTTATTAATTTTTCAATTATTGTTAAATATCTCTGGAAATGTTCGTTTAAATAAAATAATATATACTCGTAATATACTCGTAATATATACTCGTACAAAATTGCAAAGAAAAATTGCAAACCCTAAATTTTTATCTTATTTTTTGTTTATTTTATTTGGTCGCTGCCTTGGGCTTTGTGAACTTTAGACAATTAAAATGACGAAATATTGATATTTTGAATATTTTTTCCCAATTCACAAAGTTTCTATCTAATTTTTGGTTACTAAGAATTTTTTTATATTTTTTTATTTAAGTTCACATGAAGGACTGTTGTTTTAAGTGCATAGAAAATTCTAGTTTTTCAACTATAGTAGAACTCAGTTGAGAAACAAAGGACACGCTAACGAGCTCGATTAAAATGGATGCCCTTTTGGGTGATCATCGACTCCGAATGAGATTAAAAATCACAATTTTGACTTTGCCCTCGTGGAAACTCGAAGTTTTGTAAGCTTGTGTAATTTAACCCATGATCTACAAGTATCCGTCTTCTTTTTGTTTTTTATTGTATTTGTAATGAAATCTTTTCGTTTGCGTCATATGTTTAATTTGTTGGGTTAATTTACATAATGTCGTTATTAAGATTTATTGATATGTATTGCTCTATGACTGACTGACAATTTTGAGGCGAATCGAGCAGGCGAGAGCCACGCAACTATGCGAAATATCAAGAATGTTCAATGTAGAACGCTGACATCACACTGCTATGCTATTTACATATGTACATTTATTTTTTCATTAAAGGCCATTAAAGAATTCCCTCGATATTTAATTAACAAGAAAATTTGACAGATTTCTGCTGTGAGAACTCAATTGATGATGAATGGACGCAGAATTTCTGAATTGACCTTCAAAGAAATTTGATAAACAAAAAAAAAATTAAAAAAAAAAATCAAATTTGCTTTTCACCATTTAAGGACCTTTATTAATTAAGGGAAAAATTGATATTTTCATTTAACAAAAATACCACAGTCGTGTGCACAATAATAGAAGCATCATCACTCAACTATTCACCGCCTCACCTCGGAAAATCATTTGAAATGCTCAAAAGATTGTTGTTCTTCTGTATCGTTTGGTTAGGTAATTGAGGCTGCCACCATTAAGGGTGACACACTTAGGCCCGTGTTGTGAAATCACAAAAGAATGTGAAAACAAAGAAGAACAAGGAGACAGAGAACGCGACACAAACATGCACGACTTTAGCTCGGGAGTTGAAGCCAACGCCTCTCGCTTCGTAAGTTGGCATCTCAACCAACTGATATATCCTTAAAAGTAGCTTGTAAAAGTAAAGCCACGCGTCTCGTTGGAGTGTCAGTCCCGAACTGACTTCTTTATTCTTTATTATGGTCACTCCTTTTTCGCTTAGTTCACCATAAGGAGTCTTACACTAAGGGCCTTATTCTACTTATACATATCACCAACCAACTACGGCACTGAGGAGCCCGACTTCTTTATCGTTAATTTTGTTAATTGAATAATTGTTATTCTTGCGCGCAATTGGTTTTGACATCTACTTATATTTTCTTATGCAGCTTTTTTAATAATTCTATTTTATTGTGTATATCTGTAAATGGCCTGGTACAAAAAAAAAAAAAAAAAAAAATCTGTGTCAGCTTTTAATTTCAATCAAAAAGTGACTGCTTGATTGTGTTGCTTTCTAATTTATTCTAATTAAATGAAACAAAATTTTCATTTCAACGTTAATTTGAATCAATTCAATAACCTAATTAACTTAGAAGCTTCGTTACAAAAAACAAAAAAAAATCCATTAGATGGCAATCAAATCTTTTTTCTTTTTTTTTTTTTAACACCGCTGCCTTCACGCATATTCAACCTTTGAATATTTAATTTATAAGCCAACAATTCACAGCCGAAATGAACGATTGAATGACTGAGGGTATCGAATGAAACGAAACGAAATGAAACGAAATGTAACCGAGTTGAATAGAACGAAACGAAATGAAATGAAATGAAAGCTTAATTGCAGTTGTAAGCATGTCGCAGCCGTTAAACATATTCGAGAAGCAACGATATTCGCTGAAATGAACGTCGAATGCAACAAACGAATTTGTATGCAAATTGAATTTTACACGCCCAATTACATGCCACAAAGTGGAGTGACAACAAACGGCTGCCAGGTCTCGAACTCTCAACGAAATTATTGAAGCTAGCTGAATCGTTTCGTATACACACGGCATAGAACGGAACATAGAGTATAGCGTACAGCGTACATCGGTTTACTGACAGCAACACCATAAACGACATTAAACATGCGAACCACAATTGCCAATCGCTATGACGACTAGGCGGCAAAGCGGCTGATTGAATATCGCAAATGCCAGGCCAGGCAATATCTTTCATCAATGTGTGTTGGCATGATGGGAATCATGAAGCAAATGTAAATATGTATATACACTGTACTGTTTAATATACCGCCAAGACGTATTCTAAAATTGTTTTCAAGTGATTTTGCAGCCGACTTAATTCAACGTTCAATTGCGTTGAAATTATGCCGCAAAGTGCTTGTTTGCAACGTTATACATACATATTTAACGGTATTCAGAGAAATGGCATTGCTTAAAGTGTACCTTAGAGAAAAGGAGCGAAAAAAAGTATTTATTCAAAGATATATTTTGCAAATCGCAGCAAAAGTGCCAATCATTCACAAAATCAATCATTTACAAAAAAAAAAAAAAAAAAAAAAAAGTTAGGGTGTTATAGTCAGGCGAACATTACATCAGTCGATACAGATAAAAAGTAAGCTACATATAGAGTTTTCATTCGAACGGCTAAATATGGGCTAACATTTCAAATTTCATTCAAACATCTCCAAAGAATCTGATTGTAGAACAATTTTTTCTAATTTTCGACAAACCCTAGTACTGGAGGTACCCCTAAAAATGGACCGCTCAGGTAAATTTTCGAACTTGTTCTTACTCATGTTCCCGTGAATACGAATAGCGAATTTCGTCGAGGTAGCTCAACTCCTTCGATAATAAAACTGTATACAAACAGGCAGACGGACATTGCTAAATCGAATCTCCTGGTGACGCTGATCATATCTGTATATGGTCTATCTCGACTGGTTCCGGGTGTTACACACAACCGCACAAAAGCAATATACCTTCGGCACAGATTCTTTGGGGTGTAAAAAAATAAAATCAAATGAACGTACGCCTACGTACAGCCCTGCGTATACTTAACGAGCGAACTCATACGACCTGCTGTCCCATTGCGCTTTGTGTGCTATCATCATTGATGTTGAAAAATCACTTAAAATTGTTTGACCTTTTTCCACAGTCGCACAGCGAACGTGATTAAATCTGTTGCACCGTCGTCCAGATTTTATTCATATATATCTATGTACGTAGAAAAATTCATCCCAAAAATGCGAATTGTTGGACGCACACAGCAGAGCAGCGCGCAACAGTAGCAGCTGCATTGAATATGCAAATCACAAGGACAACAACATCAACCAGTGAACGCTCGAACTCATTGTCAACTGGGGCACCACAGCGTGCTGTTGTTACTGTTACTGTTGCTGATGCGGATGCAGCGCGTTTTTAACCGCTCCGTCGAGAATTCGTTGGCAGTTCAAGCACGCATTAGCATATTTGTCCTCATTTATTTTTATTATAATTCTTTTTTTTTTCTTCTTCTTCGTCTTCGTCTTTTTTCTTGCCTTTGTCCTGTTGCAACAACACAGAGTCATTTGTTGGCTCTCTATTCCTTTCACGTTTTGCTTCAATTATGGTCGTTAATGTTGCATTTTATTTGCACAATTGCGGCTAATGTAGAGCGACAAAAAACTCTTCTTCTAACCATTTTCTCGCTCTCTTTTAATTATATGAAAAATAGAAAAATATGAGATTTTTTTTTTCAATCGAAAATTTTTAACGCTTTATCACGAAGCTGAAAATACGAATTTCCATATCAAAAAAAAATAAAAAATAAAAAAAATAAAAAAATATATAAATAAATAGGGAAAACCCAATCATGAAAAGCTGAATCTAATTAATCAAAATTTGTTACTGCTTTTGTTAGCTTTCGCCACAAATTTAAAAATGAATAACTACAGAAAAAAAACCCAGTACCCTTCTTTAATTAAGCTTCTCATTGCTTGAAAATCGCTTGCTTGGAAGACCACAAAAAAAAACCAAAAAAAAAATTGAATGAATCCTTTCATTGAAATTTATTCGAAATGTGATGGTTTTCTTTACCGCTACGAATACAAGGCATAACAAAGAGAAGACGTTATCCTTATTTAAGAACAATCAAAATAATATCTTTATTATGTTCGTGTTTCTGTCACGAAGCAATTCCATGAAATTCTTCGAAAGAAATCTTTTCCACGTTGATTGAAATGCCCCGCGGAAAATTTTAGTTAGCAAAAATGTTGTCAAACTGTCTTAATCCTTCAATGTAAATTAACAATTATTCTGTAATCGAGATGCCTTTGTTCCTTTGTTCCGGAAAATCATTCATTCACATTGAAAAGATGCTTCAGTTTCTATGCTATCTGCACACTCAATGAGCTGCGTTACGATTTTTCTTAAAGCTTTATCCTGCATAATTGAAAGTGTAGAGTACTTTAAAGAGTTGGGGTAATTTTGAGAAAATACGCATACCTACTTTTTTTATGTATACTTTTTTGTCATTTAAATTCAGCTCGGATAACTTTGTTAGTGGCTTTAACCACCGATAACCATTTTTAAATACAAAAACAAATACTTTTTTTAAAACAATAAAAAGACGCGAAAATCATCCGAAAAAGCGAAAAAAATTATGGTTTTTGTATTTAAAAATGTTATATCAAAATAAATGAAGTAGTCGTTTTGATTGCGTATACATGATATACGTATAACATTGCTCATACGTCGGGTGAGTAGGTCAGGTATTTTAAAGGTTTTTGTAAATAAAAAGTATGTTGAGTTGATTGAAATGGCAATAATATTGCATAATATAATGTAAAAACGGAAAAACACTAAGAATTATGTCGATAAATTTGTGCAAGAACTAAAGAAAAAAACCATAAAACAGCCAAAAAAAAAAAAAATTGGGAAAATGGATGAAAAATGGGGAAAAAATCATGAAAATACGCTAAAATGTTGATTTTCTCAGTTGAAATGTATGTTGTGATGGTGGAAATAGTAATGGCGAGCCGTTTAAAGATAGCGCAATAAATTTTGAACACAGAAAAAGCGACTTAAATGGGCTGAAAATGGTCGACAAATTGACCGATTCAAACAAAACGCCATAAATTTTTCCCAATGAGCCAATTTGGCACTTTCATCGATGCAGTAGTAGTCAGAGGGCTCACCCAAACACAACCATATCGTCGGCTTAAAGTGTAAACCTGCTAAGTCCACTTTTAACCGATTCCGACTTTTCGATGTCATTCGAAAGAAAAAAGCACACTGCATCGTCAGGCAAAAAAATCTTTTTTTAATTTGAAATTGTAAATGCAGAGAAATTGGTGATGAGTAAAACTGGTAAGTCAAACTGTGGTCAAAGTTCACAGCTAACACCAACAAGTGACTCCAAGTAGACTTTGTATGGTGCACAGAATCGAATTTAGAAGAGACTTCATATAGGAACAAAATAAACCATCCATATATTTTGGGTCTCCTTCCCTACTTTGAAGTCTTGAAAAAAAGTGTTTTTTGTTTACCCTGTAAAGTTTTGAAATTGTTAGTTAGCAGGTTTACACTTTAAGCCGACGATATGGTTTTCACGTTAGTACCAAAAATTTCGTGTTAAAAATTATCACAGTGTTATTTATCATTTTGCCTTAAATGAGTAAATTTTTCTGGATCTTCGATTACAGAAGCGTCCTTTTCCTTCCTATGGCTTCCATAACACTGTAAACATTTTCGAGATCATCGAATGTTGCCAAAAGTTTCGACTGCTGTTTCTGAAAGTGCCCGATGAGTATAGCAACTCCCTATACTTGGTTCAGTTAGATTAAATCAATTTCTTTTTAGATCGATCGCAAAAAGTGTGGCCGAGAATTAAGTTGCGCACTTAAAGTTGGCTATAACGCGTTCAATATTTCCCTTTCCGATATATGACGATGGTTTTAGCCCTAGATTCATTTAAAGTAGCTGTATAACTAACTGACCCCAAATTACTCAGCCTAGTAGGTAAAAATTTAAAAGTTTTACGATTTTTTCACGTCTTTTGAACTTTTGTGGCCCATAGTTCCTAAGTTTCATTGAAATATTTCGAAAAAGTCCGATTTTGGGGCAGTTTTGAGATTTTTGTGACAGACCCTAGTACTGGAGGTACCCCTAAAAATGGTCCGATCGGGTCCATTCTCGAACATGTTCTTACTCATGTCGCCGTGCGTACTTTGTCAAGATAGCTCAACTCCTTCGATAAGATAACTGTATACAGACAGACGGACAGACAGACGGACATGCCTAAATCGAATCTCCTGATGACGCTGTTCATTTCTATATATATTTTGTATGGTCCATCTCGACAGGTTCTGGGTGCTACACACAACCACACAAACGCAATATACCCTCGACACAGAGTGTGTCGGGTATAAAAAGACCAAATACCAAAATTAAATAAAAGCCAATAATATTGAGCAACATACCACAGCAAAGAAAACCAAAAAAAAAGACCAACTTGAGTACACATTCGACGTCACAGAAGAAAAAAAACAAAGCAATGAAACGAAGAGTACGAAAAAAGGGGGTAAATATAGGCTTAGCTCAAATATTGACTGCCTTTTTGTTTTTACAAGAACCATGGAAAAATATTTGAAAAAAAAATTTAAAAAATAAAAAACAATAGAACGAACAACGTTTTTGCTAGAGAATCCAAGCGATTCGTGACCCTGCAATGTTCTTTTATTAATAATTTTAATAATTTTTCTCGAATTCATGCTTTTCTTGCGGGACAATCGGGACAATCCCATACAAAAATGCACGTGTGAAATGATTAAAAAGAACAACAACAACAACGACCAGATAAGGGCAAAAACAAACGAAAATGACATGAACAGAAAAAATGTCTCCTTGCTCTCGAGGGTCATATTGAACATGGGAGAAAACGAACGCGATAGGCGATTAATATTGTTAATATGGAAGAATGCGAAGTGTGAAGTGTGAAGAGCATTGAAGGAAGAGAAGAAGAGGGGGTGGCACATACGATACGATGCGATAATACGAGAATACGTGTAGAGTTTTAAGAGATAAAAACACAATTTTTCTACGCGATAGAACTATAAAATTATATAGCCATATGACGTTCAGAATATTAAAGTCTTGATTGCTTTAACAGATGTTTTACCCCAGGCGTTAAGAAGAAACTTTTATCAATAAAACCGCAAGAAAGTTTCTTATGAATTTTTTATGAAATCTACAGCATAACGCAACGCAACGCAACGTAATGTAATGCAACGTAACGTAAGCTAGAATTACGCACAAATTGCTTTAATAAAATCGCAATCGGAATATTAAATAGCCGCAAAATTAAACAGACGCACAGAGTTGAAAACACCCAGACTCACACATCACGCACAAGCACAAACACAAACACTTGCACACATTAACATTAGCTTACAAACAGAGCTTATCAGATAGCGAATCAAGCCCACAAAAAGTGGAGAGTGCACTATGTTATCTTATCTGGTATTAATTGGTTTCCGAAACAAGCCACGAACCATCTAACCATACAGCCAGCCAACTAGCTAATCCAGTCGAGCGATTCGCAGAAAGAGCCAGAGAAAGCCAGGCACATTATTGCACATGGAGTAGAAGGAACATGACAATCAAGGGTTCTTAAATAGTAGACACACTGATACAGGCTCTGATACTGATAGGTACCTACCGATACCGACACCGATAAAAAAAAAAAAGAAAAAATACCGATACTAAGCCCTGGCACCGGCTATGGCCCTGGAACTAGCTGCTAACGCTGCTGCTAGTGCTGATGGTACTTTGCGCTACATTTATAGGTACTACTATTGGTATACTACGGCCTGCTGCGGTACTATTAAAGGCCATACGCGGATCTGGTTCTGGCCCTGGCTCTGCCTCTGTCTCTGGCTCTAACCGCTGTTGTTTTCATGGCAACAACAAATTTTTCGACTTTGAGATTCGGTGCGAGAATTTTGCAGCTGGCGTTGTTGGTCGTTTTTTCTCCATTTTTATTTTTTTATTTTTTTTTATTCATTGGTGTTTTTTGTTTTGTGCCTTTTGCGCATTCTGTGCTCAATAACGAAACAGTTTCCACTTAAGTTTGATACAGTTTGGTTCAATTCAGTTCGGTTTGCTTGTGTTTCGGTTTCTGTTTCGTTCACAGTTATTACTATAGAGCATCGTGTGCGGTTATTGGCTGCTTAAAGTCAAAAGGGCTTTACTTGCGCCTGCTGCTCTTTGCTTCATAATAAACAATTTGAACGGGGAAGTTTTTGATTTTTGATTTCTTTTTTGTCCTATCCTGGGTTTTTTTTTTTTTTTTTTTTTTTTGTCTTTTCGTTTTGTTTGCTTTTCTCTTTTGTGTGGGCAACAAACAAAAACCAAAGAGTGCGAAATAAAAACAAGGAGTTCAAATTAACAAAAAGCTTTTGAAGGCTCGAAACTTTTTTATTGCTGTTAAGAGTGAAAATATAGAGTGCTTTACACCAAAGAACGACAAACTAAAACCAACAGACACCAACAAACACCAACCAAAAAAAAAAATTGTTTCATCCTTGAAGGCTACGCGAAAGTCAAAAACGCGAAAGAGGAAGAAAATTTCTTTAAAAAAAGTATTTAAAAATAATATCAAATAAATAAAAAAAAAAATAATAAAAAATACCTCGGACAGCGGCACGTCGAAAGCTTTTCGATATGCGTGCTCTAAAATGTATTTGAACAAGTCTTGTAAGTTCAAACGGTAGGTACGAGTATACACTGCCAAAATTTATAAGTCTTTCCATAGCATGGAGCCTGTTCCCTTCTAATTTTGTTATATTTTATTATTATTATTTTTATTATTATTATTTTTTTTTTTTGGTTTATCTTTTGTTCATTTGACATATTGTCATCAAGCTCTTTTCCGTCCCATTGCTTCGCTTCGCTTTCCTTTCCTTTCGTTTCGTTTCGTTTCCTTTGCTTTTTTCCCCCAAATTTATTTCGGATGCTCGAGTGTATTTAACGTGATGTCTTACTTACTTGCTCGCTTACATACTTAATAACATACCTACTCACAGCCTTAACTTACTGACTGACTTACTGCTACATTACGTTTATGTTATCTCGTTAATTTATCGATTTTTATTTAGATTACAGCGTTATTCAATGATAAGATACACGAGGTATTCTATTCGTATCTCTATAGCCTTTTAAGTATTACGATATTTATGTACGCACATACACGCGAGCACGCTCTCTCTCACTTACATATAAACATACATATAAACATACATACAAACATACCTATGTACAGCCACGCATATCTATCTTTCTAACAATTATTATCTTCCATTATGGCGATGGTATTCGCGTAGGGCTCTTACGCATCTCTCGCATTGTTTCATTCGTAGATGCTTTGAATTCAAATTGAGAGAAAACAAAAAAGGAAATAAATATAAACGAGTAAGGGCGTTATAGTCAGGCGAGCTTGGTTGTGCCATTTTCACTTAGGATCGTTCTCGGGGCCCAACATACCTGTGTACCAACCAAATTTTTACGTAATTTCTCCACCCGTTTGAAAGGAGCTCCGACCACAAACGAAGTGACGGACAGACGGACAAACATATGTCTAAATCGATTCAGTGTTACAAGATTCACACAAAACTAATATACCCTGCTATACGCTGAGTATAAAAATACATTCATACACACATACATGGATATATCCAATAAGTATTTCAAAAATGCCAGGCTATTTTTGTTTTCGAAATGTCGTTAAAAGGAAATCAAATTATTAAATAAATAATGAAATAAATACGTCGAATTCTATGCCAATTGAATTTAATTCGATTGATCAACCGATGAATCGAATTTGCGAAAGTGTGCTCAACAAAACATGATGGGAATATCAAATGCATTTTTTGATTTGTTTTGAATTTGATTGTCGATACCGATGACAACGGCGATGCCCATGACTATGTATGACAGTCACAATCAGGCGCGAATGCAGAAAATTTCGGAAGGGCTTTTAGGCAGAACAAAACTTTATATGGGGACTATTATTTTGTTTTCGTTTGTGATTCCTTCAATTTCGGCGACGGTGGTTCGGACACCGTTAATTACCCACTTCTTATGCAACTGCTGACTAATAATGTCCTAAAAACGCCCTTATCCGGTCAAGAAGTTTGAAGAGGAAAGAAAAAATGTCTACATATTTCAATTTTTTTTTTTTAATTTCCATGAAAATGGGCCTTCTATCTCCCTATCTTTTTCTATCTCTCTTTTTCTTTCATTCTTTCTCTCTCTCTTTCTCTCTCTCTCTCTCTCTCTCTCTTTTCCTCTTTATTTCTCTCTCCCTTTCTCTCTCCCTTTCTCTCTCCCTTTCTCTCTCCCTTTCTCTCTCCCTTCCTCTCTTCTTATCTCTCTCCCTTTCTCTTTTTCTCTCCCTCTCTTTCTCTCTCCTCTCTTTCTCTCTCTCTCTCTCCTCTTTCTGCTCCTCCCTTTCGCTCTCCCTTTCTCTCTCCCTTTCTCTTTCCCTTCCTCTCTCCCTTTCTCACTCCCTTTCTCCCTCCTTTTCTCTCTCCTTTTCTCCCTCCCCTCTCTCTTTCTCCCTCTTTCTCTCACCCTTTCTCTCTCTCTTTCTCTCTTTCTCTCTCTCTCTCTTTCTCTCTCCCTTTCTCTCTCTATGCGTAAGCGTAATTGAATTTTGACTTTTTTGCTGCCCTTGAAAGCATATTCAATTTAAGAATAAAGTTTAACCCTTAAACACATGTACATACATACATATGTACATATATGAAAATTTTGTACGCACATAAAATTAACGATTTATGTTGCAACGTTGTAACTAACATTGCTAAATATTTTATTATGCGTCTTGCGTTGAAGGGTTAAAGAAATGTATCACATTATATGCTTCTTTCATTATTAGTGAAAGCAACAGCAACAATAAACGGTATGCCATATTTGGAGCCTCTTGTGTCAGAGTAAACCTGTACATTTTCGGAATGGGGGATAATAATAAAAAACCGAATTTCTTGCGTTATTCGAATTAAAATGCGGATTCAACATTTTCGTGGCGTCTTTGAATAGAATTTTACTTTCCATAATGATTATTTTGCCCCCAAAAAAACAAGCAGGAAAAAAATGAATAAAAATTTAAAAAAACAACCCGCATATTCTGACCCGATTGTGAAAATTATTACTACACATATGAAAATATATACATTTCTTTAAATATATGAGAGACAACAACAACAAAAAATCATTTATTTACATTAGAATGTTATGGAAAAATGATAAAATTCAAATCTGAGATAAATAGAACGAAAGTTAAGCGAACAAAAAAATTGCACGATAAAAGGGAAAATGTTTCAGGTGCTTAGACGAAAAAATATTCCCACACAGAAAAAAAAATATAAGAAAAAACAGACGAAAAAATAAAAATTAAAAAAAATAAAATTATACAAAAAAATAAAAAAGAAATGATTTTCGTAACAAACGAAGCAGCGAGCCGGCCCCTTTCGGTCGTCAATTTGCATGAGGAAATCAATCAAGTTGCCAGTGAATTGCATGATATTCCATCATCGACAGCCATAACAATAGCAAGAACAACAACAACAGCAACCGCAACAACAACGGCAGTAGCGGCAACAACTGCTAACACTAACCAACCCACAATGGCGTTTAAAGTTGGCGACTTATCTTCGGTACCAATAACGACGACATCATCATCAACAACAACAACAACAACAACAACAACAAACGCAACAACAGCAACAGCTTCTGTGCTAAGAACATCAGTAATAAAGTCATCAACACCAAACGAAGTACTTAAAGCAGAAAATCCAACAAATCCAGCCACAACTACCACAGCAAATGCAACAGTTACAACAACAACAACAACAACAACAACATCAGCAACAACAACAAACTGCATAACAAAATCATTTTGTGCAACAGAAAGTGAGCAACAGTTCGCCGGTAAGAAAGCACAAGCAACAACGTGCATACACACAGAGAGACACGGACACACATTCACGCCATTCATGCATACAGAGTGGTGAATAAAAAGTATGAGCTTTCCGTGTCCCTGTGTGTATGTGGTTAAATGCTTATTTGTTATTGTATGCGGGAATTTAACAGTGAGGGAGAGAATGAAAGCTATTCTTCTCAATTCAATTTCATTCTGTTCTATTTCTTAATGTAAAAAAAAAAAAACACTGTCGCGATAATTGATTTGTTGTAGCATAGTTTTAGGCAAATCAATTGAAATTCCAACCCAGCTAGCATTTGGAAGGCAGTTTTTCTTTCTTAACAAGTCTTTTTCGAGCGCCCTTGAAGCGATTGAGCACATGCTCGATTAAAAGAAGACTCCAAAATGACTCTTAAATAAGTTTGTTTCAAAAGCGATTCGTATTAATAGAAATATATAGAGCAATCGCCAATTAATCACGTAAGCGACTGAAATATCATCAATCAACCTGTTGCTATGTTATATTTGTCTTAAAATTTGATTTAAAATTGAATTGAATAGAATTTGACTTTAAAGTTATAAACGAAAAATTTCCATGACTTTCGATTTGGCAAACACGATCTCGACGGGTGAGCACATGACTAGAAATCGAGAGCTCCGAGGTTCAAATCCCACAGCATGCGGAATAAAAGACAATGAAAAAAGAACATTATTGAATTAATATTGTATTAAAAGCAAACTATCATAAGCCCAGCAAACCATAAGAGTCTGAAAAGAAATTTTTCTGGCTCCTTTTTCGGAGCTTTCACGCGCCTAAAGAGTGCATAAAACGATCTTTAACGATGCCAAAACCCTTAGAAAAGAGGGGGGTTTGTTTTTCCTTCGAAAATGGTTCATCTGAAGGTGCTCCTAATTTCTTTTAGAAATGATGATTTTGATGAAATTATTTTTTATGGTCTTTTTACACGCCTAAAGTAGTCATTTTAGGAGCGTTTGCTGAGAATATATCTCGGAAAAGATTCGGAAACGATATCAAATATGAGTCGAAGGAGACTCGAAAATTATAGGAAATACGATTCAACAAAGACTCCAAAATGATCCTAAATATGAGTCAAAAATGATAATAAAAATGACTCGAAAAAGACTCGCAAATGATATCAGATTTGACCACCCAAGAAGAGTCGAGGCTAGGGTTCCATTCTCTCCCGACCAAAAGGATAATTGCTGATTAGAAAACGAGCTCATATTTGAATATTTTTTTTTATCACAATGGCGACTCGAAAAAGAGAAGCTTTCGATCAGAAAGTTCATAAAATGTTGGCTGCTGGTAAGAAACTTTTTTTTAATTAAAAAAAATTTTTTTTTTGGAACTGAGCTTGCGACTACTTAAGGTGAAATTGATTTACAATAATTAATAAATACTTAAATGAAAAATTATGTGAAAAAACTTAATAATCGAATGCAAATATATGTAAATCAAAGAAATCGAGAAAATGAGAGCAACAACAAAAAAAAAAAAAAAAATATATTAAAGAAAAGGATAGATATTATATGATATGAATTCATGCGGTTTCCTTTGTGGGAGCGCATCATCGTTCGGAAACAACTAACATCATCTTTCATATCAATATCAAAGGAACTCATTCACGCATTGATTCATGATTGATTGATGCATCCATAGCACTTTCATGTTGTCGCTCACACACCCACACACACACACACACACACATATATATATATAAACATACACACTTAGCTATACAATTTCAATAAAAGAATTCGTGGAAAATTCTCTCTTTGCAGGTACATGTACATCCGGTACAAGTTCATCTGGTGGAGGCAGTCGTCCGGGACACAGAAAATCATCACTCGCACTAACGCCGGAAGATGAAACAATGGATGCACATCAAGTAAGTAAAGGCGCCAGCGCATCCAATAAAATCCATCTCCTCAGGCATCGGTTTTTTGATTTTTCATTTTTTTTTTTTTTTCTCTACTATTATTATTCCCTTGAGAGTCAGTCGATTCACCACATATGCTATGGACTCGATTCCGATGATTATATATATATATATTTTTTTTTTTTTCATCTGATTCGATTTGATTCGCTTCGCTTTGGTTCGGTGTTCGTTCGGCCGGTCGTTGTTCGATGCGATTTGATCAGATCGCTCTTGTCATCGCGGCTGAGAATATTGATAAAAATATCGAACGTGGCTGTGATTGATTGATAGATTGATAGGTGTAACTGCCATTTTAGGAAAGCTATTGTGCACTCGAACGTGTAATTCGAGTGCGTGGATTACATATTTGATGCGATATACGTTGAATGGAATCGAATCGCTACATCGGTACGGCATGCCGCGGCATGTGGCGTATGGGTAGATGCATACACACATATACATATATATGTATGTACGTATGAACGTGTGTGCATATGTCCGGATAGCACATTTAGTTCACACACAATAATGTGCTATGTGCGATGTGCGGTGTGCGTGCGCTCGAAGCTCGCCTCTACTCTGCGCAGTCCAAGTGACCATCAAATGCAGCTATTCACATCGTTTACCCCAATCTTAAGTACGCTTTTATGGTCATAACCGCTGTGTTAAATATGTGAAGTGCCACTTTTTGGCGAGTTACATGCGCGCCAAGTTCGTTTAATGCCATATCAAAGTGTACAGAACAGCCTTTTATGTGCGCCGCTCATTTACACGTTTTTGTATCTCCGATATTTAGTATCTCGGATTTTGTTCGAATTTATCAAATTAGCAAGATAATAACACCAACAAAAAATTGTTTGTTATATTTTTGTTTTTTCTTTTTTTTTCTATTAAAGTGTCAATAAAAAAATTTTGATAAAAAATAAAAGGAAATGAATTAAATCAAATGAAACGACTCCATTCCAAGTACAGGAACCGTTAGAGCAAGAAGGAAAGAAAGAGAGAGATTCGTGCGAGTTTAAATAATTTTCTCCTTTGCGGCATTTTTCGAGCCTTTAAAAATCGAAGCGTAGGAATTGCGGAAAATGTTCAATATATGCAAACGAAAGGCAACAGCTACAATCAAATCCTAGATTGATTAAATCTGCCCCAGCAGCGAAATTGTCATTGCATGCCAACGACATCGACTACAATGTAATGCAGCTGCAATTTGGGTGAAATGGTCCCTAATGTAATCAATTCTTCAAAATTTCAAGCTCTCATTCATGCTGAAATGCATATATTTATTTATGTATACCTACATATATGGTTATGTCACCTATTGTGGACCCCATAAGCAAAAGTTTAAATAAAAATTTAGTGAAGAAGGTTAACCGTAGTATTTAAATACCATTCGTTAGTCAATATAGTAGGAAACTTTCCATGGTAGCAGAACTTCAAAATGTTTTTTATACAAAAAAATTTTTGATTTTGAAAAAAGGGTAGAATTTTTGGAGAAAAAAAAAATTCAACCTTGAGTGGACCATCCAAGGAAAATTAAAAAAAAAACGGTCGAAAGATCTAAAAAAAACCACATAAATACAAAATTTCTTTAACTGAGCATCGGATTCAAAATCATTACCCGAGGCCCAATGTTTGCATGTAAAAAAGTTTTTGTTATTTAAAAATCACCAAAATATTTAATAAAGCTCATAAAATTAGTTAACACTGTTCCAAAAGTCTATTTATATCCATAAAGATGCTAAATTATTTATATTAGGAATGAATATTAGGAATGAACGCTCCACTGAAGATGGCTAGCAGTGGTCCACTCAAGGTGAATCATACGATTTCAAGTATTTAATCAGGACGGAGCCTTTGATTGTTATTATTTCTCTCGATTTCAGTAATCAAATTTAATTCGGAAGTACGGGTAATTAACCTATACATCTGAGACTGGTTCTGGGGCTGCCAGCTTAGGCCACCAGACAGGCCTTCAGGTACATTTGCTAGCGTTCTGCGCGCTTCTAATGAAAAAATCTCTAGGTTGAGGTGGAAAAAGACCAACCGGATAAGTCGCCTACTGTTGACGATTACTGTTAGCTTCGAGTGCTCCCCTTTGATCTTACCGGCAAGGGAGGCCCAGCCAGAAGCTACGCTACCGCCGGCATCGCTCTCAGGATCGTCGCAACCTGCTGAGCCCCCTCGCCCCGGCAAGGCGAAAAAAAATTTTTTTAAATCGACTCTCGTCTGAGCGGGAATTTGAATTCGCCGACATCAGATTATAGGAAATCTCTTCATTTTTTAACAGAAATTCCTTCTTATTTCTGCGAAAAATCATCTCAATTTTATTGAAAAGAAATTCCGCTAAAATTTAAGAAGTTCCTCTTCTTGGAGAAAATCTATAGAGAAATCTTCTAACCTTTTCTTGTTTTTGGTTACTCCGTCTTTAGCTCTGTGTAGGCTGCATTACCAATAACTATATTATGCATTACCTTGAAAAAAAATGTGTAAAATCTTTTGTTTTTTATTTAATGACTGCGTTGATGAAAGGTGATGCAGCAGAAGCCTTTACCCCTTACTACCAATCTCATTCAATGGTAAATGTTATGCATATTTTATTAGGGTTAGAATTGAGGGTTTCATCGAATGACATTTTAAGCCATGGATGAAGCATCGATGCTGAATACGTTCCATTCGCTTCTGGGTGGTTCCATATCCGCTTGTATGTGTTGAATATTTGAAAGAATTGCTGCACTGTTCAAAATCAGGCATAACCATTTACAAGGCCGCAAAAACAGGAATAAAATTTAAATACTATCTTAGTAGGAACACCTTTTTATACCCAGCGTAAGCGGGGTATATTAGTTTTGTGCAAATCTTGTAACAGGGAGAATTAAGCTCCGGAGATATAGAAAAATGTATATAGAAATGATCAGGATCAAAAACTGAATCGATTTAGACATGTCCGTCTGTCCGTCTGTCCGTCTGTCCGTCTGTCCGTCCGTCCGTCCGTCCGTCCGTCCGTCTGTCCGTCTGTCCGTCTGTCCGTCCGTCCGTGGTCGGATCTCCTCCGAAACGGCTGGACCAATCAAGTCGAAATTTGGCACACAGGTATATCGGGATCCGAGTATGATCCTAAGTAAAAATGGGAGACATCCGCCCACTGCCACGCCCACAAATGAATATAATGTGTTTTCAGTAAAATGCTTGTAACTTGCGAACCACTCAACACATTCCTTGATATTTGGTGTACTGGTAAACTACGAAAAGGGACATATCCTGGCAAAAAATGGACGCCGCCCACCTCGAGCCACGCCCACAAATAAGCCCAAAATTAAGGGCTTATCGTAACTTGTGAAGTAAAAGGCGTAGAAGCTTCAAATTCGCAACATAGGTTCACCAAGGCGAATGAAAGGTGTAGGAAAAAATTTTTTATGACCCGCCCACTGCCACGCCCAAAAATGAAGATTTTTCGTAACTTCCGAAGTAAAAGGCGTAGAAGCTTCGAATTCGCAACATAGGTTCACCGACGCGGAATGAAAGGTGTAGGAAAATTTTTTTTATGGCCCGCCCACTGCCACGCCCAAAAATGAAGATTTTTCGTAACTTCCGAAGTAAAAGGCGTAGAAGCTTCGAATTCGCAACATAGGTTCACCAAGGCGAATGAAAGGTGTAGGAAAAAATTTTTTGGGCCTGCCCACTGCCACGCCCACAAATAAAGATTTTTCGTAACTTCCGAAGTAAAAGGCGTAGAAGCTTCAAATTCGCAACATAGGTTCACCAAGGCGAATGAAAGGTGTAGGAAAAAATTTTTTGTGGCCTGCCCACTGCCACGCCCACAAATAAAGATTTTTTCGTAACTTCCGAAGTAAAAGGCGTAGAAGCTTCAAATTCGCAACAAGGTTCACCAAGGCGAATGAAAGGTGTAGGAAAATTTTTTTATGGCCCGCCCACTGCCACGCCCACAAAAAAAGATTTTTCGTAACTTCCGAAGTAAAAGGCGTAGAAGCTTCGAATTCGCAACATAGGTTCACCAAGGCGAATGAAAGATTTAGGGAAATAATTTATGTTGCCCTCCCACTGCCACGCCCACAAATAGAGAAGCAAAACATAGTGCGCTCATAATGTCGGGACGCTGGGTATTTCAAAGTCGGGCTTGACCGACTTTAGCTTTCTTACTTGTTTTTATTATTCCTATGACTCTTTTCAAAATAGAAAATCGTTGGAAAAACATGGAAAAATTGATGAAATGATTGCACAATGAATTTTACATTAATCATTTTAGGGGCGATCGAGGATGCGGGGGGAGGCTATTTTGACAGTATTTATTTGTAATTTACGCATGAAATTTTCATAAATTAAAAACATCAATTGAACTGCAGTGGCTGCTTAGGCAGCAGAATCGTTTTGTTGGAATTAAAACCCGAATCCAAAATCTGGGACATCATAAACCAATGTGGGAAAATAAAAGCTTTTAATACCTTTAAAAAAAAAAAACAACTCGTCCTGGAATAATTTTCTGCAAACGCGCCCCTTGAAAGCCAGTATTGGGTGGAGGAAAATTAATTCTTATAGCTATTCATCCGTACAATGAATTGGCCACAATTAAATCCGATTAAAAAGTACTTAACATTTACGCCCTTGAACGGACGAGTGAGAATTACTATTATTTATTTTATTTGTTTCTTTCTTTTTTGGATAATTTTAAATCTGTTGTAGGTTATTTAAATTGGTGGTATTGAAAAAAAATATTTTGCCTTTAATAACACTGGTCTACATAAACTAAAATTGGACATCGCTGAAACACATTTTTAAAGAGAAACTCGGGCTCGCCGATCATGAAAACGGCATCCATTTTTTATTCCCAAAGTATAGTTCTTCGGGCATTGGCAACAAAAAAAATTCTTTATTACTTTTTCAATTATTGTTAATATCTCTGGAAATGTTTGTTTAAATAAAATAATATATACTCGTAATATACTCGTAATATATACTCGTACAAAATTGCAAAGAAAAATTGCAAACCCTAAATTTTTATCTTATTTTTTGTTTATTTTATTTGGTCGCTGCCTTGGGCTTTGTGAACTTTAGACAATTAAAATGACAAATATTGATATATTGAAGATTTTTCCCCAATGCACAAAGTTTCGATCTAATTTTTGGTTATTAAGAATTTTTTTATTTAAGTTCACATGAAGGACTGTTGTTTTAAGTTCATAGAAAATTCTTGTTTTTCAACTATAGTAGACCTCGGTTGAGAAACAAAGGACACGCTAACGAGCTCGATTAAAATGGATGCCCTTTTGGGTGATCATCGACTCCGAATAAGTGTGAAAATCACCAATTTTATTCTTACCTCGTGAATATCCTCCAAATATGTACACCAGTGTTATTGAAGCAAAACGGAAAGAAAAAAACATTCTGAGTGCCCATTGAAAACAGTAATTTTCCGCAGGAAAGAAATTTTATGTTTAATTTATAATAAATGGCTAATGCCAATCAATGAAAAAATCAAACAAAATGAAATCGAAAAAGAAAATGAAATGAAATGAATAAATAAACCGAACTGAATCGAACTGAACTGAACTGAAATGAAATGAAATCAAAGCGAAAATCATAAAACCGGAACGCAAAGGAAAATGCCATAACTTAAAAGCGTATTCAAAAGTAATTCGGAATCGGATTCCAAATCAGAATTCTTATAAATTGCCCAGCCGATGTGAACAGCGAAAATTTATTAACTTCGTGAAAAGTTTATCTTTTTTTTTCATTATTTTTCATTATTTATTATGATTATTATTATAATTATTATACGTCATTTCACGTCGCAATATTGACAAAATTCATTATCATTCGATACGATTTCGTGCGACGTCTCTTTCGAGCTTTTTCGTTGCTCGATGTGAAAAACCTTGCGAAATAAATAAAATGTCTCTTAGCCGGAAATCAATATGTGTTGGACTCTGATTTTGTTTGGGGAAAAAACAAATTTTGTTCCTCAAAATAATGTAATTTAAAAATATTATATTACAATAAATACATAAATATGTATGTAAATCTTTTCTCACAATTTTTGAAACGGAAATCGTCGAAAGAGAAATGGAAATGAGAAGCTTTTCGTTAAGTCTTTGCATCATGGCTGACTTTTGAATAGTGCAGCGATCCTTGCAAGCATTCGACACATACAAGTGTATGGAACTAATTGTAAAAAACTAAGGACTTGATTTTTGACTGCTATCTTGGCATATGGGCATTTCCTTGTGAGAACTAGAAACCAAAGAAACCCATCTTCTGCACCACATGTAAGGGTTCCAAAATCCTATCAAATTACAAAGAAAACTAAAAGCAAAATATTGGAAAATGTGGTCGCGAACGTACGAAAAAATACAGGGTGCAGGAATTGTTGCGCAAAAATTCCTGCACTACTTGAAGGTATATTAATCGATTTATAAAAAGGTTTGATCGAAAAATTTCCATATGATAACAGACCCATCGCACTCTTTGTCTCTCTCTCTCTTTCTTTCTTTCTCTGTCTCTCTCTTTCTCTCTCTCTCTTTCTCTCTTTCTCTCTTCTCTCTCTCTATCTCTCTCTATCTCTCTCGATATCTCTCTCTCTCTCAATATCTCTCTCTCTCTCGATATCTCTCTCTCTCGATATCTCTCTCTCTCGATATCTCTCTCTCTCTCGATATCTCTCTCTCGATATCTCTCTCTCGATATCTCTCTCTCGATATCTCTCTCTCTCTCGATATCTCTCTCTCGATATCTCTCTCTCGATATCTCTCTCTCGATATCTCTCTCTCTTTCTCTTTCTCTTTCTCTTTCTCTTTCTCTTCTCTCTCTCTCTCTCTCTCTCTCTCTCTCTCTCTCTCTCTCTCTCTCTCTCTCTCTCTCTCTCTCTCTCTCTCTCTCTCTCGCTATGCCACATCCCCTTAATATATCGAGATCACGTGGAATAGAATCGGCTTCATTCAATCGATAAAGATATCTATATTTTGACGGTCCTATCTTTTTCTAAATGCAGTGTCATCACTACTTTTTATCCCGTGTTCGTGTCGGTATTATCGCATGGATTTTCTTTCGATTTTTGGTCATTTTTAGACCCTTTATATCTCGTCAATTACTTGCAAATGCATAACATTTTCTATTTCAAAAATATTGCATTGACTCACAGCGATATTTCGATCCATAATACATATAGAATACATATATAGTTATTAAGAAGTCGCTTTTATTGCTTATCAATTATTTTTTTGTGTTTTTTGGTTTTGATAAATTGATTAAATATCGCAAAGTTATCGTCGTTGTCTATTTCTGTTATCGCTTGTCAAATTTATAATACAACCTATAAATATATGTATTTATAGAAGTGAACAATAGGCATTTGATATCTAAAACTTCTTAAACTTTCAACAAATATTTACCTTTTCCCAATCAATTGCCCGTGATTGAGCATTGGATTTTATTTGTGTGACACTAATATTTCAATATTCGAAGCACTGCCCAATAAACCATTTCACAAGTGAAATATAACTTCATTGGAGAATAATCAAATAAAGAACAACATTTAAGTGTACGATACTAAGCTTAATAAAAACGAAAAAATTCGATTACCTAATGAAGCGTTTCTTTGATTTGTTTGTTGGTATGGAGTTTTGAAAATCATAAGTATTATTTTATTGAATAGAACTCGAATCCACAACATTTTTTTTATTTTTAAAAGCAAAACAATTTCGAAATTCCTTTAATCTCACTCTGTCTGTCTCTCTTTCCCTCTCTCTCCCTCTATATTTCTCTCCTCTCTCTCTCCTCTCTCTCTCCTCTCTCTCCCTCTCTCTCTCCTCTCTTCTCCTCTCTCTCCCTCTCATCTCTCCTCCTCTCTACCTCTCTCTCCCTCTCTCTCTCTCTCTCTCTCCCTCTCTATCCCCTCTCTCCTCCCTCTCCCTCTCATTTTCTCTCCTCTCATTCTCTCCTCTCATTCTCTCTCTCCTCTCTCTCCTCTCTCTCTCTTCTCTCTCCATCTCTTCTCTCTCTCTCCCTCTCTCTCCCTCTCTCTCCCTCTCTCTCCTCTCTCCTCTCTCCTCCTTCCTCTCTCCTCTCTCTCCCTCTCTCTCCCTCTCTCTCCCTCTCTCTCCTCTCTCTCTCCCTCTCTCCCTCTCTCTCCTCTCTCTCCTCTCTCTCCCTCTCCTCTCTCTCTCCCCTCTCTCCCTCTCTCCTCTCCTCCTCTCTCTCCCTCTCTCTCCCTCTCTCTCCCTCTCTCTCTCCCTCTCTCTCTCTCTCCCTCTCTCTCTCTCCCTCTCTCTCCCTCTCTCTCCTCCTCTCTCTCTCCCCTCTCTCTCTCTCCCTCTCTCCCTCTCTCCTCTCTCCCTCTTCCTCTCTCTCTCCCTCTCTCTCCCTCTCTCTCCCTCTCTCTCCCTCTCTCTCCCTCTCTCTCCTCCTCTCTCCCTCTCTCCCTCTCTCTCCTCTCTCACTTCTCTTTCCTCCCTCTCCATCTCATTCTCTCTCCCTCTCATTCTCTCTCCCTCTCATTCTCTCTCCCTCTCCCTCTCTCCCTCTCTCTCTCTCTCTCTCCCTCTCTCTCTCTCTCTCTCTCCCTCTCTCTCTCCTTCTTTCTCTCTCCCTCTCGCTCCCTCTCACTCTCTCTCCCTCTTTTTCTCTGTCTTTCGCTCCCTCTCACTCTCTCTCCCTCTTTTTCTCTGTCTTTCGCTCCCTCTCTCTGTCGCTCACTCTCTCTCTCCTTTTCTCTCTTTTCCTCCATATACCAAACAAAATTAATAAGAACGCGCACAATTCAAATGGCAGCAAAACTATTTACATACATATGACCAACAAAATCGAAGTGTTTCAAATGAGTTGATTCATAAGAGTGCGACCAAAAAAACAGTTTTTTTGTTGTTACACCTTATGCTAGGATGTTTTTCACAAACAGAAAAAATTTTAAATCAAATTTAAAACGCTTTATTCGGTACAATTTTCCAATACACCTAGTTTGAAATTCTTGAAGGTCTTCAATGGAAGTGGCTGAGATAAAAATTCTCCCAACATACTCGTACATATGAACGTGAATACTGATTAAGGTTGCTGGAAAAACACTCTCTCTGGGTGTATATAAATTTTTTTAAGACTTTGATGACACACGGCAACACTGTTCAGTTTTCCTTTCCTCTCGCTCCCCAATTGTTCTAAGTCGCACATTTATAAACTCAAACACCCGAATAGCTATAAATCAAACATAGATTCTTCACAGCCAAAACTCTGTGCGAAAGAACAAATGAAAAAAGTAGGAAGGGGGAAGGGGGGAAAAAACTGGGCTAAGAATAAAGCAAAAAGAGAGTGATAATGCTATTATTGTATTATAGTATGGAATTATGGAGAAGTATAATGGATTAATCGGTATGTGTTCATTTGTCTTATCGCTTTCAATCGAAAACAAACAACAACAACAAAAAATGTATGAATTCCATTAACGAAAACGCCAAGTCAAGTCAAGAGCCATTAAAGCCCACTAAACTAATTCGAATCGAGGTGCTCTAAACGATCGAGTAAACAAATACGACGCGGCATAACGGCATGAAAATAAATTTAAAATAAAAAAAGAAAATGAACTTTCATTCTTTTTTTTTTTTCATTCTAATTTGAAAATTAAACATAAGAGACGTACCTATGCTAAATAAAAAAGAGGGAGATACAATTTCTCAGAGTACTCGAAACGAATTTGAATTCGAAATCGAAAACGAAATCGAAAACGAAAACGAATTCGAAATTGGAAATTAATCAAAACGAACTAATGTGGAAAATATAAGAATTAAGAAAAAATATAAAAAGTACGCGAGCGGAACGAAGAAGAACATTCTTTTTATTTAAAGCCTGGTTTCCAATAGTGCAAGAATTCCCGAAAATATTCAACACATGCAAATACATGGAACCACTTACAATGAAAATCACAGTTAATTGAAACTGCTTTCATTTGGTTGTGATGTGTTGAATATTTGTGGAAATACATAGATGCACTAGTGGACACCAGGCATAATGAAAGTCGATTCGAAATTTTACAAAATTCGAAGAAAAACACACAAGCGTACTTAAATCGAATAAGAACAAATGAAATCAAATCAAATAATTTACCTAATGAGAATGAGTGTGATTTCTTTTTAGTTTTTTTTTTTATATAAGTATTTCTTTAAAAAATCTACCTATATATTTTTTTAAATTTATTTTCTGTATTTTTTTACTTATTTTTAATATTTTTCTAATAAAAAAAAATTGTTTTTCTTAATTTTTTTTTTAATTTTTTTTATTTATTTTTTATTTATTTATTTTTCAATTTATTTTTATTTTTTTTTTTTTTTTTTTTGAGTAATTATTTCATTTCATTTGTTAATTCCTTTCGGTGATCGCTTTTTTGAATTTTGTTTTCTATCGAGCCAATTTACGGGAAAATTACTCAAGAGGTCTCTGACAAAATGCCGCAAAACGATATGATACGATACGAGGAGTTCATTGATACTGCATTACTACAATTCTATAATACCTTCTCCGTTTATATTGTATACCGGCAGTTAATTGACGTATCGCGATCGATGTGGTCACTCCAAAGCCATGGCCTCGCTGTGAACTCGGAAATCTCATACCTTTTCTTTGTTGTGTTTTAGTTGTTTTTTTGTTTTCTTTGTTTTTTTTTTTTCTGTTTTTGTTTCTTTTGTTTTTGTTGGCTTTTTGCCCCCCACTATTTATATACGTTCATTACATAAAGCCATAAAATAAAAAGTCTATTACTACGAAAAGAATCATAAAACGCTCCTCAATAACACTCAATGTGAGAGCGAAAAGAGCGAGAGAGAGAGAGAGAGAGAGAGAGAGAGAGAAAAAAAAACGATGTCAACATGCTCAGAGAAGCACTATAAAAACCGATGAAAGGATTTGTGTGATCAATGGAAGAAAAAACAGCTGTGTTTATTTGATGAAATAAAAAAAAAAAAAATAAATAAATAAATAAAAAAAATAAATCAACAAAGGTTTTTGTACTTTTTTTGAACGCAATTCCCTAGCGCAAGAAAGTAAAAACAATATATCATCGATTCGCAGTCAGTCGATTGCGCGCTCTTGAGAAGAAAAAGCTACATGTACATACTTATACGCAATAAGAAACGAATAAAATTACAATTTCCTTAAAAAGTGTTATGTATGTGTGAAAAAAAAAATTTTTTTTTAAATAAAAATAAAAATTATAAAATTCAAAAATAAAAGAGTGAGAAAATCAATAAACTATCAAGTATGATACTCGATAGTCGATCTCAAAAATCAAATCTATCAGAATCGGTGAAATCTCAATCGAAACTTTGCCGAGAATCTAAAAATCAACTATCGAATTGAGATAAATCCCTAATTTAAATCCAAAGGAAAACCAAAGATATACATATAAATTTAAAAAAAAAACCAAAAATTCTTCCGCATCAGACCAAAAAAGTCTTGTCGAAAAAAAAAAAAAATTCTTTTTCTTTTACTTACAAAATAAATATTCATATCAACAACGACTTACAACGGCTCGTATCAACGAAGGCAGGCGAAAGTTTAGCCGTCGAAATTGCACAGGAAAAAAAAAGAATACCAGTGAATCGGAAAAAAGATTTTTATTATATATTCATATATACATATAATTATATATATATATATATATATATATATATACAGAAGGCGAGAGAAAGAGCGAGAGAGAACGTAAAATGCGCAGCTGTCTGAAGAAAGTTGTAAAGGTTTTCCGCAAAAAGTCATCTAACGATACAACGAACTGCTGCGCTGATTCGGAGTCGAGTCGTTTGAATAAATTCGAAAATTGTGAAAAACAAAAGAAAAACATATTCGATGAAGTTGTGGAAAATAAAGAGGCCAAAAGACCAACGGCTGGGACAACAACAAGAACGATGCCGACGCCGACGACGCCGACAACGACAACGAAAAAACGTTCGAAGACGCCCGATAAGAAAATTGGCAATGAAAGAAAAGTAACCGAAGATTGTAGCAACTGTTACAGTGATAACGATAAAACCGTAATCGAGCCAATAAAATCAGTTGGAAAATATGACTATGTGATTTTGTCAAGCGATGTCGATCATGGGAATTGTGTCGATAACCAAAAGCTTAAGAATAAGAAGACGCCAAGTCTAGTCAATGCCAATGATAAGCATAGCCACCACCGACAACAACGCAAGCAGAAACAGCAACAACAACAACAACAGCAACAACAACAACAACCAAAGCAAGGAACTTTGCGTATTGGGCAACAGAGAAGCAACAGTAACAGCGACGTCAGCATTAAAGGTAACATTCATGGCAAAAGCAAAAGCAAAAGCAAAAGTAAGAGCAAGACCGATGGGGACGATAAGGCGATAGCAAAGCAAGGTATGATGGAACACGTTGGGCAAAAGAAAACATCGTCTTCTGGTGTTGACAGCCGGTATGACGATAGCATGAAGACAACAACAAAAGCAACAGCAACAACAACAGCAACAGCAACAACAACGACAACGACAACGGCCACACCGCTCGGTAGAAATTCTGATAGCCTTTTACGTACAATTCATGAGCAAAATAAACGAAAAAAATGCGAAAAAAATGAAAATCAAAATGAAAATGAAACTGAAACTGAAAACTCCAATAAATCTCACGATCATTCCTTCATCGATGAGTATAAGTCTCTCGTTGAGGATAGGTCGCCGCAGCAACAGCAATTGGCCATGGCCCTGACAGCGTCGAGCGAATTTTTAATGAATTTCGAAGATGCTTTCAATTTCAATGCGAATGTGAGGCCATCGCCGGCATTCGGTCGCAGGCAAAATGAGAAACGTACGCAGGATGTACTCCAGAGAGCACCTTCAATTGTTATCGCCGATAACGTAAATGCCAATGTTGATGACAACAACGGCAATGACAACGACGATGCGGATATTGCAAAGACCCCCGAAGAAATTGAATATGAAACGACTGCGGCTGCTGAGAGCGGAGACGTTATGACACCATTACCCTCGAGCAATGCCATCAATTCGAAGCAATTCAGTTTCGGACGCAATATGCAACCGGAAATTATTGAAATCATACGAAATTTAGATACGAATGCATTGCGAATCAATAATCTAACAGTCGAGGACAAATTGGAAATTTTGCGTAATCTCGATGGACAGAATCAGAGAAATGGTGGCGGTGGCGGTGCTCAACATGGAGTTGGATTGCGAAAATTGTTAGAACAACAGCAACAAACAAAAAACGATAACAACGATGAATGTGAATCGGATGAAAATGATAATGATGAAGTTATTTTACGTCGTCAGATGATACCGTTTAAGGACATCGACGATCAAAGGAGTTTCTTAATGCCGCTATCCGGTATTATAAGTTGTTCAAGTTTATTCGAACGTCGTCAGCCACAAACACCGAAATTGAAATTATACGTTCATCCATCTGAGGACAAGACCAAACAAGAAACAAGAAAGACAACCAATTCGTCTTTTGATGCTGCTATCGATTTTCAGGTATGAAAATTCAAAAATCACCACAGGTGAAATAGAAAAGTGACAAGTTTAAAGCGACGAATTAACAATTAAGGCAATTGGATTGTTCAAAAGGCTTCCAACTTACGAAGATATTCATAATTTTCCATGAGATAAAAGATCGAAGCATCCTCTTGAGAGATTGATTAGAGACTTATTGCCCGTATCAATGACATATTGAAAAGAGTAATTTTAATCGACTTTTCATTGTATAAGTGTGGTGAAAAAGTTTTACTAATCCTCTCTCGAGTCCATCCCCCGATTAGGCCTTCTCAATAGATGTCGAAGCTCTTCTTCAAAAGAACATAAAAAGACTCTCCTATTAAGAATAGGATGTAACCCTTTGTGACATACATACCTACATTAATTTACACGGGTAAAAAACCGAATTCTGGCATAATATTCATTCCAAAAAAAAAAAAAAAAAAAAACTCAATATCCTTATCGGAAGTCATCGAAGGACAATGGTCACATTGTTTAAGCGATTACACTGAGCTAAAAATCGTAGTAAAAATAACAAAAACGTAGTTAATTTAACTACGAACAGCAATGATTTGGCTCTATTAACGGACGTAGTTAAAATAACCACAAGCGAAGTAAAAAACTTGAAATACGAAAGTAGTACCAAATCCCAAGTCGGCGGGTTCGATCCCCGGTGAGGCAGGCGTAATTTTTTTTTTTTTTTTACAAATAATAACATAAAATGTAGGTATATAATATTTAAAAACCTTACAGGAATAAAAAGTTTTAAGACTAACATTTTATGCAAAAACAAAAAAAATATATTTTGGAAAGCCGGGATGGGGATGGGGCCCTCTCTTCTCTCCAATTTATGAGGTTGGGTAAAGCTTGATTTTTCATTCTAGATGTCTTTTTTTTCTTTAATATTTTTCCACTTACTTGAAAAATTCCCATTTTTAACACATTTCATTCGCCTGCTGTAGGATTTGAACCCGAGCTCTTCGGGTTGCTGAGCGAATACGCTACTCGTACGCCACGGAGAAATCTAATTCTCGTGGACTAAATATGTTACTTAAGTCAAATGAAAATTATTTTACGTGTTTTTTGATAGAAGTTTTTTAAATACGTGTGTAAAGAAATTTGCTCCTAAAGAATACGCATGCCTATTAAAGTCATGTTTGAATACGTCCGTACTACATATTTGCTCTAAAATAACTACGGTCGTAGTATACTACGAATCGTTGTAAATTACACAACCGTAGTTTTCGCTCAGTGTACCTCACGATATTGGTTCGCAAATCATGTACACATTTTTGTCCAATATGGGGCATTTCACGTGAAGCGGACACCGAAAAAAGGGTCATATTCCGAAAATTGATCATATTTAGATATACATATAGCACCTCTAGAGAATATGAGTTAAATTGCTTGGTACGCATGTTCAATGCTTTTTATCTCCTAAAATACTGGCTATTTCATTTTTAAACTTACATGACATTTTCCTGACACTTTAAGCTTAAATTCGAAAAAAATAAAAAAAAAATAAAAAGGTCGAAGTTGTTGTAATTTTGCTTTAACTATTTCACCACCAATTTTACACTGAAAAAAAAAATTTTTTTTTTTTATTTTATTTGCACTCTTGAATAGATCAATTATTTGTCTATTGAAACCGTTACTATTTATTTTAAAAAAAAAAATTTTTTTTTATTCGAAACATTACACGGCAAAAAAAGTATTTTTCAGTTCATAAATTTTTTATAAGCCTATATCTCGAAAACAATCGGTAATACAACAAACATTCTGTGCTGTCTAACTTATAATTTCTAGTGGTACAATTAATCCAAATATGAAGAATTTTCGGAACATGACTCTTTTTTCGTGGTCCGCTTCACGTGAAATGCCCCATATAACCCCAAAGGGTTAGTAAAAAAAAAACCAACAATTGTTTTTGGTGAAATACGACAACTAAACTTCCCCACATATTCTAGCAAAATACGAACTTCACCACATGGAGTTCCATTATCAGTGCTGCCACTGTTATATTTCGCGAATAATTCCCCGAAATCTGTCTCAAAATAAGGCGAAATTCCCTTAAAATTGTTCTTTAAATCTTCTTAAAACAAAAACTTCGTCTCATCAAAATTCGCCCGGAAAGATTTTCTCCAATAAATCTCCCCCATAGAGACCACAAATTTTTGCTTCACTGCTTCACACCACTGGCATTCTAATATTACAAAAACCTAAATAAAAAAAAAAACAAAAAAATGAGAAAAAACGAATAGCTTCCTAAAGCCCGCACCCCACGTTTTTCCTCCGCCTAAATGAACTATAATTTAGTATCAAAAAGCTTGATTAAGAATTAAGAAAATTCCCTTTACAGTGTAATGAATTGTTAAGAAGGTAAATGTTTGACGATTTACGCTTTAATGTGGAGAGAAAAAATAAAAATGAAAAAGAAAAAAGAAAAAGGAAAAATAAAAACAAAGCGGAAAGCGGAAAAGAAAAAGAAAGGGCGTCTTTGTAGGCGTAATTAAGCAAATACCTCACATTTTCCTGTCGTCAGCTTAATTTCAACGAAAAGAAATTGAACGAAAACAATTCCGGCCAAAAGAGAAAATATTTTTGCCCTGTTTTTTTATTCCTTTATTTATTTATTTTTTGTTTTATTTTAGTTTTCAGATGTCGGCATGCAACAGCAAAGAAGATTGTTTAAGAGGCTTTTCCGTTCATTTTTCTACATCAATTTTACGACAATTTTTATCTCGTTTTATATACATATATATATATATATGTATATTTTTGTTTATGTGTGTACACAGTTATGTGAAAAAAGGGGTGCCCCACGAAATTTTTCGCGAATAGGTATGCCTTGACGTCAGTTCGTGTTATTAGCATTACTTCATGATTCAGTTTGAGCCATTGAGAATTTCTTTGCAATATACCTAAATATATTTGCTGAAGTCGTTGGGTCTTTATGAGGAGAGATATTGTCGTAGTTATGGGGTAAATAATTTTTTCCATCCTTCTTTCTTTTTTTCTTTTCTTCAGACGCATTCTGACAAGCCTAAATTCCTCAAAAAAATAAAAAATAAAAAAATAAATAAATAAATAAAAAAAACAAGGCTAATTTAATTCAAAAACTTGGATGTGGGATCTAATCCCATTTTGGATCGAGAAGTTTGCTTAGAAAATTCAAATCCTTCAAAAGAAGATTGCTTTAAAGACTATAGCTGGGATCCCACTGACGATTCAAACGATTTCCAGAATCACAATAAAATTTGGGGGGTGGGAAAAAATTGGTCAAGACGAGCATACTTGTCGACAGGCACGCAGTCAGGGGGGGCATTTTAGAGGTTCAATGTGAACTCGACGTTAACGATACAGAGTGATAAGTTTTAGGAAATTTATTTGAAAATCCAATAAATCGAGGATCTCTCGAGCCATGACATAACCTTGCATTGAAAGGCAGAAGGATTTTATTGACTTCGTTTACTGGGTAAACGAGCTCAATTTAAAAAATATGAAAAACTTGGACTGCTTAGAGCATTTATCCAAAAAAAAATTTCCTTATGAAAGAATTAATTAAAAATCTTCGGAAAACTTTACCAGTTTTTTAGTTTTTGGCTGACTAAATTAGTAGGTATGTATGTATGAATGTGCTGCTTAAAAGTTTACTTAACGAACGCTCGAGCATAAAATCGACCTTCACAACGCTCTACTCTGAGAGCCATTAAGTAGGATGTACATTGCTTTGTTTTTGAGGAAACTGATTTAGATGAGTTTATAAATTCTTCAAGACGAGTGGCTTCAGTTCATTATTTTTTTTTTTTTCAACTACGCTACGCGTTCAATTAAGCGGGATTTTAAAAACCATTTCTAATTTCAAGTTTCTAATTTCCCTACATAAATTCTATGTGTTTTTTCTATGTGTTATCCTTCAACTTTGACTTAATGGAAGAAAAAGTACCCTGCACGAAATATCAATAGTGAATCTATACTCTTTCTCTACTGACTGCGTCAACAGTACTACTGACCAGCTATACCCGTCGCAATGCTTTACACTATAGACATTTAACATTGAGTTGTCATTGCATGTCTACATGTAGACCAAGGAACTAATGACGATCTATTGACGTCGGTACTATTATGTAGACAAATGGAGTACTCTTTTGCTTTATAAGGAGACACGTTGTTGACATGGTCAATAAAGATGAACTATACCTCTTGACAGTACAGTTTCTCTAATGACACCGCCTATAAATACTGTTGACGTTGGAACTAGCCATATGGCGACAGGCTTCCTGCAGGGTACCTATAGGAGGAGAAAACATTGTTGCCCATTGCCTTGGCTCATTCACCTTGGCGAAGTCTAGAAGAGACTAAAGGAAAACTTTTATATGGAAACGAAATTTAAACATTTTCGCCAGGCCCGTCAAATGAATTAAGGGGCATGGAGGGCCTAACTAACTTCCTGCATATAATTGTTTGTCTATTATTTCATGGAATGACATTCGGTAGTAACGACGCGAGAAGACACGAAAAAAAATTCTTATCTACGCACGATAACACTTTCAAGAGAAATTTCTACACTTATTCATTTATTTTCAGACACTAATCTTTCACAATTAATTGTTGTGAGCTATAAAAATCGTATAACGTGTTAGAGTTTGACTTTGAGAAGATAAATTGACAGTCACGTGAAATCTGACGTAGCAGGGTTACCAAATTGCCTGCTAAGTACTGCTGCGTTCACCTGGCGACTAAATAAATGATAGCACAAACATTTTCTAATGCCAACAGAGCCGTCTACAAATTAAAAAAAAAAAAAAAATGACAACAAACAATAAACGAATTTATGAATTTTAATTTTTCGGTCTTAGAACAGTGATGGCCAAACCTATACGTAAACATTCATAATTGTGTGTGTGTGTGTGTGAATGCGCTGTCGACTTCGCTGTGAGTTGCTCTGATTTGCTTTATTTTCTACACACACGAACGCAGCCGACCGTTTTTCGCACGAACCGATATACGCTACCAAGCGGGAAATGTCACACTGACTTCACCGGTGAAGTCAGGGTGACTTGTGACTTTTCACCAAATCATGCCATAACGCGTTAAAATTTGGCCCAAGTTGCAGCTCTAGTTCTATATGGGTTTGGCCATTACTGCTTTAAACTCTCCTGATGACTACCATTTGAATGTTGAAACCATCGAAAAATTTAAACTAGGTTGAATAATATGAGCCTCAAAATCGAACAATTTTTTCCATGAAGAAATTTCGAAAAAAAAAAAATTCACAATCTAAATGAATGGCATTGCGAAGAACCGTGGAGATGTTCTCATATAAGGTAAGTGCACCACGTAAGGCCCACCTAACACCTTTTCCAATACAGTGCACAAAGTAGTGATGATACAAACCCGATTGTTTTTTTGTTGTTTTATTTGGTCAATTTTCTATAGAAAAACAAAAAATTTTACCAAAAAACACTATCGGAACGGTCCTAAAATGCGATTTAAAAAAACGCCTTTTTGGGCCTTACGAGGAACATGTGTACCTTAAAAGGCCCACTTACTCCTTGTTTGAGATAATGAACCCAAACCTGCATTAATTATTTTTGTAAGCTTTATAGGTTAATTAATATTAAAAAAGCTTGTAAAAAAAATTTAATTAACAGAAAAAATTCGTTTATTTAAAAAAAAACGAATTAAATGTTACTAAGCTTTTTTAAATTAAGAATAAAAGATTAAACGATATTTAAGGATAAAAAAGGTATAGTTGCCTTTCGTCCTACTCTTTTGACCTCAGATCAACTCAAAATATGGTCTCTTAATGTCCGTCCTTGCATTTTTTATGTATGGGCCTTCAAAAGCTTTCCAAGAAAAACAAATAAGGGTGTTATAGTCAGGCGAGCCTGACAATAGAATACCCGACACAGACACTTATGTTCGAATAATTTTTAATATCAAGAGGTGTTTAAGGACATATTGGGCCCATATACCGACTTTTGTTTAATTTCTTTATAAAAACCGCCCATTTGCCACGCCCAATTTTTCAATTTTTTTGAAATTCTAATCGGACCCTTATATAATATATACGCTTAAATTCTAAGTTTCATTGAAATATTTCAATAAAATCCGCTTTTGAGGCATTTTTGGGATTTTTGTGACAGACCCTATTACTAGAGGTACCCTTAATAATGGTTCTATCGAAAAAATTTTTGGGGAGGACGTTACTAGCTATCAAGGAAGCATACGTGCCAACTTTCGTTCAAGTCCCATTTGTATTTCGGGTGAAGGAGACAATTTTCGAAAAACGCCCTTATGCCACGCCCACTTTTCAAATTTTTTGAAATCATATTACTTGCCTTTAAACATATTCAAATACCAAGTTTCATCAAACGATCTCGAAAAACTTTGATTTTAGAGCAGTTTTTGTGATTTTCGTAACAGACCCTAGTAATGGAGGTACCCCTAAAAATGGTCCGATCGGGTCCATTCTCGAACTTGTTCTTACTCATGTCCCCGTGAGCACGCGTACCAAATTTTGTCAAGATAGCTCAACTCCTTCGATAAGATAACTGTATACAGACAGACGGACAGACAGACAGACAGACGGACGGACATGTCTAAATCGAATCTCGGGTGCCATGACTTAACCCCCATGGACTTAACGCCCATGGGCGTTATGTCCGTGAGCAAAGCGGACATAAGGCCGAAATTCGGGTTTGGCCTTATGTCCGCCCTGCTCACGGACATAACGCCAAAATTTTTTGGGACTTAACGCCAAAATTATTATTTTATTTTCTCGGATTCATTTTAACAAAGTAAGCCCTTTTTTTCAATTTTTGATATTTTTCTATAAATATTATTTGTATTTCTCATTTGGGTTTAAAGGTGCACAAGGACTTAAAGCCTTATGCTAAGCAGTTACATTTGCAGTTACCACGAAGGCCGCTACGCGGTCTACGCGGAAAAAAAGGGATTGGACCCCTTAGACAAGGCCAAAAGTAAGGAAAACTTGAAATCCTCTTGCGTTTAAAGGTGCACAAGAACTTTGGAAATGTAACTGTTTAGCATAAGGCTTTAAGTCCTTGTGCACCTTTAAACGCAAGAGGATTTCACTTTTTCCTTACCTTTGACCCTGTCCAAGGGGTCCAATTTTTTTAATCAATCGGTCATATCGCCCATGGGAGTTATGTCCGTGAGCAGGGCGGACATAAGGCCAAACCCGAATATTGGCCTTATGTCCGCTTTGCTCACGGACATAACGCCCATGGGCGTTAAGTCCATGGGGGTTAAGTCACGGCACCGAATCTCCTGGTGACGCTTATCATTTCTATATACATTTTGTATGGTCTATCTCGACTGGTTCTGGGTGTTACACACAACCCAACAAACGCAATATACCCTCGACACAGAGTGTGTCGGGTATAAAAATTTGCAATTGAATTTTTTACCATAAACATACCTCTGTATCTTCACAATACAACAAACTTTCTTATTTAAATAAAGCAACCCACAATTTCACTACAGATTATTATTTTTTAAGCGTCGCCCACTATAAAAATGGCATTTTTACGTCTCTGTTATTTTCAATTGACTGTGGTCGCCACAAATACTGTGCGATTGTCTTAATTTTTTTGTTTCTATTAAATAACTTGGGGACATGTTTCAACATGTGAAAGTAAAAGAATATTTAATAGTTAGAAGTTGGTAAAAATGAAAGTGGGCCTTACGAGGAGCCGGGCCTTACGTGGTGCACTTACCTTACATGAATGAAAAAGAACGTTGGTCAATTTAATCCATAAGTAAAGAAAATAAAATAAAATAAAAACTCCCCAATTCAAATAAATTAAATTGTAGGTAATCTTTAAATTGAAAATGAAAATAGCACAAGAAATCATTTGTAATTTATATGTAATTATCTCTTATGATTCTTCCCCCTCAAATTTCGATATGAGAATACCTGAAATGTGATCTATAAATGTGTGGATGTAGGTACATTTGTTCATGGACTTATGTACATACTTATTTTATGTTCGTCATAAATTTTATTTGGAATTTTCTTATTATTCTTTGCTGCTATCATCAAATGTCACGTCACGAGCTATCAATTTTTTGTTTTTTTTTTTCATCTTTTTCATTTCCCATTTCCCAGAATTCAACACCATTGAAAAACGTATTTTTCATTTTAAACAAGTAAAGAAGATTCTCATAAAGCGGATCAAAAAAAGCCATAAGCTAAAAACGAAATGGTTTCGTTCCAACTTCCATTTCGGTTTTAATCGAAAGCCAAATGAACTGTGCCTGTTCCATTGAATTCCATAAAAATAAAAATAAAAATAAATAAAAAAAATCTTGTTATGTTGCCTCCTCAATTTGCTTGAAAAGCGACCGTTACATGGAGGAGCCTCTTTAACTTAACAGAGATACCTAAATTGATGAGTACATATTTCAAAGATTTGAAATGTCCCTTTTTCCTTCGAAATGTTGTAGCTCTTTTCAATATGGAGTTCACGGTTTTCTCTTTTCTATACGAAATCTTGTTCTTTTCATTCGAGTTATTTTTATCCTTGTAACGATATTGAATACACGTACGCTTTATTAGGGCTCATATTTTTACTCCTTCGTAACTATAGTAATGACAACGCACAGTGTAACACGTGCGCGACCAAAAGGGCAAAAAGGTGATGTGAGGAATTTGAAAAAATTTTAATGCAAATTCATAGGAAAATATTGCATTGGAGCACTTAAAAAGTTTTAGAAAAAATAAAGCTCATCTTCCATTGTTTTAATTCTCTCAACGTTGAGGATTGTAAACGAATGAAATTGAACGTGAAAATTTTAAATTTTTTGAGAGAATTTAAAAAATAATTCCATTTTTGAAAAATTGACTTTCTTTTTATTGCGGAATATAAATTTTAATACTGTAAGCCGTAAACTGCGTTTACACCACAAAGAAGAAAAAACCTCTAAGACAAACTAGAATAACTAAGGTCCATTTGCTATTGTTCCGGTTAAAATTTTTCGTTACGATATTCTCTCAAAATTTTCATACAAATTTTTTGATTTTCAAACAAGTAGCGAATGGGCCTAAGTATTTTAAAAATTCATCAGAAAATATCTAAAAATGGCCAGGTTTGGTTTTTTTTTTTTTTGGTAGATTTTTTTATTTTCTTGTAAGGGGCTATCGCCCAGACAAAGAGAAATATATGTTTGCTCCTCAATAGAGATGATCGCTTAAGAGGAAACTATTTGATAAGCAGGATTACTAGTGCATTCCCAAAAAGAGTCCGCTTAAGCGTAGTGTCCGCAAGGAAAGAGTACACTAGTGATGTAACGAATATTCGCATTCGCATTCGCGAATATTCGCATATTTTTTCACATTCGCATTGGCATTCGCATTCGCATTCGCAAAATGTTGCGAATATTTTGCGAATATATAATTAGCAGAAAATTGACCAAAAATGTAAACTTTAATCGATTTTTTTAAATTTTTAAATTTAAATGCCAATATTTAAAAGAATTTTTTATGTGCTACCGTTACACAGATATTGCACTTAAAATCTGCTCTTCACACACACTTGCATTTTCAATTTGCCGATCCCTGAATTAAACGCATTTGGAATGCCTTTAAGTTCCTTCACATAAATTTGCATACAAGAACGACCGTCTGAGGGCTGCTAAACGAAAAACGACAATAACATTGCGTATTGCGCAGGGGCGTTATGCTTGCACGAAATCGTCGGATTAGTTTTGTTGTTGTCATGTGACTGTTGTTTTTAACACTTTGAAATTTAACATCGAAATGTGTAATTTCTTTTACTTATGAATGAATTATTTTTTTCCAAAGTTGGTGCGCTATATAAATTAATGAATTGATTTGGTGATGTGTGCCAAATTTGAGATATAGATTCAAAAACTGAATATTCGCATTCGCATTCGCATTCGCGAATATGAGTAGGCATTCGCATTCGCATTCGCGAATGCTAAAATTTGACATTCGTTACATCACTAGAGTACACTGTATATTTAAAAAAAAAACTTGTCCGCTATATATGTATATATATATACTTATATGAACAAGTACATGAGAAGTAGATCTCGCGCTCTCGAACTGAAAAGCATCAACTCAAAAAAATAAAAAAATAAAAACCATAAATATTATTTTCCTTTTAAAGTCTACTGTCTAAATAGATAGACAGCGGAATTGAAGAAACCCCAATTATGGCTTCTTCGGTAACCAAATACATACATATACCGATTTCAAAGCAGCTGTGCTTGTATGTCCTCGTGGCGAAAACTGTAAACCGAAATCAACACGAGTGACTTGAACAAACAAGCAATAACAAAAAGGAACAACATTACACAAAATAAGACAAATATTTAATAAACGCCATTCTTTAAACATTTAAAACGAAGTGGAAAAATTACGAATTCTGAGAAAATGTTAAAATAGCATCAAAAAAAAGGAGGAAAAAAAACAGAGAAAATAAATAAATAAAATGAAATAAAATAAAATAAAGACAAAAAACAAAGGGAAACAAAAGGAAATGGGGTAATTTGCCCGTTAGTGAGTGGGCGGCTCAAACACTTTTCAGGAGAGAGATACATCAAGCGTCGTACAGATTTTCTTGGAAATTGAACCTGTGTGCCCTAATCTGGAGCAAAAAAAAAAAAAAGCACAAAAACAAAAATTGAAAACAAAAGGGAAAACAACAAGATTTAAGAAAGCACCTACAAAAACGGTGAAAAACAAGTAAGAAAGCTAAAGTCGGTCAAGCCCGACTTTGAAATACCCAGCGTCCCGACATTATGAGCGCACTATGTTTTAATTCTCTATTTGTGGGCGTGGCAGTGGGAGGGCAAAATAAATTATTTCCCTACACCTTTCAATCGCCTTGGTGAACCTATGTTGCGAATTTGAAGCTTCTACGCCTTTTACTTCGGAAGTTACGAAAAATCTTTATTTGTGGGCGTGGCAGTGGGCGGACCACAAAAAATTTATTCTTACACCTTTCATTCGCGTTGGTGAACCTATGTTGCGAATTTGAAGCTTCTACGCCTTTTACTTCGGAAGTTACGAAAAATCTTCATTTGTGGGCGTGGCAGGGGGCGGGCCAGTTAAATTTTTTCCCTACACCTTTTATTTGCCTTGGTCAACCTATGTTGCGAATTTGAAGCGTCTACGCCTATTAATTCGGAAGTTACGAAAAATCTCCATTTGTGGGCGTGGCAGTGGGCGGGCCTCATAAAATTTTTTCCTACACCTTTCATTCGTCTTGGTCAACCTATGTTGCGAATTTGAAGCTTCTACGCCTTTTACTTCACAAGTTACGATAAGCCCTTATTTGTGGGCGTGGGTCACGGAGGGCGGCGTCCATTTTTTTCCAGGATATGTCCCTTTTCGTAGTTTACCAGTAAACCAAATATCAATGGAATGTGTTGAGTGGTTCGCAAGTTACAAGCATTTTACTGAAAACACATTATATTCATTTGTGGGCGTGGCAGTGGGCGGATCTCTCCCATTTTTACTTAGGATCATACTCGGATCCCGATATACCTGTGTGCCAAATTTCGACTTGATTGGTCCAGCCGTTTCGGAGGAGATCCGACCACGGACGGACGGACAGACGGACGGACGGACAGACGGACAGACGGACGGACGGACAGACGGACGCACAGACGGACGGACGGACGGACAGACGGACGGACGGACAGACGGACATGTCTAAATCGATTCAGTTTTTGATCCTGATCATTTCTATATATATATGTCTATATCTCCGGAGCTTAGTTCTCCCTGTTACAAGATTCGCACAAAACTAATATACCCCGCTTACGCTGGGTATAAAAAGGCAACTGAAATGAATTTTTAAGCGCTCATGCGGAGGCGTCAATGTTTTATAATGGGCCTCAAGCTTTTGTCTTGAAGTTCCTTTTAAGGAGGCGACATTGCTTTATATTTTTTTCTATAATCTTTTTTTTTTTTTTTTTTGGCTTAACATTTCTGACTTTTGAATTTATAATTCATCTCCGTTTAAGCGTAAAACATCATTTATAAAATACATACAGTTTTGTTTTCAAATATCCTCAATACGTGGGTGTATCAAAATGAAAAACAAAACATTATTTTTAGATAAAATAGCATACTTGTTGTGATCCTACACACACATACATCATAAAAGCCCACTCTTAAGAATTCTTAAGCCGAGGCCCGTAATTATCAAAAAATTACATTCATACACGATTCTTTATGTTGGAATATGCTCTGTGATATGTAACTGTGCTAAATTCGGTGTAAGATTTTAAGAATTATTGATAGACTCCTATCCTAAAGGAGTGATCCAATAAAGGGTTTAAATGTTGAAAAAAAAAAAGGCAAAATATACAGAATGGTAGAATTTTGAGTCAACAATCGGTAAAAGTAATGTTGACCTCTAATCAAGGGCTTGGTTTATTTTAGGAAACTCAAAAGAGAACCCATAAAATTAACATATTTAAGCAATTTATAAGGTCTTCTAAATTCCCTTTTTAATTTATCCCCTGCTAAAATGAGTAATTTTTTAAGCTCAAAAAACATTTTTTTTTTATTCAGTGTTCAATTCTCTCCTCTGTGTGGGATTTGAACCTCGGAACTCTCGCTTTCTAGTCATGTCCTCACCCATATCGACACCGTGTTTCCCAAATCGGATTGATTGGTTTTTTTTTGGTTTATAATTTCAAAGAATTCAATAGAATTTTATTTGATTTTTCTTTTTTTTCTACATATTTCTGAATCATTTCGGACTCATAAATATGAGCCTCATACATATTTCGCTCTCATATTTCAGAGCACTCTGAATAAGTTTGCTGGGGGATTTGATTTCTAGAGAATGCCTGATAAATTTGATATTTTAATGCATTTTTCTTGAGTTTCTACACGGGCAACACGGACTTTTTGAACAGGCCCATCCGCACCGCACCCTTGAACCCAAAAAAATGATTTTTCGCATGTTCAATTTCTTCATTCTCAAAGACATTGTGGACCACTGCAGAAAATAAATTTATTCAATTTAAAAGTATTTACTTTCGCTCATGTTGGCTTACTGACTTCTTCAATGGGCTTACGATGGGATTGAGCGACACAGGGGGGTCGCCTAATAGTGTAAGAGGTTATCAATTTCAATACTAAATTACAGATTCTTTCTTTTCTTATTTCATTCTTTTCAGAAAAATCTCATGGACTTAAAATATCCAACTGTATTACCACCGAATCCTCAACTGAAGGTATGTACAAGACAAAAAAAAAAAAAAAAAATAATGTATTTTTACAGTAATACGCAAAACATAAGCAACTAAATCCTTAAGCAGCCATGTTTTGTTGTTGTTGTTTCTAAACTCTATTACATCGCAAACGAATGAATCGATATTCAAGCTTATAAACAAAGAAAAAGAAAAAGCAAAAATGATTTTGGTTGTTTATGTTTTGCACAACACTGTAAATGGACAATTGAGGAATATGAATACACCCCCTGTCCAATGGACACACTTAAGTTTGGCGCGCAAACGAAATGAAGTAAAATTTGTATTTTTTTACGTTCTCTCTACTATTTAAGGCTCTATTAATTTTCCATAAGACGGATAATATTTGCGAAGTGGTGACGCAGGCCTGTCATCGTCAGCAATTGGAAATCAATGTGGTCAAGACGAAAGAGGCCGCTCTCGAGTGTTTAACAAACAATGCCACCAGTATGAACAGTAGCAGCAATAATAATTTCAGTGGAGCTGCAGCTGTAGCCGGGCCCGGAAGCGGTGCCGCAGCCGGAGGCGGAGCCGGAGCTGCAGCGGGAGCCGGAACTGGCGCTAGCCTCAACACATCAACATTAACATCAACATCTGACTGTTATCACTTAATTATAATTGATGCACGTTCGAGTAAATATCTGGATGCTGAATACATCACCAGGTGCGTGCGTGATTGTGCCTTCCAACGTAGGTGTGTGTGTGTGTGTGTGTTGTGTGTGTGTTTGTTGTGTGTGTGGGCATATAGGTGAAGTCAATTTTGCTAATGGCTTTACTTTGAGGAGGACACAACTGCTATGATGATTAGCCGCAATTATGGATGTTAATGGGATGTGTGTGGGTGTGTGTGTGTGTGTTGAACGTATCTCAGTCAGACATTCATCGTGTCCGGCTGTTGCTCTTTTCTTTGAAAAATTGATACGATTTTAATGAAATTTTTTTTTGCCTTTTCACTTTTCAGATCCATTCGTCATACAAACGGCCATCACTTCACGACAATAATTGCAGTGGTCAAAAAAAGGTGAGCTTCTTTCAATATAAATTGAATACAGTGCACTCTTCCTTTCTCTCTCTTTCTCTCTCTCTCTCTTTCTCTCTTTCTCTCTTTCTCTCTTCTCTCTTCTCTCTCTTTCTCTCTCTCTTTCTCTCTCTTTCTCTCTCTCTCTCTCTCTTCTCTCTCTTTCTCTCTCTTCTCTCTCTCTCTCTCTCTCTCTCTCTCTCTCTTTGCGGACACTCCTCTTAAGCGGACACATTTTGGGAATGCTCTTGTGTTCCTGCCTCTCAAATTGTTTCCTCTTAAGCGGACATATTTTTCGGTCCCCTAGGTTTCCGCATAAGAGAGAGAGAGAGAAGAGAGAGAGAGAGAGAGAAAGAGAGAGAGAGAGAGAGAGAGAGAGAGAGAGATAGAGAGAGAGAGATAGAGAGAGATAGAGAGAGAGAGAGAGAGAGAGAGAGAGATAGTGAGAGTGTTCACTATAAAAATATTAATAATAATAGCAATAATAATTAGAACAAGATCATTCCTGATAACAAGTGATTAAGAGAAATCAAGTTCTTATGAATTATTTAATACTCTTCATGAATAATTTAACCTAATTCATTTTTCTTTTTCGTGTTGAAAGAGTGAGAGAATATTAGAGAAATGAGAAATTCATAGCTTCATTATTATATGTGGATTATAATTCTCAGATGCTTAAACCATTAACGCGCTTTTAAGTTGTTTTTAATGTAAAGATATGTTATACAGTGCCGTAGCAACCATAGGAGCAAGAGGGGGCTTTGCCCCCCACGCATTTTTGTTTTTGCCCATGAATAAAATAGAAAAAATAATTTTTCCCCCCACGCAAATTGGAAAAATAATTTTTTCCCCCTCACGCAAAACAGAATTGCTACGGCACTGATGTTATATAAGTGGGAAGTAAATAAAACGCTCTGAAGTAATATTTCTCCTCAGAAATCTCATCCAGAAATCAGCGATGACTGGGCCTAATTAGGGATAACTTATATTAATCAGGCACTTAAATAGAAAATTATTTCTTGATGTAAGTTTAAGCTTTAAAAAGCTGCAAATCGTGCCGATTTTTTCGTGTTCCTTTTGAAATCCATTCCAACAGTATCCTCCCATTCTGTGATATAAATGTTCAATTTTATATAAGTATCCTAATCACACGTTCCTGTTCGAAAGCTTTGGCGATGAACTATTTATACGATAATCCAATTATCCTTTTGGGAATTTAATGCATTTAAAGTTTAAGTAAATTTTTATCTTAATACCTTTCATTCATTCATTCGCTCATTTGACGAAAACAACCTGCTTCGCTGCTTAATAAGTTAATTAAGAACGACGACACTTTTCAGTCTGTCCTATAAGCCTTCTTAGTCCTTACTCTTTGCTCTCGTAACTCTAAATGACAGCTCAGTTCATTTCGTGGTCTCATAACTATTTTGCCACCGTCTTGAACTTTGCATTCCTCTGCAAACTGTGCGGACTCGGCTTCTTTGCCATTGTGCTTCTTTGCAATTTAACATTGGAGAAGAAGAATAAGATGGAGAACTAATGTATAAGTATGGAAAAGAGAAAACAACAAGGAAAACGGTTGAAGGAAACCGTTTTAACAATTTTGTGATTATCGCTCATTTTAAACTATCAAATGCAATTTTCAACTAATTAAGTTGAAAGTTATCGTGTCACCGTAATCAACATAATCAACAATATATGCAACAGTTGGCTGTAAGTGGCAACTGCAGAGTAACAGACCCTTGTCTCTTGATCCATGACAGCTTTGTTCAAGAGGAAAATGCTAACACATTTGAGTGAAAACTTTGAAAATACTACGATTATGTCACAAACACACACACACACACCCCTATACAGCTACATATATAGATGTTCCCAGCAAACATTTTGAGTCCTAAAGTAATCATATATATTTATGACTCTTAGTTCAAAGTCGCATACTTGATAATAATTTCATTGAAGAGTCATAAAGAGCGTATTTCCCTTCGTGCGCAGATCGTCCAATATTATTCCATATCATACATATTTCGGACTAATTTGGGAGTCATATTTCTGAGCCGACTCATTTAGGAATCGATTTGGACTCATATTTCTGGGACTGATATAGTCTAATTATTCCGCACGTATATCGAACTCATTTCGGAGTCAAATTTCTGAGCCGAATGTTTTGTGAAAATTACTGACTCATTTAGGAATCGATTCGGACTCATATTTCTGGGACTGATATAGTCTCAATCATTCCGCACGTATTTCGAACTCATTTCGGAGTAATACTGCTGCGCCGAATGTGGTTTGTATATATTTTGGACTCATATAGGAATCGATTCGGACTCATATTTCTGGGACTGATATATTCTTAACATCCCACACCGATTTCGGACTCGTTTCGGAGTTATATTTACGAGCCGAATGTAGTTTGTATAAATTTTGGACTCATTTAGGAATCGATTCGGACTCATATTTCTGGGACTGATATAGTCTAATCATTCCGCACGTATATCGTACTCATTTCGGAGTCACATTTCTGAGCCGAATGTTTTGTGAAAATTACTGACTCATTTAGGAATCGATTCGGACTCATATTTATGGGACTGATATATTCTTAACATCCCACACCGATTTCGGACTCGTTTCGGAGTTATATTTCCGAGCCGAATGTGGTTTGTATAAATTTTGGACTCATTTAGGAATCGATTCGGACTCATATTCTTGGGACTGATACAATCTAATCATTCCGCACGTATTTCGAACTCATTTCGGAGTCATATTTCTGAACCGAATGTGGTTTGTATAAATTTTGGACTCATTTACGAATCGATTCGGACTCATATTTCTGGGACTGATATAGTCTAATCATTCCGCACGTATTGCGGACTAATTTCGGAGTCATACTGCTGCGCCGAATGTAGATTGTTTAAATGTTGGATTCATTTAAAAACCATTGACTTGTTTCGGAATCGATTCGGACTCATACTTCTGAGATATTTCATAAATATGATCGCGTTTAAAATGTTTGCTGGGTTATGACACTCACCTGGACTGTGTGTACAGAAAAGGACCATAGTAGTTGCTGGCTGCAATGGAGGGTGACTTAAGTAAGCATATAAATTAATTAAACGTAATTAATCTGTTTGGAGTACCTACGATGGCACTTTGCTTATGGCGGTGTAATGCTTTGGTACATTTAGCTGTTAAATTCAGTATGAAATTCCTCTATTCGACGAGTTCGCGTGGAATCGAAGAGTTTCGAGCACGGCGAGTCGAATCGCCACCATTGAAGGATGTTAATTTTCTGACAATAAATCTTCAATTTCACCGTCGTTCAAACGTCGAGTGAGTTAATTTAGGTAGTATGTACCTACTGCGATATCTACAATGGTAAGTACGTAACAAATTCTTGTGCCAACAAAAGACTTTATTGCTTTGGCCAAATCATTTGTCCTTCGAGGAAGGAGATTAATATATGGTGGACGGACGGACCGAGTACAACTACAAATTTTCACCATCGCTTTCGTTGTGAAACAAACGCCGACACACACACACACATATTTTCAACAAAGCTAGCGGAGAGTAGAAATTGCTTTGTAACACGTTTAATTGGTCTGAAAAGCTGTTGTTCCTCATTGTGTCGAACATGGTTGATGAAAACGTGACTGCTTTTTCAACATACCGACTAACAATGAGGGTTGCCCCCTGCAGTAATTCCAACTACTCACCAACTAGTCACAAAAATACCAGGAGTAGGTACTCCCATAAAATTAACATTAACATTGAGCTGTCATTGAAAAAATAACCACTCCCACATTTAACTACTAAACGAGTAGACAGCCTATGGTCAATTAGAAGTCAATTGTACCCCTTAGCCTAATCTTTTAACTACACTGCTTCTAGACCACTTGTTGCTACTCCAACTGTCTAGTCAACTTTCATACCTATACAAAACACTCTACATTTTGACTATTCATATTTTGAGCAACCTCAGAGTACACATTTTTGGTAATTTGATCTCTTTATTACTGCAGGGCCCATATTGTATGTACCCTGCAGTAATAAGCCGGTCAATTTCCTAAAAAGGACTGGCCTTTTTCCGGTCCAAATCCTACCGGTTATATTATGGCAGTTCGCTCCATCAAATACGGCTACCCGGCGGTCAGTAACAAAAATGACACTTTCATCAACTTAGAAAATATATAAAAAATTGGATTTTTATTTTCCCTATTTGACTAGCCTAAAAGTAGACAAAATTACGACAATTGACGCAAAAAGAACTGACCAGCGGTCAGGCGTTTTGCGGACCGGTCCTTGTCCAATGACAGGCGCACGTTAAAAAGGGTCAGTTGAATGCGTTAAAAATGAAATTATGAGGGGACTAGTACTGGCAACATGAAAGACTGACCGAAGGCTACACTTCTGTCAGTCCATATTACTTCAGGGTCTATACACAAACACATACACATGGTCCTTCGGAGAATGTATGTACCTGTTGCTATTGTGTTATTAAGATGCATTGGCATGTGCATTGGCATGGGCAGAAATGAATTTCATTAAAAGCTTGTTCATGTTCTCGCTCTCTCTCTCTCCCTCTCTCTCTCTCTCGCTCTCTCTCTCGCTCTCGCGCGCTCTCTCTCTCTCCCGCTCTCTCTCTCTCTCTCGCTCTCTCTCTCGCTCTCTCTCTCGCTCTCTCTCTCTCTCGCTCTCTCTCTCTCGCTCTCTCGCTCTCTCGCTCTCTTTCGGTCTCTCTCTCTCTCTCGATATCTCTCTCTCTCGCTCTCTCTCTCTCTCGCTCTCTCTCTCTCTCGCTCTCTCTCTCTCTCGCTCTCTCTCCCTCTCGCTCTCTCTCTCTCTCGCTCTCTCGCTCTCTTTCGGTCTCTCTCTCTCTCTCGATATCTCTCTCTCTCTCTCACTCGATATCTCTCTCGCTCTCTCTCTCTCGCTCTCTCTCACTCGATATCTCTCGTCTCTCTCCGCTCTCTCTCCCGCTCTCTCTCCCGCTCTCTCTCCCGCTCTCTCTCCCGCTCTCTCTCCCGCTCTCTCTCCCGCTCTCTCTCTCTCTCTCACTCTCTCTCTCGCTCTCTCTCTCTCTCGCTCTCTTACTCTCTCTCTCTCGCTCTCTCACTCTCTCTCTCTCGCTCTCTCTCTCTCTTTCGTTCTCTTTGTCGCTTTCCCTTAATCAGCCGTCGCGCTCTCTCATTCTCAATAGTGAAAATGAAGTTGTAAGATCCTTTTCATGTTATGTCGGAGTTGTTGTAACAGGGTATAATAAGTTTTATTTTACTTTAGCTTTTTTCCTTTTTCTTTTCGTAAATATTTTCCTTCCCATTCAATTCATATAATAACATTCTCATACTTTTATACATACATATACCTATATACAAAAAAAAATATACATATACATATATGCTCTTTTTCGTCGTTCTACTTTCAGTTTCTTTGAAAAGGATGACTTCCTGATTGCACTATTAGACGCTGGCGTAAATAGAGTAAGTTGAAATATGCACAATAAATACCATAAATAGATTCTCTCCCAAGAATAAAATTCCGAATTACGGAATGGCACAACAAAGCAACCGACACACAAGTGCACCAAATTACTTTCTACCAACAATCATCAATATTTTCCCTTTTCTACCTCCTCTTGCAGTGCATGGTCGAGACCACAAACTTGTCATTGTGCAGCGTGGAGCTGAAGCAAATTTTACACTCTATTGTACGGCCACACAATGTTATGTCAACGCAACAGGTAAAGGCCGAAAGTCTGAATCACTGTGAATATTCAAAATTACGGCCATTCGGATGGAGGGGGGGGCAAAATTATAATAATAATAATAAATAATAGTGAGAGAGTAAAGAACCGAAGGTTTGCTTCTTTTTAATTAGCATAATTAGGAGAAGAGCATATTGTAAAAGTAGATAGTTTTCTTTTGAATTGAACCATCATCATGCCCAGGGAGGGTCAGAAGCCGTCGTCGGTCACACTAAAACAAAGGCAGAAGTCACAAACTGTAGACATAAGCATATAAAAGAGCTCATACTCTTGACGTTAAAATTCAAATGGATGTCTCATATTTATACATAGTAAATGGCACGGAAACCAGGACACCCTCGACTTAGTTTGTGCATCAAAGTTATGTTTTATTTCGGGGAGAAAAAAAGGTTGAATGAATGGCTCTTAAAATAGGGTTACATAATTTCAAACTCCTTCAATAAATTCATTTTACGAATGCGAAATGATTAAGTCCGGTTTTGTCGAACGTCCGAGTCTTTTATGAGTCCTGATGCTAAGTATGGGCGCTCATAATGAGCCAATATAAGGTTATATACGCAGTTGCGAGACTTTTTTCATGATTTGTTTGTAGAAACAGTTTTTATTTATTAATTACAAATGATGGTAATTCAAATAGAGCCGCCTACTTTCGAGAATACAATAGCGCCCCGGTCATGAAACATTTTGTACTGTAGATAATGTCCCGAACGACCTCCAAAAAACAAAAAAAAAAGCGATGGCGACGATCGCGATGTCTTTGAAATGGCTCAACCGATCGGTCTCAAATTTTAAGTCTTCTTAAATATATTCTTCAGGTATTGAACGAAGGAATATTTTATTTCAAATCTTATGAGACTATTCTCAATAGCTTTTACTATCGAGATATGAATAAGAAAAATAAATTGGATTGGAGGGTTGTCTGCTTCAAGAAGCTGTTTTTGGACCATTTCTAAAAAAAAAATTCCTGACAGGAAGCGAAAAGAGCTTTTTAATTTTTTTGTTTTTGTTTTTTTTTTTTGTGTTCAGAATTAATGAAAAATAGTAAAGAAACGATTTGCATGTATTCGATATATTTATTCGACCTTTAATGAATTCAATGTTTAGAGTGAAAAAAATTATTAATTCATACTGCGTTTCAAAAAGTTCTCAGCCGTAAAAGAAGAAACTCCAAAAAATAAAAAGGTGTAGTGCTGTCAGCCACGATATCTCGTCTCCAAGTTGTCCGAAATAAAAAAGAAAAACGGGGTTATGAATCAGTATAGATGTCATTATGGCGCGAACCTCCAAAATAATTTTGGGATTTTTTTTTTTTTGACAAAATGGCCGCCATTGAAAAATGACATATTGATTTCGGGTGTATATTTTTGTAGTTCAGTGTAAAAAAAAAAATAGTAAAAAATTTGTTAAAATTATGATTGAGGTTCACACCGTAATGGTGACAATTCTGCGTCGAATGCATTTCGTTTCATTAAAATCGGTCCAGTTGAACTGGAGAAATCGTGGCAGCCAGTTAAAAAAAAAAAATTGGTTTCGCGATAAATGCGTTTAATGTTTGAAGCAACAAAAAAATTGCTCGTTTTAGCGCAAACCTTTCTCGACAAAGAAGGCAATATCTTCTAAACTATTTCAAATTTCAAAAAATCCTTAGCAAGATTTTCCCAAATACCCAATCTATAAAAAAAAATTTCCAAAAAAAAAATCGAACAAATTTTTTGTCGAATGCGACCTTAATGAATTTTTTTTTTTTTTTTTTCATTTTTCGGTTTTCCAATCATTTGAAGGCACTTTATACAGCATTGCATCGACTGAAGGAGGTGCTCATCATCACAGACGATGTCCTTCGAATACAATATGCAAATAAATCAGCAGAACGTTTGCTCAATATGCGTCTGGTAAGGACATAATTTACATACAATAACATAATTTTGAATCCGTCTCCCGAATGCAAAATAATTTCAATTTCGCTTCATTAAACGAAATTTCTATGTTTATTTAATTTTGAAAAATCAAAAATAATTTATTGTTCTGCATTGCAATAACAACACCACCAACAACAACAACAACAACAACAAAAAAGGATGAAATCATCAGCAAACCATTGGCGGATATTTTCGTATCCGATGTTTCCTCGATTAATGCCCAAAATAAACTTATACGGGAATACGATGGCATTTTGACAGTTCGACGCAAGAGTCAGGATGGCATACCCATGCACGTTCGCGTCGTTCCGGTGGCCTGCATCGGCAGGTGAGTGCTCAATTTTGCAATTTTTTTCGGTGTATCTATGTGTGTGTGCTGCTGTTGATTTTTAACCCTTTGCATTTGCGACAGGACGCCCACTCATTACATATTCAATTTCGATGTACCTGGCGGCCAGACGGATTTTATAGCGACTCTACCACAACCGAAAGAGGCACCGCGCGGCTCATTGCACTCCATACGGCGCGGAAGTTTCGATGTTCGTTCGGTTGCATCCGATGGTCTGCGGCGGACAAGCCTCGCGAAGCTGACATCATTACCGTTGGAGGCGCCCATTACAAAAGTGAGATTTATCGCTAATATTATTATGATGATTATGATTATGTATTTGCCCCTTCATTCAAATGATGTTTGCTGGATTTTCACCAAAATAACAAAACAACATCAAAAAAAAAAAAAAATGTTCAAATTTTTGGCAATTTTTATGGCTACATTTCCCAAAACGTTACGTTGTTCCATCATGGTATCTCTCTGTTTCTCTCTCTCTCTCTCTCTTTATCTGTTTCTCTCTCTCTCACACTCTTGTTTTGCATTCAAATTTATGCATCGCAAGCATGCTATAATTATAATGGCGCCCACTGTAGTGTCCTGCAGTTTGAAGTTTGTTGCAATTTTCGCTATACATATTTAAATTGGAAAAGGCAATGTGTTTTTCTTTTCAAAATTTTCTCTCCATACAACATTCTTTTGAAATGCCCGTTCTTTCATACATGCTCTCTCTCTCTCTCATACACATCGCTCAGATACATTATGAAAAAAACAAAAACAAAAAACAAAAAAAAAGCAAACAATTGGATTCCGACACGAGTGTGTCAATTGAAATTAGAAAATATGTACATGGATGGCGGAGAAATTCATTTAAAAATTGCTTAAAATATTTACATACATTCAAATATATGTGCTCCAGGATATTTTCCTTGATAGCTAGATACGTGCTTTCTCTCTGTAACGGTTTTTCGCTCTCTCTCTCCATCTATCTTTAAAAATTGACCAAGTTTTCCGGGAGCATTCGAAATACGATAAACGATATAATAAAATGTTTGAACAAGAGACAAAATTAATTATTAATTAATTAATAAATTAATTAATAAGAACCAAATTTCCCAAGACTTTGTTTTTTTTTTACGTAAACTGTCCGTCTGGGGAAGGAGGCGGCGGCGCTAAAGAAAGTGATCAATTGATTTTGGCAAAGGAAATGTGATGATTTTTTATCTGTGTACGTCTCATCGTGAATATGGATCTTAGTAGATTATTCAAGCGGGAGGAATTTTGGTCTTGCATGGTCCTTCAATGCTATTTCCACACCAATTCGATGACAATTCGAAGTCGATTGGGATCGGTGGCAGTCATTTTTTGTACAAGACAAAATTCGTATGCAGCATCTAGCTACTTATAGGAAGTCGCACTTAAATTGCGCTTAATCAACAATATACTATCCTGGGGCACATAATTGAATAATTTATTGTTAAATATATTGTTTAATTCTTTTTAGAAATTTTTTTTGCTAATTTCTAACGCACTCTAAACAAAAAACTATGTTTTTTCTCTTTTTCCTTTTTATATTGTTTCACAAAAAAAAAAAAAAAAAAAAAAAAAAAAAAAAAAAAACACAAAAAAATCTTACGCTTTTTGGTTTTTAAACTCTACTCGCTACTACTCGTACCGCACCGCTCGTTCGTTCCATCGCTCGCTCGCTCGTTCGTTCGTTCAATACCGTTACACGTTGTGTTTTTGGTTTTGTTTGGTTTTGCGCCGAATGTCCTTGCGCCCACACACAAAAACTGCGCTCGCATTTTAGATAATCAATTTACTCTCACAAGTACAGGAGAATTGTTCAGCGGATGAAGCACGGCTCATTGATAAAGTCATGGAGTTTCTCAAGCGCGAGGGGCTTTATAGTCCACAAATGAAAGACATACGTCCCGATGACCCAATTGCAACGGATCTAATCGGTGCACTATTAACAGTAAATATTCAAATAAACACACATATATAAATATACATATATATATATATATAAACACATATGTATGATTGAAATGATTTTCTGCATTTTTTTTCCCCCTAGGGGCCTAGTTTGTATTCTTCACGTCGTAGTTCAAATGACTCGATTATACGAGTATCGACGACGCGTGCATCTGGTTCAATGCCAGCCAAAATGAAGGTAATTCTCTATAAACAGCTCTCTCTCTTTCTCTCTCTCTTTTTTTTTCTCTCTCTCTTCTCTCTCTCTTTCTCTCTCTATATATCTTTTTATCTCTCTCATTCTCTCTCTATATATCTTTCTATCTCTCTCTCTCTCGTTCTCACCCTCATTCTCTCTCTCTCATTCTCTCTCTTCTCATTCTCTCTCATTATCTCTCATTCCCTATCATTCCCTCTCATTCTCCCTCATTCTCTCTCCAATGCTCTTTGTAATTCTCACTCTAATTCTCTCTCTTTATCTCTCATCTCCTATTCCCTCTATTCTCTCTCTCATTCTCTCTCTCATTCTCTCTTTAATTCTCACTCTAATTCTCTCTTTCATCTCTCTCATTCTCTCTCTCATTGTCTCTCTCATTCTCTCTCTCATTCTCTCTCTCATTCTCTCTCTAATTCTCTCTCTAACTCTCTCTCTAATTCTCTCTCTCATTCTCTCTCATTCTCTCTCTCATTCTCTCTAATTCTCTCTCTCATTCTCTCTAATTCTCTCTCTCATTCTCTCTAATTCTCTCTCTCATTCTCTCTAATTCTCTCTCTCATTCTCTCTCTAAATCTCTCTCTTATTCTCTCTCATTCTCTCTCATTCTCTCTCTATAATTCTTCTCTCATTCTCTCTAATTCTCTCTCTAATTCTCTCATTCTCTCTCTAATTCTCTCTCTCTCATTCTCTCTCTCTCTATTCTCTCTCTCTCATTCTCTCACTCTTTTGAATGACTTTTTTCTGCTACAGGCAACGCCGCTCATTATGGAGCTGCTCGAAGAATCTCTATCTTGGGAATTTGACATGATCAAATTAGAGGAAATTACCGAAAAGCGTCCATTGCTCTATCTGGGAATGGACATGTTCCGACGATTTGACGTGTTCGATACATTCAATGTCGATGAAAATGTCTGCAAGGGTTGGTTGGCAGTTATCGAGGCTAATTATCATGCACAAAATTCATATCACAACAGTACACATGCCGCCGATGTCATGCAGGTAATAATAATGATAAATATAAATAATGAAATCTCTCCCCCCCCCCCTCTCTCTCTCTCTCTCTCTCTCTCTCTCTCTCTCTCTCTCTCTCTCTCTCTCTCTCTCTTCTCTCTCTCTCTCTCTCTCGCTCTGTACAATGAACAACTCCTGTTATTCTTCCCACAGGCAACTGGTGTTTTTCTCACACAACTTTCTAGCAAAGATATGGGCATGGATCGCATGGACGAGGTGACAGCTTTAATAGCAGCAGCTGCACATGATATCGATCATCCGGGACGCTCGTCGGCATTTCTCTGCAACTCAAATAGTCCTTTAGCCATATTGTACAATGATTTGACCGTTCTCGAGTCACATCATGCAGCAACTCTTTTTAAGCTAACTTTAGGTAAACAAAAAAAAAAAACCGCGATGGCGAAAATTTCCCAAAAAAATATTACACTTTTTTTAATTAAATTTTTTGTTTTTTTTATCTTTCTTTCAGAGGATGAAAAGATCAACATTTTTAAGAATTTAGACAAAGATACCTACAAATCGGTGCGGAGTACAATTATTGATA